>JAYESD010000002.1:178514230-179717929 GCA_036927565.1 Tuctoria greenei
TCCCTATAACTTAATTAAAATTTTGAAATTTCCAAAACCTGTCAAAACTGTCAAGAAACTGAAACAGTTTCTGGACTGTTCACTATTTTTACCATAACTCCCAGTAGAATCAGCTAATGGAGGTGTATTTTATATAGTTGGAAAGTTTAGGAAGTTCTCTCGAACTTTTATCTTCACCTACAGAACAGAATCCATCTCTAACCTATCCCAAAGTTCAAATTTCACAAATCGGTAAAATCTGTACAGAACCTGGAACAGTTTCTGGACTGTTCACTAACTCGATCATAATTCGCTGTAGAAAAATCAAATGAAGGCATGTGATATATTTATCGAATCCTGATGAGATGTGTAACAATGTTGTCATTTAAATTCCTGGGAAATTTTGAATATATCTGTATAAAAATCTGCGGACAAATCAGCCATAAACAAATGAGGTTCTGTCAAAATTTCTCAAAAAACTGTCAACTTTTAAATTACATATGTCATGATCCAGAACGTCTATGAGGGCAAGTAAATAATGGTTAGGAAGACATTGAAGTCCTATACAACTTTCATTTTCACACCCAGAGCAGATTCCTAAGTTAAATATGCGAAATCTTCAGAAGAATAGAATGGTTCAGGAACACAAATCTGGGATATGGTTCTGTACTTTTCTGTTATTTGCTCATTACCCTCTGCATACAAGGCAATCTGGTTCATGTGATACACAGAAGAAAAGCTTATAATGAGTGCTACAACTTGGTAATTCTGGACATGATTAAATTATGTCCAGAAACACATGGAAAATTTGGATCAATGTATGTGCACACTTAGGATATGCTGCAGCAATGCTCCAGATTTGCTGTAGCTTTGAAATTCTATATCTCTTGAACCAAAATTGATATGAGGGTAAATGAATATTCGTTGGAAATATACGAAAGTTAAATTTAACTTCGGTATTCAACTCAAGTTATGAAATTGCTATTATCATGATCAAAATTTGGAGTTAGTACAGACTGGTCAAATTTGGATAGTAAATCAATCGGGCAAGTTTAAATGTAGTAGAAATAAACTAGCGCCGATGTGATACATCCTTGTGGAATTAAAGATGTAAACCTGACTGAAACGCTAGTTGGTTTGATATGAAGGGATTTTTATAGCTACTGCATTGGAACTTTAAGGGGGAAGGAGCGTGCTCAAGTGACTTAAATGATCAAGTGGCATTTTATTTCCAAGAGAATGCAACTTCAAGCTCAAGGTTGACCCGTCATAGAAGAAGTATAAGCTCAACTCCATTAGTGCTATCGAGGAGGACATCAAGCACCACTACGATTGAAGAGAAGATTAAGTAAAGCACCATTAAGGACAACTTTAGTAGACTTGATCCTATGCCTAGTGGTATTCTACCATGGAGATGAATTAGTTAGAGTTGTCACGCAGAAATGATTCTGTGGTTCAGCAAGTGCAGCGAAGATTTAGGTGCAGAAATAGATAGCTCGATTAGAATGTGTACACATTTGCAAAGGTTAAAGTTGTGTAGTATAGTGCTCACCATTCCTGGCTTTCTTAGTTAAACTTGAATTCCGCAACCTTGGTCAAGATATGAGAAGGGCATTCCTTATTCAGCACTTCTCAAACACTGTGAAATTGGGATAATCCTTACCGTGTTTGAATTGTTATACATACTTTTGCTCAAAGAACAAAAACGAATGCACCATACCTTATGCATAGTTTCCCGCGGGATTGCATTGTGTCTGCATAACATCATCCGATTTGTAATGCATCATGATACATGAGTCATAAGTAATTTTGAGCAAGAATGTGTATCTCAGTTCAAAGAATTGAGTATTACCTAATAATCTTGATTGCTTTTCCAACTCTAGTAATCACCACCTTACTTGCTTTATTGTGGTTGAGTAATACCGGGGAAACTGATTACTCAATCATCCTTGCAGTTCAACTAGGAGTTGAACCTTTATGCTTGACTTGTATAGCTTCAAGTATCTTAGTTGTGAAAACAATACCACTTTGATTCATGAGGTCCTCCCTTAATTGATAAACCTCAGTAGAAACCTTGATTCTCTATGTTCGCAAGATTGTCATCTTATGTTTGAGCTTGCAAAACTCTTTGACTCGTGTTGTATGGTGATGTTGACATATCCAGAAACCTTGTAGTTGCCATACATTAGTGACCTTGCTGTGTTGAGCACATAAGAGAGATAAAACTGTTACTACTCTTATGTCCCAGCAAAGTGATCCGATTGTTGACTACATGCATGAGAAACCCGATCTGAACGAGGTTAATGATTCGTTGTTTAATCACGCCAAACCATATTGATTCACGATTGGAAAATACTACACTAAGCTTTAAGCACTCGGTCACACAAAGCCAGAGTTGAAAGCAGCTGCATGTTACTTAAGGTAGTCAAGATGCTCAAGAGAGTTGATGAATAAGTGTTGATTCTCCGAGTACAAGACTAGGATAGTAAAACCTTCATAAGAGGAACATCAAGAATTAAGGAAGCTAAATAGTAGAAAACCCTATGTGACTCCAACCCAAATGAGGTTACTTCCTTTTGACGTAAAGAAAAAGACCTCAAGACACCAACATAACTTCGCATCAGAAAGACGCAAACTGATATCATTCACGCCGAGCATCCGAATCAGATTTACAATAAGGAGACTCAAGTCACAAAAGCTGGACAGTGTGGTTTACAAGATAATCTAGATTAACCACACTTTCAAGGAAACCACATGAGAAGGTGAGAAGTTTCACAAGTCCATTTGCTAGGAGTTGTTAGCGTCGTATCACCGCTAACCTACTTTACCCTCGCTCTTGTCCAACAGAATCTCGGGACGAGATTCTTCCAAGGGGGAAGGGATGTAAAGTCCCAAAAATGTTAATGATGCAATTCAGTTATGGCGAGGATTAGAGTATGAAAGAAAATATGAAATTTTCATGACATGGTTAGAATAAATTCAAATGAATGGCTTGAAAATTTCAAACTCATTTAAAAATTTATGTTAAAATTAGCAAAATGGAGGAAAGTGAAACAGCAACTAGTTAATTTAATTAATTGGGAGTCCCCGCTGGTTTCTGGAAGAAGACAGAGAAAGGATAAAGCAAAAGTTTAATTATGAATTCAAATTCAAATTCAAATTTTAATTTCAAATTCGAATTGGTAAATTCTTAGAAATCATTTCACAAATGGACTTTTCATAAATTATTTAGCAACCCTGCCAAAATTCAGAATTTATGGATATATTTTGTCAGCCCAAAATTGAATTTAGAAGAAAACGGGAAAAGGGGAGAGGTGGACCCCACCTGGCAGTGGTCCAAAATAGTTGCCGACTCTGTTTTCACATGCTCTGCCTCCCGGCCCGCCACGGCGATGGTGCATGTTGCCAGCGCTTGCTAAATCCAGAAGCCAAAACCTGTGATGCTTGCTCATTCTTATCCCTGACCATACACGTTCCATTTTTCCTGTGACTAGCTTGGTTCCTTCCTCTCAGTGCAGAGCAAAAACTTATGCTCTGTTGATTGCCGCCGTCGCACACCAGGCAGGCAGTCGACGCCAACGCATTTGTGTTGTTCCTCGCCTCGGAAAGCTTGCAGACTACGGCGCCGACACCCTCTCTACCTCCTCAACCGAAGACTGACGTCTTTCCCTGCACGGGCGAGCTCTACCGGCCGCTTTCTTCCATGTTTCACCACCGCGCCCGTGCTGCATCGATGCCCGGCTGTCTCCGACGCCTCATCGCCCAACCGTACCAGCTAAAGGGCGCGCAAGACTTTCCTTTCCATCCTCGACACGCGCCTCGCGGCTTGCTGCGACATCCTGAAGAAAACAGAGGCGTCTTCTTCTCCTTGCCGCCGCCCTAGCTGCACAGCGTCGCCCAGCTGACTCCGACAGTCCCGTGCCCCTCCAACGCCGTCCTAAGGTTGCCTTGAACCTCCATTTTGTCTCTTTGCTGACCTATGTTTGTTCCATCGGCTCTGCTCATGGAATTTGGCTTTTCTCCTATAGGCGTTCACCCAAGTCGTGGTAATTCTTGTTAGAAATTCTCTTCGCATATGGTTTCCCACATCCTCCAACTGACACCAAAGAATATACATAACCGAACGATTCTTCCAGATCAATCCATTCGAAAAATAATCAATAAATGACGCCAGCAGGTTAGATCTTGCAGCCGCCACCATTGAAGAGCTTCACTCGCCGTTGCACCCAAAATTCCTGCCATCCGCTGCACCAATCAACCACATTCCGTCGTTCTTCACCTCACTACAATCCTTTAGGCTTTGTAATGACAATTTTGGTGCATTCCATAAAGAGATCGACGTCGCTGAAAGTCGGCCGCCATGGTGCCATCACCGCCGGCCGACTGCAGCCATCCCCGGCATCCCAGTGAGCTGTGGACGGATTCCCCTTGTCGCGGTCGCCATTTTTGGCAAGTCCTTGACGCCGTGCATCACCTCCGGCGAGGTGCCAGCAAGCTCCGGCCGCCCTGGTCTCCATGGCCGCCTCCCGGGCCATTGGGGAAGAAGACCCACCCGTAGGATCCTTTGTGGCTGTTAGATCCATGCAGCTGTTCCCTTTTAATCCATAGCTTCTGTGTGGCCGAAATGTGACTGGATAGGTTAAGACAGTGGGCCCGGCCTCCAGTGAAACAATGGGTTTTCTATTTAAAACAAATTCCAGAAACTGTACAAAATTAAGAAATTCACCACTCATTGTAGAAATTCCCAAATATCATGAAACAAATTTTGTTGGGTTCCTCATGTCAAGTACTTTGCAGTGATGCAAAAAAATTAGTATGAAAACCAGTTTAATTTTCTAAGTAATTTCTTTTCTTAAAGCCATTGGGAACTTATTGCAGGAGAGTCCCTCAATGGAAAATTCCCAAATTTTGCCAGAATATTCTTCACATGATATTTGAATCCTAGTAACAGTTTCATCTCCATTAACCTTAATTAAGTTAGGTTAATTAATGATCTTTGCTCAGCTTAATGGAAAATACCAGAAAATAATAGTAATATCTCCAGAAAATGGCAAACCCTTGTAAAATCAATATCTGCCTGTAGGAAGCTTATAAAAATGTCAAACCAAATTTTGTTAGACTCTACATGAACAGAACTATCTGGAAAACACACTTTGACTCATTCCAATGCTACAGTTTTCCATGAAAATTCAGACAAGCTTAAACACTTATAGAATTTTGTAGACCAAAGTATTCCGTTCCTGCAGCTGGAACTTTGCTGGGAGATCCTCCATGATATTAGAAAGCGCCTGTAAAAATCTCAGCACCAGTGGACCTTCTTCACTCATGTATTTGGATAAAGAATCCCCTATGTCCATTACATTGTCTAATTCTTTCATATCCAATTATTCCTATTCTTCATTTTGATTTCTTCTTGTTCCTGTATACCACAACAGCAGGACTTATAATCTTAGTTAGTGCTACTCCTTCCTGAACTATTAACACCTTCACTTGTTCAAGTACTAAGTTACATTCTTCCCATTTCATATTGCATTCTATACCTTGATCTTTCTATGTTCCAACCTAATCTCTCTTTGTTATCTATATACACCCAAGTCCAGCAGTTTCACATCAACAGCCTTATGATTCTTGAGTTTCTGCATCTTCATGTAGTGATTTGCTAAGTGCCTTCTTATGCGCGTATTCACTCCATACATGGACTCCCCTATCTTCCAATGTAAATTTACCTCTGTTTCTCCACACAGCAGAGACATGCCCATTCCGAGCTGAGTTAATTCTTTTTGAATCATAAACCATTTCACTTACTATTTTACTAAGTTGCACTATTCTTATATGCATTTTCATATCGATAGTGATCACGACGATGACATTCGACAAGTGGAGATGAACGAGGAGCACCACTTGGAGGAGGAGACACAAACTTGGATCTTGCTGCAAGCAATCTCTCATCTTGAGCAGCAGCAAGGGTATTTGAAGAATGGCATCGACTCAAAGCTCCAACCCATGATCAAGCATCTGACTTCATTAACATTTACCTAGTCACAACCTAAAGGCAAGTCCTGGTTTGAATTTAAGTATTTTTTTAATGTTTTGCTTTATACACACTGTACTGAATAGACTTGATATGTGCATTAGGTATATGTTGATTGAATACCCCACATGCACGACCAGATAATCCTTAGAGTGGATGGGTAGTATAAGACTCCATCGTATTATTATTGCTATGCTTAATGTTAATTTAGAAGATCGGTATAAGTCAAGTATGCTGGACACTACTCGCGAGATTGGTCACATTTTATAGACCACAAGTTAAGTAGTTGAGTTCTACTTGCGAGAGAAGTCGAGTTAGGAAAACCTACTTGCAAGATGTCACTATAGTGTTCACTCTTTAATATGATATGTGGACGGGAATTTGTGTAGGTTGGTTTGCCCACATTGTGCCTGGGTCGGTAATGGCGAGGCAGGTGTTAGGAGATGGATTGGTCCACGTTTGTCTTGATTAAGGCCCGTCTCGTCCTTGACTTTGTTGAGCAAGTTTGAACTATACAATAAGCATATTGGTTATATGAGACCAGGAAACCGATGTACCTTGAGGATCCTATGTTGGAACCTTTTCAATCGGCTTAAGCTGTCGGCTGTTAGTACAATGGAGTCAACTTACTCAAGAACATCTCACAGCGGAGGTGCACCTTGAGGGGAGCTTGCTGTTCGGGTCGATCAAACTATTTCGATGTGGTTGAATCTTGGGAATGATGGCTGCATGCGACATCAATGGAGTGTGCTGTCGCAACTTCGAGTATGGGCGTATGTGTCGTGCAGTCCGCGTGTTTTGATTCGAGTCACTGTCGCTCGCGGTTATGGATTGAGCATACATTGTCACTGAGTCTTGATGTAGTAATAAAGAGTAGTTGAAAGATTATGAATATGCTGCTATGATTAATATTTTGTATTGCAACCTTGGTTGAATTAGAACTACCACGATGAAAGTTATCATTTCCAAACCTTTAAATTAAATGAAGCTTATGCAACTTTGGGCGAGTATCATCATGGATGAAACATTCTTGTTTGATTGTGGAATTCACAATGATGCTATGTCCATGGAATGTATATGCTACTTTAAAACTGACCACTAAGGATTTACTTTTGGCGAGTCTATTTCTGCAAATTTGGCTTTTCAGTCTTTAAAGTTTCCAGCATGTAGAATTTCATGCTTTAGGTGAGACGGTTAAGTCTTGTTGAGCCTTGTGTTCACGGTTGCTATATTGCAGTTCTTGTAGGTATTATAGCTTATTCTTGTGTTGTGGTTGTCCGTGAGACCTCGAGTTTGTCAAGATGTCTCTCTCACGGAAACCTTGCTGCTGCTTACCTGTTTCGTGTTGCTAGTGAGAAGCGTCTGCGGGCATGGACGGCTTCTCTTGTGCATAGCTAGTTGAGAGTATGAGTATGTGTATTCCTCTGCGTTGTATATTATGTTGTAAAAGAGAATCGTCTTGTAAAATAAAATATTGTGTTGGTTATTTTGTATTGCTTTTCTTGTGTGCCGTTGGGTGCCGCATCCCACGGCACCACCCAATGCGATTCCTGGAACGTGTGGACCCCAGAATGTGTGGACCCCAGTCCCCACACTTTCAACTTCTCTCACCACAACTTTTTTTTGTTTACACTATGCAGCAGTAGCTGTTAACCTGTCACTCAACAGAGAACCCCGATCAACTGAAGTGGTGCAATATGCAATAATTAATTATCCCTTGCCAATTCAGACAAATTTATCTCACGCTAAACAAACAATGCCATCTCAAAATGTCATCACACTCACAATAAATAGTTTCAGGGCATAAAACATTTGATTTTACTACCCTAATAAACCTGACCGTTATTGCACTCTCAATGGATCAAGCTACGCTGGGGTGCCTGATCTTTATCCAGGTTGATTCATGCACAAAAAAAGTGCACCTGTTAAATAGGCACTTTATTTCTTACCAGTACTGTAACTTCACTAGTAGCCACTACAGCAAATGCATGCCTTCAACATAAGGATTGTGCATTCAATGTTATAAATTTCCCACTAAATCAAAGTTGCGGCAGAATCGGTAAGTGCTAATCAAAGTGCTAATCATTAAAAAATGCTAGGCCACCGTGGGGGGCGGCCAAGGTGGGGAGGGGGCGGCTACGGTGGGGGGCGTCCACGGTGAGGAGGGGGGCAGCCACGGTGGGGGCGCCGGGAAGGGGGTGTTGGGGAGGGGGCGGCACACAGGAAAGGGGTGCCGGGAGGGAGGCGGTGCACGAGGAGGCGGCAGCACCTGGGGAGAGGGCGCTGGGGAGGGACGTCGTGGATGGTGCGACGCAAGGGTAGGGGGCGGCGGGGAGAGGCGGCGGCGTATCTCGATGGAACGGTCCTCCTCGGTGGATGGTGGCAGCAGCAGCCCTCGACCATAGTGGATGGTGGCGTCGGCGGCCCTCAACGGCGATGGTGAAGGCGCGACGCGGCGGCGGCGGAGGCAGGCGGCGGGGGCGGTAGTTGGAGGAGCTCAGGCGCGAGCCAAATGAGGAGCGCAGAAGCGAAATGAGGAGCGCGCGATGCAGGGAGTCGGGAAATAATCCCTAATTGTAATTAACGATGGTGTAGGTCAGCCATCATCAATTACGGCTTAATTGACGACGGTCAAAGGAAACCATCATCTATAGCCGCTCGCCTGGGCCCGACTGTCGGTCCATATTGATGATGGGGCTAATTGACGACGGTTCACTGTCATCTTTTAGTTATAGACGACGGTAGAAGGTCAACCGTCATCAATTAAGGCGTAACTGACGACAGTTGGATTTAGCTGTTGTCAATTACTTAATTGATGATGGCACAATTGTCAATTAATTTGGCCGTCGTTTATTTTCACGATTCCTGTAGTGTCTAGCATACCCGACTCCCAAAGATGTGATGAACATGCAGTGACATGACAAATGGGGTTAGATACTTAAAGAGGCAGCTACTTGCCCGACAAAAGCTCTGAAGCCCGAACCAATTCGTTGGAAGCTCCCCTTGCATCTATAAAAGGAGATGCCCCGAGGTTAAGAAAAGAGGGAGAGGGCGGAAGAAAAGAAGATAAGAAGAGGAGATAGGAAGATAGCTTCTAATTCCTAGTTTCACACAGTGAGAAATAAGCCAGACAAGTAGGACGTAGGGTTATTAGTGTTCGGACATTCTGAACCTAGGTAGACTCGTGTCCGCCGTTCAATCGAGCTAGAATCATACATTTCAACACTATGAAAGTTGTGCACCCCACTCCAAATCTCTAAACAGGTGATTCAACAATCCCTCATATGCTGATTCCAAACAACATCGACATAGGACATGCCAGGTAGGGGGGGTGCTGAGTTTTTGTGGTGACTTGCACCATTATTTGCACTGAGTTCTTCATTCATCTGCGCTGAGGTGGGAAATTTGTGGTTCGTGCCATTTGAAGGATCAAGCTTTGCTCAAGGGACTTCGTCGAATTTATCGCCGTTTTGGCGAGGAAGGGTAGAAGACTCCGCTCAGGGGACTCCACTCAGGTTTTCATTTGTGTTAGCGTGGGGGGCAAGATGCTCGGGTGACCCATGAGTGCATTTGTGAGCGATGTTGCGTGGTACGGTGGAAGCCATACCGCTACGATAGTCTTAGCACCTTGTTGGTATTTCTTACAATCACAACATAAATCAACAAATGCACCAAGTACCATTGTAGCATTTCACCTATGCCTATCCCAATGATGTCGTATTTATCCCAAAGGAAGGTAGTGAAACAAAGATGTCACTATTCTTATGATTAAGGTATAAAGTACTATGTAATTTTCATAACATGGGTAACTTGATAATATGGGTAGTGTGACACACATCTAAGTAATCTACTACTAAAGATAATGTAGTCCCAGTGAGGGTTAAGCTAAGAAAGGGTCCTTTCTAATGTGCTTCTAATATACTATGCATAGTCTAATAGTGTACATGTGGATATGCTAATGCTGAATGCTAGGGATTAGTGGTCTAACGTACTGAGAATAGGTTTACCTCAGGTAATAATAGAAAAAGTTCTACCAAGAGTCTGTGACATAGCCGAACGTGGAGGATTACAAAGGACGGACATAATTGTCACCACCTGCCACCTACCCCAACAACAACTGGGCCTGTGAAAAATACCTTAGAAGTCCGAATACAATTACCACTCCAAGGCAATGACTAACATACACATCACTGAACCAATGTTGGGACCAAGCACTACGTTATTCATACTAAAATTTTTTATATAATACCTAATTAGACTATAGTAGATGCTTATGATGTTCATGATAACATAATAATATTATTACTATACTATCATAATAGCAACTAATCCTATCACATGCATGGATTCCACAATCAAACAATAAACGCTTCACCGAATCATATGAATAAGAGAAGACTAATATTATAATAATGCATAAAGTCTCAAATAAAAGGAAATATACATGAGCCATACCTTTCCTGAAATGGACTTGAGACTAGAGGTTCTTCTCTACAATCTAACCTCCGCTAAGGACTAAGAGAACTAGTGTATACAAGAGAGTGATGCTCAAGTGGTGTGCGTTATGAAGTGAGGGGGTGGGGTCCTATTTATACATGGAGTGCGATTGGCTCTTGCCACAATTAGCATGCAAATCATTCATCACCGCCATCAAGGAGCCACAAGAGAGCGTCAAGTGTCGATTGACCGTGTTTGGCACCAGGACCAGGTCGGTCGACCAGGGGACTCAGCCGACTTGGTCGTAGCCCCTCATGCGGTGTGTTTTGTCCAGGTGACTGACAGGTGGGTCCTGAAGCCATTCCTGGGTGCTACACTATTGGATTCTCTAGGATACCCCTGTAAGTGGCCCAGTTGGTCCATGAGATGCCACGTTTCGGCACCTAATTGGTTGGGAGGTTACTTTTTAGGATTGCTTCGCACAATTCTCCTCATTTCTGCAATAAAATGTCTACATGCATTATATTTCCAAGTACAAGTGGAATTATGTTAAATATAAATGTGATGTGTATAAGAAATATTTGTTTCTTCACATAATCGAGTTGTATTGACAGTCAAAATTGTATAGATTGATCTTCAACAAACTCCCCAAGCCTACCCTTTGCTCATTCCAAAGCAAAGATGAAGACTTAGATTGTTGATTAGGAGTTGCTACAATATTTTATTTTCAAAAGTACAAAGTGCACAATAAAATATTCTACCTTGTATTGAATAAATTTGCTATGGTACTTCACCCTCTTCCTTAGTCATTTATGGGGTTTATGCCTTCTCTTCTTCTTGGGTGGTTGAAAGATAGAACAACGAATTAAGCATGCCTCACCTAATGTCTAAGTTCCACTTGTATTCCGTAGAGTTTCAACGGTGCTTAATTTCAAGTTCCTCAAATGATACACTCAATCACTGCTTTGTGTAAGTGGAATTTTCCTCACCAAGGCAATGCCTTCCTTGTCCTACATCTAAATAAGGCTTTTTGTGAAGCTTGGTAGGGAATAAGAGTAGGCATATTTGCAACACAACTTTGCTAAGTCAAAAGACTAAGCCTTAGGAGAAACCAACTCATACTTTGATCAAGATTGTTCATGTGTGATGGAGTGGAAGTGGAATTTTAGAATGACTCCTTATTGTGTGGAGTCTCTTTATTGCAAGGATGAAACATAGCTACTTGTTCTCTTTTTTTTCTCTTTCTTTTTTTTTTCTCATGCTCGTGTGATGTGAGCATGCATTTTCTTTTTCTTTTTCTTTTTTTTGTAGCCATGCCTTCTATTCGTTTTTTTTTGATAAACTTAAAGAGGGTACTAGACATAAGGAATATTGTTTTTCTCTATATGGTGGAGTAGTATGATGGACATTTGCTAACTTCTAGTATAGAAGTTTAGCATGTGCATGTGAAATCTTGATCTTAAAAGTGTGAAAAAAATCTCATATAGGTCTACACTAGTTTGACTAAGCTCAATCTAAAAGCAAATGGCATATGCATGAGGTTTATCAAATTTGAACATTATATGGCTTTGGTAGGAAATTCTAATCATGTGAGGAACTTTAACTTAACCCATTTTATAAGTACTCCAGAAAGTCAAGATTCACTTTCAGTTTGGAGTTTAACAGCTCTATTACTATATCATATCTCACAACAACCTAGAACTAGATTAATCTTATGCTACCCACAAATTCCAAGTTTAAGACAAATTACTTAAAGTCAATAAATGCAATAGTTGGAGAATACTAAGTTGTATACTAGGGACTAGGGGAAAATAAAACAGAGCAATATTCATCATCTCAGCTTATGCAAAGTTAAAATATTCTTACCCTAGATCTTTTCTTTTATTCAAACTATCCTAAACATAAAGGAAGTAAATATATTTTGTTTTTATATATTTGTTATATGCAGATGGTGTGGGAAAATAAAGCAAAATGAGATGCAAGTAGGATGTGATACAATTTACGTGAAGTAGGGGTCCTCCCCCAAGCTTGTTCTTGGTCAAGGTCCATGATAGGTGTTGAATCACTAACGGTGGAAGTAGGCTATGAGGTCGGTCAAACCTTGTTGCATCATGGCTTAGGCAATGGATGTTTGAGTGTCGATGTTGTGCTGCCTCCCATGGGTGCCATGAGCGTGATCGAAGAGTGTTGTAGATGTCGGTTGTCCACACCTCAAGGTCTCCCATGTGTGGGTGTGATTCATCATTATTTGGATAAGGTCACGATAACCTCTCCAAGCCACACAGGAACAACTTGCACATAGCGATGGTGGCAACTCCTTCGAGCTTGAATGGGTGCTTAGAATAGTTGGGAGCATAGTGACCCACTTATTCATAATAACCCTTTGGTTGCTCGTGGAGGGTTTCCATGTCAAATCTCTGACCTCATAGCTATGATTGGTCCTCGGCTTACTTTCCGATAGGTTGCAACCACACCCGTTTTCTCATTGGCTAGGAGGTGTTGAAATGGAAACTCCATTGCTCACAAAAATCGACTTCTTGCATGCATGTATAGTAATATTGCTCATGTGAGCTTCCCCTCTTGGATGGAGAGGGATTGTTAACTCCCGGTACTTGTACAAATGAAACTTCGGGTTGAGTAAACTGAATTTCATTTGTACATCTGAGGAAGAAAAACAGCAAAGATCCATTGGGTCCAATTTTTAGTGTATCTATAAATAATATATTATTCAATGAAGCTCTATAGATAAATCAATTTGCACATTTTCTAAAGCTCCTACTCATGGCAATGTAAGTGATGGATGTACACCCTATGGATCCCTTCATCTTGAAATATTCTAACGATCATGACCGTTTAGAAGAGCAAGTTTTTATCATTTGGATCATGGCCAAAAAGGTTCTCAATTTTATCCTCTCTGAACATTTCTAATGTCCTTCCTAGGAATTTTAAATCTAGTGACCCCATATATGCATGAAATTCAAATCAAAATTATAGTCATCACTATTCCTGGTTTGCTACATGCTAATTTACCCATCAAATTATTCCATAAGCTTTTTTTTACTAAACCTAGGTAAAAAAATTTGGCTAAGTCTATTAAACATTAATGCTTATGGGATTCTAGGTGCTGGTATTAGTTCCGTCCATGTAAGGTGACATTCCTTTTGAAAAACTAAAAGGCAACACCAACACTTACTCTCATGAGTGTGCACAAAATTGAATGATGACAGGTGCCAAACTTCCTCATCAATGCAAGCAAATCCATTCAATCAAAATGCAAAGCGAACATGGAAAGTCTAAACTCAAACCTCAATTAAAGGGCAGTTCGGGGCTAAAGGTCTTTGTGTGAAAAACTCATGACCGTGGACTTTGGCGTAGCCTTGGTGTTTGATGTCACATGCCAAGTTGAGGTTTGCGTGGTCATGAATGTGGCTGAAGCTTCGTCTTGCTCCTCCATCTGGCCATTATCTTAAACTTTCCTCCGCCTTTAACATGAAACGAGTTCGATGGAGAATATGCTCTTAAATCTTCCTGATGGTGGATTGAGGCTTCCCCTTTCTTGCCAAACCATCTCTTTGCACATTTCATCCTGACAGCGATAAAATCAAGAACAAGCAAAAGAACTCGAAAATTGGTTATGTTAGCAAAAGCAAATCGAACCCCTTGTACAATTGTCTTGTCCAACTTTAGACAACTTAGGCACGCAATGAGGAACAAGATAAAATATTTTGGTTTGAATTAAGAAAATAAATCCAAATGGTCATGTCCCAAAGTTCATATCCAAGTAACTTTCCTTCCCAATCCAAAAATATTTTATTATGTTGGTTGGAAATTTTGATTTCCAACATGCAATTGTCAAAATTCGAACATGCTAAATGCAAATGCAAAATTTGATGGAATAAAATATGTAGTTGGAAAAATATAAATATGAGATAACTATCAATTAAGATATTGGCAAGGACTTACCAAAATTTTAAAGTCCGATGAGGGAGACTTACCTTCGTCCTATTTAGTATGATGGTAAGTCATCCATACCTAGAGAAGAAGGTGTTGATGACTTCTCTTGCTTGACACACCAATCCTTTTTTGGCGGTCATTTGGACAGTGGGGCATGTGGTGTCCCTGACCTCTCCGTTGCCTTGGTGAAATCTTCATGGCATCGCAATGTCTTTTTCCTCTTGAGGATATTCTTTATTAGCTGAAAATGAAGTCATCCTTCTTCGGGGGTGTCACTTCGACCTTCAAGATGTTCTTTGGATTCAACCCATCCTTGATCTTGGATCGAAGGTTTCCTTGGGCATAACAACATGTGGAATCCACAATATAACAACAAATGCTTCATCCACTATGTCGCTTGCCCAAGGTTGCACGGGCTTGATCGAAGTGTAGGGTCTAACAAGTGAGTGTGGAACCCTTTGATCTTGAATGTTTTCAAGTGACTTATCTTTCGCTAGTAGCTTCCTGGACATGTTGTCATGAATCCTTGCTTGGCCAAGGACATGATACGTTGAGGTAGACTGGTTGAAGTTGAATCCTTTGGAAGTGAAAAAATAATCCTTGCATGCTTGATTGTAACGGTGGGGTTGATTCCACCCTTGACCTCCTTGTGGATGATAACCATTCGAGTTGTTGCTTGGGACCAAAGGATCTCACGAGCCTTTGGAAAATAATTCCTAAGTGTATCATGTTGGCATGGACTTTCACACTTCATGTGGATATCCATGACTTGGATATTCCCGAACACTTCTCCATTAGCTTGATCTTTATGATACTTCATAAGGAGGTCCAATTTAATAGTTGGCATGTCCACCTATTAATGGTGTGCATGTCAAACATACGGAACTAGAGTCATTCATAGATCCATCCATTGACTAGTGACCTTCTTCTCTTCATCTTTCTCACGATTAATGAGAAGAGGCTCTTCCATATTCAACATGAATGTGAGCATGGGTTGATGATGTCAACCCGTTGTAGGAGTGTTGGACGATGAGCCAACTATCCACCCCATGGTGAAGGCAAAACAAAATATAATCTTGGAGCCTCCCCAAGCTTTGGGATGGATGTCTTTGACTCCTACTGGTGGTTGGTAAATCCTCTCGTGGAGGGCAATGGTGTTGCCCAATGGGAAGAAGTTGTCAAGGAACGCCTCGAAATACTATTGTAGTTCAGATCTTACGACCTAGTTGGCTTTTCCATGGAACAGGCTAGACAAACACTACCCTGTTTCACACAAATAGAGAAAACAAAGCAAGGGTAAACCTGTCTAATAACTACTAGTACCTATGGCTTAATCATAAGTGATAGCTATCCTTTACTTTCTTCGCCTTCCCTGGCAATGGTGCCAGAAATGCTTGTTGATATTTCTTATGATCACATCATAAATTCGGAAGCACATAATATAGTTGTAGCATTTCACCCATGAGTATTTCCAAGGGTATCATATTTATCCCAAAGAAAGGCGGTGAAGCAAATATGTCACTATTCTTATGATCAAGGTATAGAATACTATGTAATTAACATAACAGTGGTAAGTTGATAATATGAGTAGTGTGACCCACACCTAAGCAATCTACTCCTAATAATAATGTACTACTGGTGAGAGTTAAGCTAAGAAAGGGTCTTTCCTTATGTGCTTCTAATATAAGTATGACTAGTCTAATAGTGTACATGTGGATATGCTAGTGGTAAATACTAGACTTAGTGGTCTAACATATCGAGCATAGGTTTACCTCTGGCAATACCAGATATATTGCCTCTAAGAGCCTATGGCATAGCCGAACGTGGGGATTACAAAGATGGACAATGCTGTCACCACTTGCCGCCTACCATTAACCCCTACAACCTGTGGGTCTACAAGACATCCAACTCTAGTTAACTATCCAAGCACCACACTTGCATGCTAAGTAAATACCTTAGAGGTCCAAATACAATTACCACTCTAAGGAATGACTAACCTAAACATCGTTGAACCCATGTTGGGACGAAGAACTATGTTATTCATACTAACATGTTTATATCGTACCTAATTAGGCTATAGTGGAGGCTTATGATGTTTATGATAACATAATAGCAACTAATCCTACCACATACATGAATTCCACAATCAAACAAGAAACACTTCACCCAAGTATATGAATAAGATAAGACTAATATAATAATGCATAAAAAGTCAAAAATAAAAGGAAAAATACATGAGCCATACCTTTCCCAAAATGGACTTGGGCTCGGCTGACTTGGTCCTGGCTCCTCCCGCAGTGTGTTTTCTCCAGGTAATTAAAAGCTGGGTCCTCAAGCCATCCCCGACTGCCACACCATTGGATTCTCTCGAACACCCCTCTAAGTGGGCCAGTTGATCCATGGGATCCACGTTTCAGCACCTGATTGGTTGGGAGGTTAGTTTTTAGGATTACTTCCCACAATTCTCCTCATTGCTGCAATAAAATGTCTACATGCGCTATTTATCCAAATAAAAGTAGAATTATGTTAAATATAAAGGTGATGTGTATAATAAATACTTATTCCTTCACATAATTTAGTTATATTGATGGTCGAAATTGGTATATAACAATCATCAACACGCATGATAGCTCTCTCAAGTTTGTTCCGAGTGTCGCAGACTCGAAAACCAAGCATGTGTCCACCATGTTTGTCGACACCTATAATGCATTAGATCCCCCTCTATAGGAAGTAATGTAACCTAGAGGGTTCCGACTGAACTCGAGAAGCTGGTACGACAACTCCACATCCTCGTCAGGTTTTCAACAGAAATATTCGGGTGAAATTTATTTTGCAGGTGAAGTGAGGACATCAGGGCGAACTTGTTCCCCATTGTTCTCACTAGCCCGACCCACAAATGGTTGGTAGGTCTCCCGCAGGGTTCCATCTAGATGTGAGGAGAGTATTATCGAGCTTTTCTGGCTCACTTTCAGGTCGCGGTGGAGGAGCAAAGGGCCCTGAGAGTCCTTGACAAGGTCATGCAGTGAAGGGATGCACTACTATTGACGATCATTAAGTACCATTTTCAACCGCCACTTTAACTCATTTTCATGGAGTATCACATGTTTTACATACATGCTATTTACAAATAGCATAGTGACACACGTACTTGGAGAAATTGCATGTGATATTTACCCATATTTAAGGTGAAACACGTCTATATGGTGAATAAACACGACTTTGACCAATCAAATGCCACCGTGCGAACTCCCAGTGATCTAACGGTCCGCATGTAGGCGGGTACCAAAACTTTTTCATTGCGAAGCAGGATCAGGTCCCACAAATCAATAGGTGGATACTACACAATCACATACGCTTAGAAAGGAGCAACCACTCTCTTGTATTAGTATTCTTCAAAGTCTTAGTGGAGTTTAGGCTTAGAAAGGAGCTTCTCAAGTTGCCTAGTTAGCTAGAAGATCTTGGTATGTCTTTTGTACTATTATCACTTATATTGACTTATACATTGATAATTTAGTTAGTCCTTTCCTATACTTATGTTTGGATTACATATTTCTTATTTGATTGTGTACTTCATATATGTGGTAGGAATAATTTTATCATGCTAGTATGATAATGCTAGTTTTATGCAATCATAATCATCATAAGCCTCCACTATAGTCTACTTATGTAAAAGTTTGAACATGTCAGTGTAGAATTACTCGGGTTTAGTTCCCGCATTAGTTCAACAATCTTCAGAATTTAGGATTGTCTTATGTTGAAAGCGGGGATCTAATGTAATTCTTAGTTATGCAAGCATGGCATTTGGATACACAAGTAGTTGTGGATATCTCATATGCCTAGCAGTTGTAGAGGTAGGCAATAGATGGTTGTTGCCAGTCGTTAAGTACCATTTTCGATCGCCAATTTAAGTGACATTCACGGAGGATTTGATATTTCTTTCACATATGCCATTTAGAAATAACGTAGTTCCACATGTCTTTGGCGAAATTATGCATGCATGTGATTTTATACGCATGTGAGGCATAAACATAACTATGTGGCAAAGAAACACAATTTTGACCAATCAGGCACGACCTAGAGGATTCATTGGCCCATACGAGCTGAGAACCAACTCAAATGCATAGGAATCACCCATAGCCATGATGAGGGCCCACAAGATGGTGCCATAGTGAAGTTTCAGCTAAAGAGGAGCCCTGGGATTTCGGCCGAACATTCAGTTCACCCAAACCTATGGCTCCCTATTGGTAGTGACGACTGCTTCCTACATATATTCTAGCATCAAAGTGACCTCACTCTCACACACACACTTAGAAGCATTCACTCTCTTGTATAATGTTTTTTTCTAGTGGAGAAGTAGTAGTATGGAGGATCCTCTCTAATTCCTAAGTCTATTTTGGGAAAGGTATGTCTCATGTATCTTTTCTTTTGTTTATAACTTAATTCTTTTATTCCTGTTCACTATCATAACACCTATTCCGGTCGACCAGACACGTAATCAGGTATAGCCACCAGCCTAGATAGAATGGGCGGGGGGGGGGGGGAATCTTTTCAGACACAAAATACTTTGGCAAGATGATGGCGATACAATTAGAAACCCGAAAAGCGTGTTTGATTGTGGAATCCAAGGACATGGTTAATAGTTGTTATTATGTTAGCATGGTAATGCAATTGTTATACTATCATAATCACCTAAACCTCCAATATAGTCTCACTAGTGTATAGAATTATCATGCCCATGTAAGAGTAGTTAGGGTTCATGTTACAACATGAGTTTAGTGTTTTGATAGTCTGGGTAGCATTGATTGTCCCATAGTCCACAATTTGTAGAGGAGGGCGGTAGGTGTTGACAACCCTATCTGTTCATTGTAATTCTCCTCGTTCGGCTATGGCGTATGCTCTTGGCGGGAGTCATTTGCCAAGCCAGGATAAACCCATGTCCAATGTGTTGTAACAATAACTCATAGGTATTCTTGAATGTGGCCTACAGGGGGGGGGGTGAATAGGACTTTTTGAAATTTGTGGGAACCCGCAACACTTAACAACCAGTTTAAAACCAGAGATATCGGACTAGTCCGGTAAAGTGCAGACTAGTCTAGTTTGTACCGACTAGGTTGATTAAGTTTGATCGATTAATTTGATTCTTCGATGTATGCAACAGAAATATACAATCAAATGAAGTGTTGCATGGTTATGGACTAGGGTATATCACAATTCAATCTTATATTTAATGCCTCAAAGTAAAGTAAGCAATAATGATTGAAACCCTAGATTATTGTGATGAATAAGAACGATGAACACAAAACAAGACACAAGGATTTATCCTGTGGTTCGGCTCCCACAGAGGCAACCTACATCCACGTTGAGGAGTCCACAAAAGGATCGGGTCTTCTCCAACCCTAACCTCGTTGGATCGCCACGAATGCCAATCGTCTTCCACTTATCACAAAGGGGTGAATAACCAAATTCAGAGGGGCCTTCTCACACTTTGAGGGCTCCATTAGATTACAACACGAAATACCACCAAGAACGCACTCAAAAGATTACAATGAAATCACAGGAGTGTGTTAGAGAATTAAACCAAGAGCTCAATGAGTGTTGAACGTGTCTTTCCAATGATCTAGAGTGTATCCTCAAAGGATTGATCTTTGTTGCACTTAATTTCATGGAGAGATGTGTTTTTGAGGCTCTTGGGAGGTGTGACGGCGCTGGGGATCGAGAGAGTTTCAAGTTGGGATGTGCACATCTATTTATATGGGGTTTCTAAAAGTGAACATTAGGGTTTAGAAGGATCGGACTAGTCTGTAGTGGTCACTGGACTAGTCCATTGTGCTATTTGTAGCAAACCCTAAGTGTCCCGAAATGTCGGACTAGTCCGGCTAGGAGCAGACTTGTCCGATTTCTCTTCTGGAAATCTTCGGACTAGTCCGATAGACATCGGACTTGTCCAGACAGTGAAACCCTAAGTGGTTATGGGGACAAGTCCACACTTGGAGGACTTGTCCGATTTAGATCAGAGAGTTTTTCGCACTAGTCCGTGCTAATATCGGACGTGTTCGATTTAGATCCGAACGGATATCGGACTAGTCCGGTGGTGATCAGACTTGTCCAATTTTGTGTGACTTGTGAAGTGTTTTGAGGACTAGTCCGCACTAGGAGAACTAGTCCGATTCTAGTAAAATAGATATCAGACTAGTCCGATGGATATCGGACTTGTCCAATCTTGTGCAGAAAGGATATCGGACTAGTCCGGTGACATTCAGACTAGTCCGGTCCTGTATAACTTTGTGCAATGTGTGTGTGTGTAATTGTGATTGAGCTCTTGGGATGTGTTTCCTTAACACACTACATACACAATGATCTACTATTCTTCTTCCTTGAGCTCATTTCCACTTTGCTCCTCATTCTCCCTTCTTTTTGGCACTTTGCTTATTTTGCTATTAAAACCTGTGCTCATCTCAACAAAGAGGTTAGGATCTCATTTGCTTCTCATAAATCATCCAAAACCCACAAGGGATTCCTAGATGCACTTTCAATCTCCCCCTTTTTGGTGATTGATGACAACCAATTGAGATTTCACAAAATGCGATAAAAATTGAGATTTTCATAAAGCATGCACATATGAGTCTAAAATACATCAAGCAATAAAAACATAATCCATTTGTGCATTCTTTGTGGTGGGATGCATAACTAAGTATATTGAAACAATGAGAATGACATAATTGACATTAATCAACCAAAACCAAGCATATATGTCATTCTAGGAGCAAAATCACATAACTTAACAATTACTTCTCAAAAGATCATAACATTGCATCACAGAACCATAATTAACTTAAGAACGTAGTTAAAGCTTTACAACCCACAAAATAGTCAAAAAGCATAAAAGAGAGCTCTCTCCTCGCATTCTACAGCTAAGGCTAAGGCTCCCCCTCTATCTCCCCCCCTTTGGCATCAAGACACCAAAAAGAAGGAGAGGAGGGTCCTAAGGTCATCACTCTTCGCTGTCAGTCCTCTCATCGTCGTCTTCGTCATCTTCATCTTCAGCCTAATGAGGAGGAGGAGGAGGAGGAGGAGGAGGAGGTGCGGAGCCACTCGAACCCCCAATGCCAAAGTAGGCAAGCTCGGAGGGGGTCAAGGGCCCGAGCTCAGTGATGTAAGGGTCGGAGTCCTCAGAAATCACTGGAGATCCAATGGGGTCGATCTCCAGCTTCTGGCAAATCTGTTCCACATTTGCCTTGACATACTTCATGTCTTCCTTTCTCTTCTTGTTCAGCTTGTGAGCCCTCACTTCGGCCTTTTTGCAGGAAGCAAATATAGCAGCCAAGTACTTGAAGATCCCACTGGCGGATCCCCTTTGAGGGGCTGCCCTACTGGTAGGGGCAGCTCTGGCATCTTTAGTTCTTCTTGCCGGAGCCTCAGGACTGGAGGCTGGCGAGGGAGCAGCCTGGACACTTGGCTTTTGAGGCATCTAAGGCCTCAAGGGTAGGTGCTCCACATCCTTGACGAATTCAATCCCGGTGACCTTCTCGATCACAAACATCAGATATGGGGCATACCCAAAAGACCTGTTGGGTGTGCAGGATATGTTGACCATGTCATTCCACATGTAGTCCGCCACATCAAACTGGCGGTCCTTGCTTATCACTCTCATCAATGTCCTGAGATAACCCTGCACACTCCCGGCATTTCCATCCTTGGGAGCGATGGTCTTCCTCAAGACTCTATTGAGCACCACAATGAACGACTTCATGTTCTTTGTGGATGGAGGGTTGAACTTGGAGTTTGGCTCATATAGGAACTTCATCCTATCCTTCTCAATGGCACCTATGTTATGGATGATTAAGCTGTCACATCCGGAGGTGTCAAGATGAAGCAGACTTGCAAAATCTTCTTGAGTGATACTGTACTTGGATCCATGAGTCATCCAAGTAACACCTTCCTCATCTTCACTTGAGAAATGGCCTGTTGCAAATAATTGTGCTATAACCTCATCATTCCAGTTGTTCCTGAATGCAAAGAGGTCCTTCAGGCCATGCCTCTCAATAGCTTCCACCGCTTCAGTGAACGGGGAGCAACCCTTCTTCTCAAAGTGTGCCCAATCAATCCATTGACTGCGCACAACCGGTTTCTTCATTGGGAGATACACGTAGAAATCTGCATGGAAGTTGCACCAAAATCTGCCGTTGGCAGCTTGCTTCGGTCGGCCATACGAATCAATGCTTCTGAACTTTGCTGCCGAATCACTGCCTTTCCTATTGAGCTTCCCTTCTGTGGGGTCCCGGACCCCTTCCCTCAGAGCATGCAGCTTCAATAGGCCAACTGGACCTGTTGCTATGCCTTTGCCCTTGCCTTTGGCTGGGTGGGCACTTGCCGAGCTAGGGCCACCACCGGTGGTAGCCCTAGAAGCTGGCACCTTGGAGGTCGGCTTCTTTGCTAGAACTTTCCTCCGAGCCTGTGGAGGGGACGGAGCTGACTCGGAAGGTCTCTCTTGGCACTTCTTGCCAAGACTCGTCGAGGTCCGAGGTGCCACCTCGTGGTCCATCTCGGCCTCAAAGTCGGAAACTTCGTTGTTTGAGCTCGACATACCCTGAGAATGAGTTGAGTAAGGCATGGATGAGTATGAATGATACAAGGAATTGTTGTGAAATGGATAGCAAGGAATTGCATTGTGGAATTGAAAAGTTAGGTTTTGAGTTCAGAAAAATTGGACTTGTCCGGTTAACAGGCACGGACTAGTTCGGGGGACCGGACTTGTCCGTGCATGGACCGGACTAGTCCGGTATTCATCCTCAAAAACCTAAGCTACTAGACAAATGGTGATTCCTAATGCACAACAAGCGTAGCATAAACGTAATACATTAAGGAGGCATGTATATAGCGAAATATGCTAGGCTATTCGATCAATAATAAAGAAATTTGGAATTTCTAGGGTTTGAGTGAAAATTAGAGAATCGATTGGAACTTGGAGATGAGGGTGTTGAAGGCCGAACTTGTCCAAGAACTTCAATCCCGATGCGATGACGATCAAATTCCACCCAAACTTGTGAAGTTCCGATGGAGAAATCAAGGAATCGCCTTGGGAGCTTGAATGTGGCCTAGAGGGGGGGTGAATAGGCCTTTTGAATTTCCTACACACTTAATAGAATAGTCAAAAACTTGGTTGGCTGGACTAGTCCGGTTGCGTGGGCAGACTAGTCCGGTGTGCAAGATGTATGTGTGTTGATCAGGTGTTAATTGAGAAATTAAATTTCTTTAGCAGCATAATTAAGAACAACTGATATTTATACTTGAAATTAATATAAGAATGCATGTGTAACTTCAAATTGCCTTAAGTTAATGTTTAGCACTTAAGTGATCTAATGAACAAAATTTAAAGTAAATGAGACACGAGACACAAGAATTTTTCCCGAGGTTCGATCTCACAACGTGATCTACGTCCTCGTTAAGGAAGCTCACACAGAGCCGGGTCTCCAACCCTTTTCCTCCTCAAGTCACCACGAAGGCCGACTTGATTCCACTATCACGGGTAATCACCAAGTTTGTGGCGGCAACCTCACACGTTGAGGGCTCCCACGAAAATTACAATGAACAAGTGATCAAATACACTCAAAAGTATTACAAGGCAGAGTATGAGTGTAGAAAGATCAAACCCCAAGAGCTCGCGATGAAAGAACGATGATCTCCCAATCCCGAATCCAAGTGTTCAATTGATTTCACTCTTTTTGAACTTTAGATGTGTGGGGAGATGTGTTTTGGGCTCTTGGGACTAAGTGGCGGCGCTAGGGTTTGCTCTTTTTTCAATATTCGACGTGTGTCATCATGGGAAAGTTGTGGATCATCTATTTATAGGGTTTCCAAAAGCTAGCCGTTGAAAAACCCTAACACCGGACTAGTCAGGTGCAAGTACGGACTTGTCCGGTCTTAACATGTTTTGAGGTCTAGAAAGTCTGCCGGACTAGTCTGGTCCAACCTCGGACTAGTCCGGTACTGTGTAAAGATGACTCCAGAAAGTTCATCGGACTAGTCCGCGGACTAGTCCGATCTCCATAAAAGGGAGTTTACAGAAAGTTCAACGGACTAGTCCTGTCCCTCAGTATGAGAGACTCCAGAAACATCAACGGACTAGTCCGGTGGATGCACGGACTAGTCCGGTCTCCTTGTGAGTGTGATTCCAGAAAGGTGAACGGACTAGTCCGGTCCATGATCGGACTAGTCCGATGCTTTGTGAAAGTTATGTTAATTTTAATCCCTTATCCTCACGCAAAGTTGTGAGCTCTTGGAGTGTGTCTTTCAAACACTCCCTATACATTCAAATCTATTTTGGTCTTTCGAGCTTCATCAAAGTATCTCTCTTTGAACACCACTTCATTTTTCACCTTTTTGTGTGCACCGATATGTCTCACTTGTTTGTCCTGCAATCATCTCAGTGGTTTCATTAGGATCTCATATGTTTGTCATCAATTAGCCAAAACCCACAAGGGATATCCTAGATGCACTTACAATCTCCCCCTTTTTGGTGATTGATGACAACCATTTGAGATATCACAATTGAGAGTAAAATCTTGATTTTCATAAGGTGTCCACATATGAGAATAATGATAAGTCCACAAAAAGCTTCTCACATATGCACACACCTTATGGTGGGGTGCCTAACAAGTGTGTGATCAACAGGGTGTGATGTAGTAAAGATAATCAACAATGAGTATAAAGATAATCATCCAAGCAACAGTAAGCATCACACATAAGAGAGGGAATAGAGCATTACAAGGTTTTAAAATTTAGTACACATGTCCTTGATCACAAAAACTTAAAGACACCAACTACTCTTAAACTAATAGTCTTAATCTCTCCTAGTTTCAATCTCTCCCCCTTTGGCATCAAGGCACCAAAAAGGGAAAAAATGAGGGAAATCACTCATCGCCACTCTCTTCCTCCGTTTCAGTCCGGTCCTCATCTTCACCATCATCATCATCATTCGCCGGAGCGGACTCTTCCTCGGAGTCCTCGAAGGCAGGCGGGGATCCCACCGGCAAAATCTCCATCTTATCGCATATAGCTTTGATGTTGGCATTGACATATTGTTGATGCTTCTTTTGCCTGACTTCAATCTTGCGGCAGCAGGCAAAGATGGAGGTGAGCATTTTGAGCACACCCCCCGAGGGTTCACGAGCAGCTGCAGAGCTGGGAGGAGCATCTGAGGATCTAGGTGCATTCACATCTCGAGCCTGTTTAGTCCTCCTCTCAGTCTCAGGGGAGGGAGGTGCATCAGGGGCTGAAGGTAGAGTGTACTCCGTAGGCTTTTGTGGCTTCATCCCCGTATGGTGAACATCCTTGACGAACTCAAGTCCAGTCACCTTCTCAATCATGTACATGATGTACGGGGCATACCCGCAAGATCTGTTTGGAGTGATTGATATGTTCACAATGTCATTGTAGATGTATTAAAAGACATTGAATGGTCTCCTCCCACCAATGACCTTCATTAGGGTCCTCAAGGTCCCTTGAATAGTCCCCGCATCTCCATCCTTTGGGGCTATTGTCTTCCTCAAAATTCTGTTGAGGACCACATAGAATGGCTTCAAGTACTTGATACTGGGAGAAACATATGGCATCCTTGTGTCATAGAGAAATTTGAGCTCATCCTTCTCCAGGGGTTGCAGGTTATGGATGACTAGATCATGATCCAAGGTATGCTCAAGGTGGAGAATCCTTGCAAACTCATCATAAGTGACACTATACTTGGATCCATGGGTTATCCAAGTAAGACTGTCTCCATCACCCCGAGCAAAGTAGAGAGTAGAGTAGAATTGGGCGATCACTTCATTGTTCCAGTCATTCTCAAAGGAGAATAGTTCTTTCAGTCCGTGCCTTTCCAGGGCCTCAACCACCTCATGGAAAGCAGGATACTTCTTTGACTGCATGTACCCGATGTTCACCCATTGACTCTTCACAACGGGATTCTTCATCTTCATGTACACATGCTCATAGTAGTCGGCATGGAAGTTGCTCCAAAATCTTGGGTCTGAGCATTGCCGAGGCTGAGCATACACGTTGACCTGCCTGAAGCTGTCGGCAAGCTCACCCCCTTTCCCAGTGAAATCCTTGCTTGAGCGCTGCCGGTTGCAGTGACTTGGGTTCTTCATTTTCAAGGGTCCAATGGGACCACTAGCAAGTCCTTTCCCTTTGTTGAGAGTCCTCTTTGGCCCTGAGGAACTCTCACCGGCCTTTCCTTGGGCCTTCTTCACCACTACCCTCCTTTTCTTGGGCAAGTTGTCGTCGGAGGGTGGAGAGTGCACATTTACATCATGCCTTTTCTTCATGTACCTCTCCTTGGCTCTTTGCACTTTTTCGCGCTCAACTTCTTCATCAACATGGAAGGAGCTGTCATCTGAGCTTGAAGACATCGTGCCTAACAAGGAGTGCATGATTGAGATGAAGATGAACTGGAAATGAAGGTGATACTAGGATTCAAGTGTCAGAGACCGGACTTGTCCGGTTTTAGAGTGCGGACTTGTCCGGGGTACCGGACTAGTCCGTACCTAGGAGCCGGACTAGTTCGGCCTGGCACAAGAACCCTAACAAAACTTGAATCACAACTTTTATCTAGGGGTGCAAATGAGCATGAAGGTGAAAGTAATACATCTATGAAGCTAATGTACTTCCTTGGAATCAATGGAAATAAACTAGAACTAGAAAAGTTGAGAGTTTGACTTTGGGGAGAATTTTACCGAGATTTGAGGATTCGCGTCGAAGGAGCACAAATATGTCTGGATGAGTTTGGAGAGGAGTACCAACTCGTCGAGGGGAGAGTTTCCCACGGAGAGAGCTTGGATTTTGAGGGCTCAAACCGAAAATCACCTTTTGGGGGGTTAGGGTTTTAGAGGTGAGAGTTTAGGTCAAGTGGAGGGAGATTTGAAACGGGCCAGTTGCTTATATAGGCAGTCGACCAGACTAGTCCGGTCATGGGGCGGACTAGTCCGGTGTCCCTGGAAAGCATAGGTATTTGGAGATTATCCAGACTAGTCTGGTGCCAAACCTGACTAGTCCGGTGATCCTGGACAACCTAAGTATTTGAAGATAACTAATAGCGATCCAAGGACAAGTTTTGCAAATAATCTTGGTTTTTATGACCAGAAAGCAATTCACACAAAAACATGGTCATAAATTTCAAGATTTCTTCATTAAAAGTAGTTTTCTTAGGAGAAAAAGAGGTGAAGGGCAGTTTTAGCAATAAAATGCAACATTTGAAGTATCAACCAGATGTGCAACGTTTCAAGCCACATTTCGAGAGTCAAGAATATTAAGTTCATTCCTAAGTTCACAAAACCTTTTCTCATCCAATGGTTTGGTAAAAATGTCCGCAAGTTGTTTTTCAGTTCTGACATGTGAAATAGTAATGTCACCTTTTAATGAATGATCTCTAAGAAAATGATGACGGATATCTATGTGCTTAGTTCTTGAGTGCTCTACTGGGTTGTGTGCAATTTTTATAGA
Organism: Tuctoria greenei; assembly: GCA_036927565.1. Taxonomy (NCBI): domain Eukaryota; kingdom Viridiplantae; phylum Streptophyta; class Magnoliopsida; order Poales; family Poaceae; genus Tuctoria; species Tuctoria greenei. Next base: position 178,542,126 of record JAYESD010000002.1, read on the forward strand.
ACTTTCATTGTCACATAGAAGTGGGATATTGTTAAGATTGTAGCCGTAGTCCCTAAGTGTTTGCCGCATCCAAAGTAATTGGGCGCAACAGCTACCGGCTGCAATATATTCTGCTTCTGCTGTTGAAAGGGCAATGGAGTTTTGCTTTTTAGATGACCAAGATACCAGGGACCTACCAAGAAACTGACAAGTCCCTGACGTGCTCTTTCTATCGACTTTGCATCCTGCATAGTCGGCATCGGAATATCCTATCAAGTTAAATTTGGACCCTTTGGGATACCAAAGGCCCAAGTTGGGTGTGTGCACAAGGTACCTCAAGATTCTTTTTACAGCAAATAGATGACACTCTTTGGGTGTAGCTTGAATCCTTGCACACATGCAAACACTAAGCATAATATCTGGCCTAGATGCACATAAGTAAAGTAAAGAGCCAATCATGGACCCATATACCTTTTGATCCACGTTTGGACTGTCTTCATTGAGGTCGAGATGTCCATTAGTGGCCATGGGTGTCTTGATGGGCTTGGCTTTGTCCATATTGAACTTCTTGAGAATGTCTTGTGTATATTTGGTTTGGCTTATAAATGTACCTTCTCTTAGGTGCTTCACTTGGAATCCCAAGAAAAACTTTAATTCGCCCATCATTGACATCTCGAACCTATCTGTCATAATTTTGCTAAACTCTTCACAAAAGGGTTTGTTAGTTGATCCAAAGATAATGTCATCAACGTAAATTTGACATATAAATAAGTGATCATCACAGTGTTTAGTGAAAAGTATATAGTCAACTTTACCAATTTTGAAGCCATTCTGAATTAGAAAATCTCTAAGGCACTCATACCAAGCTCGAGGAGCTTGTTTGAGGCCATAGAGAGCCTTACGCAGTTTGTAGAAATGGTTTGGATACTTCGGGTCTTCAAATCCTGGTGGCTGCTCCACATAAACTTCCTCCTTGATTGGGCCGTTTAAGAAGGCGCTTTTGACGTCCATTTGATACAGCTTAAAATTATGGTGAGTAGCATATGCCAATAAAGTACGAATGGACTCAAGTCTAGCTACAGGAGCGAAAGTTTCATCGAAGTCCAAACCTTCGACCTGAGAATAACTTTTGGCCACCAGTCTTGCCTTATTTCTTGTCACTACTCCATGTTCATCTTGCTTGTTCTGAAATACCCATTTAGTTCCGACTATGTTCGCCTTTGGTCTCTCCACTAGCTCCCATACTTCGTTTCTCTTGAAGTTGTTCAGCTCCTCTTGCATTGCAATCACCCAGTATGGATCCCCTAAGGCTTCTTCTACCCTGTATGGTTCCAGAAAAGACACAAAAGAGTAGGATTCACAAAAATTTGCAACTCAAGATCTAGTAGTTACTCCCTTTGCAATATCTCCAATGATGTTGTTGACAGGGTGGTCTCTTTCCACGCTCTGGTGTACTCTTTGGTGTGGAGCTTGTGTAGTTGCTTGTTCTTCATGTACATTGTCTCCCCCTTGATCGTTGCTTCCATGATGGTCCTGCTCTTCTTGATCTTCCTCCTCTTGATCTTGTGCAAGGGCTCCCCCTTGATCATTGCTTCCAAGTTGAGGTTCATCTTGTGCATTTGGGTCGAATGTTTTCTCTTGTGGTAAGATATCACCAAGTCCCATTTTCCTCAGTGCTTCATATGGAGCTTCCTCATCATCTAGCACACACTTGTCAACTTGCTCCACTTGTGAGCCGTTAGATTCATCGAACACTACGTCACGTGCTACTTCAACAAGGCCGGACACCTTGTGGAAGACATGATAGGCGTAGGCATTCGATTCATAATCGAGCAAGAATCCTTCATCGGACTTTGAAGCGAACTTCGAGGCCCTCTGTTTCTTGTTCAGAATAAAACATTTGCAACCAAAAACTTTAAAATAAGAAACATTTGGCTTTTTACCGGTAAGTAGCTCATATGGAGTTTTCTTCAGTAGTCGATGGAGGTATAGTCGATTAGTGGCATGGCAGGAGGTGTTCACCGCTTCTGCCCAAAATCGATCTAATGTCTTGTATTCATCCAGCATAGTTCTGGCCATTTCGATCAATGTTCTGTTCTTCCTTTCTGCCACTCCATTTTGTTGAGGGGAGTAGGGTGCTGAGAATTCATGCTTTATCCCTTCTTCATCAAGAAACTCTTCAACTTGGATATTCTTAAATTCTGTCCCGTTGTCACTTCTGATGTTCTTTATGGTTGATGAGAATTCATTCTGAGCTCTTTTTAAGAACTTCTTGAGGATCCCCTGAGTTTCTGATTTATCATACAAGAAAAACACCCAGGTAAATCTAGAAAAATCATCAACAATTACTAAACCATATTTGTTACCGCCGATGCTGATGTACGAAATTGGACCAAAAAGATCCATGTGGAGAAGTTCCATCGGTCTCGCGGTAGTCATCACGTTCTTGGCGGGGTGTGGTGCTCCGACTTGTTTTCCTGCTTGACAAGCACTGCACGACCTGTCCTTTTCAAAAACCACATCCTTAAGACCACGGATGTGACCACCTTTTAGAAGTTTCTGCAGATTTCTCATCCCAACATGGGCTAGCCGTCTATGCCACAACCATCCCATGTTGGTCTTAGCAACCAAGCAAGTGTTGAGTTCGGCTTTATCTTTGTTGAAGTCAACAAGATAGAGCTTGCCCTTCAACATTCCCTTGAATGCAATCGAGCCATCGCTTCTTCTAAAAACTATCACACCCTCATTAGTGAATAAACAGTTGTAACCTTTGTCACATAGTTGGGATATTGACAAAGGGTTATAATCTAGAGAATCTACATGTAAAACATTTGATAAGGTATGTTGAGAGGAAATTTCAATGTTACCGCTACCAAGGACCTTTCCTTGGTTGTTGTCTCCGAAGTATATGCCTTCACCTGGATCCTTGTTGTACTCGTACTCCACAAACATACCTCTCTCTCCAGTCATGTGATTCGTGCATCCGCTATCAAGTACCCATTTTGTTCCGCCGGAGGAGTAAGCCTGCAAAAAAGAATCATTCCTTGGTTTTAGGTACCCAAGCTTGCTTGGGTCCTTTCAGGTTAGTCACAAGAGTCTTAGGCACCCACACACAAGTTTTCAAGTTCTTGTGGCGTGTCCCTGTATATTTGGCAACGACTCTTCCACTTTTGGCCTTCATAAGAACATAAGAAGCATTAAATGTGTGAAACAACATTTGAGGTTCAGATTCATGAGATTTCTCTTTGACAAAGACAATTCTATTCTTAGCATGATTAGAAATAGCCATGTGTTTGTTCTGATCAAAACCAAGGCCATCTTTGACATTGGGAGGTCGAGTGACCATATATGCATTGCGTGCATATTTGATCTTCTCCTTATCAAAGATGCCGCTTGGGGGGGGCATGCATATTACGAGAAGTTGATGTATTAGAAATAGTATTCTTCTTACTAGAGCAAGTGCAAGTCTCGATTGTTGTCGAACTCATATCTTTGGAGGAAGAGCTCTTGAAGGAAGAAGAGTCACTTTGCTTGAGCGACTCAACTTGCACCTCGAGGATCTTGTTAACCTTTGACAAGTTAGCAAGTTCTTCCTTGATTGCAGTATGTGAGTCTTTTAGCTTTGAGTAAGTTTCCTTACTCAAGGCTAGCTCAACTTCAAGCGAATTGTTCTTCTCTCTTTCAAGCTCGAGAAGTTTTTCAACTTCTTGATATCTCTTCCTTTCATGGATGAGCATATCTTCTTGTCGATCAAGAAGTTCTTCCTTCTCAAAAATTTCGTTCGACAACATTTCCATTTTCTTTAGAGCAATTTTACTTAGTCCTCTAAACATTTCATCGTTATCGCTAGAGCTGTCAAAGTCATCAATAGAGGAGTTTAGTGTGTGAGGAGTGAGTCGTACCTTTTTCTTGCCTTCCTTAGCCATAAGGCAAGTGTGGTTGTTCATGTCCCGTCCTCCCATGTTTGTAAAGAGTGTGGCCTTCATAGTAGGTTTCTTGATGGCAATAGTGGCCATCTCTTCTTCTTCATCGGAGGATGACTCGTCGTTTGAGTCCCACTCCTTGCCAATGTGAGCTTGATGGTTTTGTCTTCTTTTTCTGAAATTTTTCTTTTCTTGAGATCTTGTTTCCTTCTTCTTCTTGTTTTCTTCATAGGGGCAGTCCATCATGAAGTGACCATACTCTCCGCAGTTGTAGCAAGTGCGTCGAGCCTTGGATTTTCCTTTGTCCTTGCTTTTGCCTTCATTTGAGTTGTTGCCGTGTCTTCTTTTCATCATTCGCTTGAACTTCTTGATAAAGAGTACCATCTCCTCATCATCAAGATCGGTGCTCTCGTCACTTGTGTGCCCATCGTCTTGATCTTCACGAGCTTCTTTGATTTTGGGTCGGCATGTAGCTTTGAGAGCGACCTCTTTCCTTTTGGAGGAAGTGAGTTCGGCCAAGTCTTTGACGTATTTTGCCTCTTTTTCCATCATCTCATGGTTTATGATGTTCCCCAACAGCTCATCGGGGGTCAATTTGTGGAAACCGGGGCTTTCTCTAATCATTGAGCAAAGTGTGACATTTCTTGGCATGAAGGCTCTAATCATTCTTTTGACTACCTCGTGATCCGTCCATTTCTTACTTCCATAGGCACGTATTTTGTTGATGAGTGCCTTCATCCGGTTGTACATGTCTTGAGGTGATTCGCCTCTTCAATAGCAAATCTCCCCAACTCTCCTTCAAGCATTTTGATTTTAGATTCACGAACCGATCTATTTCCTTCGTGAGCTGTCTTGAGTGTATCCCAGATTTCCTTTGCACTTTCTAGGCCATCAATCTTGGTTAATTCCTCTCTGCTTTGTGATGATGTGATCACGGCGATGGCTTGCGCATTTCTGTGAATCTCTTGTTCTTGTTCTGGGGTGAGTTCTTCATCCGTGTCCGGGGTATCTATTCCAGTGCAAACGATGTGCCATAGGCTAGGATTTATGGATATTAGATGCATCTTCATGTTGTACTTCCACATATAGTCGCTCCCGTCAAACTGTGGAGGTTTTCCCATGGGAATGGAAAGATAATGATTGTTGGAGTTGAGACGGTTGTAGTTGTAAGGCTGTCGGGAGTAGTCATGATGACCACTCCCCGTCGTCTTCTCTTCTTCTATTCCCTTTTGTCCTAGCAGTTTCTTTCTCAGGATTGCCTTCAATTGTCGCACTTCTTCATCATCGTGTGGGCTCTCTTTCAGCACATCAAAAGCCTTAGTTTCTTGTTCCTCCTCATTAATGTTCATCTTCGAGATATCGTTGTTCTTCTCAGAGGCCATTGATCTCTCCGAGATGTGAGTCTCGTTGGTGGAGAACCAAGCTCTGATACCAATTGAATGTGGCCTAGAGGGGGGTGAATAGGCCTTTTGAATTTCCTGCACACTTAATAAAATAGTCAAAAACTTGGTTGGCCGGACTAGTCCGGTTGCGTGGGCGGACTAGTCCGGTGTGCAAGACGTATGTGTGTTGATCAGGTGTTAATTGAGAAATTAAATTTCCTTAGTAGCGGAATTAAGAACAACTGATATTTATACTTGAAATTAATATAAGAATACAGGTGTAACTTCAAATTGCCTTAAGTTAATGTTTAGCACTTAAGTGATCTAATGAACAAAATTTAAAGTAAATGAGACACGAGACACAAGAATTTTTCCCGAGGTTCGATCTCACAACGAGATCTATGTCCTCGTTGAGGAAGCTCACACAGAGCCGGGTCTCCAACCCTTTTCCTTCTCAAGTCACCACGAAGGCCGACTTGATTCCACTATCACGGGTAATCAACAAGTTTGTGGGGCAACCTCACATGTTGAGGGCTCCCACGAAAATTACAATGAACAAGTGATCAAATACACTCAAAAGTATTACAATGCAGAGTATGAGTGTAGAAAGATCAAACCCCAAGAGCCCGCGATGAAAGAACGACGATCTCCCAATCTCGAATCCAAGTGTTCAATTGATTTCACTCTTTTTGAACTTTAGATGTGTGGGGAGATGTGTTTTGGGCTCTTGGGACTAAGTGGTGGCGCTAGGGTTTGCTCTTTTTTCAATATTCGACGTGTGTCATCATGGGAAAGTCGTGGATCATCTATTTATAGGGTTTCCAAAAGCTAGCCGTTGAAAAACCCTAACACCGGACTAGTCCGGTGCAAGTACGGACTTGTCCGGTCTCAACATGTTTTGAGGTCCAGAAAGTCTGCTGGACTAGTCCGGTCCAACCTCGGACTAGTCTGGTACTGTGTAAAGATGACTCCAGAGAGTTCATCAGACTAGTTCGCGGACTAGTCCGATCTCCATAAAAGGAAGTTTACAAAAAGTTCAACGGACTAGTCTAGTCCATGATCGGACTAGTCCGGTCCCTCAGTATGAGAGACTCCAGAAACATCAACGGACTAGTCCGGTGGATGCACAGACTAGTCCGGTCTCCTTGTGAGTGTGATTCCAGAAAGGTGAATGGACTAGTCCGGTCCATGATCGGACTAGTCCGGTGCTTTGTGAAAGTTATGTTAATTTTAATCCCTTATCCTCACGCAAAGTTGTGAGCTCTTGGAGTGTGTCTTTCATACACTCCCTATACATTCAAATCTATTTTGGTCTTCCGAGCTTCATCAAAGTATCTCTCTTGGAACACCACTTCATTTTTCACCTTTTTGTGTGCACCGATATGTCTCACTTGTTTGTCCTGCAATCATCTCAGTAGTTTCATTAGGATCTCATATGTTTGTCATCAATTAGCCAAAACCCACAAGGGATATCCTAGATGCACTTACAGAGCTCGAGTGTGAGAGAGAGAATGCGTGAGGCAAGAGTGAGGATGAAGTGATTAGGGTTTGGCGGCGGCTAGGGTTATGGACACAAAAAATCTGACAAGTCTGGAGACGACCGGACTAGTCCGAACTTTTCCAGAGGCTATATCAGACTAGTCCGTGGTCTACCGGACTAGTCTGGCCTAACCGGCTCACTGCGAACTAGTCTGCATGTGCGGACTAGTCCGGGTAACCACGGACTAGTCCGTGGTCACCAGGCAAGAATTTCTTAGCCCATTCATATATATTTTAAGGTGCATATTTAGAAAATAGGTAGGCAAATCAAATCAAATAATCTTGATGAATATGATCAGTAAGCATACAACAATCAAACAATGATCATAATTCACCAAGATCTAGTAATTGACATAGTTTTCGGAAGAAAATTGAGAGAGATGATTTTTGACAATCCAATCAACATACTTTTAAGAATTCATACAGGTATGCAACATTTCAAGCCGCACTCCGAGCATCAAGGATATTTAGTTCCTTTTGGAGTTCACAAAAGCGCTTTTTATCAAGTGGCTTGGTGAATATGTCAGCCAATTGCTTTTGGGTGTTGACATGGGAAATGGCTATACCTCCTTTCATGGAGTGGTCTCTCAAGAAGTGATGCCTTATGTATATGTGTTTTGTTCTAGAGTGCTCAACGTGATTATGGGCAATTTTAATGGCACTCTCATTGTCACAAAGGAGTGGAATACGATTCATATTGTAACTGTAATCCCTTAGAGTTTGCCGCATCCAAAGGAGTTGTGCACAACAACTCCCGGCTGCAACATACTCCGCTTCGGCTGTGGATAAGGCAATGGAATTTTGTTTCTTGGAGGACCAATAAAATAGGGATATACCTAGGAATTGGCATGTACCGGAGGTACTCATTCTTTCTACCTTGCATCTGGCATAATCTGCATCGAAGTAACCAATGATATAGAATTTTGAGCCTTTTGGGTATCGAAGACCAAGGTTGGGTGTATGAACTAAATATCTCAGGATCCTTTTTACGGCTGTCAAGTGACACTCCTTAGGATTGGCTTGAAATCTTGCACACAAACATACACTCAACATAATATCTGGCCTAGATGCACATAAATAGAGTAGAGATACAATCATGGAGCAATATACCATTTGTTCGACGCTAGGTCCATCTTCATTGAGATCCAAGTGGCCATTCGTTGCCATGGGAGTCTTTATGGGCTTCGCCTTGTCCATACCAAACTTCTTGAGTATGTCTTGCGTGTACTTGGTTTGTCTTATGAACGTCCCTTCCTTTTGTTGCCGCACTTGGAATCCCAAGAAGTACTTTAGTTCTCTCATCATTGACATTTCAAACCCATCTGTCATGATTTTACTAAATTCCTCACAAAAAGATTGATTAGTTGATCCAAAGATTATATCATCAACGTAAATTTGACAAATAAAAAGATCATTGTCAAAATTCTTTGTAAATAGTGTATAATCTACTTTGCCAATCTTAAAGCCATTTTCAATTAAGAAATCTCTAAGACACTCATACCAAGCTCTAGGAGCTTGTTTGAGGCCGTAGAGAGCCTTACGCAATTTAAATACGTGGTCGGGGAACTCTTCGTCTTCAAACCCGGGGGGTTGCTCCACATACACCTCCTCCTTGATTGGTCCATTGAGGAAGGCGCTTTTCACATCCATTTGATACAGCTTGAAATCATGGTGAGTAGCATATGCAAGTAATATTCTAATGGATTCAAGTCTAGATACGGGAGTAAAGGTCTCATCGAAATCCAAACCTTCGACTTGTGAATACCCTTTGGCCACAAGTCGTGCCTTGTTCCTTGTCACCACCCCGTGTTCATCTTGTTTGTTGCGGAAGACCCACTTGGTGCCGACAATGTTTGCATTGGGTCTTGCCACGAGTTCCCACACCTCGTTCCGCTTGAAGTTGTTCAATTCTTCTTGCATTGCCACCACCCAGTCCGGATCATTTAATGCTTCCTCAACCCTGCGTGGTTCCAAAAAGGATACAAACGAATAGTGCTCACAAAAGTTAGCTATGCGAGATCTAGTGGTTACTCCCTTTTGGATGTCACCGATTATATTGTCGATTGGGTGATCAACGAATCAACGAGGACAACCATGTGACTCCCTTTTGGATGCATTGGTGTACTCTTGGGTGTGGCACTTGAGGCGTTGTATCTTCATGATCATCTTCTTCTCCCCCTAAATGGTTGTCCTCATTGATTCGTTGATCATCTTCGTATTCTTGTGGTTGATGTTGTGTGGAAGCCCCCCTTGATCGTTGACCTCCTCTTGTGGTTCATCTTCCTCATGCACGTGTAGAGGTGACTCTTGTGGTCGAACTTCACCTGAGGCCATTCTTTTCAATGCTTGACAAGGAGCTTCTTCTTTATCTAGCAGACATGGATCAACTTGCTCCTTTTGGGAGCCATTAGTTTCATCGAACAATACGTCACGTGCTACTTCAACAAGTCCGGAGGTCTTGTTGAAAACACTATAGGCGTAAGTGTTCGAATCATAACCAAGCAAGAAACCTTCATCGGACTTCGAAGCGAACTTTGAAGTCCTAGGCTTCTTGTTCAAGATATAATATGGAGAGCCGAAAACTCGAAAATAAGAAATATTATGCTTGTTAGCGGTAAGTAGCTCATAGGATGTCTTCTTGAGTAGTCAATGAAGATAAAGTCGATTTACGGCGTGGCAAGCGGTGTTAATCGCTTTTGCCCAAAATCAATCCGAGGTCTTGTACTCATCGAGCATTGTTATTTCCATCTCTATGAGTGTTCGATTCTTTCTTTCGGCAACTCCATTTTGTTGTGGGGAGTACGAAGCTGAAAACTCGTGCTTCATGCCTTCTTAATCAAGGTAATCCTCCACTTGTGTGTTCTTGAACTTCGTACTGTTGTCGCCTCGAATGTTCTTGATTGTCAATGAGAATTCGTTTTGAGCTCGCTTGAAGAACTTCTTGAGTATTCCTTGTGTTTCTGACTTATCATGCAAAAAGAAAACCCAAGTGAAGCGAGAAAAATCATCAACAACTACTAAACCATATTTGTTACCGCCGATTCTTATAAAGGCAATTGGACCAAACAAGTCCATGTGAAGTAGCTCGAGCGGTCTTGTTGTAGTCATGACGTTCTTGGCGGGGTGAGGTGCTCCAACTTGCTTCCTGGCTTGGCACGCGCTACAAGGCGTATCTTTCTCAAACACAACATCCTTTAAACCTCGGATGTGATCGCCCTTCAAGAGTTTTTGAAGGTTCCTCATACCAACATGCGCTAGCCGTCTATGCCACAGCCAACCCATGTTGGTTTTGCAATCAAGCATGTGTCAAGTTCAGCTTTATCCTTGTTGAAGTCAACAAAATAGAGCTTTCCCTTTAACATACCCTTGAATGAAATGGAACCATCACTCCTCCTAGAGACGGTCGCACCCTCGTTAGTAAACAAGCAATTATAACCTTTGTCACATAATTGAGATATGGACAACAGGTTATAATCTAAGGATTCAACATATAACACATGAGAAAGTGTGTGTTTTGATGATATGGCAATTTTACCGGTACCGAGGACCTTCCCTTTACTATTATCTCCAAAATAGATGCCCTCATTTGGATCCTCATTCTCTTCATATTCAACGAACATTCTTCTTTCTCCGGTCATATGGTTGGTGCAGCCACTGTCTAACACCCATTTAGATCCACCAGAGGAATAGGCCTGCAAAAACAATTTATGCCTTGGTTTTAGGTACCCAAGCTTGCTTGGGTCCTCGGAGGTTAGTCACAAGAGATTTGGGCACCCACACATGAGACTTGGTGTTCCCATGGTGTGGCCCAACATAATGAGCATAAATCTTTCCATAATTATTTCTCATTAAGACATACGAGGCATCAAAAGTATTGAAAAGTAACTTATGTAGTTTATACACAGGACTAGTCTGGGAGGCCGGACTTGTCCGGAGTACCGGACTCGTCCAGACCCCCACCGGACTAGTCCGGCGGTCATGTGTTTTGTACTTATTAATTTTTGATTTTCCAGCTTGGAAGGCTCCTCCCTTTACAAAAACATTGCTATCCATGTTATTCTTATGGCTTCTAGCTTGTTGCTTTTCACCATGAGAGTAACCAATGCCATATTTGACATTTGGAGATCTTGTGACCAAGTATGCACTACGTGCATATTTGATCTTCTCCTTGTCAAATATGCCACTTTGGGCAGGATGCTTATCTTTTGTAGAGGTTGGCTTGTCTTTCAAACTGGTGTCAAGTTCATTACATGTACAAGTATAGGCAACCTCAGTTTTAGTGGGTTGAGAAGGTGAACTTGAAGAGGATGAAGGTTCACCTTGCTTGAGTGACTCAACTTGCACTTCAAGGATCTTGTTAACCTTGATCAGGTCAGCAAGTTGGTTCTTGATTGCAGCAGTTGAGTCGGTTAACTCCAAGCAAGTTTCCTTGCTTGAAGCTAACTCAAGCTCTAGTGAATTGCTTTGTTCATTTTCAAGTTCTAGAAGCTTGTCAAGTTTGACATATTCCTCCTTTTGGGAGATGATCATGTCCTCTTGACGATTTATCAACCTCTCATTCTCAAGAAGTTGATCAAGTAAAAATTTCATTTTTGTGGCAGTTTTCCTATCTAGTCCAACAAGCATATCCTCATTATCACTATTGATTTCATCATCACTAGAATAGGAATGCACGGAAGGGGATTTAATGGTTACCTTGCGTTTACCTTCCTTTGCCATAAGGCAAGTGCCATCTCCCTTCCATGCGCTGAGTTTAGGGAAGAGAGTAGACTTCTTGGATGTCTTCTCGATGGCTATGCTAGCCATCTCTTCTTCTTCAGATGATGAGGACTCATCATTTGAGTCCCACTCTTTCCCTATGTTCGCATGTTCGACCTGTTTCTTCTTCTTGAAGAATTTCTTGGGTTGAGGCTTGGCTTCTTTAGTCTTCTTCTTGTTCTCTTCATATGGGCAATCAACTATAAAGTGGCTATACTCACCACAATTATAGCATGCCCGCCTCAACTTTGGCTTTGTTCTTTCGTTGTACTTTCCTTCGCTTGATTTAGCACCTTGTCTCTTCTTCATTATTCTCTTGAATTTCTTCATGAACAATATCATGTCTTCTTCATCTAATTCACTGCTCTCATCATCACTGTCTTCTTCTAGCTGAGCTTCTCGAGCTTCTTTAGATAGGGGCTTGAGGGTGGACTTCAAAGCAACCTCTTTCATCTTTGCCGAGGTGAGGTCGGCAATTTCCTTGACATGCTTTGCTTGTTTTTCCATCATCTCAAAATTGATGATTTTTTTTGAGTAATTCATCCGGAGTCATTTTCTTGTATCTGGGGCTTTCTCTTATCATTGAGCATAGGGTGACGTTGCGAGGCATGAAGGCTCTGAGTATGAGCTTCATCACCTCGTGGTCATTCCACTTCTTGCTTTCGTATGATCGAACATTGTTGACGAGCGTCTTTAACCGGTTATACATATCTTGAGGTGACTCGTCTTCTTCAATTGCAAATCTTCCTAATTCACCTTCGATCATTTCGATCTTAGCTTCACGCACATGTCAGTCACCTTCATGTGCAGTTTGCAGTGTGTCCCATATCTCCTTAGCAATCTCGAGTCCATCCACCTTGGTGAACTCGTCCCGACTAAGCGGAGAGGTAATTACGGCCGCGGCTTGAGAATTTCGGTGAATTACCTACTTTTGGCTTGGTGTGAGTTCTTCGTTGTCGTCCCGGATATCTATTCTTGTGCACACAATATGCTATAGACTTGGATTGAGAGAGATTAGATGCATTTTCATATTTTGCCTCCACATTGAGTAATCACTTCCGTCAAAGTGTGGGGCTTTTCCAAGTGGGATAGACAAATAATGATTGTTGTTGGAATTGAGACGATCATAGTTGAAAGGATATCGGGAGTAGTCGGTGTGACTACTCCCCTTCTTCTTTTCTTCGATCTTCACTTTCCCTTTGGAAAGTGTCTTCTTTCTTAGGAGCGCCTTTAGTTCTAGCGTCTCCTCATCGTCATCCTCAAAGTCTTGAATGGCTTTGAGGAGCTTTTCCACCTTTAGGTTTTTGTCATCATCAACCTTTTCTTGGTTGTTGCTCTTGTGGACGTCCTTCATGTTCGACATGATCTTCTTCGAGCGATTAGTCTCTTTCTTAAAGAACCTGTTCTAATACCAATTGAATGTGGCCTAGAGGGGGGGTGAATAGGCCTTTTTGAAATTTCTCGGAACCTGCAACACTTAACAACCAGTTTAAAACCAGAGATATCGGACTAGTCCGGTAAAGTGCAGACTAGTCCGGTGTGTACCGACTAGGTTGATTAAGTTTGATCGATTAATTTGATTCTTCGATGTATGCAGCGGAAATATACAATCAAATGAAGTGTTGCAAGGTTATGGACTAGGGTATATCACAATTCAATCTTATATTTAATTATTCAAAGTAAAGTAAGCAATAATGATTGAAACCCTAGATTATTGTGATGAACACAAAACAAGACACAAGGATTTATCCCGTGGTTCGGCTCCCACAGAGGCAACCTACGTCCACGTTGAGGAGTCCACAAAAGGACTGGGTCTTCTCCAACCCTACCCTCGTTGGATCACCACGAAGGCTAATCCTCTTCCACTTATCACAAAGGAGTGAATAACCGAATTCAAAGGGGCCTTCTCACACTTTGAGGGCTCCCTTAGATTACAACACGAAATACCACCAAGAACACACTCAAAAGATTACAATGAAATCACAGGAGTGTGTTAGAGAATCAAACCAAGAGCTCAATGAGCGTTGAACGTGTCTCTCCAATGATCTAGAGTGTATCCTCAAAGGATTGATCTTTGTTGCACTTAATTTCGTGGAGAGATGTGTTTTTGAGGCTCTTGGGAGGTGTGACAGCGCTAGGGTTCGAGAGAGTTTCAAGTTGGGCCGTGCACCTCTATTTATATGTGGTTTATAAAAGTGACCATTAGGGTTTAGGAGGATCGGAGTAGTCTGTGGTGGTCACCGGACTAGTCCAGTGTGCTATGTGTAGCAAACCCTGAGTGTCCTGAAATATCGGACTAGTCCGGCTAGGAGCATACTTGTCTGATTTCGCTTCTGGAAATCTTCGGACTAGTCCAATAGACATCGGACTTGTCCGGACAGTGAAACCATAAGTGGTTATGGGGACAAGTCCACACTTGGAGGACTTGTCCGATTTAGATCAAAGAGTTTTTCGGACTAGTCCATGCTAATATCGGACTTGTCCGATTTAGATCAGAACGGATATCGGACTAGTTCTGTGGTGATCAGACTTGTCCGATTTTGTGTGACTTGTGAAGTGTTTTGAGGACTAGTCCTCACTGGGGAGAACTAGTCCGCTTCTAGTCAGAGAGATATCGGACTAGTCCGATGGATATCGGACTTGTCCGATCTTGTGCAGAAAGGATATCAGACTAGTCCGGTGACATTCGGACTAGTCCGGTCCTGTTTAACTTTGTGCAATGTGTGTGCGTTATTGTTATTGAGCTCTTGGGATGTGTTTCCTTAACACACTCCATACACAATGATCTACTATTCTTCTTCCTTGAGCTCATTTCCACTTTGCTCCTCATTCTCCCTTCTTTTTGGACTTTGCTTATTTTGCTATTAAAACCTATGCTCATCTCAACAAAGAGGTTAGAATCTCATTTGCTTGTCATAAATCATCCAAAACCCACAAGGGATTCCTAGATGCACTTTCAATTCTATACATGACATGTGTGTAGGTATACTAGTAGGCTATACACTGTACATGAAAAACATATTTTGAATAGTTTCCTCTCTAGACTAACTCCCACTAGGCTTAGTTAATCTTATTAGAGTAGATACTTCTTTGTGTCGCACTATGCCATATTATGAACTTACCCTTATAATGATAATTACCTAGTATCCTATACCTTGATATTAAGAATAGTGATACCTTTACTTCTCCCCTTCCCTTTGAGATAAACAAATATGATACCCTGAATGCTTCTGAGTGAAATACTACAATGACATTGTTCATGCATTTGCATATTTACCCTGTACTGACCCTAGGGTACATTGACAAAGTATTTTTGGCATCATTATTAGATATGTTTTATTAATTTAGTTTAACAAGTTTCAACAAGCAAATATGGCATCTTCGACAGAGAAGGCGAAGAAAGTAAATAATAACTATATCTTGTGATTAAGCCTATAGGTACTAGTAGTTGTTTGACAGGTTTACCATTGCTTTGTTTTCTCGTTTGTGTGAAAACAGAGTAGTGTTTGACTATCCCATTCTATGGAAAAGCCAACAAGGACAAAAGCGCTCAGCTGCAAATTGTTTCAAGGTGTTCCTCGACAAACTCTTTACGCTTGGCAACACCAGTGCTCTCGTGCGGAAATTTCTAGCTTCCAAAAGGGGTCAAAGGCATATATCTCTAAAGCTTCAGGCAGGCTCCATGAGTATAGCTTGGTTTGCTCTCACCATCGGTTGGATAATTGGTTCATCATCCAACATCCGTACAATGGGTTGACTCCATCGATCCGTGAACACATTGATGCTGAAGCTGGAGGAGCCTCCTTTTCATTGATAATGAGAAAGCTAAACATTTGAAGTGAGAAGACGATGTCTAATAAGGGTGGATCTATGATTGACTCTAGTTATGTCAGTATGGCGTGCACACCGATAATAAGATTTGCATGCTATGAAAACTATACCTCCTTATAAAGCATAAAGAAAAATAAGATAACGAAGTATTTGGAGACGTTCAAGCCTTGGACACTCGCATGATGTGGAAGTCCATGGAAACATGGAACATTTGGGGAATGATTGCCTTGGGACTCGTTAGGATGCCTTGTTCCCAAATAGTAGCTCCAATAGCTATCATCAACTAGGAGGTAAGGGTGGAATCAAACACACCCTTACAATCATGCAGACAAAGGGAATTTCAAAACTTCCAATGGATTCAACTTCAAACCATCCTAACTTGAATTATCTTGACCTTGGTCAGCCAAAGATCAATAACAACATACCCAAGAATTGGTTGGCCAATGACAAACACATGAAAGCATTCTAGATCCGGGCTGTCCGAAAATCACTTGTTGGGATCCTACACTTTCAGGCCGATGCAACCTTGTGGCAAGCAATTGTGACTCATGCTAAGCTACATTAATAAAACATTCTTGCCAATAGCGCTAGACTATTTTACTAATGCACCCTAGGATCAATACGAGGTAAGATGAGCAAGCGCATAAAAAATCCCGCGGAAGCATTTTACCCGAAAGTCTATCAGGGTATCATATTTGTTTAGACAGAAAGAGGCAGCGAAGTAAGATGTAACTGCTCTTATATTTAATGTATAAAATTCTCTAGTAGGTATCTGTCACAGCCAGAATTTTTGGCCAAGGATAAAATCACTCTGAATTTAAAATTTTGAGCAAATATGGAACAAACATTAGTTTTCAATAAACAACTGAAGTAAATAAGTATCCAAATAATGAACACATAGTTACTCAAAAACAGATCAAGCTATAAAATTTATTGGAAACAAAAAACAAAGATGGAAGTATAGATAAAGCTTAAACTATACACATGCACATGTATATGTGAGCTCACCATTCATTAAAATAAATAAATAAATAAGAATGTGCAATTAGTGGAATGAGTATTTAAAACCTCAACCAAATCTTATTCAATAGTTATGTACTAACAATATATAGATCGAAGCACATAATCCTTCTAACCGAACGGGAGAAAATAAATAATTGGCAAATGCGTTGAGTGCAAACTAAATTAAAATCAAAGGTCTGCCTAAAAGCTTAAGTGCAGGCCCACCCAAATATAGTTTCTTAATATCTGAAACTCAATGATTAAAAAATGCATAAAATGGTACATATATGTACGTGTGTCCAACAAATAATTTAGAAAATAACAAATCAAATAAGAAAATATTTAACCAAATGAACAACAAAGTATTTAGACATAAATTTACTCAAATGTGAATCTCTCAGTGCAAACTAAATCCAAACTCAAACTTGAATTTAAGTTCAAACCCAAACCAATGCAGATTCAAAATAGGAAATTTATTCAGCACAAATCGAATTCAATTAACAATCCAGGATTCAAAACCTCCAAAATGAATTCAAATCGGCTTTTAAGCCTGAAGCATACAAACACAAAATAACTCTGAATGATAATATACTTGCCCTAGAAAAATTGGGAGGCATTTCAAATTCAAATCAAAACCAAATTTGAATTCCAATCAAAGAACTAAATTGGAAAAAGGGGAAGGGAATCTTAGAAAATAGGAAAAGAGTTCAGTCCGAGATCTGGATTCAGACCAGCCCACTCGACCCTCTCCTTACCTTCTCTCCACAGTGTGCATCCAGCCCTGCAGCCCACTTCCTTTTTCCCCAACGCGGCCCATCTTCCTCCTCCACTCTCCTTCTTCTCCATGTGTCGCGCTGCTGTAACCGATTGCCTCTGCCGTACCACGAGCAGTGTGGCTGGTGCCAGGGGCGGACCCAAGGGGTATGCCGGGTGGGCTCCGACACACCCTGGGGCCAGGCCGGCCAAGACGGACGGGAAGTCACGGGACGGCAGATGTGCGTGGCTCTGGAGGATGACGACACTTTCCCGCTTCTTCCGGATATAGTGCTGTCCGCTGCATGCATTAGCTTCTTGCTCATTTTTCATCTACGCACAGATGAACATGCAAATTTCCCTAATCCACACCCTAATCATTATGAGCCTTGTACCATTCTTTTCAATTCATCTTCTTACACATGAGTATAAATTTTTTCTAATCCAGTCATTATCAATCTTTTGAATAATTATCTGATCACATTTATCAAGCGAGATATTTTTAAAGTGTATAAAGATAAAACCAGTCATTCATGTTATTTAAAAAGTGACAATTAAGAAATTCAAACAAGTAGTATTGAAATTCTTTCTTATGCGTATATTTTTAAAACATTAATATTGTATTTAAACTATTTATAGAAGTATAATTAATTTAATTTAAGACTTAGAATGCTATTTATTGTTGATGTACTAAATTATGTTATAAAGTTTATGATTATTTACTGATTTTTAAAATATTTTTACTGAAGCATATATAATTTTCTCTGCGGTATACCCTATAATGAAATCCTAGGTCCGCCACTGGCTGGTGCCACCGCCTTCAAGGCAATGTGGCGCTCGCAATGATCTATCCACCACTAGATCACCCAACCACCTTCACCTTTACTCCTCCCTGCTTCGCATCCGCCAAGGAACCAGTGGAAAAATACCCCCCGTGGTTCCGCCATGGCCACCACGCTTCGCCCCTATAAATACTTTCGAGGCATTCCTTTTTTTGCCATTTCGCTCCACTACCCATCCTTCTTCTTGCTTGAGCACTCGACCATCTTCCCCAAGTCCTCCTCATCAAGAATCGAGAAGCCCCCCTTTCTTTCTCACCATTGGCCCTCGCCTGTTCCACCACGCCAGAGCCGATGTAATCTAATCAACCCTACCCGTAGCTTTGTCCTTGCATGGAACACGTAGAACACTCGTTTTTGATCAACTAGGGCACCACAAAGTAGATCCTGATACCATCTAACCGGCACCACCACACACCATTGCCGCTGGTGACCTAGGGCCCCGTGCGGCCCGAGCTACCTGGCTCGTTATACTCACCATGCCATGTAGATCTTGTAGGAGCATTAGTATTGAAGAAAATACGATTGCACAAGGGAGGTCCAAAGAGCGCTGCCACCTCTTGCCACCATGGCATATTGCCAGTGCAGTAGGTGCCGCCCCGACTAGGCCGAGCTTCCTAGAACCTCCTCCGAACGCTCGAACACGTCCCCGGCAAGCTAGTACTCCCACCGTCTCAAAAATCTTGTCGCTTTGTAGTTCATTTTTGAATTACAAAGCGACAAGCTTTTTGGGACAGAGGGAGTATGTCGGATTATAGCACAAATGCGTAGTTTCAACATGTACTGCCACCTTGGCCCTCTCCGGCGAGCCATTCCGCTGCCTCAGTGACCTCCTCACCCTCAGACCACCATGACTAGGATCATCACATTGCGTAGAGGCCCAAAGTGTATTCCACTTGAACGTGTGAAGAAAAAAGTGCTGCTCTTGCTAGCTGCCGACAGCCACCACCGTGCCGGGAGCTTGCCGCATGTGGCCGCCATCTGGCATGCCACGTGGGCATGCGCATGCGCATGTGGCCACCACATTGGTTCCCTGCCAATGCAGACCTGTCATATTTGCGCACAAGCGCTAGGCATCCTTGCATGGACCTGGTCCATATAGACTGGACTCAGTCACCCGTAGACTAGGTGCACGATCTATCTCGCAGTAAAAGTAGCCTGCTAACAGCTCGGCCCTGCGAGTCAGCCTTTGTTAGCGTGCAAGGCACTGCCATGTGGAGCCCACATGTCAGCCACACTACTCTCACGGAAAATGCTAAATGCACACATTGAATACACTGGCCCTGTAGTCACAACCTAACTAGTGTACCCGAAAACATATAAGATGCATTTCTTGTTATAGAAAATTTACTAAAATTTGTAATTGACTAATAGATCATAAATAGATATTTGTAGCACAAATAAAATTGTAGGAATTATGTGATTTATTATTTTCTAAGAGAAATCATTCAATTAATTAGGAATTAAGAAAGATCCCATGTCTAGTATCCAAAGTTGATAATCCCTACACAAGTAATCATCTAAAAATCCATAGAAATATTATTTGACATCTGTAATGTAATGTAAGTATTATTTGTCTAATGTAATTATGGGATAGTGAAGTAATTATCATCATCATAGAAAAACTATTATGAAGATATTAAATAGTAGAAGTTCACATACAAAATCTAAATAAAATAATCTCTTCACTAGTAATTCTCTAAAAATTCCAATAGTCAAAGTCTAGAGAAGTGCTAAATATATTTATGACTCTTTAGAACATATTAACGAAACAATAGTTTAGTAAAATTGTATAAATTGAAAAGCCATTCACTAGCTCTTAGTAAAATGTTCATTTAGCAAGTGAACATATTCTCGGCAATATAGGATAATTACAGAGAATATCCATCAAAATAATGCTAGACTCATTGACCCTGATATAAGAGATTTATTGAATAAACTAGTAAGTTAATCATAACCTATCATAAATCATTTAAGTAACAACAAGCTTGAGAAAACTCACATTAAACACCACTCCTGATAATAGCCTCACTAGTAATTACATAAAACAATTGCTGACTTCTAAAATGTAAATAAATTGAAAATAAGTCAAAGTAAACTAAGGAAACTGAACTAATAGTTATAGCCCTCTGATATCTGTTTAGTTGATCAACGAAGTAGTGTCATTTATGAATAAGCCTCAAACAAAATGTTATTTTCGCCGATAAGTCTTCTAAGAATCTTAGCAACCATATTATTGGGCGATTATTTGGATTTATTGGAGTTTCATTTGGATTTCTTGTATTTTCAACAATAATTAGTATTTATTCACATAATTACATGTTGTAGTAATCGGAGAGTTCAAAGAAGAACTTTAAGAGTTGATTATGAAGAATTCGACAAAGATTGCAAAGGTAAGCTCTATCTCCTTTATCATATTTTTTCTATGTTTAAAAAGCACCTATTGGCCTATTGGATTGCATGACAGAGTGTCTATTTTGAAATCTATACGACCATGAACAAAATTAAATGTGGTAGCATGAGCTATGTTGATAATCGAGTATTAGTGTTAGCTACTAAGCAATAATAAATAGTAACATAATAGTAACATCATTTACTTGCTATTAACGACTTCAAACAAGACACTGCATCAGTTATTCCATAATAGTGATGACTGTCACAACCCCGCTTGACCCGGTTGACAAAAAGCCTTTGCCAACCTAAAATATCTGTCTCCATATTATAATGGCGATTGGAGTTCCTCCTTGTTGGTACTATGCTTAGGAAACCCTGCGATATTTACATCGCAAACCACTACACAATACTCACATGATTTGTGAAAGGTGTTAAACTTGTTTGGTTGTGTGGGATAGGATGTGGGTGGTGATTAATGAACTGTGTGTGTAAAGTGGGGCGGTGGTCAAGGCAGGTTCTGTTGAATGTGTATCAAGTGTGCTTTGGTGTAGTCCACCTGCCACAATCTTTATGGAGCCACCTCACAAATATAAGGACCAATTAATTATATCTCATCATAGTGGTTTCATACAACCACAAAACCTATATGGGTGGGATTCACTCTACTTTCTTGGTAACCTACTACATGGTACGTCTGGAGGAGCCATGTAGGGCATGGTGGACCAGGAAATGACATGATTGTTGGATCCAAGGTCTAGTTGGGTAGTAGAAAGCTCAAAAAGCCACTGTTCGGATATAGGTTATATTGTGGGGTTTACGTGAGGAAGATAAGATGAGCTCTATGCTACCCTCTGATCAAGGGTACATAGCATGTGGGTAAAAGTGTACAAACTCTAAAGAGTATTAATCTATGTGGATGGTTGTTGTCATAGTCTTGGCACACTATGTCTTGGGCTCCAACTGACTAGTCTTAGTTAACTCCTTGGTGTGTGTGTGGCAGTGGCCACCGTGTTCCGTGTGTGGTAGTGGACGCTGTGTTTTGGATAAGTGTTGACTGGCATTCTAAAGTCAAAAGACTTATCTAAAAGTGAGGGAACTGACGGGATGGTGTGAATCTTCCTAGAGCCCGCCGACTTATAATATTGATTCAACTACCTACCTCTCTTATTGCAAAACACTTTTCAAAGAGAACCTTGCATAATAGGCTTTTTTGCAAACTGAGCCATATGGACACTCCTAGTCAAAACTCTCATGCATGAAAAACCTCTCCTTGGGTAGTGTTAGGGCTTGCTGAGTAGCTTCCATACTCACTCTTGCTTTACAAGTGGTTTATCAGAAGATGAAGCAGTTGAAGCATGTGAGGGTGATCATTAGGTCTAGTCCTACATCACAAGTTTGCCTGTTGGGAATGACACCGTTTTGCTTTGCTCTTTTGAGGATTTATCTGCTTTGGTGGTCATATCTGGCCACGTCTAAAGCAATCTAGATCATGATTGTATGACTTAGGTTGGTTATTAATAAATAATTTTTGTATGAATCTCAATCTATTCTGTTGTGCGTACTAACTGCTGATCCAGGGGTTGGTACGGGATGCACAAGAAGGGCTTTGGAAAATGGGTTCAGACAGTATCCGACAAGAAAGATAAATGATAACAAAGGTGTATTGTAACATACATGAGAACCTACTCTAGTTAGGTAATATAGACCTAGTGGGAGTTAGACTAAGAAAGATTTGTTCCTAATGTGCTTCTAATATACATGTTTATAGCCTAAAAGTGTACATGTGAATCTAATAATGATGAGTCCTACGATTTAGAAATCCAACATATCAGGCACGAACTTAAACCTGATCTGCTAGTTGACTCCCTTCAAGGGGCCCGTGGCATAGCTAAACGTGCAGATTCCGAATGACAGACATGGTTGTCACCACTAGCCGCATATCCCTTCAATCTATGGGTCTACAAGACATCCAACGCTACATCAATATCCAAACACCACGTTTGCATACTATGCAGATACCTTGGAAACCAGGTATGAATCTAAGGCAGTTCCTAACCTAAAGGCCATTGAATCGATGTTGGATCTAAACACTAATGAGGTCATACTAACATGTTCATGCATTACACATTTAGACTATAGTGGAGTCCTATGATGTTTCTGATAGTACAATAACAATATTATTGCACTAACATAATAACAACTAGTCCTACCATGTATATGGAATCCACAATAAAACAAGAAATGCTTCATGCAAACACATGAATATGAAAAAAGCTAACATCGTTAATAAGTATAAAATCAAAAATAAAATAAAAGGATACAAGAGCCATACTTTTCCAAAATGGACATGAGAACTAGGGAGGCTCATCTCTACAGCCTAAACTACACTAAGGACCTAGAGAGGGTGTGTATACAAGAGAGTGATACTCAAATGGTGTGTGTGAGAGTAAGAAAGTGAGGGACCTTATTTATAGTGTGAGTGAAAGTTGCCTAGAGGGGGGGGGGGTGAATAGGCTAATCAACCTGCAAATGACTTAATAAAACGAGATTAAATCACAGGGGGCGGACTAGTCCGGTCAGGGGGCGGACTAGTCCGGTCAGCTTGCGTGAATAACCCTAAAAAGATGTTTCTAGCAAGTTTTAGGGTATTTTCTCTTTACTACAAGTGAGTATATGTTTAAGTCAAGTTAAGCAACAACCTAAACAAGAGCAAGTCAAGTTTCCACAAGTTTGTAGCAAAGCGGAATATGAAACGAGACTACCAACCCTAGAACAAAGTAATCAATAGAATGAATGCGAAGAACACAAGGAGGCGAGGATTTTATCCCGAGGTTCGATTCCACACAAGGAATCTACGTCCCCGTTGAGGAGTCCACAAAAGGACCGGGTCCAACAACCCTTCCCTCACCAAGTTTACCGCACGGGCCTAACTTGGTTCTCCACTAATCACAACGGTGATTACAAAGTTCGTTGGGGCTTCTCACAAACTGAGGCTCCCACACCACAAAGATGATCAACACAATAAAGAAAACTCAATACACAGCCCACAAAGACTCAACGAGTGCAAGAGATCAAACCGGGAGCACAAGCGCGATGTTCTTCCTCTTCTCCACCTCACTAAACCCTAATCCACTCAAGAATTAGTTTTAGAGGGAAAGTAGGCAAGAAGGAGGCTTAGGAGTGCTCCAAGTTGGCTGTGGCGGCGCTAGGGTTTGAGTTTTTCCAAGGGTGTTTGAAATGAGGCCGGGGGTCCCCTTTTTATAGAGGTCCCAACCCCAATTTGCTGACTTCAGCAAAAGGACGGACTAGTCCGGCCTAGGGGACCACTGACACCATTGTCAGGTCCCGACAGCTGACACACGATCGTCACGCTACCCGCCAAACTTCAAATTCAAACGGTCACTTCCAGAATGGACTAGTCCGGTCAACACCGGACTAGTCCGATCTCACACAGAGCCTTCTGCTCCGTGTGAAAACGGACTAGTCTGAGGACCACGGACTAGTCCGGCCCCTAGGGCGGACTAGTCCGGTCCTCCCAGACTTAGCCACAGAAGCACCTTTTCTTAGCCAACCCGGACTAGTCCGGCCCCACGGGCGGACTAGTCCGTTCTCACTCAGGACCTCTTGGTCCGGTCCAAAACGGACAGGTCCGTGGTTTTGGGACTTCATCCCAAAACCCACTCACAGCTAGCCGGACTAGTCCGGTCACAAACGGACTAGTCCGATCTCAGTCAGATCCTTCTGGTCCGGCCAGAAACGGACTTGGCCGGCCAGGGACGGACTAGTCCGGCCTCCTGCACGGACTAGTCCGGCCCTACGGCCAGACCACTCAATCACTCATTTCTTTCATAGGTTTGACCTCTAAACCACTTTGAGCTCCCAAACTTGATCTCAATGCACTTTACACACACACCCTCCTATTGCTACGGCTAGTCTAACTCAATCACGCTAGAAACCCTAGTTTCTACGCTTCGAGTTGACTTCGTTTCCTTCCTTTTCCTTTTTGAGGGTTTGCGTCTCCAATTGAGTCCATACCTGTGCTAAGATCACTTGAGCTCATTAGCGACTTAATTGTCGTCATCAATCATCCAAAACCCACGGGGAACCTAGATGCACTTTCAATCTCCCCCTTTTTGGTGATTGATGACAACACATTAAGTCCTTCACAAATAAGAGTATAAAGTTTGGTTTTCATAACATGTGTGCGTATGAATGACTCCCCCTCAATGTATGCAACATGTAAAATAGGTGGAGGAGTTCTTTCATACCCACACACGTTATGGTGGGGTGCCTACGTGATGTGCTCAACAGTTTGTGTCAAGACATGAATAACATCAATACATTCATTAGATTGACAATAAGAGCAATATATTGATAGTAAGCAACATTAGCGAGTCTTGCACACATGACATCAATACATTCATAAGATTGACAATAAGAGCAATATATTGATAGTAAGCAACATTAACGAGTCTTGCACAAATGTAAACATCCAAGAGCATAAATATGTTACATGAAGGTCAAACATCACAAAACACACACACAAAAGGTTAACTCCCCCCTTAACTCTCCCCCTTTGGCATCAAGGAACCAAAAAGGAAAAGAAGGGAGGAAGCTAAGACCTAAGAGCTAGTCCTCGTCTGCGCCACTTCCACTCTCCGTGGCCTCGGAATCTTCAACGTCGTCCTCATCATCGACATCGTCGTCGTCGTCGTCGGAGGTCCTTGCCGAGGGAGCAGCCCGAGAGGAGCTTCCATCCTCTTGGAGCTGGGCGAGCTCATCGGCGGTGAAGGTGGGGAATGGAGTGATCTCCCCATCACTCACCTCCGGGGAGGACATCGGGACCTCCAGCTTGTCGCACACCGCCTTAAGGTACTTCTCTTGGCGCTTGTGTGCCCTCTGAGCGCGAATCTCTTGCTTCCGGCACGAGGTGAAAATGGCCTTGAAGCATTTGAAGAACGCACTCAGGGACTGAGGCGGAGGCGGAGAAGGAGGCGCCACTGGGCGAGACGGAGGATCTGCATTCTTGCGACGAGGAGGAACAGGCAGAGGCGGGGGAATCTGAGGACGCAGTCTCTTATGTGTGACATCCTTCAGGAAGGTAATTCCGGAGACTGTCTCAATTAGGCACATCACATAAGGAGCATAGCCACAAGATCTGTTGGGGGTATGAGATATATTGAAGATATCATCAAAGATGTACTCAGCTAGGTTGAAACTTTCTTCCCCATCTATCAGCACAAGCAAATGCCTCAAGTTGCCCTGGATGACTCCGGCATCTCCATCCTTCGGGGCAATGGTCTTTCGAAGAAGGCGGTTGAGCACACTGAAAAATGGCTTGATATTTCTTGCCAGTCCTGCCTCATAAGGAAGATGATCTGGATACATGAAGTCAAGGGCATCTCGATCTAGGGCCTGGAGGTTGGAGATGATGATCTCATGCTCAAGGTGTTCTTCCAATCCTAAGATCTTGGCAAAGTCTTCAAATGTGACTGTGTATTGCTCTCCATTGGTCATCCATGACATCCGGCGATTGCCAAAGGAGTGAAAGTAGACGGTCGAGTAGAATTGCACAATCACCTCAATGTTCCAGTCGTACTGGAAACCCATGATATCCTTGATTCCATGTCGTTCTGCTGCATTGATCACAACATCAAATGCAGCATGCTTCTTCTGAGCCATGTAGTCCCAGTCAACCCACTGGGCATCAGTCACAGGAGTCTTCATCTTCATGTAGACAAGGCGATAGTAATCGCAGTGGAAGTCACACCAGAACCTAGGGTCGGCGGTGGACTTCTCATACTTATAGACATTCTCGTCTCTGAGCCTCCTGGCCTTCTCAGCTCCTTTTCCTTTGAAGGTATTAGCTGAGAGGTTGGGCTGACGGTTTGGATTCCGTGCTGGACTGTGCATCACCAGAGGCTCAGCAGCCTGAGCCTTCCCTTTTTCCCGAATCACCACTCCTCCGGGTGCCTTCTTGGCTGGCACCTTGATGGAGGGCTTCTTCTTTTTCGGCTCAACTGGAGCCGGGGCTTTTCCCTTCTTTGGGTCGCGCTCGACCCTAGGGGCAGCCTCTTCTTGGGCTGGCTCCTTGCCCTTCGCTTTCTCGCCAACAGTGACGAGCTTCTTTCGCTTAGGAGCGCTGGCCTCAGCAGCCCTGGAGTTGTGGGCCTCCCTATCCTCTCTTTTCTTCTTCCTCAGCTCATGGAGGGATTCCGCGGTGGCACGAGCAATGGCTTCATCCTCATTGTAAATGCTCGCAGCCACCTTGGATGCTTCGAGTGCCTTGAGCTTTCTTTCCTCCTTGGCCTTCTGCGCCTCAATTAGCGCAGCCTTAGTCCGAGCCTCGGCAATTTGGGCCTTGGTACGCCCCTCGAGGTGGACACGCGGAGGAGAGCGCTCGGAGTTCGACATTCTGTGAAAAAGATGGAGGAAGGAAGATATGAGCCTAGGAAGAAGAAGTATTGCCGAAAAGATCTCGAGAACCAACTAGATGTAGGGTTTGCCCTGTGCAGACCGGACTTGTCCGCCCCAGGGACGGACTAGTCCGCTGGCCGGACTTGTCCGCCTGGTGGCCGGACTAGTCCGGGTTACACAGGAAGAACCCTAACCCTAATCAATTCATCGAAAAATTTGTGAATCAATGCGCAATACTCCTAGGCTATGATCGCAAGGATGTATGGAACAACATTAACGAAGATGTTCCTATCAAAAACTTGAAGAATCAAGAATGGGGCTAGTTTTTGAGGAACGGTGAAATACCTTCAAAAATCCGCTTGATTCGTCGAAATCGGCGTGGATCTCGAAGGTGGAGCGCGGGGAAGTGGTCCCTAACTCCCAAAGGCTTCGATGCGCGGATTGGAGTTGAGTTTTGGTGGTTGGAGCGCAAAATCGCCGATTTGGGGGCGGTTGTGCGCGTGTGGAAGTTTGAGAGGCAAATGAGAGAGAGAGAGAGAGGGGGTTTGGGCCGCCTGGGGGTTTAAGTCCCCAAGGGCCGGACTAGTCCGGTTGAAGGGCCGGACTAGTCCGGTCAGCGGACCAGACCCAGACTAGTCCGGGTCCGGACTTGTCCGGTTGAAGGCCGGACTAGTCCGGTGTGCGGACTAGCCGCGGACTAGTCTGACCCGGACTTGTCCGGCCGTAGGGGCGGACTAGTCCGGTTCAGCTGGGCTGAAAAAGAATATATTTGGGTTTTGCCCATAGAGTTAAGTCCTTTTGTACGAGTATAGCAAGGAAAACATGACAAGCATGATTGTGAGCCAATAAGGAACAACTTATGAACATTTTCATGTGGAAAATAGATTTCTCAAACAAATTTGAGGAGAAATCGACATAGAGAGGAGTTTTTCGAAATGTGGCTCAAAAAATATGAGGAATGGTGCTTTAAGCCACGTTTCGAGAATCCAACACATTGAGCTCACTTCTTAGCTCACAGAAACGCTTCTCGTCAAGAGGCTTTGTGAAAATGTCCGCAAGTTGATGTTCCGTCCTCACATGCGAAATCTCAATGTCTCCCTTCATTGAGTGATCTCGCAGGAAATGGTGTCGAATGTCTATATGTTTGGTCCTAGAGTGTTCCACCGGATTATGGGCTATCTTGATTGCACTCTCATTGTCACACAAGAGTGGAATTTTACGCAAGTTAATCCCATAGTCCCTAAGAGTTTGTCGCATCCAAAGAAGTTGTGCACAACAACTTCCGGCCGCAACATATTCCGCTTCGGCGGTGGATAGAGCAATAGAGTTTTGCTTCTTGGAGGACCAAGACACAAGAGATCGACCTAAGAATTGGCACGTACCCGATGTGCTCTTCCTATCAACTTTGCACCCCGCATAGTCCGCATCGGAATATCCAATGAGGTTAAACTTGGATCCTTTGGGGTACCAAAGTCCTAGGGTGGGTGTGTGTACAAGGTATCTCAAGATCCTTTTAACGGCGGTCAAATGACAAGCCTTGGGTGCTGCTTGAAAGCGTGCACACACACACACACTTAGCATGATATCGGGCCTAGATGCACAAAGATAGAGGAGTGATCCGATCATAGACCTATATAGCTTTTGATCCACACTTGGACCGTCCTCATTTAGGTCTAGGTGTCCATTTGTCCCCATAGGGGTTTTGATGGGTTTTGCTTTGTCCATGTCAAACTTTCTTAGAATGTCTTGAGTATACTTAGTTTGACTTATGAACGTCCCTTCTTTGAGTTGTTTCACTTGAAATCCTAGAAAGAACTTCAATTCACCCATCATGGACATTTCAAATCTCTCCGTCATTATCTTGGAGAACTCATCACAAAACACCTTATTTGTGGAACCAAATATGATGTCATCCACATATATTTGGCACACAAAAAGATCCTCATTGAAGTGTTTTGTGAAAAGGGTATAATCCGCTTTTCCTATCCTAAAACCATTTTCAACTAGAAAGTCTCTTAAGCACTCATACCAAGCTCTAGGAGCTTGCTTGAGACCATAAAGAGCCTTTCGCAATTTGTAAACATGGTTAGGATAGTTTTGATCTTCAAACCCCGGAGGTTGCTCTACATAAACTTCTTCTTTGATTGGGCCATTAAGAAATGCACTCTTAACATCCATTTGGTAGAGTTTGAAGTCATGATGAGTAGCAAAGGCTAGTAATATCCGAATTGACTCAAGCCTAGCTACGGGGGCAAATGTCTCATCAAAGTCCAATCCCTCAACTTGTGAGTATCCTTTTGCCACAAGTCGTGCCTTGTTCCTAGTTACCACGCCATGCTCATCTTGTTTGTTACGAAACACCCACTTGGTTCCAACAACATTAGCTTGAGGACGCTTGACAAGCTCCCAAACCTTGTTCCTTTCAAAGTTGTTGAGCTCCTCTTGCATGGCAACTACCCAATCTGGATCCCTTAAGGCGTCTTCAACCTTATGTGGTTCCAAGGATGAGACAAAAGAGAAATGCTCACAAAAGTTTGCCACACGTGAGCGTGTTGTTACTCCTTTTGTGATATCTCCTAGAATGTTGTCAACGGGATGGTCCCGTTGAACACTTTGATGAACACGAGGATGCGGGGGTTGACCTCTTGAATTACTTGGTTCATCTTCTTCACTTTGGTCTCCCTCTTAATCCAAGCCTCCCCCTTGATCCAAGCCTCCCCCTTGATCTTCATTCTCATTAACACTTTGGGGAGCTTCTAGTGGATCTTCAACTTGTCCAATGGGGGTTTGACCTACTTCATAGAGAGGATGGTCATTTGGACTTTGAGATGGTTCTTGTGGGCGAACATCTCCAAGTGCCATTCTCCTTAGAGCTTCTAGTGGAGGTTCCTCTTGATCAAGGGCATGTTGATCAACTTGCTCCACTTGAGAGCCATTGGTTTCGTCAAACACCACGTCACGTGCTACTTCAACAATTCCGGAGGATTTGTTGAACACACGGTACGCATGAGTGTTTGAGTCATATCCAAGCAAGAAACCCTCATCGGACTTTGAAGCAAACTTTGAAGTCCTAGGCTTCTTGTTGAGGATATAGCACTTGCTACCAAAGACCCGAAAGTAAGAAACATTGGGTTTCTTACCAATGAGAAGCTCATAAGGGGTCTTCTTGAGGAGGCGATGAAGGTACAATCGGTTCACGGCATGGCACGCGGTGTTAACCGCTTCCGCCCAAAACCGGTCCGATGTTTTGTACTCATCTAGCATCGTCCTTGACATCTCAATAAGCGTCCTATTCTTTCTTTCGGCTATGCCATTTTGTTGTGGAGAATAGGGAGCGGAAAACTCATGCTTGATGCCCTCCTCATCTAGGAACTCTTCTACTTGCATGTTTTTGAATTCGGTGCCATTGTCACTCCTTATAGCCTTTATCCTTAAGGTGAACTCATTTTGAGCTCTCCTTAGGAATTTCTTGAGGACACCGGGAGTTTCACTTTTATCATGCAAGAAGAACACCCAAGTATATCTAGAGAAGTCATCAACGATGACTAGACCATACTTGCTACCACCAATGCTAATGTAAGTAATGGGGCCAAAAAGATCCATATGGAGTAACTCCAAAGGTCTAGTTGTCGTCATGACATTCTTAGAGGGGTGTTGAGCTCCTACTTGCTTTCCCGCTTGGCAAGCACTACATGGCCTATCCTTTTCAAATACTACATCCTTTAGGCCACGAACATGCTCACCCTTAAGGAGCTTTTGAAGGTTCCTCATTCCAACATGGGCTAGCCTTCTATGCCAAAGCCATCCCATGTTGGCTTTTGCCATTAAGCATGTGTCAAGTTGAGCTTTATCCGCGGTGAAGTCCACAAGATAGAGCTTTCCCTTGAGCACTCCCTTAAAGGCTATCGAGTCATCACCTTCTCTAATGACATTCACTCCCTCACTAGTAAACACACATTTATATCCTCTATCACATAGTTGTGATATGGATAGGAGATTATAGTCAAGAGAATCAACATGCAACACATTTGATAAAGTATGTAATGAGGAGATAGAAATTTTACCGGAGCCAAGGATTTTCCCTTGGCTATTGTCCCCAAAGAAGATTCCTTCCTTTGGGTCCTTATTCTCCTCATACTCTATGAACATGCTCCTCTCTCCGGTCATGTGATTGGTGCATCCACTATCCAATACCCATTTCGATCCACCGGAGGAGTAAGCCTGCAAAACAAGTTTTATTCCTTTCTTTTAGGTACCCAAGCGGGGTTGGGTCCTTTGACGTTAGTGGTTAGGCATTTTGGCACCCACACGCAAGGCTTGGGGCTCTTGCGGAGTGGCCCAACATATCTAGCAAACACCTTGCCGTGTTTGTTCTTCTTCAACACATAAGATGCATCAAAATCATGAAATAAATGATGCGGTTCAGATTTAGGTAAGTTTTTGCTAGAGGGTGAGTTCTTTTCATTTTTAGTTTGGGATGAACTCCCCTTAACAAAGACAATCATGTCTTTGCCATACTTGGAGGTTTTGGTGTTATGCCTTGCACCTCTAGTATAGCCAAGACCATCCTTGACATGGGGTGGTCTTGTGTTGGTGAATGCACTTCGTGCATATGCCACCTTTTCCTTGTCAAAGATGGCACCCTTAGGTGCTTGTTTGCCTTGTGCTAGGTTGAGTTCATCCTTAAGTTTAAGGATCAAGTTGGAGCACTTGCAAGGTGATGTTGCCTTGGATGAGGCCTTTGAGGAGGTTGAGCTCTTGAAGGAAGAGGTTACATTGTTCTTGAGTGACTCAATTTGAGTCTCAAGGATCTTGTTAGCTTTTGACAAGCTTCCAAGTTCATCCTTGAGCTCAATCGACTTCTCCTCAAGACTTGAACACGTTTTCTTGCAAAGTGCAAGTTCGTGTTCCAATGCCTTGCTCTTCTCTCTTTCGAGCTCAAGGAGCTCATCAAGCTTTGACATCTCTCCTTCTCAAGGATGAGCATGTCCTCCTGTCTATTGATGAGATCTTCCTTCTCAAAGATCTCGTCCATAAGCAACTTCATCCTATGCAAGGTGCTTTTGCTTATGTCCTTAAACATATGCTCATTTTCACTAGCACTATCAAAATCATCATGTGAGGAAGTTGGGGAGGAAGGATGAGATGTTACCTTTCTCTTTCCTTCCCTTGCCATAAGACAAGTAGGCTTGTGGTCGTTGTTGAGGTTGGGGAAGAGCTTGCCTCCCTTGGAGTTCCTCCCGATGGCTATGGTGGCCATCTTCTCCTCTTCTTCTTCGGAGGAGGACTCATCGTTAGAGTCCCACTCCTTCCCCAAATGGGCTTGTCCGGAGGACCTCTTCTTCTTGAAGAATCTCCTTTCTTGAGGCTTCCCTTCCTTCTTCTTCTTCGTTTCTTCGTGTGGGCAATCAGCGATGAAGTGCCCATACTCGCCACAGTTGTAGCAAGACCTTCTTGATTTGGGTCTTGCTCTTTCCTTTCCCTTGCCTTCATGGTTGTGCCCCCCTTTCTTCCTCCTCATCATTCTCTTGAATTTGTTGATGAAGAAGGCCTCCTCCTCATCGGTGTCGAGGCTCTCCTCATCACTTTCTTCTTGCTCCTTTGAAGAGGGCGTTGCCTTGAGTGCAACGTTCTTCATCTTGGAGGCGGTGATCTTTTGGAGGTCGTCGTAGAAGAGCGCCTCCTTCTCCATGATTTCATGGTTAATGATCCTCCCAAGGACCTCCTCCGGGGTCATTTGAGTGAACCCCGGGCTTTCCCGAATCATGGAGCATAAAGAGACGTTCCTAGGCATGAATGCCCGGATCATCCTCTTCACCACCTCGTGGTCGGTCCACTTGGTGCAGCCATAAGATCGGCTCTTGTTGATCAGCACCTTTAGCCGGTTGTACATGTCTTGGGGGGATTCACCATCCAAGATGGCAAATCTCCCAAGCTCTCCTTCGATGAGCTCGATCTTGGCCTCCTTGACCACTCGGTTTCCCTCATGCGCCGTCTTGAGGGTGTTCCATATGTCTTTGGCCACTTCAAGGCCATCGACACGGTTGAACTCATCTCTAGAGAGAGATGAGATGATCACACCCGCAGCTTGAGCGTTGCGGTGGATGAGGATGGCTTGTTCTTGAGTTATGTTGTCCTCATCCTTTGGAATCTCCACCCCGGTCATGACAATTTGCCACAACGCTGGGTTGAGTGACACGAGGTGGATCTTCATGTTATGTTTCCACATACCGTAGTCCGTTCCATCGAATTGGGGAGGTTTCCCCAATGGGATGGACAGGTAGTGGTTGTTGGCGGCAAGGCGTTCATAGTTGAACCCTTGCCGGTTGTAGTTGACTTCACCACCACCGCTTGATTGGTTTGATGGATCAATCTTGGAAATGTTCAACTTCTCCCGGAGCTTCGCCTTGAGTTGGCGAGTCTCCTCATCGTCCGTTGGCTTATCTTGATAAGCCAACGTCTCCTCACGGGTCGCCTCGTAGTTGCTGCTCGATGCATCATCATTCACCACTCCGGCCATCTCTCCGAGTTGTTAGACTCTTTGTGGAGAGTCCTGCTCTGATACCAATTGAAAGTTGCCTAGAGGGGGGGGGGGTGAATAGGCTAATCGACCTGCAAATGACTTAATAAAACGAGATTAAATCACAGGGGGCGGACTAGTCCGGTCAGCTTGCGTGAATAACCCTAAAAAGATGTTTCTAGCAAGTTTTAGGGTATTTTCTCTTTACTACAAGTGAGTATATGTTTAAGTCAAGTTAAGCAACAACCTAAACAAGAGCAAGTCAAGTTTCCACAAGTTTGTAGCAAAGCGGAATATGAAACGAGACTACCAACCCTAGAACAAAGTAATCAATAGAATGAATGCGAAGAACACAAGGAGGCGAGGATTTTATCCCGAGGTTCGATTCCACACAAGGAATCTACGTCCCCGTTGAGGAGTCCACAAAAGGACCGGGTCCAACAACCCTTCCCTCACCAAGTTTACCGCACGGGCCTAACTTGGTTCTCCACTAATCACAACGGTGATTACAAAGTTCGTTGGGGCTTCTCACAAACTGAGGCTCCCACACCACAAAGATGATCAACACAATAAAGCAAACTCAATACACAGCCCACAAAGACTCAACGAGTGCAAGAGATCAAACCGGGAGCACAAGCGCGATGTTCTTCCTCTTCTCCACCTCACTAAACCCTAATCCACTCAAGAATTAGTTTTAGAGGGAAAGTAGGCAAGAAGGAGGCTTAGGAGTGCTCCAAGTTGGCTGTGGCGGCGCTAGGGTTTGAGTTTTTCCAAGGGTGTTTGAAATGAGGCCGGGGGTCCCCTTTTTATAGAGGTCCCAACCCCAATTTGCTGACTTCAGCAAAAGGACGGACTAGTCCGGCCACTGGCCCGGACTAGTCCGGCCTAGGGGACCACTGACACCATTGTCAGGTCCCGACAGCTGACACACGATCGTCACGCTACCCGCCAAACTTCAAATTCAAACGGTCACTTCCAGAACGGACTAGTCCGGTCAACACCGGACTAGTCCGATCTCACACAGAGCCTTCTGCTCCGTGTGAAAACGGACTAGTCTGAGGACCACGGACTAGTCCGGCCCCTAGGGCGGACTAGTCCGGTCCTCCCAGACTTAGCCACAGAAGCACCTTTTCTTAGCCAACCCGGACTAGTCCGGCCCCACGGGCGGACTAGTCCGTTCTCACTCAGGACCTCTTGGTCCGGTCCAAAACGGACAGGTCCGTGGTTTTGGGACTTCATCCCAAAACCCACTCACAGCTAGCCGGACTAGTCCGGTCACAAACGGACTAGTCCGATCTCAGTCAGATCCTTCTGGTCCGGCCAGAAACGGACTTGGCCGACCAGGGACGGACTAGTCCGGCCTCCTGCACGGACTAGTCCGGCCCTACGGCCAGACCACTCAATCACTCATTTCTTTCATAGGTTTGACCTCTAAACCACTTTGAGCTCCCAAACTTGATCTCAATGCACTTTACACACACACCCTCCTATTGCTACGGCTAGTCTAACTCAATCACGCTAGAAACCCTAGTTTCTACGCTTCGAGTTGACTTCGTTTCCTTCTTTTTCCTTTTTGAGGGTTTGCCTCTCCAATTGAGTCCATACCTGTGCTAAGATCACTTGAGCTCATTAGCGACTTAATTGTCGTCATCAATCATCCAAAACCCACGGGGAACCTAGATGCACTTTCAGTGAGGAAGGTCAGTTTGGTGCCACTTCTTGTGCGGGAAGCCATCACAACCGCTTTCATGGAGCCACATTTGAGAGACGTGTAGCAGCATGCATGAATGGGTGTTTTACCCGTTCAGGCGAATGGGCCCTTCGACCAAAGGTGGGGGAGCTCCACTCACCCCAAAATGCCTTGGCTTGCTGATTTGTCAGCCCTTAGGTGTTTTCTAGATGAATGATGGTGAAATTCTCCCGTACTAGTGTTGTTATTTCTTAACACCACAAATCATCTCCAGTAGGAGATGAGATCCTCAATCGAACGGAAGATACCGTTGTAGCGTTTCATCCAAGAGTATTCTCAAGGGTATCGTATTTATCCCAAAGGAAGGCAGGAATTAAAGTAAACACAATTCTTATGATCAAGGTATAGGGTACTAAGTATTTATTAGAACAGGGGTAAGATGATAATAGGGGCAGTGTGACACACACCTAAGCAACCTACTTTTAGGGTAAGGTTGTCCTAGTTGGGGTTAGACTACGCGGAGGGGCTGCTCCTACTGTGCTCTAATTACTCATATACATAGTCTAATAGAGTACACATGTATATGCTAATGGTGAATACTAGGGCTTAGTGGTCCAAAATATTGGACATAGGTTTAGCCCTGACAACATCAGGATGATTCCTGCCACAATCATGTGGCATAGCCGAACGTGGGGGATTACAAAGGATGGAATGGGTTGTCACCACCTGCCGCCTAGCCCTACAAACCGTGGGTCTACAAGACATCCACCGCTATCTTAACTATCTAAGCACCACACTTACATGTTAAGTAAATACCTTAAGAGTCATGGTACAAATATCTTCTTAAGGCAATGACTAACCTAAACATCGATGAACCAATGTTGGGACCAAGCACTAACATATTCATATTAACATAATCATATTAATACCTAATTAGACTATAGTGGTGGCGTATGATGTTTATGATAACAAGATATGAACATTATGACTACACCATAATAACATCTACACCTATCACATGCATGGACTCCACAACCAAACAAGGAACGCTTTATCCATGTATATAAATATGTAAGACTAATAATATTAATATAAAGCATAATGTCACAAATACAAGAAAAGATACATGAGCCATACCTTTCCCAATTTGGACTTGGGACTAGAGGCTCCTCTGTACATCCTAACCTCCACTAAGGGACTAAGAGCACTAGTGTAATACAAGAGAGAATGCTTGAGTGGTGTGTGTGATAAGTGAGGCACCCCTATTTATTAACAGAGTAGAGGCGGTTCCTGCCACAATTAGCGTGCGAATGAGTCTTCACTGCCTTCTGGAAGCCATGAGGAGCCAACACATGGAGGAAGATCGGGTTTGGCGCCAGGGCCAAGTTGGCCGACTAGGGGGGGGGGGGGTCGGTCGACCTGGTCCTGACCCCCCTTCGGGTATGCATCCTCAGGGTGACTTCCAAGTGGGCCCTTATCCCCTTCTCGGGTGATACACCGTTGGATCTCCTCGGATACGCCTCGGAACGAGTCATGGATCCATGTGGTGCCACATGTCATTGCGTGATTAGCAGGGGTGGCACTTTAGGATTGCTTCCCTCATTCTCCATCATTTCTGTATAAAAACTCCTGCATGCACTATTTCCCCAAGTACAAGTGGAATTATGTTAAATCTAACTATGTTGTGTGTAAGAAATATTTACTCCTTCATATAATGGAGTTATATTGATGGTCGAAACCCGGCCGTCAACAAAATCCTCAAATCTTACCATTTGCTCGTCCTGAAACAAAGATAAAGACTTAGGTTGTTGATCAGGAGTTGCTACAATGCCCTATTTGCAAAGTACCAAGTGTACAACAAAATATTCTACCTTGCATTGAATAAATTGGCTATGGTACCTCAACTTTTTCCTGGTCATTATGGGGCTTATGCCTCGTCTTTTTCTTGGGTGGTTGGAGGATAGAACAGCAAAGTGAGCATGCATCACCTAATGTGAGTTCAGCCCAAATTTCTGGAGAATTTCAAATGTTTTTTGGATTTAAGTTTCTCAAATGATGCACTCAGTCACTCCTATGTAGGAAGCGGTATTTGTATCCTCACCAATGCAATGCCTTTCTTGTGCAACATCTAAGTAAGGCTTATATGTGGAGCTTGGTAGGGATCAAGGGTAGACATATTTGCAACACCTATATTGCTATGTCAAAAGAGTAAGCCTTAGGAGAAAACAAATCATACTTTTGATCAAGATTTGTGCAAGTGTGAGTCTGAACATGCTTTCCAGCTTCTAGCAACACATCTGGACCAAATACTTGAGTTTCTCCTGTCTCATTCCAAAACAAATGTGTTCTACACTTCCTTCCATACAGCGCTTCATATGGCGACATTTTCAAGTTGGCTTGGTAACTGTTATTGTAAGAAAACTCAGCATATGGCAAGCTTTTGTCCCAACTACGTCCATGCTTCAAAGCACAAGCTCTCAACATATCTTCCAAAATTTGATTTGTCCTCTCTGTTTGTGCATCCGTTTGAGGGTGATATGCAGAGCTGAAATTCAACCTTGCTCCCAATGCTTCATGCAATTTCTGCCAAAACCTGGAGGTAAATTGAGAACCTCTATCCGAGACTATTTTCTTCAAGACTCCATGTCAACACACAATGTGCTCCATATATAGCTCTACTAGCTTCGCGGTGGTATAGGTGGTCTTGATAGGAACAAAGTGAGATGACTTAGTTAACCGATCCACGATTACCCATATGGAGTCATAACTGGACTGGCTACGCGGTAAACCAACTATAAAGTCCATTCAAATCTCTCCCCACTTCCATTCTGGAATCTTCAATGGTCGCAATAATTCAGCTGGCCTTTGATGTTCAGATTTGACTCGCTGGCACACATCACACAACACGACATATTCAGCTATGTCCTTTTTCATGCTAGCCCACCAATAACATGTCTTCAAGTCTTTGTACATCTTTGTACAACCGGGATGAATTGAGTATGGCAATTCATGTGCCTATTTTAATATTGTCTCTTGAATATGCTTCACATTAGGCACGACAATCCTTTTTCCAAGCCATACGTTAACATGTTCATCCTCATGAAATCTGAATTCTCTCCCTTCTCGGGTCCTTTCCTTGATTTCCTGAATTTCCTCATCCCTGGTCTGACCTTCTCGGATCTCTTCCTCCAAGGTCGGATTTAACTCCATTATCCCCATCTCATTCACAAATCCAAGACTCAACCGTTCAAACTCCTTACATAACTCGGATGGCAGCTCTCGAACCGTGAGCTGGTGACTTACTCCTTTCCTACTCATAGCATCGGCCACTACATTAGCCTTTCCGGGATGATAGTTGATCCCCATATCATGATCCTTGATGAGATCCAACCATCTTCGTTGCCTCAAATTCAGGTCCGTTCGTGTGAATATGTACTTGAGACTCTTGTGATCCGTATAAATTTCACACCTATGTCCAAGGATATAGTGTTTCCAAATCTTCAAAGCGTGTACCACGGTTGCAAGTTCGAAATCATGTGTTGGATAATTCTGCTCATGTCTCTTCAATTGCCTCGATGCATAGGCTACCACTTGACCTTCTTGCATGAGCATACATCCAAGTCCCCATCTTGATGCGTCACAATATATATCAAAACTTTTGCTCACATCCGGCAATATCAAGAATGGGATTGTAGTTAACCTTTTCTTCAACTCCTGAAAACTTTCTTGATAAGCTTGAGTCCATTGGAAAGCTTTCCCCTTCATTAGCAACTTTGTCATGGGCTTGGCTATCTTGTAAAAGTCCTTGATGAATCGACGGTAATATTCAGCCATCCCAAGGAAACTCCTTATTTCCTTTACATTTTGCGGTGGCTCCCATTTTAGCACATCTCTCACTTTTACTAAGTCAACCGATACTCCTCATCCGGAGATGATATGCCCCAAAAATGACACCACTTTGAACCAAAACTGGCACTTGCTGAACTTGGCATACAATTGATGCTCCCTCAATTTCTGCAACGTAAGCCTAAAGTGTTCCTCATGTTCCTCTTCACTCTTCAAGTATATCATAATCTCATCAATGAACACCACAACAAATTTATCCAAGTACTCCATGAAGACCTTATTCATGAGGTACATAAAATAGGCAGGTGTGTTTGTCAATCCAAAGGACATCACGGTGTACTCATAAGATCCATACCGTGTCCGAAAAGCTGTCTTGGGTATGTCCGATGGTCTAATTTTCATTTGAAAGTATCCCGACCTCAAATTAATCTTGGAGAAGACACAAGCACCATTCATCTGATCAAACAAGTCTTCTATGTGTGGCAAGGTTTACTTGTTCTTGATTGTTACCTCGTTGAGATCTCGGTAATCCACACACATCCTTTGTGATCCATCCTTCTTATCCAGGAAAAGGACGGGCGCTCCACAAGGTGAAGAGTTTGAGCGAATAAAACCCTTCTTTAGTTGCTCTTGAATCTGCCTCTTGAGCTTTTCTACTCCTTAGGAGGCATCCTATATGGCCTCTTAGCTATAAGTGCAGTTCCAGGTATTAAATGAATAACAAACTCTATGTCTCGATCAGGTGGCATACTTGGCAACTCATCCAGAAACACATCCAAGAATTCACACATCACCGGAATCTCTTCAATTGCGGCACTGTCCATGTGATTCAACTCCAATTGCTTCGGTTCATGTTGAGA
Source organism: Tuctoria greenei (assembly GCA_036927565.1). Classification (NCBI taxonomy): domain Eukaryota; kingdom Viridiplantae; phylum Streptophyta; class Magnoliopsida; order Poales; family Poaceae; genus Tuctoria; species Tuctoria greenei. The sequence continues at coordinate 178,581,859 of JAYESD010000002.1, forward strand.
TGCTTCAAATTATATGGTGATCTCTTCTTCATTGGTCAACTTCACCGCCTTCGTGGTGCATTCAATGACTCCATTGTGCTTCCTCAACCAGTCCATACCAAGTATAATGTCCAATCCTTGAGAATCCAAAACAATGAGGTTGGCAAAGAATTCTACCCCCCTTATTCTAAGGCTTACTTTTGGACATACTATTTTTGTCCTCATCTGTCCTCCAGAAGTCTTAACCAATAGAGTATACTTCATATGAGAGATAGGCAAACTATACTCGGCAACATACATCGATGCAATGAATGAATGCGATACTCCAGAATCAAATAACATAGTCACTGGGTTGGAGTTTGCGAGAAACATACCAATACCACGTCATCCGCTTGTTGAGCTTCCTCCGTAGAGACATGGTTCACATTGCCACGAGCAAAATTCTGCTGTCCACGGTTGCCTTGTGGCTCTCATCAATTGGGTCTTGGGTTCTGTCTTAGAGCATTGCTTCCTTGACCAAGGCCTGACTTAGGACATTGAATTGCAAAGTGTCATGCTTCTCCACATGTATAGAACTTCCTAACTGCACCAGAATTTGGACGGACTTGATTCTGCACATTTGCACCAGGAAAATTGGCATGAGGTGCATAAGGAATTGGAGGCCTAGGTGCTTGCATGATGGGGCGTTGTTGCACAAACTGAGGCTGAGCTGGACAAGTTTGATAACCAGGGCACTGTACAGGAGAAGAAGAGCTGTAATAAGGCGCATTAGGTGATGCAAAGCAAGGGCACACATTGCTTCCTTGTTGCTATCTTTGATATGGTGCCTTCCTCTTGTTATCTAGCTACATCTCACGGACCTTGTTCTCCAGCACAATTGCCTTGTCCACTAGCTTCTGGAAGTTTGCATAATCGCAATTCAGCAATTGTACTTGGATTTCATTGTTCAAGCCTCTCATGAAAGTGTATTGCTTCCGACTATCCCGGCTGACATCTTCAGGGGCGTACCTTGAAAGTTGAGTGAACTTATTGAGATATTCATCCACACTTAACCTTCCTTGCCTCAAGTTCTCAAATTCTTGTCTCTTTAGGATCATAACACCTTTTGACACATAATGAGAACGGAAGCTCTCCTTGAATTCAGCCCAAGTGATCCTCTCTTGATCCTCATGGGCGTTGCATAGCGAATCCCACCAATCCGCGGCTGCTCCAACAAGTCGATGAGATGCAAATAGCACCTTCTCCAAGTCAATGCATTGGACAATAGCTAGCTTCTTCTCCACGGACTTGAGCCAATCGTCGGCGTCCATAGGGTCAGCGGCTTGAGCAAAGGTTGGCGGCCTAGTCCTCATGAACTCTCCCAACCGGTTATGAGGAGGCGGGGGTGGCGGTGGCGGCATGTGGGGCTGATGGTTGTTGTTGCCGGCCTGCAGTTGTCCCATAGTTTGTATCATGGTCTTCATGAGTTGGTTTTACATGGCCAATAGCTGCTCAAGATTGATAGCTCCCTGAACAAGTCCTTGTCCATTGTTGTTCTTAGGTACCCCATTGTTCTCGTCCTCATGATTGGCATCCCTTTTGTTGCGAGTCCTTACCATCTGAAGAAAAGCGAGAGATAAGAATTTACAAAACGCCCCCAACTATATGCATCAAGGGATATGAAACTAAGCAACTACCTAAACTAGTCTATGTGGATATGGCAATGCTAAAGCATCCCAAAATCCTCTACTAAGCACACAAGCAACGATACATAACAATCAGCATGCCAAGCAAAAACACATCGATTCCTGAGTGTTCCTATGTGCTCTAAAGTGTCCATTCTATCTAGACTGCGTCCTACAGTCTATCTGTGGCTCTGATACCAATTTGTGACACCCGGTTCCGAAAATAAACTAAGTGAGCGCATATGTGTGCCCAGGACGTTCAACACACATACACGAGTGGATTCACAAAAGGATATACAGAAAATTACCAGAGAACAGGATTAAATAAGCACTTTTATTACAGAATTCAGAATATCCTCGAATACAAGCTCTAATGATTATTAACAAGTTTGAACTAATGCAGCGGAAATAAACTAAATATGAGCTAAACGAAATAAGCAAGCTAAGCAATTAGGGTAGCGCAGATCCAAGCAACACCACAGGCAAGCTGATGGTAGCACACAAGCTAGGACTCCTCATTAAAGTTGTGATACTCCCATTCCTGACCTGCAACTGTTGGTGGGGGAATTGCTAGGATGAGTACATGTCGTACTCAGCAAAAGTGGGAAAGTATGATATGTAGCTGATTCAAATGACGAATATAGCAAAAGGCTAAGTGCTGAAAAGTACATCAAAACATTTGAAAAGCAATATATTGTATGTATGTGAAGTAAACCCATCATAAACCATGTAGTTATTATAATACCAGTCCATATTTCATTATTGTGACACCCAGTTCCGAAAAATGAACCAAGTGAATGCATATGTGTGCCCAGGACGTTCAACACACATACACGAGTGCAATCACAAAAGAGTATACAAAAAATTACCACAGAACAAGATTAATTAACCATTTTTATTACACAATTCATAATATCCTCGATTACAAGAACTGAAGATTATTAATGACAAGTTTGAACAAATGCAGCGGAAATAACTAAATAAGCAACTAAACAGACTAAGCAAAAGGGATATATATGCACAGCTCCAACACTCCACAGGCAAAGCTGATAGTAGACATGGCCTAGAACTCCGCATTATCATCGTTAAACTCCCAATCCTGACCTGCAACTGTTGGTGGGGGAATTGCAAGGGTGAGTACATGTCGTACTCAGCAAGCGTGGAAAGTATGACATGTAGCTGATACAAATGACAAATATAATAAATACTAAGTGTTGAAAAGTACATTAAAACATTTGAAAAGCATTAAATTATATGTATGTGAAATAAACCCATCATCAACCATGTAATCATCATAATTCAAATCAATATTCATTAGCATCATCCAAATTCCAGATTTCATCATTGCCATTAACCATATTCCATACCAGAATTTAATTCATAACCAGCCATAACCATTACCAAACCATAACCATCCCGAAAACCATCCCTATACCAAGTTCCCTCTAATCATGAAAGTTGTCCAGGTGCTCATAACCGAGAGCACGACTATCATGATTGTTTTATTAGACTATGCAGAGTTTGTACCACTTTACCCACGTGTTTGTGATTTCATCACCCGTCGGCGACTGAAGGAACCTCTCTTATGCCAATTACACTTCCTTTGGTGTACGCCCAAGAGATCACAAAATAGCCTTTACAAAGGGATTATTATCCTATTTAGACCCCACTGTGGTTTCACCGGTGGCGATGCCTCCAACTGAGCACATCCTCAACCAAGGGCCCCCCTCTTGAGCCATTCGGATCTCAAGGTAGTCCCACAATTCATCAACAAACCCAATCCAACTACCCCTTCCCCGAGCATCCTTAATGGTCCAAATAGCACTAGCAAAGCCCTAATTAATCAGCTATGCCGCACCCATACTTGACCTCGTGGTGGCACTGTAGTCGTGGCTTATTCTCGCATGAACCGATCCTTAGTCTAAGGCAAGCAAACCACCATATCATCCAACCCATCCATATACCGGGCTTGCTTAGGTCACCCATTACAACATCATATTAACCAGTTCATGTTAATCATAATCTCATAAATGTATAATTAAATTAAGTGGTATAGTAGTTTTCCCATCCCAATTAATTAAGCGTAGCAAAAAGGTAAAAAGCCCATTCCTACTCTCTACCATAAATTCCAGGTGACAAGGGTGGTCAAACAAAGCTAGTAAACTTCCTACCATATGATTTCCCGTCAAATTGACACAAGTATGCAGTTTTGCAAACAAAACATTTATTTTAAGAACTGGATCAATATGCTTCAAGGACACTTGCCTTGCTCTTGGGCTTGGTTCGGGTCAAAGCCTTAAAACTTTTGGTGCTGGAGATCCTCAGCGGCACTCTCTAGCGCAAATCCGTCTAATCCGTAAAATAATCATACAAACAAGAAACATAATCAAAAAGTGCACAAATATTACTCAATATGACATGACATGCATGGTTAATGCAAATGCAAGATGGAACTTGTTAATGAGTTGCTTTTAATGATCACTAACAGGTTCTAATGGCTTTTAACAAGTTTATACAGGTTCGGAGTTAATTAGATCTACTTTCAGAATTAATTAACAGAAATTAACCAGGAAAATCGGACAAGTCCGCAGGAGGCCGGACTAGTCCACAATTCGCGAGAACAACAGATTAAGGTTTTCTAGATCAACGTGAATTTGGAGATTTGGGGTAGAATTCACGTAAGGAAAAGGAAGTAGAATGTATACCAGGTGTTTAGGACTCCAATGAATCAAGGATTTTTGAGGTAACCCTTGGATCTTGAAGATCTAGGGTTGATGAAGAACTTGATGGTGAATTGTCGACGAAGAACGCGAAGTTGATGGAGATCTTGATCCTCTTTCGTTTCCTCCTCATCTTCTTCTTGCTCCAGATCTCCTTCTCCCTCCTTGGTGGCGGCTATCCACGAGCTAGGGTTTGGGTGAGGTGGAAAAGTGGCAAATAGATGTCAAGCCAAGGGGTGGGGTCGTTTATATAGAGGTGGAGGCTAGGGTTAGATGGATTTTGAATTTGAGATGAGTAGAGGTCGGTTTAGAGTCCCACATGGGCTCTAAAAAGGGTTAGGCACGACGTCCCTAGGCCCACTTAATGTAAAACCCAAGAAACAAGTCATGAAACAAAAGATACATTTGGAGTTGCGATTTATCGGACAAGTCCAAAAAGGGTCAGACTAGTCCGAAGTTGTCCAGAGAGGAATTGGACAAGTCCGAACTATACATCGGACTAGTCTGAACTAATCCAGAGGGGAAAAACGGACAACTCTGGCAAAAAATTGGACAAGTTCGACTATAGTCATATGGAAAAAACAGACAAGTCCGCTGGAGAACCGGACTAGTCCGGACAAGTCCACTGGAGATCCGGACTAGTCCGGACATGTCCAGGGACTTAGCAAAATTTCCAAGGATTTGGAACACCGAACTAGTCCGCATAGGACCGGACAAGTCCGAAAGTGTACAGAGGCAAAAATAGACTCGTCCGCAACAAAACGGACAAGTCCGTTTGAAGTCAGAGAGAAACCGGACTAGTCCGCACCAAAATCGGAATAGTCCGCACTTTCTAGAATTCTTAAGTGCAATTTTGTTTCTAATTCATTTTAAACTTGTTCCTTTTTATGTGGATTAATATTAGACATGTATGTGAACTTATGCAATGCATGATGGATGAAAATGAGGGTGTTACACTTACCATCATCCATATACTAGATTTCTCATTACAAATAACCATATCCATTGCCATAAACCATAATACTATCCCATAAACAGTACCAAATCAACCCAATACCAAAACCCCTCTAATCATGTAGGTCATTTAGGTGCTCTTAACCGGGAGCACGACTATCATGATAGTTTTAATACTCTTTAGACTTTGTACCACTTTACCCACGCGTAGGCAAATAAAGAACCTCCAATATGCCAATTACACTTCCTTTGTTGTATGGCCAAGAGATTACAAAATATACTTTACAAAGGGACTACTAGCATGTACGGACCCACTGAGGTTTCACCGGTGGCCATGCCTCCAACTGATCACATCTTCAACCAAGGGCCCCCTCTTGTGCCATTTGGATCCTAGGGAGTCCTGCCACAAATCCAAACCCAATCCGACTCCCCTTCCCCTGTGCGCTAAATGATCTGTTCAATACTAGCAATACCCTAATTAATCGACTACGCCGCACCCATACTCGGCCTCGTGGTGGCACTGTTGTCCTGGCATATTCTCGCATGAACCGTTCCTTAGATCTAAAGCAAGCAAACCACCATAACATCCAACCTAGCCACATACCATGCTTGCTTAGATCACCCATTACCCTATCATATTAACAAGTTCATATTAACCATAATGTCATTAATGCATAAGTAAGTGGTATAGTTGTTATCCCATCCCAATTATTAAGCGAAGCAAAGGTAAAAAGCCCTTCCGACTCTCTACCATGCATTCTAGGTGACAAGGGTGGTTCACAAAGCTAGTAAACTTTCTATCATAAGAATTCCCATCAAATTAACACAAGCATGCAGTTTTGAAAACAAAACATTTATTGTAAAAACAGGATCAATATGTTCAAGGACACTTGCCTTGCTCTTGGGATTGATTGGGATCAAAGACTTCAAATTCCTGGTGCAGGAGGTCCTCGCAGTACCCTTTAGCGCAGCACCTTCTATTCCGCGCAACAGACATACAAAACAGTAATTACAATCAATAAATGATCATATATTACTCAATATGACATGACATGCATGATTAATGCAATTATGAAGTAAAACTTGTTAATGAGTTGCTATTAATGTTCACAAACTGGTTCTAATAGTTTTTAACAAGTTTGAATAGGTTTGGGATTGATTCGAGTCGATTTGGAATTAATTCAGCACAATTCAGATTTAGAGGCCGAACTAGTCCACCTTGGACAAACTGCAAATTAGGATTTTCTTGATCTACTAGAATTTGGAGAATCGGGGTTGAATTGATGTGGGAAAGAGAAAGTAGAAGGTATACCACGTGTTTAGAACTCCAAGGATCAAAAATTGAAGATGAAACTTGAATCTTGACGATCTAGGGTTGATGACAAAGAGTTGAAGGTGAATTGGCGGTGAAGAACGCAAGGTTGATGAAGATCTTGATTATTTGATCCTCTTTCGTTTCCTCCTCTTATTCTTCTTGTTCAGGATCTCCTTCTCCCTCTTTGGCGGTGGCTATCCACGAACTAGGGATTGGGTGTGATTCAAAAGTTGCAAAGAGAGATGAAAATAGGGTGTTGGGTTACTTATTTAGGGGTGAAGGGCTAGGGTTTAAATGGAGGTCAGTTTTAGAGAGGGTGGAGGCCGGTGTGGGGTCCCACATGGGCTCCACAGGGGTTAGACACGACGTCCTTGGGCCCAATTAATATTAAAAACCCAAACACAAGTTGTGGAGGAAAAGATTGAATCCGAGTCGGGCACACCGGACAAGTCTGCTAGAGGACCGGACTAGTCTGATGTTGCACAGAGACAAAAACGGATAAGTCCAGTAGGATGTTCGAACAAGTCTGGTCTTGTCCAGAGAGGAAAATGGACAAGTCCGGCATAGATCGGACAAGTCTGAGGATTTGACAGCTTATTCGAAAACCGGACCAAATATCGGACTAGTTCGCACTCAAACACGGACAAGTCCAGAATGGAACAGAGACTCAATCGGACTAGTCTACAGCTAAAACAGACAAGTCTGGAGGGCATCAGAGGGGGAAATCGAGCTAGGCCGGGGTACAAACTTGACAAGTTCGTACTTCTACAGACTTTTAAGTGTTGTTTTGCTTCTAATTAATTTGTAACTTGTCCCTTTTTATGTTGCTTAATATTAAACGTGTCGGAGTGTGATTCTGGCAATTCTCCCGGTACCACCGTTAGTAGCCCATAGAGTTTGTAGTTCGGTTGTGGGCGCGCAGAGATTCAGAACACGATGGCAAGTTGACATGAAGATTTACGTGGTTCGGGCCGCCTAAGCGTAATACCCTACTCCACGGGGTGTGTTGTTGTTGTATTGAACATTTGAGCTCTTGTATGTCAGAGCGGAGTGTGGAAGTCTCAGCGTGTGTGTGCGTGGATGGCCCCCCTGTGTATCGCTCGGCCAGTCCTTTTATAGTACAAGGACTGGCCGTTACATCGTTAACCTGGCCCGACATGTGGCCCTGGTGGTTACTGATGTTTAATACACAATTAATGAGCTTAATTACCCTTAATAGTGTGGTAACGCGCCTTGATAGTGCTGTTACTGGTATTAAGGGCCCTCCGATTGTGTGTCATTAAGATAGCATTAATGACACTTAATCGGGTCTTGAGGTCTTTAATGTTCCTTGAAGGTCCGAGCCGTTGGAAGTCCACTACTCTGCCTGTTGAGGTTGAAGGTCCGGCAGTTGGATGTGTGGCAGCTCCGGAGCTTACTGTCTTGGACGAGTATGTTCGATGCTGTTGTACACGTGTCGTTACTGGAGCTTCCCTCTGTCGGGGTTAGGTCCGGGGGTGCCACACAGGTATCTAGTCCGGAGCTTCCCTATGCGTGGGATGTAGCTCCGGATTAACGATACACGTGGCGGCACCGGGACTAACCATAGAAGGGAGGAAGGTCTAGTTCCGTATGACACGTGGGGCCTTTGGAGGTCTTGAACTCAGGTATGTGGAGTTCCTTAGCATTCTTTGCAGTCCCAGAGGGTATTCGGTACGCAGGGTACCGACAGTGGCCACCTGGGCCCACCTCTGGGAGAGACTTTTTGGATGAAGTCGTTCTGCCAGAGGTGGGTCCATCCTTCGGTTTTTGAGCCGTGTCTTCAAGGGTCTTTGGATGTGCCATTGAGGAGGTGGTTCATTGTTAAACCATGGCCGCGTGGCATATCCAGGATGCGGCAGGTGAGATCTGAGCGTGCAGATCTCATGCAATTGAAGGTCGCCGATTCCCAATACGAAAATCGTATCGGTTCTGCGCGCCCTGTAAGGCCGCCGCCCTCGGGTTTCCCGCCTTTCATTATGGCAACTGTTCGCCTGGGGTAAGGACCTAGACTTGATCGTCGGGGTGGCCCCGGTCCCCCTTGTCATTGGCAGGGTGAAGTTTTTGAACTGTATCGTCGGCTCCTCTGCGGTTTCAATCCAAGCGTTGTGGGGGCTTACTTAAGAAGGAAAGCGTGCACCGTTTGGGGATTCCTTACACCTTCATTTTAACTTGCGCTAGAATACTCCAAACTTTCGCTTGCTTTTCATCTCTCACCCCACTGTGCTGCGATGAAGTTGGGACTCCCCAAGAGCCGCATTGGGAGCAAGAAGGAGTTGTCTAGGGTCCAGACCTACATGGGTTGGTATAGTGACTCCTTCGACAACGACATTCGATGCAGCAAGCTTCCCTTCGAGAAGGAGCAAGCCGGAGATATGGTGTACTTCCTTGGGTACGCCATGGCGGGTTTGATCCCGCCTTTCTCCACTTTCTTTCTAATGTTGCTAGATTTCTATGGTCTGCAGCTCCACCATCTTGGCCCCCACTCAATCTTGCTGGTGGCGACTTTCGTCCACTTTTGCGAGATGTGGGTGGGTGTGCCCCTTGCGTGGAGTTGTTCCGGAATTTCTTCACTCCACCCCACCGGGAAGAGTGATGAGTTCATCGGCTTCTACTACGTTGTGAAGCGGAAAAACTCCCCCCTCAAGTACTTGAGGTCCTTTCCTTCTGGCAAGTGGGACGACTGGAAGAAAGACTGGGTGGTCATGACTGTCGAGGGACACGAGAGGCTGGAACTGCCTGAAGGCCTCCCCCGCGTCGACACCGACATTTGGAGTGACATGTCGGAGCTATCGAGGGAGTATAGGCCCATTCTGGACAGAATCCAGGAGTGTGTCAAAGGTGGGGTGACCCCCCAGATGGTCTTCGACAACTTCGTGACGAACAGGTGGGCCCCGCTGAGGGCTAGGGGGCGACCTGCCTGGGCCTTCAACAGTGAGATGGATACCAACCGCATTGAGGTTGGTTTGGGCACCAACTTGAACCGTGAAGCCTTGAAGACCCATGTAAAGAAGTTCCATCCTGGGAACATCGGCCCTGGCGACGTGTCTCCACCAGCGGCCTTCCTTCCTCTGAATATGATACCAGAGGAGTGCAGAGAGCTCCGGAGGAAGATGCCGCTGTTGGTCAACTTGGGCCTGATGGAGAGGCGATCAATCTCCATGGTGGTGATCCCTGGAGCTTCTCAAGGTGGATCCGCTCCTGCCTTGAAACCAAGAGCTGAAGTGGTAGGCAAGGGCAAGGTGTTGACCGAGCCCTCGAGCCGCAAGAGGAAGTTAACGCATGCTGATGGGAGGTCCGTCAGACCTGCTCCTTCCACTACAACTCCTTCTATCCGCGGAGGAAGTCTTCCACGGCGGCAACCACTCCAGCATCAGCATCTCTTCGGGATGCCAGCTCTGGCCATGTGGCTCCGGTACCAGGGCCAGCTGAGGGCTCTAGGTCCGAGGGTCCTTCTCAGTCGAGGGGGGCCTCAACCAAGACATCGTTGACGGTGGCAGCAAGCTCCGGGGAGTCTTCCGGGGCTACTACGCCAATAATGATAGGGTCCGGTCCTGAGCGTCCGGTGAAGAGGTTTCGCGCTAGCTGGAGCGGAAGCCTTCCAAGGTAAATTGGATTTTATTACCTCAGTTGATTGTTTTAGTTGTAATTATATTTTAAGTTTCTTCGTCCTTCATTTATAGGGTATCCAAGAAAGGGGCTGAAGCTCCGGTTCCAACAACAGTAGCTGATGCTGTGCAAGCGGAAGCTCCAGCTCTAGTTCCAACGCCGTCCCAAGAAGTGGCTGAGGCCGCGGCAACTCCGGTGCCAGCTGTCGTGGTCCTTGACCTCGAGTCATCCTCTGAAGCTCCCGTGGTAGCACCGGACCACGGGAATGAATATGTACCAGCGGCACCAGCTCCGAGGGTTGAAGCTCCGGTTTTGGATGCTGAGACGATAGATGCTCCGGCCTTAGAGCCGGAGGCAACTATAGTTCCGGCCCTAGAGCCGGATGTTGTTGAAGACCCGGCGATGGACCCAGTGGTTGATGAAGTTCCGGTGCCCGAGCCGGTTGTCGCAGAGGTGCCGGCGCCCGAGCCAGTGGAGGTCGAAGCACTGGCGCCTAAACCAGCCGTGATGGAGGCACCAGCGTCGGAGCTGAAAGTGGCCTCAGCTCCGGCCGAACCTTCAACACCTGCCCCGGAGGTGGTGGTTCCGGAGGTACACGCGCTTGAGCCAGGGTGCCAAGGCGAAGCTGCCGGTCCTCCGCCTGAGGGACCAGTTGCTGATGACCTGGCGGCGGGACCTTCGGAGCCGACTCTGAAGGTAGAAACTTCCGCTGCAGGACCTTCTTCGGCGGCGAGTGAGGCTATCCTGGAGGGCGGCCCTAGTGCTGCGGAAGCTCAGAGGACCGATTTTGTAGAGTGGGACCCAATTTTTGTTATGGAGAACCCGCGGGAGCCAGCGGAGAAGACACCGGCAGGTCTGGAGCCAATCCCTTTGTCGCTGTCTCTCGACAACGCCTGCTCCAGCCTTCGTAAGGTCCAGCTGGCCTTTTACCACGACAGCAAGGCCCTCGAGGAGGAGAGCCAAACCCTTAGGAAGTGGCGCAACCGGCTCCAATTCGAGACCAAGCTGGCGCAGACGAGGCTAGCTGATGACAAGGAGTGGGTGAAAAGGGAGAAGGTCCGGTTGGAGTACTGGGGTCAACTGCTAGATGAGAGGGAAAGCATGACGCGATCCCTCGACATCCAGTCCCGGGCCATCCACGAATAGGTTGTGGCTTCTAATGGAGCAGCGAATGAACGCCAAGAGAAGCCCAGCGCCATTCACTAAAGCCTCGTCAAGCACCGGGAGGCTCTTGAGGAGCGGGAGAAAAATCTCGAAGATGAAGAGCAAAAACTCCTGGAGCTGCGGGATGACCTCGTGAAGAGGGAGGAGGAGCTTACTCAGAGGCTGACTCTAGGTGACAAGAGCCACGCAAAGGGCACCAAGAAGCTGGAGGAGCGCTGCGAGATTGAGGAGAAGAAGGCCTGGCAGCTGGGACAATACCTCACTAAGAGGGAGAATGAAATTGCTGCCAGGGGAAGAAAGGTGCGGGGTCGGGAGAAAGACCTGGTCGACCGTCAGAACAAGATTCACCTCCGGGAAGAAGAGCTTGGTAAACTCGAAAGGCGGGTTGAAGAAAAGATTCAACATAATGCCAAAGAGGTCGAGCGCCTTGCCTGGGAGGATTCAGAGCTTGCGGCGACCAAGAGATCCTTCGAAGAGGTGCGAGGCTCAAGTGTGGCGGAGTCCCAACAAGTTTGGGAATTATTGGGCAAAGCCAATGACGCGCTGACGTCGCTGGCTTTTAGTCCTGTGCGCTCGGATGATCCGGAGCCGGAGCTGGACCAGGCGTTGCAGGCATTGAGCTTGGCGGGCAACAAGCTCAACAAGATGGGCGATGTCATCGTGGACCAGTTGGAAACCGAAGGGCAATCCCTGGCGAAGAACGTCGCAGGGTACATGCTGACGTGCTACACAAGATAGGACCCTCACTTCCCACTGGACCCGGTGCTTGAGGGCCCCGTCGATGGAGAGATGCTGCCAAGGCCAGCGTGTCGGAGGTTGCCCAAAAGGTTGCCTCATTCTTGCGTAGGATCTAGGACTTTTCTCCTTGTAGCTCCCACTTGTATCTTCTCTTCTTTTCCTCAATTTTGTAATCTCTAATCTTCAGATTAATGAAATCCAAGAATTTTATGAATTTCATTTTTTGTCTTCAACACCTTTGTCCCACTTGGCCCCCTGGTAGATGTACATAATTCGATTGTGAACATGTACCAAGAGGATGTAGAATTTTGTTGAAGACTTGCGTGCTTAAAACTTGTAGTTTGTAGGTACGAAGTCGTCGATAGTAGGAGCCCCCTGAGGTTGTCGGAGCTTAGTAGCTCCGGCACTGACCCTTGTAAACACGTATAGCGGCGACTATTAGTCCTCTGGGGCTGTTGGAGCTTGGTAGCTCTGGCAGCGACCACTGTCAACACGCGGTGCATCGACAACAGACCCCACTGGGGAGTCTTCCCACCATCTTTTCTTCATGTTGACGGTTGGGCCTCTGAATTTGCCAGAACTTGGTACCTCCGGCGACACCTGCTATCAATGTTTAAAACATCGACATCAGGTAACCTTACGGGCTGTCGGAGCTTTGATACCTCTGGCTTCATCCACCATCATTATGAGATCTTTATTTTTCAAGCACACTGAAGTCAAGAAAAACAGTAAAATCCGTTTCTTATCTATAACTCATTTGAGGCTTATTATTCCAGAAAGAGATTTTAGACTGACAACAATTCTATATACAATCAAGCGCATTTGTTTGTTTTCTTCAGGTCCAATCATTTCTGGACTCGCCCTACTTCAGCCTGCCGGGGTGTAGGTAGAGTGGCGTACTTAAGGTGCAGGACCAGGCTAAGTCGATAGCACACTCCGGACCTAGATTGGCTTGGCGGCATTCAGGCAAGTAGGCCATTCAACAATATTTAGACCCAAAAGAATTAACAATGCATCTGAATTATACATGAATTGCTCGATCTAAAGTTTCTTGAGAATTGCACAACTTTGTTATAGACAAGAAAGAGAAAAATATTGAGCCAGTACAAAATAAATGCACGTGGAGTCTATTTTCACATAATGATGTCTTTCATTATAGGTCCGGGGTACAGGGGAAACAAGTACACTCTTAGGGTATGGAACCAGGCTAAGTGTGTTGCTTTTCTCGTTTGACCCAAGGTAGCTAGCTATACTTTTAGTTTTGAGACTGTGTCAAGTGTTGCCTGAACCTTGCGGACCTTCCGGGGATGGTCCGGCTGTCCTCCCGGGGGTGCTACCTAACTCTGTACAATGACGCTATAACATGCGTCACATGTAATTACAGACTCACTTCTGTGATATTAAGCATAGAACTTACGGAGGTTCTCAATGTTCCAAGGATTAGGAAGCGGTGTCCCATCCTCGGTTGCCAAGCAAACCCATCCGAGACGGGATACTTTGATCACTCGGAAGGGTACTTCCCAGCTGTGGGAGAGTTTGTTTAACCCTTCTCGAGTTTGTATTCTCCGTAGCACCAGATCGCCTTCCTCGAGCTGTTGGTTATGCACATGCCTTTGATGATAGCGCCGGAATGCTTGGCGGTATCATGCATTTCGAACAGCTACTCGACACCTTCCCTCTTCAACGAGGTCAAGGTCTTCACTCCGGAGCTGGTCTTGCGTGGCGTCCGAAGGTCCGGACCCGGAGCGACCCCAATGTGATTTCCGGAGAAAGGACTGCTTCAGCTCCATACCCCAGGAAGAAGGGTGTCTCTCCAGTTGACCAGTTGGGAGTTGTCCTATTTGCCCACAAGGTGGGCGGAAACTCTTCAATCCAGTTGGCCCCATGTTTTTTCAGGCGCTCATATGTGCGCGTCTTGAGTCCTTTTAACATTTCTGCATTTGCTCTCTCAGCTTGGCCATTGCTTGTCGGGTGATCTACAGAAGCGTAGCTGACCTGAATGCCGAGGTCTTCACAATATCCTTGGAATGCAGAGCTTGTGAATTGGGTTCCGTTGTCAGTTATGATCTTGTTTGGGACCCCAAATCTGCATACTATGGACTGCAAGAAGTTGATAGCTGATTACTTGTTTATTGTCACAACTGGAGTTGCTTCCGGCCACTTGGTGAACTTGTCGATGGCAACATACAGGAACTTGTAACCTCCGACGTCTCTTGGGAAACGTCCCAAGATATCCATCCCCCACACAGCAAATGGCCATGTAGGAGGTATCATTTGTAGGGGTTGAGCTGGTATGTGAATTTTCTTTGCATGAAACTGGCATGCTTCGCATTTCTTCACTAGCTCGGTTGCATCCTGGAGTGTTGTAGGCCAGTAAAAACCATGCCAGAAGGCTTTACCGACAAACGTGCGGGAAGACGCGTGGGTCCCACACTCGCCTCCATGGATTTCCTCAAGAATCTTGCGGCCTTCTTCCCTTGTAATGCACCGCATTAGGACGACGTTGGCACCACGCTGGTAGAGATCCCCTTCTACCAGTGTGTATCTTTTAGCCAATCTGACTATCCGATCAGCAAATACATTATCTTCAGGAAGGAAGTTGTCTTTCAAGTAGCTCCAGATCTCTGAGGTCCATGCATCAGAGCTAACTTGAGAATTTAAGTCATGTGTGCTGGGTTGCACCGAGCTTCCTGCAGCACCTACGACCCTTGATGGACGCCATGGTAACAGGGCCATCGGGACTGCCAACTTCGAGGTGCTAGTTTTGCCCCATTTGCTCAGTTCGGCACGCTGAGCTGTTGGTCTTGACAATCTCCAGACAAATGTACCGTCGGGAGCCAGAGCTCCGGTTCAAGCTTTCGTCGAGAGTTCGTCAGCTTCAACGTTGCTAAGGCGCTGGACATGGCAAAGATCTAGGACGTCGAAGTCCTTCTGAAGCTTCTGGACTTCAAGTAGATATGCAGCTAGTTGAGGGTTGTTGCAGCAGCATTCACCTTTGACTTGTTTTATAATGAGATACGAATCACCCTTTACCAACAATTGCTTGACACCATATGATAGTGCCACCTTGATCCCATAAATTAGTGCTTCATACTCCGCCATGTTGTTGGTTGCCTTGAAGTCAGGGTGAACCATGTATTTGACCTTATCTCCGGTCGGAATGAGGACAAGGACTCCAGATCCGGCCCCCTGCTTCTGCACGGAGCCATCAAAGTAGAGAGTCCAGTGAGGCTCAGTGAAGACCGGAACCTTAGGTTCTGGCTTCTACTCACTAGGCCCCCCAGGATTTGATGGAGAGGGGGTCCATTCCGCCACAAAGTCCGCCAATGCTTGACTCTTGATTGCTTGTCTTGGGATGAATTCAAGGTCGAAGTCGGCCAATTCTGCAGCCCACTTTGCAATGTTCCTAGTAGAGTTGGGGTTATGCAAGATTGCACGCAGTGGATAAGAAGTTACCACTGAAATCTTGTGAGCTTGGAAGTAATGTCGAAGCTTCCTAGAGGCAATAAGAACTGCGTAGAGCATCTTATGCACCTTCAGGTACCGAGTCTTGGCGTCATGGAGTACTTCACTTATGAAGTACATTGGGCGTTGGACTGTCCGGACCCTCCCGGAGGGGCCCGAAGCTTCCTCCTCATCAACCCGGACCCTCCCGGAGGGGTCGGGACCTTCTTCGGGGACCTCCAGGTTCTTGCTTGAAGAACACGGAGCTTCTTCTAAAGTGACCTGGACCATCCCGAAGGGGTCCGGATCTTCTTGTTCGACAATAGCAACTCCTCCACTTGAAGGAGGTTGCTCCTCTGGCATCTCGCCTTGAGGATTTGGGTCTGGGAGCTGGGACCCAAACTCGGCTCCAAGTAGCTCCGGACCCTCCCGAAGGGGTCTGGATTCCTGAACTGGGGATGGTTCTGGTCTTTCCGCAACCAGGACCATGCTAACAACTTCGTCAATTGATGAAATGTAAAGCAGAAGTGGCTCAATAAGGTTTGGAGCTACCAAAGTTGGTAGAGTGGTGAGGAGCTGCTTTAGCTCTTGGAAAGCCTTTTCTGCTTCTTCAGACCATTGGAATGGTCCAGACTTCCTCAATAATTTGAAGAAGGGTAGCGCCCGTGTTGGTTCCCTGTGTACCGGATACCCTTTGGGACTGCAAAGAATGCTAAGGAACTCTACATATCTGAGTTCAAGACCTCCAAAGGGCCCATGTGTCATACGGAACCGGGCCTGCCTCCCTGTTATGGTTAGTCCCAGTGCTGCCACGTGTATCGTTAAACCGGAGCTACACTCCCTACACGGGAAAGCTCCGGACCAGATACCCGTGTGGCATCCCCAGACCTAACCCCCGACAGAGGGAAGCTCCGGTACCGACACGTGTACAATAGCACCGGACCTACCCGTCCAAGACGGTAAGCTCCAGAGCTGCCATGCGTCCAACCGCCGGACCTTCAACTTCAACAAGCAAACTAGTGGACCTCCAACGGCTCGGACCTTCAAGGGATTGTTAAAGACTTCAAGACCCGATTATGTGTCATTAATGCTATCTTAATGACACACGATCGGAGGACCCTTAATATCAGTAACGCCGCCATCAAGGCGCGTTATCACGTTGTTAAGGGGAATTAATATATTAATTGTGTATTAAGCATCAGTAACTGCCAGGGCCACATGTTGGGCCAGGCTAACGATGTAACGACCAGTCCTTGTACTATAAAAGGACTGGCCAAGCGATACCTAGGAGAGACTCCCAGACTCGGCTTTGACACGCCCACAAGCGCTCAGACGCTCAAGACAACAACAACACACACCCCTGGAGTAGGGTATTATGCTCAGGCAGCCCGAACCACGTAAATCCTCGTGTCTACACATCATCCTATTCTGAATCTCTGCGTGCCCACAACCAAACTACAAACTCCGCAGGCTGCCAATGGTAGTACCGGGAGAATTGCCGGAATCACACTCCGACAGTTGGCGCGCCAGGTAGGGGGACGCCCGAGATTCAAGGATGGTGAACTCTGCTGCTGGATCGTCCAACGGCAACCCTACTGCTCAACCTGCTGGAGGCAATCCCTCCAACATGCAGCAACCAACAGGTGTTGTGGCTCCAGCAGGAGTCATGCCACCACTGCCACCGTCCGCACCAGCGAATCAAGCTGGACAGCGAGATGTGGCGTTTGGGTTGGTCACTGCATCGGCGAACAACAACCCCGAACACGCGCTCCATGCTGCGCGTGCCCTTCTGAAAGTGCATCTAGGACTCCCTTGTGGGTTTTGGATGATTTATGACAAGCAATTGGGATCCTAACCTCTTTGTTCAGATGAGTGCCGGTTTTTAATAGAAAAATGAACAAAGTGCCAAAAAGAAGGAAGAATGAGGAGCAAAGTGGAAATGAGCTCAAGGAAGAAGAATAGTAGATCATTGTGTATGGAGTGTGTTAAGAAAACACATCCCAAGAGCTCAATCAAAATTAAACACACACATTGCACAAAGTTACACAGGACCGGACTAGTCCGATATCCTTTCTGCACAAAATCGAACAAGTCCGATATCCATCAGACTAGTCCGATATCTCTCTGACTAGAATCAGACTAGTCCTCCCCAGTGCGGACTAGTCCTCAAAACACTTCACATGTCACAAAAAATTGGACAAGTCCGATCACAACCGGACTAGTAGGATATTCTCTCTGATCCATATTGGACAAGTCCGATATTTGCACAGACTAGTCCGAAATACCCTCTTAACTAAATCGGACAAGTCCTCCAAGTGCGAACATGTCATCCAATACACTTAGGGTTTCACATGTCCGGCCAAGTCTGATGACTATCAGACTAGTTCGAAGATTTCCAGTAGCGAAATCGGACAAGTCCGTTCCTAGCCGGAATAGTTCGATATTTCGGGACACTTAGGGTTTGCTACACATAGCACACCGGACTAGTCCGGTGACCACCACGGACTAGTCCGATCTTTTTGAACCCTAACGATCACTTTTAGAAACCATATAAATAGAGTTGCACGGCCATATTTTACCCACTCTCGAACCCTAGCGCTGTCACACCTCCCAAGAGCCTCAAAAACCACATCTCTCCACGAAATTAAGTGCAACAAAGATCAATCCCTTGGGGATTCACTCTAGTTCATTGGAGAGACACATTCAACACCACATTGAGCTCTTGGTTTGATTCTCTAACACACTCCTGTGATTTAATTGTAATTTTTGAGTGTGTTCTTGGTGGTATTTCGTGTTGCAATCCAAGGGAGCTCTCAACGTGTGAGAAGACCCCTTGAATTTAATTATTCACCCCTTTGAGATAAGTGGAAGAGGATTGGCCTTCGTGGCGATCCAACGAGGGTATGGTTGGAGAAGACCCAGTCCTTTTGTGGACTCCTCAACATGGATATAGGTTGCCTCAGTGGGAACTGAACCACGGGATAAATCTCTTGTGTTCTTCTTTTGTGTTCATTGTCCTTTACATTATATCAATCTAGGGTTACAAATGGATCTTGATTACTTTACATTGAAATATCAAGTATAAGTTTGAATTGTGATATAACCTGATTCATAACCTTGTAACACTTTGTTTAATCGTATACTTCCGCTGCATATATTGAAGAACAAAGTTAATCAATCAAACCTAATCAATCTAGTCTGTATACACCGGACTAGTCCGCACTTTACTGAACTAGTCCAATTTCTCTGGTCTTGAACTGGTTGTTAAGTGTTGCAGGATCCAACAATTTTCAAAAAGGACTATTCAACCCCCTCTAGGCCACACTCAATTGGTATCAGAGCGGGTTCTTCAAGAAAGAGACTAATCGCTCGAAGGAGATCATGTCGGACATGAAGGCCACAAGAGCAACAACCAAGAGAAGGTTGATGATGAAAAGAATCTCAAGGTGGAGAAGCTCCTCGAAGCCATTCAATACTTCGAGGACGACGATGAGGAGACGCTGGAGTTAAAGGCGCTCCTAAGAAAGAAGACACTTTCCAAAGGGAAAGTAAAAGTTGAAAAGAAGAAGAAACAAGCTGAACAAGCGCACATTGGGAAAGATTGGGACTCAAATCATGAGTCCTCATCGTCCGAAGAAGAAGAGATGGCCAGCATAGCCATCGAGAAGACATCAAAGAAGTCCACCCTTTTCCCTACACTTGGCGCATGGAAGGGAGATGGCACTTGCCTTATGGCAAAGTATGGTAAACACAAGGTAACCATTAAACCCCCTTCTGTGCATTCCTATTCTAGCGATGATGAACTCAATAGTGATAATGAGGACATGCTTATTGGACTAGATAGGGAAACAGCTACTAAAATGAAATTTTTGCTTGATTAACTTGTTGAGAAGGAGAGGTTAATACATCTTCAAGAGGACATGATCATCTCCCAAAAAGAGGAATATGTCGAACTTGACAAACTTCTAGAACTTGAAAAGGAACAAAGCAAATCACTAGAGCTTGAGTTAGCTTCGAGCAAGGAAACATGCCTGGAGCTAACTGACTCAAATGCCACAATCAAGGACCAACTTGCTGACCTGATCAAGGTTAACAAGATCCTTGAAGTGCAGGTTGAGTCACTCAAGCTGAGTGAACCTTCCTCCTCTTCAAGTTCACCATCTCAACTAACTAAAACTGTTTTTGCTCATGATTGCACATGCAAGAAATGTGACACAAGTTTGAAGGATAAGCCAACTTCTACAAAGGAAAAACATCCTGCCCAAAGTGGCATATTTGACAAGGAGAAGATCAAATATGCACGTAGTGCATACTTGGTCAAAAGACCTCCAAATGTCAAATATGGCATTGGTTATTCTAATGGTGAAAAGAAACATGCTAGAAGCCATAAGAATAACAAGGAGAGGATTACCGTTGTAAAAGGAAGGCCCTTTCAAATTGGAAAGTCATAGATTAAGACAACAAATACATATGAACACCGGACTAATCCGGTCGGTGTTCGGACAAGTCCGGTCCTCCGGACAAGTCCGGCTCCCCAGACTAGTCCTATACTTAAACAACAACAGCTATTGTTTAAAACTTTTGATGCCTCCTATGTGTTAATGAGAAATAATTTTGGCAGGGTTTATGCTTATTATGTTGGGCCACGCCATGGGAACACCAAGTCTCATGTGTGGGTGCCCAAATGCATTGTAACTAACGTCCAAGGACCCAAGCAAGCTTGGGTACCTAAAACCAAGGCATGATTTGTTTTTGCAGGTCTAATCCTCCGGTGGATCTAAATGGGTGCTAGACAATGGCTGCACCAATCATATGACCGGGGAAAGAAGAATGTTCATGGAATATGAAGAGAATGAGGACCCAAACGAGGGCATCTACTTTGGAGATAATAGTCAAGGAAGAGTGCTCGGAACCGAGACACAAGGAACACTCAAGAAGTTCTTCAAGTGAGCTCAAAACAAATTCTCATTGACAATCAAGAATATTCGAAGCGACAATGGCACGGAGTTCAAGAACACGCAAGTGGAGGAGTACCTTGATGAAGAAGGCATAAAGCACGAATTTTCAGCGCCGTACTCCCCACAACAAAACGGAGTTGCCGAAAGAAAGAATCGAACACTCATAGTGATGGCAAGAACAATGCTCGATGAGTACAAGACATCAGATCGATTTTGGGCGGAAGCTATTAACACCGCTTGCCACGCCGTTAATCGACTTTATCTTCATCGACTACTCAATAAGACATCCTATGAACTACTCACCGGTAACAAACCAAATATTTCATATTTTCGAGTTTTCGGTTCTCCATGTTATATCTTGAACAAGAAGCCTAGGACTTCAAAGTTTGCTTCGAAGTTCGACGAAGGTTTCTTGCTTGGTTATGATTCTAACACTTACGCCTATCGTGTTTTCAAAAAGACCTCCGGACTTGTTGAAGTAGCACGTGACGTAGTGTTCGATGAGACTAGTGGCTCCCAAAAGGAGCAAGTTGATCGATGTGAACTAGGTAAAGAAGAAGCTCCTTGTCAAGCATTGAAAAGAATGGCTCTAGGTGAGGTTCAAGAACAACAGCCACCTCCACACGTACATGAGGAAGATGAACCACAAGAGGAGACCAACGATCAAGGGGGGAGCTTCAACACAAGATCGGCCACAAGAATACGAAGATAATCAACAAGTCAACGAAGGCAATCACTTAGGGGGAGAAGCAGATGATCATGAAGATACAACTCCTCAAGTGCGACACCCAAGAGTACACCAATGCGTCCAAAGGGATCACCCAATCGACAATATCATCGGTGACATTCAAAAGGGAGTAACCACTAGATCTCTCATAGCTAACTTTTGTGAACACTATTCGTTTGTATCCTTTTTGGAACCACGCAGAGTTGAAGATGCATTGAAAGATCTGGACTGGGTGGTGGCAATGCAAGATGAATTGAACAACTTCAAGCCGAACAAGGTGTGGGAACTTGTGGCATAGACCCAATGCAAACATCGTCAGCACCAAGTGGGTCTTTCGCAACAAACAAGATGAACACGGAGTGGTGACAAGGAACAAGGCACGACTTGTGGCCAAAGGATATTCACAAGTCAAAGCTGTATCAAATGGATGTGAAAAGCGCCTTCCTCAACGGACCAATCAAGGAAGAGGTGTACGTGGAGCAACCACCCGGGTTTGAAGACGAAGAGTTCCCCGACCATGTTTTTAAATTGCGTATGGCTCTCTACGGCCTCAAACAAGCTTCTAGAGCTTGGTATGAGTGTCTTAGAGATTTCTTAATTGAAAATGGCTTTAAAATTGGCAAAGTAGATTATACACTATTTACGAAAAATTTTGATAACGATCTTTTTATTTGTCAAATTTATGTTGACGATATAATCTTTGGGTCAACTAACCAATCTTTTTGTGAAGAATTTTGTAAAATCATGACAGACAGGTTTGAAATGTCAATGATGGGAGAATAAAGGTACTTCTTGGGATTCCAAGTGCGACAATAGAAGGAAGGGACGTTCCTAAGCCAAACCAAGTACACGCAAGACATACTTAAGAAGTTTGGCATGGACAAGGCGAAGCCCATAAAAACCCCCATGGCAACGAATGGCCACCTAGATCTCAATGAAGATGGACCTAGCGTCGACCAAAAGGTATATTGCTCCATGATTGGATCTCTACTCTATTTATGTGCATCTAGGCCAGATTATATGTTGAGTGTATGTTTGTGTGCAAGATTTCAAGCCAATCCTAAGGAATGTCACTTGCAGCCGTAAAAAGGATCTTGAGATATTTGGTTCATACACCCAACCTCGGTCTTTGGTACCCAAAAGGCTCAAAATTCAATCTCATTGGTTACTCAGATGCAGATTATGACGGGTGCAAAGTAGATAGAAAAAGCACCTCTGGTACATGCCAATTCCTAGGGAGATCCTTAGTTTCTTTGTCCTCCAAGAAATAAAACTCCATTGCCTTATCCACAGCCGAAGCGGAGTATGTTGCAGCCGGGAGTTGTTGTGCACAACACCTTTGGATGCGACAAACTCTAAGGGACTATGGTTACAATATAAACCATATTCCACTCCTTTGTGACAATGAAAGTGCCATCAAAATTGCCCACAACCTAGTTGAGCACTCCAGAACTAAACACATAGATATAAGACATCACTTTTTGAGAGATCATGCCATGAAAGGAGACATAGACATTTCACATGTCAACACTCAAAAGCAATCGGCTGACATATTCACCAAGCCACTTGATGAAAAACGCTTTTGTGAACTCCGAAATGAACTAAATATCCTTGATGCCCGGAGTGTGGCTTGAAATGTTGCATACCTGTATGAATTCTTCAAAATATGTTAATTGGATTGTGAAAATCATCTCTCTCAATTTTCTCCGAAAAACTATGTCAATTACTAGATCTTGGTGAATTATGATCATTGCTTGATTGTTGTATGCTTACTGATCATATTCATCAATATTATTTGATGTGTTTTGCCTCTCTTTTCTCTAAATATGTACCTTCAAATATATATGAATGGACTAAGTAATTCTCACCTGGTGACCATGGATAACCGGACTAGTCCGCTCGTGCAGACTGGTCCGTAGAGTGCTGGTTAGGCCGGACTAGTCCGGTAGACAACGGACTAGTCCGTTATAGCCCCTGGAAAAGTTCGGACTAGTCCAGTCATCTCCGGACTTGTCCGATTATTCGTGTCCATAACCCTAGCCGCCGCCAAACCCTAATTTCTTCACCTCCACTCTTGCCTCACGCGTTCTATCTCTTCGTGATCGAGCTCCCAAGGCAATTTCTTGCTCCCTCCACCAAGAGGCTTCGCATTTGGGCGGAAATCAAGCTTGTCCACTTGAGGATTGAAGCTAGCGGACTTGTCCGGCCTTCAACACCATCATCTCCAAGTTTCAAGCAATTTTTCTGGTAATTTTCGCTCAAACCCTAGAAATTCCAAGTTTCTTCATTGTTGATCAAATAGCCTAACATATTTCACTATATACATGCCTCCTTGATGTATTACGTGTATGCAACACTTGTTGTGCATTAGGAATCAACTTTTTTCCACTCTCTTAGGTTTTTGAGGATGAACACTGGACTAGTCCGGTCCTCTGGACTAGTCTGTGCCTGTGCACCGGACAAGTCCGATGTTTCCGAACTCAAAACCTAATTCTTAAATTCCTCAATGCAATTCCTTGCTATACTTTCACACCTATGCCTTGTATCATTCATTATCATTCATGCCACTCATTCTCAGGTCACATAGATCTCGGGAAATGATGTCACTGACTTTGAGGCCGAGATGGACCACGAGGTGGCACCTCGGACCACGACGGGTCTTGGCAAAAAGCGCCAAGAAAGACCGTCCGAGCCAGCTCAGTCTCCTCAACAGGCTCGGAGGAAAGTGCTAGCTAAGAGCCATCCTCCAAGGTGCCTGCTTCTAGGGCTACCACCTGCGGTGGCCCTAGCGCGGCAAGTGCCCGCCTAACAAAAGGCAAGGGCAAAGGAATAGCAACAGGCCCGGTTGGCCCGCTGAAACTCCATGCTCCAAGGGAAGGGGTCCGGGACCCCAATGAAGAGAAGTTCAACGGGAAGGGCAGTGACTCGGCGGCAAAATTCAGAAGCATCGATTGGTATGGCCGACCGAAACAAGCTGCTGATGGAAGATTCTGGTGCAACTTCCATGCTGATTACTACAAATCGGTGTATCTCCCAATGAAGACACCAGTTGTGTGCAGTTAGTGGATTGACTGGGCACATTTTGAGAAGAATGGCTGCTCACCGTTCACTGAAGTAGTGAGAGACATTGAGAAGCATGGTCTGAGGGATCTTTTCGCTTTCAGGAATAACTGGAATGATGAAGTGATTGCACAGTTCTATGCAACCTGTCACTTCTCTAGTGAAGATGCGGAGAGTGTCACTTGGATGACCCATGGATCCAAGTACAGTATTACTCAAGAAGATTTTGCTAACCTGCTTCACCTTGACACCACAAGATCTGATTGCTTGGTCATACACAACATAGGTGTCATTGAAAAGGATAGGATGAAGTTCCTATATGAGCCAAATTCAAAGTTCAACCCTCCTTCCACCAAAAATATGAAGCCATTCTTTGTGGTGCTGAACAGAGTTTTGAGGAAGATGATTGCTCCTAAGGATGGAGAAACTGGGAGTGTGCAAGGATACCTCCAGACTCTGATGAGGGTCATAAGCAAGGACCGCCCATTTGATGTGGCAGAATACATTTGGAATGACATTTTGAACATATCTTGCACTTCCAACAGGTCTTGCGGATATGCTCCTTACCTAATGTTTGTGATTGAGAAAGTCACCGGGATTGACTTTGTGAAAGATGTGGAGCATCTCCCCTTGAGGCCTCAAATGCCTCAAAAGCTGAGTGTGCAGGCTGCTCCCTCACCGGCCTCCAGTCCTGAGGCACCGGCAAGATCAAGAGAAGATGCTAGGGCTGCCCCTGCTTCTAGTGCAGCCCCTCAAAAAGGTTAAGCCACTGGAATTCTCAAGTACCTGACTGCAATCTTTGCCTCCTGCAAAAAGGCTGAAGTGAAGGCCCATAAGCTCAACAAGAAAAGAAAGGATGACATGAAGTATATCAAGGCAAATGTGAAGCAAATTTGCCAGAAACTGGAGGTTGAGCCAATTGGGCCTCCAACAATCTCTGAAGACTCAGATTCTGACTTCACTGAGCTCGGGCCCTTGACCCCCTCTAAGCTTTCCTACTTTGGCGTTGGGGGCTCGAGAAGCTCCGCACCTCCTCCTCCTCCTCCTCCTTCTCATAAAGCTGAATATGAAGATGATGAAGACGACGATGAGAGGACCGACAGCGAAGAGTGAAGACCTTAGGACCCTCCTCTCCTTCTTTTTGGTGTCTTGATGCCAAAGGGGGAGAGATTGAGGGGGAGTCCTAGTCTTAGCTTTAGTTTGCGAGGAGAGAGCTCTATGCTATGTTTTTTAACTCTTTTGTGGCTTGTAAAGTTTTAACAATGATCTTATGTTAATTATGGTTCTGTGAAGCAATGATTTGATCCTTTGAGTAGTATTCATGAAAACTGTGATTTTGCTCTAGAATGACATTTATGCTTGTTATTGGGTGATTAATGTCAATTATGTCATTCTCAATGTTCCCACCATAATGCACATATGGACTATGCTTTCACTACTTGATGTATTTTGGACTCATATGTGCATACTTTATGAAAATCTCAATTTTTATCATATTTTGTGAAATCTCAATTGGTTGTCATCAATCACCAAAAAGGGGGTGATTGAAAGTGCATCTAGGACTCCCTTGTGGGTTTTGGATGATTTATGACAAGCAATTGGGATTCTAACCTCTTTGATGAGATGAGTGCAGGTTTTTAATAGAAAAATGAGCAAAGTGCCAAAAAGAAGGAAGAATAAGGAGCAAAGTGGAAATGAGCTCAAGGAAGAAGAATAGTAGATCATTGTGTATGGAGTGTGTTAAGAAAACACATCCCAAGAGCTCAATCAAAATTAAAAACACACATTGCACAAAGTTACATCGGACCGGACTAGTCCGACTAACACCGGACTAGTCCGATATCCTTTCTACACAAAATTGGACAAGTCCGATATCTATCAGACTAGTCCGATATATCTCTGACTAGAATCGGACTAGTCCTCCCCAGTGCGGACTAGTCCTCAAAACACTTCACAAGTCACACGAAATCGGACAAGTTCGATTGCAACCGGACTAGTCCGATATTCTCTCTGATCCATATCGGACAAGTCCGATATTTGCACGGACTAGTCCGAAATACCCCCTGAACTAAATCGGACAGGTCCTCCAAGTGCGGACTTGTCATCCAATACACTTAGGGTTTCACATGTCCAGATAAGTCCGATGACTATCGGACTAGTCCAAAGATTTCCAGTAGCAAAATCGAACAAGTCCGTTCCTAGCCGGACTAGTATGATATTTCGGGACACTTAGGGTTTTCTACACACAGCACACCGGACTAGTCCGGTGACCACCACGGACTAGTCCAATCTTTTTGAACCCTAACGGTCACTTTTAGAAACCCATATAAATAGAGTTGCACGGCCATATTTTACCCACTCTCGAACCCTAGCGCCGTCACACCTCACAAGAGCCTCAAAAACCACATCTCTCCACGAAATTAAGTGCAACAAAGATCAATCCCTTGGGGATTCACTCTAGTTCATTGGAGAGACACATTCAACACCACATTTAGCTCTTGGTTTGATTCTCTAACACACTCCTGCTATTTAATTGTAATCTTTTGAGTGTGTTCTTGGTGGTATTTTGTGTTGTAATTCAAGGGAGCTCTCAACGTGTGAGAAGGCCCCTTGAATTTGGTTATTCACCCCTTTGAGATAAGTGGAAGAGGATTGGCCTTCGTGGAGACCCAACGAGGGTAGGGTTGGAGAAGACCCGGTCCTTTTGTGGACTCCTCAACGTGGATGTAGGTTGCCTCTGTGGGAACCGAACCACGGGATAAATCTCTTGTGTTCTTCTTTTGTGTTCATTGTCCTTTACATTATATCAATCTAGGGTTACAAATTGATCTTGATTACTTTATGTTGAAATATCAAGTATAAGTTTGAATTGTGATATAACCTTATTCATAACCTTGTAACACTTTGTTTAATCGTATACTTCCGCTGCATATATTGAAGAAAAAAGTTAATCGATCAAACCTAATCAATCTAATCCGTATACACCAGACTAGTCCGCACTTTACCGAACTAGTCTGGTTTATCTGGTTTTGAACTGGTTGTTAAGTGATGCAGGATCCGACAATTTTCAAAAAGGCCTATTCACCCCCCTCTAGGCCACACTCACCTTCTCCAACGTCCACTGCCTCCAGTAGCATCCCAGGGTGCAATGGAGCAGTGGAGAGCTGATGCGGAACATCTGGTTGCAGCAGCAGCTGATCGCATTAGCAACCAAGGTCCTCCCCCTTGGGGCGGGCCCAATCGCACCATCGAACCTTGTCGGGTAGACTTGGTCCGCACACTTCGCAACACAGGAGGCGTGCAGCGTCTCAGCAGGCGACGTCGCTGCCTTCCGGTGCACGACGTACCGACACGATAACAAGGCTGTCGACTCATGACCTCCGAGCTGAGCTCGATTGTCGTTATCGACAACAGGACGACCGTGTCCACATCGAGCATGATCGCGAGAGGCGAGAGGCTCGGGACAGCCCTGC
Organism: Tuctoria greenei; assembly: GCA_036927565.1. Classification (NCBI taxonomy): domain Eukaryota; kingdom Viridiplantae; phylum Streptophyta; class Magnoliopsida; order Poales; family Poaceae; genus Tuctoria; species Tuctoria greenei. Next base: position 178,609,682 of record JAYESD010000002.1, read on the forward strand.
TCCTGAGGGAGTAGGAGGAGGTTGTTCTGCCCTGGCCATGCACCTACGCATGGTCAGATGGCCGCAGAAGTTCCGGCCTCACCTGCCGGAGAAATTTGATGTGACTGTCAATCCCCCCGAATTTCTTCAAATCTACTCCACCGCAATCATTGCGGCTGGAGGCAACGAGGCTGTGATGGCCAACTATTTCCCTGTGACTTTAACTGGGACCACCAGGTCTTGGTTCATGAGCCTTTCGCCTGACTCCATCAACAGTTGGGTGGAGTTGTGCCAACAGTTCACTGCCAACTTCGGGAGCTCATATACCCGACCAGGCACGAAACTGGACCTTTTTACTGTCAAGCAGAACGGGGGAGAGTCCCTGTGATCCTTCATCCAGATGTTCTCCCATGTACGAAACACCATTCCTTCTATCTCAAGATCTTCTGTTATTGTAGCATTCAGACAGGGCGTTCGAGACAAGAAGATGCTGGAGAAGCTGGCGACCAAGGAAGTCACCAGCATCACGGAACTCTTTAGCTTGGCAGAGAAGTCTGCCAAGGCTGCGGAGGGCTGTGAAATGCACTCCCAACCACCTCCGGAGGACAACAAAAAGTCCTCCAAGGGTGAAGCCACTACCTCTGGGAGTGGTAAGAAGAAGAAAAAGTCCAACGGCAAGAAGAAGTTGTCGGCCGGCACACCTACAGCCGCTGCTGCCGTAGCTTCGGGTGACCGGGGGCCACTGTTGACGGTCCTTATGTACCCCATTTTGACCGTCAATTCACCTCATAATGTGCATAAAAGAAACACAAAACATAGTGGTAGGGTTATACACTAACCCAATTCCACCAGTGTTGGTGTCTATTTGTATGCGGGTGAATTATTACCCAAAATACAAAAACATGCAGGGATGAATCCATGAAAATAGATTTCAACGAATCGGGTGATGACACATGGCAACACATGGATCAAATGGCCCACAAACAGAAGAATACGAGGAGATCCAACGGTGTTGCACCCATATACATCAAGGGGGCCCACCTGGAAGCCACCTGGAGGAAGCACTCCCCGAGGGGAGCCTTGACCAGGTCGACCGAACCAGGGGTTCGGCCGACCTCTTCCTGGCACCAAACTCAGTCAAATGACACGTGTTGGCTCCTCTCGACTCCCTATAGTCAATGGTGACTGATTCACGCGTTAATTGTGGCGGGAATCAACCCTTCTCCACCTATAAATAGACCCCCTCACCTCACTTCTCACACACACCAAAAGTTGAGAATAGTGCAACACTCCAAAGGTTTAGAGTAGTCCTAGAGTCTACCAAAGTAGAAGGAGAGTGTGGTGAAGAGTCTAGGAGAAGGAGGCTTGGGCTTGTCAAGTCCCTCTTCTACACTTGTACCCCTACAAAGATTTTACTCAAGCAAGTAAGCCTTTTTGAATTCAATACAAGTTTGATCTTTTATTCTTAGTAGTTTGCACAAGTAGTTACTTGTTGGTTCATTGCTTTAATTCATTAGAGGCTCTAGTTGTAGCTTTGTGTTCGAAACAACTAGAGTAGTGATTTAGAACGTAAGCATGGTGCTTGGGTTATAAATCATCAGTGGATATCTCGTAGACCCACGGATTGAAGAGGTAGGCAGTAGGTGGTGGTAGCCCTATCTGTTCTTCGTAATCCTCCACATTCGGCTATGCCATAGGATCTTGGCGGGAGTCGTCCTAGTATTGCTAGGAGTAAGTCCGTGCCCGAAGCAAGCGTCTACTGAGAACTACCTTCAATTAGGATCAATACTTTGAATTCCTCTCTGTTCCTTGCCTACCAAACAACTTTGTGTCCTAGGGTGAGCTAGTTCGAAAGTTTAGCACACACGTTCTTTGGATTCGATACCCTTGGGAATACTCCTTAAGGGGAAGTCCTACAACGGTATTTCCGTGCGCTTGCGGATAACTCTGTGGTGTTAAGAAATACCAACAAGCGTTTCTGGCACCGTTGCTGGGGAACGGTTGCTGTTAATCTTCGAACCAAGATCACCCTCGTATCATATCCCCCTTATCTGTCATCTTACCTTTCTTATTCTTACCTTACCACCACCATATAAATGGAGCAACCCACCATTCTTTCTTATTTTGCTCCGAAGGGCAAGTTCTGTGAGCCACCACCTTTGGCGGAACCTATTTGTTCAACCAGCTATGAACTTCGCCTTGGGTTTATTGCCATGGTTCGGGAACAATCCTTCTCAGGAACGGATTGTGAAAACCCTTACCACCATCTACGAGAGTTCAAACAACTGTGTTCATGCCTTCTAATCAAAGGTATGACACATGAAACTCTCAAATGGAAGTTGTTTCCTTTTTCCCTCAAGGAAAAAGCCAAACAATGCTACAACCACTACATTGGGAAGACAAACGGTGATTGGAGTGAATTATGAGACAGATTTTGTCTTGCTTTCTTTCCCATTGCCCAAATTGTTTCCTTACAAAAGGAAGTACTATGCTTCCAGCAAATGGAGAAGGAATCCATAGGTGCAGCTTGGGAAAAATTTTCTCTTTTGAAAAATTTTGGCCCGGATTTGTTAATCCCTGATCCAATGCTTTTGCAATATTTCTTCGTGGGATTGAACAAAGAGTCTGCCCTATATCTTGACATTACGACTAGAGGATCTTTCCTCCATAAGACTCCAGAAGAAGGCATGGATCTTCTGGACAGAATTCTAGAAAATTCTTCCTTCATTATGGGTCTTAATGAGCCTCCCCAAGAGGAAGTCGTGTCAAGAACGGAGGATGCACTCTTGGACAAGGATAAACCCATTTCTTGTTTACCCCAAGCCTTGCCAGAGGAATCCTCTCCCGAACTTGAGACTACGAAGGTAGAAGAAATTCAACCCTCGCAGTTTCCAGTTTACTTCGAGGAAGAGCTTTTGAAAGATTATGGAAATACCTCGAAGTATTGTGTAAAATCCCACATTTTCCTTCATATGAGGTTCAGTTGTAAAGTAATTGTTAATCCTAATGGAGACCAATTATAGCCATGTTTATGAACTTGATCTCATCAAATCTTTTCTTCTACTCATGTTTAAATTTATTAACATGAGGAATAAACTTCACCAATGAACTTAGATTAATTCTTTTGACCTCTCTTCAAAGTTTTGAATTATTTGAAGAAAGATTTCTAGGCCAATTTAATATGCAGTACCAAATAGATATTCAAATTAATATAAAATTGAATATATACTACTGTATATTTGACCCTGTCAAAATTATTCAATTCAGAGGCCATAAATTTTTCTATGGTTTTCTAATATTCCAAATAGACTTCCTGCAAAGTTTCATAAATTTTGAACTTCATTTGCTATTTTAATTGAGACGCTTAGCAAATTCAAACCATATTTTGAATTCAAATTATGAATTCTTTTCAACTAAATTGAACATCAAGATTTGAACACACACTCATGTTCAGCATATGTTGCTGGACTTATTCCCATAGTTTCAGAATTTTTGGAACTCAGTTGCTATTTAAAACAGTGGCACCATTGAATTCCATCCAAATTCAAAATTGAATTTGAAATCCAATTGAAACTTGCTCCAATTCAAAATCCAATTGCAGAATCAAATTCTATATATTTATTTGAGCCTCCCCACAAAAATATAGAATTTTTGGACACCATTTGGTAGGAGAATTGAAGTCTGCAGAGGAGGGACAGGGATAAGGGTCGTGGGACCCACCAGTTAGTGGGACACACTCGAAGCGTCTCTGCACGCCATTTTTCTGGCGTTCCTCTGCTCGATATCGCGCCGCATGCAAAGCTCCACGGAGCTTCTCGCCTTCCTGCTTCATGGCGTCCCCCCTACTCCTCCCTGGCCTATAAATACTCTCCCCCGGTCGTAGTGGACACCACCTCGAGCGCTCGCCTCTGTTTTCATTCTTCAGCCACTGCACCGCACCGCCGCCGCCATTTTCGACGCGCCGGCCAAACGAGGCCAAGAATTGCAGTGCTTCCAACAACAAAAGGTTGCTCAACTAGTTGCTCTTCCTTCCTGTCCAATCACTTGTTTGATTCACTGCTTATATGTGTGGTATTTCGATGTTCCTCGACGCTCGCGGGTGAGGTCGCGAAGGGAAGCTTCCTGTTCCACGAAGACAGACCACTCCAAGACGATTCCATCTTCCTCTTTGAAGAAATAAGGTGCGCAAAGGTACCTAGATGCTTCTTGTGAAGTTCCAGACACTGTCATGCTTCCTAGCTCCTTTATCTCCAGTTTTCCCCAAAACTGTTCATACCGATGTCGATAGATTACCGGTTAAATTCTGTTTATACGTACAATTAATTGTCAATCCAGTAAGATATTATCTCCTAGACCTCCATGCGCATCACCTCGCAAAAATTGAGAGAAAGCCATCTAGGAACAAGGTCGGATTTTGAGTTTTCATGGCCGCCGATTGAAAACCCGTACCTCGTCGTCGAGTTCAACTTTGCCGGTGCTTTCACCCCAATCTGACCCCCAAATCATCATCCTGGTGTTCCCAGGAACCTTCCCGAGCTTTTCCCGAGTTGATTGAGCCATTCCCAAGCTTTTCCGACGAAGACCGACTCCCTAGCTCCGCCGTCGCCGTCGCGCTGCCGTCTCCGGCCATCGCCGGCATGATTGGACTCCACCATCGGCTTGAGCAGTCGAATTTAGGGTGGAGCGGTCACGGCGAGGCCGTGAGGAGGTTGAGGCACCAGTTCCGGCGAGGCACCGCCGCAGTTTCCGGCGAGGAGCACCGCCGCGTCGGGAGGTAGACGAAGACGCGGGCCCCATCGGTCAGCGTAACCCTCTCGCGTGTGATCCGTTGCGGATAGGATACGGTGTGGCTGCGCGGTTAAACCCCGTGACCCCCGGTGTGGCTCCAATCCAATTGGTCGAATTTAAATGAAGTGGGACCAGCCCCTTTTATTTGAAATTTCCAATAGGAAAATAAATCCAGATTCAACCCCAACTTAGAAAATCCATAACTTCCAGTAGAATTATCAAAAAAATCCCAAATAAATTTTGTTAGAACCAGTATGAAGAATTCTGTCTAGTGGTGCACTTGGATTTGTATGAAAAACCGTAGAGATTTCTCCAAAATTCAGATAAGCAAAATGCTTAAAGAATTCATTCCTACAGTTCTGTTAATTGGAAAATTCCCAATTTTGGTCAGAACCCAATAGTTGATACATGTGATCTCCAGTAAAAATTTCAAGTTCATTGGACTTAAAATACTGGGTTGATCTATGTCACAAACCTCTATGTAAGCTATAAATTAAGAAAAGTGGAAAAATGAATTTCCAGAAATTTACAAAACTTTAAAAATCAGTTTCTTCCTGTAGAAAACTCAGAAAATTGTGAAACAAAATTTTCCTAGAACCAGTGAGACCCCCTCTACATGATACAACCCTTGGTAGCCATAATACATCTTCAAAATTTCAACCAAAATTTAAGGAAGCTTATTGCTTACCATAATTGTTAAGAATAAAAACCTCCTTTATCATCTCCTGTTCTTTGCAAGAGTCTTCCCCATAATATCTAGTATACACCATAAAAATCCCAAAGTCAATTAATATAATTGTCTTATTGTATCTTAATATACACACCCCACCTTAAGCATATTAATTATTCACAAAATCATTTATACCTAGTATATGCATATCGTGTAGTAGCTAAAGTCGAGGAGCAGCCGGAAGCCTTGGTGGTCCAGCAGCCTAAAACTAACATAGACTCAAACTCGCTTTCAGGCAAGCCCCGGTTTCCATTTATGTTCCTTACAGTATTTTGCAGTTTTCATTCACCTTACGTCTTCAGATCATTGTGCATTACGTTTAAGGTGTTTGACATCCACCTGCATGGCCCACAAATCCTATGGAGTCTTAGGTAGGTCTACGGCCCGTTGAGTAGACACTGCTATGCTTATACTCATAGGAATTCAGTAGAAGTCGAGTAGTTGGAATCTACTCGCGAGATAGGAATTTTATCACACGGGAGATTCTAGAATAAGAAAATGGTTTATGAATATGAAATTGAGACCGAGCAGTGGATAGGATGCAGTGAGACGTGGTCTCACATGCGTAGCCCTGCTTGTGTTGATTGATGACCGTTTCGTGTGCGGTCCTGCTGGACAAGCTTGAATTGTACTGGCGACATACTGGAGGAATGGGCTCCAGTAAACTGACGTAACTTGATACTGGTTTGTCGAGGCATTCCGTTCCGTTTTATAGGCGTAGGTTGAGGGCAGCAAGGTGTAAATCAGCTGGTGGGCACGTCAGAGTACACCCCACGCAGTGACCTCGTGCTCGTGACGGATCGACCGGTTCGACATTCGAGTGTTTAGTGAAAGGTGGCCATATACGACTAGTACTGAAATTTTATGTAGGTACTACTAAAAGTACTCGTTGGCATTTTCGAAAGTGCGTATGTGTCGTGTTGTCCTGATTGCAATCACCGTCCCTCGCGGTAATAGAGTACCACTTGTTCACTGTACCGTGACGTAGTAAATACTAAATAAGTCATATGAATATGATATATATTGGTTACAAATTGCTTGAACAACCTTTTATGGCTTAGAAATAGTACAATTAAAAGCTTACAGTTTCCCCATACTTTAACTGTAAGATCATTACGTGCCTTGTGCACGTCATATCATCGGCAAAGCGTTTCTTGTTTGATTGTGGAGTGTATGATGTGTCGTGCCTGAGGAATGTCAGGTGCTAAATAAAACATGACTATAAGGATTTACTTATAGGCGAGTCCTTATGCTTTACTTACCTATGTTTAGTAATCATCCTTGCATATGTCTAGTGAGACGGGTTAGTTTTACTGAGCCTTATGCTCACGTTTGCAGTTAATGAGTTTTTGCAGATTATACGACTGATGACGGGTTTAATGACGAGGCTGCACCCCCTCCAGGGTTTACAGCCGAGTGGGAACCCTGCACGCTGCCGTGAATTGCGTGTTGCTAGTGCAAAGTATCCAGGGCATGGATGACTTTGCTTTTGCATAGCTAGTGCTGAGAGCGTAGCTATGATGTATAGTTCTCTTTCCTTCCGCTAGTACTTTTAAAACTTCCCTGTGATTGTCAATAAAGACTTGGTATTGTAAATTTGTTCTCGTTCTATTCTTGTATAATGTTGGGTGTCGCATCGCACGACACCACCCAATGGGATCCTTGGCAGTCGGGATTCCAGTCCCCGCAGGCATGGTATCAGAGCATCATTGGGAATAGTGTACTTGAAAAGAACATATTTTCAAAAATTAGGATTTGAGTGAGGTATTAGCTATATGCCCTTATAAGGAGTATTACTAGTATAAGATATACAGGTGGTAAACTAACTTATATGTTACTAATTCTGTAACGACGCTACGACGTCAGGTAAGAGGTAAGGTACGCTGCCGTAAGCGGATCAATTGCGGTAAGCTCACCATGCGAGAGGTAGCATGGAAGTTTTCCGTGGCTTAGCACAGAAATGTTAATAGGAGTCTCTGAAACTTTCTATGTTTCTGAGAACCTATGACACGCGGTACCCCAGCGTGCTTCAAAGTTAGTGGGAGCCCCCGTCGGGTGGTGTATAACCTGATAGTATGCCTCTCTAGAATCATTCATATTCTAAGGGAGCATGCGAAACACGTATGCTCGAGCGTGTATAAGCCGGTTCCTACGGGAGTGTTTGCTGTACAGATGTATTTACAGCCATGTACCTCGAGACATGACCTCACTCGAGGGCGACTCACACCAGATTCGTATGTATTTATTTTCATATGTATTATTGTGACGGCCTGTCGTGTTTCCCCGTGCCGCCCTTGAGGTGTGAAGGTGTGAAAGGGGATTGTTTGTCTTTTGCAGCATTGACTACGGTAGCAACCCCTGTAGCACACGTTTGCGAGTGAATGATACTAGGAACACCTATAAACGTATCCGGAAATAATCGGTTAGAATTTTCTTTGGTGAGGCACGTAGTACCGTCAGTATCAACTTTGATACTTGACCATCCCCAACAACGACAAAAATTGGATGCATTGTATTTTGGAAAGTCCGACTATCAGGTGCTGGTAGGTTTGGACTCCGTAAAGATAAAAATTCGATTCAACATGGGTGAGCACCAAGATTCTTGATTTCTGGCCAAAGTTTGCTCAAATTCGCCAGGTTATAATCTTGGTTAGTTAGAAATAAACATAGGCGTATGCTATATGGATGAAAAGTTCTCGAAGTCCTCTACAACTTTTCTGTTGACCATCAAGGCAGGAAAGCTTGATAATCTATTGAAATTCGGAGTATGCTTAAACTACTCCAGATAACCCTACCAATGTACCAGTCTCAGTATTTTTTCTATAACTCACTGTAGAACAGTCTTCTGCCTTATTATGATATATATATGAAAAGTAGAGAAGCTAATATACAGTTTTTGTATTCAAAGTTACTCTTGATTCGAATTCGAAGCAATTCAAATTTCGAGCTCAAAACAGTGAATTGCAGGTCTGCTGTTGAACGACAGTCAGTTCATCTGTTAAGTTTAGGTAGCTTTAGCATTTGATCCAGAATAGTGACATGGTTATATATATACATTTCTGGAAATATTAACAAGTCCTCTATCAACTTCGTGTTGTACTCGTGGCCTAAATCTGGGTATAGACGTGTTGAATTCCTATGGTTGCAAACTTGGTTCTGGCAGATCAGAACTTAAACAGTTGGCACCTAGTTTAGAATTAGCACACTGTACCTATGTAACAAATGTTTCCTGGGCGAAATATTTTACCAATGGATTGTTAACTTGATGTTATAAAATGTTTATTTTGTCATTACCTCAAAATATTGTCATGATATACCTGTATAAATTGTGCAAATCACCACATATACATGGGAGGTTCTGTCAAAATTTCCAGAAGATATGGGTCAAATTAAAACCTGTATAGATTCTATTTCCTAGCTCACCTGGATCTGTATGAGTACAATATGGAAAGGATGGAAAGTGTACTACAACTTTTGTATTCAACCCAACACCTGGTTCTGATGTTTACTGTATGAAAATTTTGAATTTATACAGGAAGGTCAGCTGGAACAGACTGTGATTACAACTCCAGTTTTAAATTTTCTTAAACTGTTGAGAGTTGGAAACATTCTCACTGTTCTAGTATTCTTTTCTCTAGATGACGGATGTAAGGATGCCACTACCGGACGGATGGGTATTTGCCACTTGCGCTAACCATCCGGGTTTCCCACGTTTGCTACGGGAAGTGCTCCAACAGTTTGGCTTCATCGAGATGCCATGCTATTGGGGTAGGGAAACAATCGACAGGGGCATTCGGTCATGTACCATCTTGGTAGACATCCCAACTAGTCCATGTCGATATGGATGGGCTCCTTTCTCGGTTACCATCGAGGGGGCTCATTTAGAGGACACTTGGGCAGTCGCTGCAGGCGAAGCACTTATGAAGCTCTGTGAGCTTCATCAAGACGCCATGGCTGGGACTCAATTTGCCCTTATTCCAGTTTGTGGTATGGCTGGATTTGAGTGGCAACATCGTATGGTTTCTGCCTATACACCGCATGGCGACACAACCTCGACGACACTTGGGACATATGCGACTGCTTCCAATATGGTAGTTGCTACGCAAGGCACCATTATTTTGGAGCAAGTCGAAGCCTTGCGGGAAGTGATGGAGCGGGGTGATACCCTTGATTATATCAACGAGAGTCTACGTTCGCTCCTAGCCCCAGCGAATCACCGGCTAAATAAGTGCGAGAGTCAACTGCATCATGCTCGCATTAGGCTACGCAAAGTTCGTGCTAAACAACGGCAAGCTCGCACTGAACTGCAGCAAGCTCGTGGTGAGCTGCAAGCAAGTCAGTTAGAGGTACAACAACAGCATGAGCAACTGTTATTAGTCACTGAAGTGCGGGACACCACCATTGAGACAGCTAAAAATTGGGAGTATGAGGCAGAACAACTTCAGGATAATGTGATTGAGGCTGAAGCACAATTGCAACCAGTGGTGTATCCACCGGCCCATAATATACCACTAATTATGGGCGAACAATTGCCTTCGAACGACGAAGACGAAGAAGAAGATCCCGAGGAACTCGAGTTCGTCAAGTAGGACGTATTGGAGTGGGATGCGGCAGCACTTCTGCCGTCACGAGGCAACATATAGTTTAATAGTTGCTCGTGTGTTTCTTTTGTGACCAAGTTTGTGTCATATTAACAATAGTAGTGGGTATGTCTAAGCTGATAAGATGTGTATGACATCTCATGGGAACCAAGTATAGTAGGGATGTATTTCCATAGTGGGAGTCCATCATTTTGAAGTACACTACTATAAACTTGGTCACAAGATAATATATCTTGTATAAAGTTTGTACTTTATCACTATATGTGATTGTGATGCACTTATTTTCTTATCAATAAGTCGTACTACTGATGGATAAACTGGATAAAGGAAAGAAAACATGTGCTGATTTTAAGTCATTTGGATGCAGAATGGTGCGTACTTGCTCGACACCTGAAATGGGGGGATCCAGTCGTGGTTGTGAGGACGAATCTCCAACCCAGGAGACAGCTGCAACACCGCAGCAACGAGTTCCTCCACCACCATCTCCGGAACATCAAAGGAGTCTAGCGGATGTTCTTGCCACGGTACTTGGCTCGCGCGACGAGCAAACAGAGTTACAACGGACTCTGGTCCAGCATTCGTCACGTCAAGGCAGGCGACCAGATGCGGGTCCACGACAACCTTCTCCGAGTTCGTACTTGGATTTCATGTCAACACACCCGCTGGTCTTCATGGAGGCCGATGAACCATTGGAGGCGGACAACTGGGTCCGCTCCTTTGAAGGGAAGTTCGGTTTGCTACGAGTGACCGAACACCAGAAGACCCTGTTCGCGGCCCAACAACTACAAGGGTCCGCTGGTGCGTGGTGGGCGAATTACCTTGCCGCACGACTAGTCGGCTACACCACGAGCTGGGAGGAATTCCGGGAGGCGTTTCGCGCCTATCACATACCTCCCGATGTTATGAGGAAGAAGCTTCAAGAGCTTTTGGAGCTGAAACAAGGAGGAAGGAGTGCTTACGAGTAATCCAAGATATTCAACCACATGGCCCAATATGCTCAGGACCAAGTGAATACTAAGGGTCGGAAGTGGGAATGCTTCTATCGGGGTTTGAACCCCAAGATGAAGGACAAGCTTGCCTTGTTCAATAGTGGCAGCTTCAACAACAGGGTCAATGCCGCCATCGTGCAGGAGGACGCTACTAGGGAGCTGTTCTCTGACAAGAAGAAAAGGAGTGCTCCGCAGGGCAGCGGAGGAGGTACTCCTCAGAAATACCACATGGTGTATCGATCATCATCCGGCCAGAGGTGGCAGCCGCAATCGCGACCACTGATGTTTCGTGGTCGCCCATTCAACAACGCCGGCTTCCGCCCACAACATCAACAAGGGATGATTCCGCGTGCACCCCTACCTCCACCGCGTGCACTGGGATTTCGTCCTCCATTCCGTGTCGGTCAGACCCCGTACACGAGCTATACGTATGGACGTACGGGACACTTCGCCAAGGACTTCCCGCAGAGCGGAGGACAGTCATCGTACCGGGGGGCAAACCAGCCTCGCAACCAGCCCAAGAAGCCAACCACCAGAACCGGCAACGTCCACCACCTCGCCATCGAGGACGTTCCGGAAGGCGCACCCGTACTCACGGGTACGTTCTCTCTCTTTGGACATCCCGTAGTCATCCTTTTTGATTCCGGTGCTTCCCATAATTTTATTAGCAAGTCTTATGTCAATCAATACCAATTGCCTATCATTTCCACAAAAACCCCATATATGATTTGTTCCCCGAGAGGCAAAGCAGTAGCAGATAAGATGGTCCATAGGGTACCTCTTAATCTGGGTGGGAACATATACCCTATCTCTCTCATTATATTGGAGCATCAGAAATTAGATGTCATTTTAGGAATGGCATGGTTGCAATACAATGGTGCTATCATTGACATCATTCCTCGGAGAATATATCTAAATTCTCCGGTCCACTCTCCCCAAATTCTCACTCTTGAGAGTAATATCCACGTGCCTCCAACTGCTGATAACATCGAAGCCTGTAAACCCGAAGATATTCTGGTAGTATGTGAGTATCCAGACGTTTTTCTCGAAGATCTTCCTGGTATGCCACCAGAAAGAGATGTCGAGTTTAAGATTGAACTTGTACCAGGAACAGTACCAATCTCGAGAAGGCCGTATAAGATGGCACCTAAAGAACGGCAGAACTGAAAGAGCAGCTGAATGAACTTTGGACAAGGGTTTCATTCATCCAAGTTCATCACCTTGGGTTTGTTCTGCACTGTTCGTGGAAAAGAAGGATAAAACATTGAGACTATGTGTGGACTATCGTCAACTCAATGCTGTCACAGTCAAGAACAAATATCCACTACCCTGTATCGATATTCTGTTCGATCAGTTGGTAGGTGCTCGGGTATTTTCAAAAATGGATCTTCGCTCTGGTTATCATCAGATCAGGATTCGACCCGAGGACATACCTAAGACAACATTCTCGATGAGGTATGGCTTATATGAGTACCTTGTCATGTCCTTCGGATTAACCAACGCACAGGCCCATTTCATGTATCTCATGAATTCGGTATTCATGCCGGATTTGGACAAGTTTTTCATGGTCTTCATCGACGACATCTTTGTATACTCAAAGTCCGAAGAACAACATGCACAACATTTGCACATCCTACTTCAGCGATTGCAGGACCACAAGTTGTACGCTAAGTTCAGCAAATGTGAGTTCTGGATCAACCAAGTGCCATTTCTGGGCACATCATCTCTGCCGAGGGGATTGCAGTTGATCCAAGCAAGATTAAGAAAGTACTCAAATGGGAGTCTCCCAAGTATGTGCATGAAGTTTGAAGTTTCCTGTGTTTAGCTGGATATTACCGGAGGTCCATCCCAAGCTTTTCCAAGATAGCTAAACCAATGACGGAACCTTTGAAGAAAGACAAGAGGTACACCTGGACAAAGGAATGTGAGGAGGGTTTCCAAGCATTGGTAAAACACCTCACAATAGCACCAGTATTGGCCCAACGAGACACAACAAAATCCTTTGATGTTTATTGTGATGCATCTGGAATTGGTCTGAGTTGCGTATTCATGCAAGATAGAAGGGTGATCGCTTATGGATCACGGCAGCTTCGGAACCATGAGCAGCATTACACGACTCATGATCTTGAGCTCGCTGCCGTGGTACTAGCTTTAAAGATGTGGAGACACTATCTATGGGGCAACCTAGTACATCCCTACACCGATCACAAAAGCTTGAAGTACATCTTCACCCAGAAAGAATTGAATATGCGACAAGGAAGATGGTTGGCGTTAATCAAAGACTACGAGATTGATATCCACTACCATCCTGGAAAGGCAAATGTTGTCGCAAATGCACTAAGTTGCAAGTCCCATATCAATAACCTTTCTATCACCTTGATAGAGAAAGAAGAACCGAGTCTCTACTTGGTTCCGTATGGGGCACTCTACACCCTAGCCCTCGTTCCCACCATAAGGGAGGAAATTATGGAGGCTCAGAAGAAGGACAAGGGCATATCCCACATTCATCAACAAATGAAAAACGGTGAAATGAAGTGTTTTGGAGGTGACGATGACGGTACCATCTGGTTCAAAGACCGCATCGTGGTACCCCGCGATGTGTAACTTCGGAACAAAATTTTGGACGAGGCTCATTTGTCCAAATATTCTATTCATCCGGGGAGTAAAAAATTGTACCAAGATTTAAATAAGAAATTTTGGTAAACTCGGATGAAGAGGGAAATAGCAAAGTATGTATCCGAATGTGATACATGTCAACGAGTGAAAGCCGACCATCTGAAAGCAGCCGGACAATTACAACCGTTAAGCATACCTGCCTGGAAATGGGAGGACATCAGCATGGATTTCATTGTTGGGTTACCTCTCACTTTTCGCAAACATGACTCGATTTGGGTGATAGTCGACCGACTCACCAAGTCGGCTCACTTTATTCCAGTCAATGTCAATTATGTGGCACGGCAATATGCAGAGCTGTATATTGCCAGGATCTTATGCTTACATGGAGTACCCCACACTATCATATCAGATTATGGAACTTTGTTTGTTGCTCGATTGTGGGAGCAGCTCCATGCATCTCTGGGCACCAAATTGATTCGAAGCTCCGCTTACCACCCACAGACTGATGGTCAAACGAAACGAGTAAACCAAGTACTAGAGGATATGCTCCGCGCCTGTGCCATCCACCATTGTAAGAATTGGGATGATCTCTAGCATTGGCGGAGTTTTCATACAACAATGGTTATCAGACTAGCATTCAAATGGCACCATATGAAGCTCTTTATGGCCAGAAGTGCCGCACACTGTTGAACTAGTGTGAATCCGGTGAACGAGTAACCTATGGTATAGACTTGGTAAAGGAAGCCAAAGATCGAGTACGAGTTATTCAAGCCAACCTCAAGGCTGCTCAGTCTCTCCAGAAAAGCTATGCAGACAAACGACGTCGACCGCTTCACTTTGATATCGGGGATCACGTTTACCTTCGGGTATCCCCAATGAAAGGGATTCATCGTTTCAGAGTAAAAGGGAAACTAGATCCGCGTTTCATCGGACCTTTCGCAATAAGTGAGCAGTGCGGACCTGTAGCCTATCTGCTAGAGCTGCCAACATCACTTTCAGGGGTCCACAATGTGTTCCACATTTCACAATTGAGAAAATGTCTCAAGACCCCAACGGAAGTCCGTATGGTGGATATAGAAGCTCTCCGACCAGATCTTACTTACTCCGAACATCCAACCCAGATAATTGATGAGAAGACTCGTACCACAAGAAACTGCACCTTGCGTTTCTACAAGGTCTTGTGGGGAAACCACACCGCTGATGAAGCAACGTGGGAAAGCGAGGAATATCTTAAAACCAATTATCTGGACTTGTTAACATCATATGTTCATTAGGTCTTCTCTTTTATCCTTCCTTTTGTAATCTCGGGATGAGATTCTTGTAAGGGGGAGGAATGTAAAATCCCACATTTTCCTTCATATGAGGTTCAGTTGTAATGTGGTTGTTAACCCTAATGGAGACCAATTATAGCCATGTTTATGAACTTGATCTCATCAAATCTTTTCTTCTACTCATGTTTAAATTTATTAACATGAGGAATAAAGTTCACCAATGAACTTAGATTAATTCTTTTGACCTCTCTTCAAAGTTTGGAATTATTTGATAAAAGATTTCTAGGCCAATTTAATATGCAGTACCAAATAGATATTCAAATTAATATAAAATTGAATATATACTACTGTATATTTAGCCCTGTCAAAATTATTCAATTCAGAGGCCATAAATTTTTATATGGTTTTCTAATATTCCAAATAGACTTCTGCAAAGTTTCATAAATTTTGAACTTCATTTGCTATTTTAATTGAGACGCTTAGCAAATTCAAACCATGTTCTGAATTCAAATTATTAATTTTGTTCAACTAAATTGAACATCAAGATTTGAACACACACTCATGTTCAGCATATGTTGCTGGACTTATTCCCATAGTTTAACAATTTTTGGAACTCAGTTGCTATTTAAAACAGTGGCACCATTGAATTCCATCCAAATTCAAATTTGAATTTGAAATCCAATTGAAACTTGCTCCAATTCAAAATCCAATTGCAGAATCAATTTCTAGATATTTATTTGAGCCTCCCCACAAAAATCTAGAATTTTTGGACACCATTTGGTAGGAGAATTGAAGTCTGCAGAGGAGGGACACGGATAAGGGTCGTGGGACCCACCAGTCAGTGGGACACACTCGAAGTGTCTCTGCACGCCGTTTTTCCGGCATTCCTCCGCTCGACACCGCGCCGCATACAAAGCTCCACGGAGCTGCTCGCTTGCCTGCTTCATGGCGTCCCCCCTACTCCTCCCCGGCCTATAAATACTCTCCCCCGGTCGCAGTGGACACCACCCCGAGCGCTCACCTCTGTTTTCATTCTTCCGCCACTGCACCGCACCGCTGCCGCCATTTTCGACGCGCCAGCTAAACGAGGCCAAGAATCTCAGTGCTTCCAACAGCAAAAGGTTGCTCAACTAGTTGTTCTTCCTTCTTGTCCAATCGCTTGTTTGATTCACTGCTTATGTGTGGTATTTCGAAGTTCCTCGATGCTCGCGGGTGAGGTCGCGAAGGGAAGCTTCCTGTTCCACGAGGACAGACCACTCCAAGCCTATTCCATCTTCCTCTTTAAAGCAATAAGGTGCGCAAAGGTACCTAGATGGTTCTTGTGAAGTTACAGACACTGTCATGCTTCCTAGCTCCTTTATCTCCAGTTTTCCCCAAAACTGTTCATACCGATGTTGATAGATTACCGGTTAAATTCCGTTTATACGTACGATTAATTGTCAATCCAGTTAGGCATTATCTCCTAGCCCTCCATTCGCATCACCTCACAAACATTGAGATAAAGCCATCAAGGAACGAGGTCGGATTTTGAGTTTTCATGGCCGCCGATTGAAAACCCGTACCTCGTCGTCGAGTTCAACTTTGCTGGTGCTTTCACCCCAATCTGACACCCAAATCATCATCCTGGTGTTCCCAGGAACCTTCCCGAGCTTTTCTCTAGTCGATTGAGCCATTCCCAAGGTTTTCCGATGAAGACCGACTCCCCAGCTCCGTCGTCGCCGTCGCGCCACCGTCTCCGGCTATCGCCGGCATGATTGGACACCACCATCGGCTTGAGCAGTCGAATTTAGGGTGGAGCAGTCACGGCGAGGCCGAGAGGAGGTCGACGCACCAGTTCCGGCGAGGCACCGTCGCAGTTTCCGGTGAGGAGCACCGCCGCGTCGGGGGGTAGACGAAGACACGGGCCCCATCGGTCAGCGTAACCCTCTCGTGTGTGATCAGTTGCGGATAGGATCCGGTGTGGCTGCGCGGTTAAACCCCGTGACCCCCGATGTGGCTCCAATCCAATTGGTCGAATTCAAATGAAGTGGGACCAGCCCCTTTTATTTGAAATTTCCAATAGGAAAATAAATCCAGATTCAACCCCAATTTAGAAAATCCATAACTTCCAGTAGAATTATCCAAAAATTACCAAATAAATTTTGTTAGAACCAGTATGAAGAATAATGTCCATTGGTGCACTTGGATTTGTATGAAAAGCCGTAGAAATTTCTCCAAAATTTAGATAAGCAAAATGCTTAAAGAATTCATAGGATGTAGTGAGACGGGAGCAGTGGATAGGATTTTATCACACGGGAGATTCTAGAATAAGAAAATGGTTTATGGATATGAAATTGCGACCGAGCAGTGGATAGGATGCAGTGAGACGTGGTCTCACATGCGTAGCCCTGCTTGTGTCGATTGATGACCATTTCGTGTGCGGTCCTGCTGGACAAGCTTGAATTGTACCGGCGACATACTGGAGGAATGGGCTCCAGTAAACTGACGTAACTTGATACTGGTTTGTCAAGGCATTCCGTTCCGTTTTATAGGCGTGGGTTGAGGGCAGCAAGGTGTAAATCAGCTGGTGGGCACGTCAGAGTACGCCCCACGCAGTGACCTCGTGCTTGTGACGAACCGATCGGTTCGACATTCGAGTGTTTAGTGAAAGGTGGACATATACGACTAGTACTGAAATGTTATGTAGGTACTGCTTAAAGTACTCGCTGGCATTTCTGAAAGTGCGTATGTGTCGTGTTGTTCCGAGTATGTCCTGATTGCAATCACCATCCCTCGCGATAATAGAGTACCACTTGTTCACTGTACCGTGACGTAGTAAATACTAAATAAGTCAGATGAATATGATATCTATTGGTTACAAATTGCTTGAACAACCTTGTTTCGCTTAGAAATAGTACAATTAAAAGTTTATAGTTTCCCTATACTTTAGCTGTAATAGCATTACGTGCCTTTTGCACGTCATATCATCGTCAAAGCGTTTCTTGTTTGATTGTGGAGTCTATGATTGGTTGTGCCTGAGGAATGTCAGGTGCTAAATAAAACATGACTATAAGGATCCACTTATAGGCGAGTCCTTATGCTTTACTTACCTATGTTTAGTACTCATCCTTGCATATGTCTAGTGAGACGGGTTAGTTTTACTGAGCCTTATGCTCACGTTTGCAGTTAATGAGTTTTTGCAGATTATACGACTGATGACGGGTTTAATGACGAGGCTGCACCCCCTCCAGGGTTTACAGCCGAGTGGGAACCCTGCACGCTGCCGTGAATTGCGTGTTGCTAGTGCAAAGTATCCAGAGCATGGATGACTTTGCTTTTGCATAGCTAGTGCTGAGAGCGTAGCTATGATGTATAGTTCTCTTTCCTTCCGCTAGTACTTTTAAAACTTCCCTTTGCTTGTCAATAAAGACTTGGTATTGTAAATTTGTTCTCGTTCTATTCTTGTATAATGTTGGGTGTTGCAACGCACGACACCACCCAATGAGATCCTTGGCAGTCGAGATTCCGATCCCCACATATTGTTGCTATAGGAAACCTTCATTGCCACCAACTCCACCTGAACCACCTGACTGGGTGTTCATCTGTCAGACGGTCAAGGAGTTGACCTCTATCCTGAGCAAAGAATGGACAGCTGAAGTCGAGAATTCACCCGAAATTCTTCGGATGACCTCACCTTTGGCTACCATTTTATGTTCTATTAGAGGGACACCAATGAGAGTCCTATACAACTCTAATGTTGGAGTTAATCTCATTTCCAATTCTTGTGCTCTCGCCATTCTTGGCGATCTGCCATTGGCACCAACACGCAAATCATTCTGAGATTCATTTGGAACCATTCTTTAAGGATGCGGGGTTCTGCAACAAGTGTCTGTTAGACACAAAGATGTTGAGGCTCTCCTAGATTTTCATGTGTTCGAAATCCAAGATTTCGACATCATGATAGGGATTCCCATAGAGAAATTTCTCATGGAAGTTCCTTTGGAAGGAAGCCTCAATATCAATCTTGGAGGGATATATTTCTCCATGCCTATTCTGTGTTCAAAGAACACATTTGCAGAATCTCCCATCCAAGATTAGCCAATGGCGGAGGTTAGGACTCTTCAATTTTTAGAACCCCCTGAAATTGAAGGAGAAGAAGACTTCGTCCAAGAGGAGGATGAATTTCAGGAGGAAATTGAATTGCCAAAAGAAGAGCCCTCCCCAAAACCTCCTATTGAGCTCAAGATTCTACCCCCAGGCCTACGTTATGCCTTTCTAAATGGCGATTTGGAAGCCCCTGTCATCATAAGTGACAAGCTTTTAGATGATGAAACGCTCAAACTCATAGCCATGTTAGAAAGGCATAGAGCTGTTTTTGGATATTCACTTCAGGATCTCAAGGGAATTAGTTCAGCGTTATGCACCCATCGTATTCCTATTTACCCTGGGAGTGTCCCCTCAAGGGAACCTCAAAGGCGACTGAATAATTCGATGCGGGAAGTTGTCAAGAAAGAAGTCTTGAAACTTCTACATGCCGGGATTATTTACCCTATTCCTCATAGTGAATGGGTAAGTCCATCTAAAGTAGTGCCTAAGAAGGGAAGTATGACGGTAGTTCAAAATGAGAAGAATGAATTAATTCCTCAACGGACTGTCACGGGATGGAGGATGTGCATTGACTACCGAAAACTTAACAAGGCAACAAGGAAAGACCCTTTTCCATTGCCCTTCATTGATGAGATGTTAGAGCGATTGGCAAAACACTCCTTCGGTTTCCTTGATGGGTATTCGGGATATCATCAAATTCCTATCCATCCCAATGATCAAAGTAAGACCACATTCACATGTCCTTACAGGACCTACGCCTACCGGCGTATGTCCTTTGGACTGTGTAACGCTCCTTCCTCTTTCCAGAGATGCATGCTGTCTATATTTTCTGGCATGATCGACGATATCATGGAAGTGTTCATGGACGATTTCTCCGTCTATGGAAAAACATTTGATCATTGTCTAGAAAATTTAGACAGGGTCGTACAAAGATGCCAGGAGGACCTTGTGCTTAATTGGGAAAAGTGCCATTTCATGGTCCGGGAAGGCATCGTTCTTGGACACTTGGTGTCCGAGAGAGCGATAGAGGTGGATAAAGCTAAAATTGAAGTTATTGAAAAACTTCCACCTCCTATCAATGTTAAGGGAATCCGCATCTTTTTAGGTCATGCGGGGTTCTACCGATGATTTATCAAGGATTTCTAAAAAATTGCTAGATCCCTCACCAACCTATTAGCTAAAGAAGCTCCCTTTTATTTCGATGATGAATGACTTAAATCATTTGATATACTCAAAAAGGCACTAATCTCAGCTCCAATTATCCAACCCCCTGATTGGACGCTGCCATTCGAAATCATGTGTGATTCCAGTGACTTTGCTGTTGGTGCGGTTTTAGGCCAAACCAAAGATAAAAAGCATCACGCAATAGCCTACGCTAGCAAAACTCTGACAGGATCTCAACTCAATTATGCCACAACTGAGAAAGAGCTCCTAGCAGTAGTTTTTGCTATCGACAAGTTTAGATCCTATTTGGTTGGAGCAAAGGTCATAGTCTACATGGACCATGCTGCTTTGAAATATCTGCTTACCAAAAAGGATGCTAAACCCAGGCTAATTCAATGGATTCTTCTACTCAAGAATTTGATATGGAAATAAGAGATAAGAAAGGAGTAGAGAATTGAGTAGCAGATCATCTTTCACGTATGGAAGTCACACAAAGCATGGACATACCTATCAATGACTTCCTACGAGATGATATGCTCCTCAAGGTGACAGACTCTCACCCTTGGTATGCGGATATCGTAAACTTTATGGTCACGGGATATGTAACACAAGGGGAGGACAAAAAGAAACTCATTTATGAGAGTTGTAGACAACTTTGGGATGACCCTTACCTCTAACGAGTATTTGTTGATGACCTTCTTAGAAGATGTGTCCCATCAATCGAAGGCACCAAAATTATAGAGAAATGCCATGTTGGCCCCTATGGTGGTCATTATGGTTTTTACCGTACTTAGGCAAAGATCTGGAAGAGTTGATTCTATTGGCCTTCAATGTATGAAGATACCAAGGAGTTCATTCGCAGATGTTGGAAATGCCAGAAGCATGGAGGAATCTCTGCTCGCAATGCAATGCCTCTAACATACAATCTCCAAGTGGAATTATTTGATGTATGGGGTATTGACTTCATGGGACCTTTTCCTAGGTCTTATGATTACGACTATATTCTGGTTGCCATCAATTATGTGTCAAAATGGGTAGAAGCATTGCCGTGGAAAAATGCTGATTCCAAGCAAGCAAGGAAAATGTTCCATGAGATCATTTTTCCACGCTTTCGAACTCCCCGTATGGTCATAAGTGATGGAGGGTCTCATTTCATAGATAAGACCCTCCGGAACTTTTTAAGGGAACTTGGAGTCCAGCATAATATTGCTACCCCATACCACCCACAGACAAGTGGTCAAGCAGAAACATCTAATAAGCATATTTAGAATATTCTTCAAAAGACTGTCTTGGAAATGGGAACGGGATGGAAGCAAAAGCTACCCGATGCATTGTGGGCATATTGTACTGCCTACAAGACACCTATCGGCATGTCTCCTTTCCAACTTGTCTATGGGAAGACTTTCCATCTTCCCATAGAATTGGAACATAGAGCGTATTGGTCCATCAAGCGGTGGAAATGAATCTTAACGAAGCTGGAAATCACCGATTGAAACAAATCTCTGAGTTGGAGGAATGGAGAGATAAGGCGTACCACAGTGCCAGAATTTGTAAAGAAAGAACCAAAAGATGGCACGATAAGAGGATTACTCCGAAAGAGTTCAAACCTGGAGATAAAGTTTTACTCTTTAACTCTAGGGTTAAACTCTTTGGACATGGGAAGCTTAGAAGTAAATGGGAAGGACCCTTCACTGTAGTAGAGACTTCATCCCATGGAGCAATCACACTCCAAGGCGATGACAGTCAACTATTCAAAGTGAATGGGCACTAACTCAAATTATTTCTCGACTCCCAAAAGGATACAGAAAAAGAATTTGACGTGGTAAATCTAATCGATTTCCATGCCATTTCTTTCAGTTCTGTTTAAATTCTCCATGTCCAACTAATGGGCCCATCCAATTCTTCTTCTAGAAGGCCCATTTAATAGACCCGAGAAAATGTGGCCCGAACGGAGCCAGAAGGGGTTTGGCCAAACCCTAGGGTCGGCCGACTCTCCCTTCGTGCCGTTCGCATTGTGTTTTCTCGTGTTGATCCTCCTTGTTATCCTCCACAAAATCCTCGGTGAAATGCGTCGTTCCCCGCCTATTTAAAGGACGGAAATAGAGAGGAAAGTCGTATACCTCATTGAATCATCATCTTCCTCCCGTCCTCGTCCTGGCCGACAAGAAGATTGTGCCTCATGCCTCCAGCTCAACCTTCAACCTGAGCGCAGACATTAAGCTGGCCAACGACAAAACTTCCCCCACCTTGAAGTCTGTCATGGAGATCGATGTCAAGCCCCTTTCCATGATCCCGTCTGCGACGACTTCGTGTGTGTGCAGCGCTACACCTCGTAGCGCTATGTGGTCGCTCTCCCCTCTGAGAACGTCGATGAAGTCGACAACGCCAGGCCATTCGACTTTGGCTGTGTTGGTGTTTGGATCCGTTAGATCTCCCGACACTACCTTTGGTAGATCAAGGAGTTGTAGTTCGATAATGGGTGCGCAGAAATTCAAGAAGGTGAAAGACAATTGTACACAGGGATTTACGTGGTTCGGGCCACCTGAGCATAATACCCTACTCCACGAGGTGTGTTGGTGATGTATTAAGCTTGTGAGTCTAGAAGAATCTCCAGAAGAAGAAGCTCGTCTAGCTCAGGAGTTCAGGAGTGGTCTGGAACCCTCCCTTGTGTATCGTCGACCAGTCCTTTTATAGTACAAGGACTGGTCGTGACAACGTTAGCCTGGCCCGATAGGTGGCCCCGGCAGTTACACATGCTTGATACACAATAAATGGAGTTAATTACCCTTAATAGCCTGGTAACGGGCCTTAACAATGTTGTTACTAGTATTAAGTGCCATCCGATCGTGTGTCATTAATATGGTATTAATGACACTTAATCGGTTCTTGAAGTCTTTGATTGATCCTTGAAGGTCCGGAGCCATTGGGGTGTCCACTGGCTTGATAGTTGAAGTTGAAGGTCCGGCGGTTGCCACGTGGCAGCTCTGGAGCTTACCGTCGTGGACGGGTAGTTCCGGTGCTGTTGGACACGTGTCAGTACCGGAGCTTCCCTCTATCTGGGGTTAGGTCCAGGGGTGCCGTACTGGTATTCCGACCGGAGCATCATATGTGTGTGTGATAGCTCCGGTCTTGTGATACACGTGGCGGCCCTGGGACTAACCATGTCGAGGAAGCAGGTCCGGCTACGCCTGACATGTGGGGCCTTCAGAGGTCTTCAAATCTGGTAGATGGAGTTTCCTTGTGATCTTTGCGATCCCAAGGGGTATCCGGTACGGAGGGTACCGACAGTGGCCCCCTGGACTCACCTCCGGGGGAGACCTTTTGGATGAAGTCATTTCGCCAGAGGTGGGTCCACTCTTCGGTTTCTGATCCATGTCTTCAAGGGTCTTTGGTTGTGCCGTTGGCGGTAGTTCTCAGTTAAACTTCCGCCGCGTGGCGTATATTGGAGGCGGCAGGTGAGATCTCAGCGTGCGGATCTCACGCAATTGAAGGTCGCCGGTTCCCGATATGAAAATTGTATCGGTTCCGCGCAACCTGTCAGGCCGCCGACTTCAGGTTTCCCGCCTTTCATGATGACAACCGTTCGCCTGGGGTAAGAACCTCGACTTGAACATCGGGGTGGCCCCGGGCCCCCTTGTCATTGGCGGGGTGAAAATTTTGACTGATATCATAGCGACTCTGGGGTTTCCATCCAGGCGTTGTGGGGCTTACTTAAGAAGGAAAGCATGCATCGTTTGGGGTTCTTTACGCCTATCAATCGCTCTTGCGCTCAAACCTTCCAAACTTTTTCTTGTCTTTCCTCTCTTGCCTCGCTGTGCCGCGATGGAGTTGGGTCTCCGCCCAAGCCAAGTGAAGACCGATGACGATTTGAAGAAGGCCCGGGACCTCATAGGATGGTCCCCTGACTTCTTCAACCACCTGGTCCGCGCCGGCAAGCTTCCGTTCGAGAAGGAACACGGCAGCGATATGGTGTACTTCTCCGCGTACGCCATGGTGGGACTGATCCCACTTTTCTCAGCCTTCTTCTTGATGCTGCTAGACCTCTATGGTCTACAACTGTACCACCTTGGCCCCCACTCCATTCTGCTGGTGTCCATCTTTGTCCACTTCTGCGAGATGTGGGTGGGCATTCCCCCCTGCATTGAACTTTTCCGCACCTTCTTCACTGTCCAAACCACAGGTCGGAGCGACGAGTACCTTGGCTTCTACTATTTTGTGAAGCGCAAGAAGTGCCCGTGCAAGTACTTGTGGTCGTTCCCTTTTGGGAAGTGGGACGACTAGAAGAAGGATTCGATTGTTATCAGGGTGGAGGAGCACGAGAAGCTGGAGCTACCGGAAGGCCTCCCCAACATCGACACTGCAGTTTGGAGTGAAGCTCTGGTGCTCTCGGATGCCTTCAACCCTGCTCTGACCAGGATACGCCTGTGCGTGGAGGGAGGGGTGACTCCCCAGGAGGTTTTTTGCAACTTTGTGACCAACAGGTGGGCTCCACTAAAGAGGAGGGAGAAGTTGGCTTGGGCCCTCAGCAGTGTGCTGGACGACGACCGGATCGAGACCGGTTTGAAGTCCAGCATGGAGGGTGCAACTTTGGAGTTCCACCTCAAGAAGTTTCAGCACGGCATCGACGTCGAGGGTGACGACTTGGCTCCGCCGCCAGCTTTCCTCCCACTGGACATGGAGGCAGAATTCAGTAGGGAGCTCCGGCAGACGATGTCGGTGCTTGATGACTTTGGTGTCGTTGAGAGGCACTCGACCACCGGGTTGGCGATCTCCGAAGCTCCAAAATGTGGCTCCGTTCCCGCCCCTAAGCCAAGAATCGAAGTCGTCAGCAAGGACAAGGAATTGGCCGAGCCCTCGAGCCATATGAGGAAGCATGACGACAGAAGGGCCATAAGAGTCTCCTTCTCCCCGGTGGGGGAGGTCTATGACGGCGGTGTCTACTCCAGTAGCGGCTTCTTCCCAGGGTTCTAGCTATGGCCAGGTGACTTCGGTACCAGGGCCAGCTGAGGGCTCTGGGTCCGAAGGTCCTTCCCGGTCGAGGGAGGCCTCAACTAGAGCAATGCTGACAGCAGCAGCAAGCTCCGGGGGGGCCCTCCAGGACTACCACGGCAGTGGCGGTTGTGGCCAGTCTGGAGCGTCCAGAGAAGAGGTTCCGCGGTAACTGGTGCGGAAGCCTTCTGAGGTAATTTTTTATTTTTTACCTCAGTCATTTGTTTTATTGTTAACTGTATTTTGAGTCTCTGTGTCCTTCATCCACAACGTTCCTAAGAAAAGGGTTGAAGCTCCGGTCCCTGCAGCCGCGGTTGAGGCTGTGTAGGCTGGAGCTCCGGCTCCGATTCCAGCGCTGCCCCAAGAGGTGGCTGAGGCTGCGGCAGCCCCGGCGCCGGCTGTCGTGGTTTTGGATGACTCATCCACAGAAGCTCCCGTGGTAGCGCCGGACCACGGGTGTAACACCCTCATTTTCATGCATCATGCCCTACATACACTCATATACATGTTTAACATTAACCCACATAAAGAGGAACGAGTTTAAAATTGATTTGGAGCAAAACCGCACTTAAAACGCAGAAAAGTGCGGACTTGTCCGATTTTGTGCGGACTAGTCCGATATTCCAAGAATCTTGGAAAATTTGCTAAGTCCCTGGACTTTTCCAGACTAGTCCGGTGTTCCAGCGGACTTGTCCGTTTTCCTCTTTATTTAAAGTTGGACATGTCCAATTTTTGGCCAGACTTGTCCGATTTTCTCTCTGGACGACTTCGGACTAGTCTGGTCCTTTTCGGACTTGTCCGATATTTCGCGACTCCGAGTTGATCTTTTGTTTTATGACTTGTTTCTTGGGTTTCACGTTAAGTGGGCCTAGGGACGTCGTGCCTAACTCTTTTAGAGCCCATGAGGGACTCTAAACCGGCCTCTACTCCTCAAAAACTCGAAGTCCATCTAACCCTAGCCTCCACCTCTATATAAACAACCCCACCCCTTGGCTTGACATCTATTTGCCACTTTTCCACCCCACCCAAACCCTAGTTCGTGGAGAGCCACCATCAAGGAGGGAGGAGAAGATCCCAAGCAAGAAGAAGAAGAGGAGGAAACGAAAGAGGATCAAGATCTCCACCAAGCTTTCGATCTTCGTCAGCAATTCATCCCCAAGTTCATCACCAACCCTAGATCATCAAGATCCAAGTGCTGCCTCCAAGTTTCTTGATTCATTGCAGTTCTAAACACCTGGTATACCTTCTATTATCTTTTCCTTACGTGAATTCAACCCCTAATTTCCAAATTCATGTCGATCTAGAAAACCCTAATCTGCTGATCTCAAAAAGTGCGGACTTGTCCGGTCCCTATCGGACTAGTCCGATATTCCTGGTTAAATTGTGTTGAATTGATTCTAAAATTGGATCTAATCAACTCCAAACCTGTATAAACTTGTTAAAAGCTATCGAACTAGTTATTGACCATTAAAGCAATCTATTAACAAGTTCTACCTTGCATTTGCATTAATCATGCATGTCATGTCATATTGAGTAATGTTTGTGCACTCTTTGATTGTGTTTCTTGTTTGTATGTCTATTGTGTGGATTAGCCGGATTTGTGCTAGAGAGTTCTGCGGAGGATCTCCAGCACCAAGAGCTTGAAGGCTTTGATCCTAATCTACAGCAAGAGAAGGGCAAGTGTCCTTGAAGCATATTGATCCTGTTTGAAAATAAATGTTTGTTTGCAAAACTGCATGCTTGTGTCAATTTGATGGGAATCCTATGATAGGAAGTTTACTAGCATTGTTTGACCACCCTTGTCACCTGGAATATATGGTTGAGAGTCGGGAAGGGCTTTTTTTATTACTTTTTGCTTCGCTTAATTAATAGGGATGGGAAAACAATACTAAACATTTAATTATGCATTAATGATATTTTGGTTAACATGAACTTGTCAATATGATATGGTAATCGGTGATCTAGGCAAGCCCGGTACGTGGATGGGTTGGATGTCATGGTGGTTTGCTTGCTTTAGATCTAAGGACCGGTTCATGCGAGAATAAGCCAGGATTACAGTGCCACCATGAGGCCAAGTATGGGTGCAGCGTAGCTGATTAATTAAGGCTTTGCCAGTGCTATTTGGACCATTATGGATGCTCGGGGAAGGGGTAGTCGGATTGGGTTTGTTGATGATTGGTGGGACTACCCTTGGATCCGAATGGCTCAAGAGGGGGCCCTTGGTTGAAGATGTGCTC
This sequence comes from Tuctoria greenei, assembly GCA_036927565.1. NCBI lineage: Eukaryota > Viridiplantae > Streptophyta > Magnoliopsida > Poales > Poaceae > Tuctoria > Tuctoria greenei. Next base: position 178,637,132 of record JAYESD010000002.1, read on the forward strand.
TGTAGGAGACATCGCCACCGGTGAAACCTCAGTGGAGTCTAAATAGGCTAGTAATCCCTTTGTAAAGGCTATTTTGTGATCTCTTGGCCACACACCGATGGAAGTGTGAGACGGCATAATAGAGGTTCTAGTCATCGAAAGGTGATGAAATCACAAACACGTGGGTAAAGCGGTACAAACTCTGCAGAGTCTAATAAAACTATCATGATAGCAGTGCTCCCGGTTATGAGCACCTTGACAACTTCCATGATTAGAGGGTACTCGATATTGGGATGGTATTTGGGATGGTTATGGTTGGTTATGGATTTATTTCTGGTATTGAATATGGTTATTGGCAATGGTGAAATCTGGAATTATTGATGATGGTAGTGAATTCGGACTGGTATTATGATATTACTTTTGATTTTGATGGGTTTACTTCATATACATGTAATATATTGCTTTTTCAAATGTTTTAATGTACTTTTCAACACTTTGCCATTATTATTGTTGTCATTTGAATAAGCCACATGTCATACTTTCCACACTTGCTGAGTACGAAATGTACTCACTCTTGCAATCCCCCCCCAGCAGTTGCAGGTCAAGATTGGGAGTTTAAAGGTGATAATGCGGAGTTCTAGGCCGTGTCTACTGTCAGCTTTGCCTGTGGTGTTATTGGTGCTGCGCTATCCCTTATGCTTAGTTTGCTTAGTCGCTTAATCAGTTTATTTCCGCTGCATTAGTTGGACTTGTCATTAATATTCATTAGAGGTTGTATTCGAGGATAATATGGTTTGTATAATAAAATTTGGTTAATTAATCTTGTTCTGTGTTAATTATCTATATACTCTTTTGTGAATGCACTCGTGTATGTGTGTTGAACGTCCTGGGCACACATATGCGTTAGCTTGGTTCATTTTTCGGAATCGGGCGTCACAACGGGACTGAAGATGTACCAGCAGCGCCAGCGTCGGAGGTTGAAGCTCCGAGCTTGGATGCTGTGATGTTGGACGCTCCGGCCGCAGAGCCAGAGGAAGCTGCGATTCCAGCCCTAGAGCCGGATGTTGTTTAAGCCCCGGCAGTCGAGCCAGTGGTTGATGAGGTCCCGACAGTGGAGCCATGTGTTTTCGAAGCTCCGGCACTTGTGCCGATTGTCGAGGAAGCTCCGGCGGCTGAGCCGGTTGCTGCAGAAGTTCCGGCTGTGGAGCCGGCTGTGAAGAGGTTCCGGCGTCCGAGCCAGTTGCTGCGGAGGCGTCGGCGCCTGAGCCTATGGCGGTTGAGATGCCAGCGCCAGAGCCCATGGTGGTCGAAGCGCCAGCACCGGAGCCCATGATGGTTGAAGCGCCAGCACCTGAGCCAGCGGCGGAGGAGGCGCATGCGCTGGAGCCAGAAGTAGCTTCTGCTCCGACCGGACCTTCAACACCCGCCCCAGAAGCGGTGATCCCGGAGGTGCCCACTGCTAAGCCAGATTGCCGTGATGAAGCTGCTGCCCCCCCCCCACCCCCGCCGGAGGGGCCAGTTGCTGATGACTTGTCTACTGGGCTTTCGGAACCAATTCCGGAGGTTGGAACTTCGGCTGCATGTACTTCCTCGACGGCGGCCGAGGCTATCCCGGAGGACGGCCCTAGTGCCGTTGAAGCTCAGGGGACTAATCTCGTAGAGTGGGACCCAATTTTTGTTGCTGAAGATCTGCTGGAGCCAGCAGAGATGACCCCGATAGGTCTGGACCCGATCCCCCTATCGCTTTCTATCGACAATGCCTGCTCAAGTCTTCGCCAAGTGCAGCTGGCCTTCTACCACGACAGCAAGGCCCTCGAGGAGGAGCGCCGAACCCTTAGGAGGTGGCGCAACCGACTCCATTTCGAGACCAAGCTGGCGCAGTCGAGGCTGGCTAATGACAAGGAGTGGATGAAAAGGGAGAAAGTCCGCTTGGAGTATTGGGGTAAGTTGTTGGATGAGAGGGAAAGCATGACGCGGACCCTCGACAACCAGTCCCGGGCCATCTATGATCAGGCCAAGGCTGCAAATAGCGCAGCTGATGAGCGCCAGGAAAGGCTCTCCGCCATCCACGATAGTCTTGTCAAGCGCCGGGAGGCTCTTGAAGTGCGGGAAAGACGGCTCGAAGATGAAGAGCAGAAATTCCTGGAGTTGCGAGACGACCTCGTGAAGAGGGAGGAGGAGCTTGTCCAGAAGATAGCTCTAGCTGACAAGGGCCTCGAAGAACGCACCAAGAAATTGGAGGAGCATTGTAAGGAGGAGGAGAAGAAGGCCTGGGAGCGAGGGCAAGAACTCTACAAGCAGGAGAATGCAATCACCGCCCGGGAGAAGAAAGTGTGGGGCCGGGAGAAAGATCTGGCCAACCACCGAAATGAGATCCACCTCCGGGAGTAAGAGCTCAGCAAGCTCGAAAGGCAGGTTGCTAAAACGATTCAGCAAAATGCCAAAGAGGTGGAGCGTCTTGCTCGAGAGAGCTCGGAGTTGGCGGCGGCAAAAAGACCCTTGGCGGAGATGCGTGGTGCAAGGGCTGCAGAGTCCCAACAAGTTTGGGACTTCCTGGACAAGGCCAACGATGCGCTAATGCCAATGGGCTTCAGTCCCGTGCGTCCAGATGATCCGGAGCCGAAGCTGGACCAGGCGTTGGAGGCGCTGGTTTCAGCGGGCAACAAGCTCTCCAAGGTGGGCGATGTCATCGCGGACCAATTGAAAACGGAGGGTCAGTCCCTGGCGAAGAACGTCGCAGAGTTTGTGCTGACGTGGTACACTAGCTGGGACCCTCAATTCCCTCTAGACCCGGTGCTTGAAGGTCCCATTGAAAGAGAGGGTGAAGCCGCCCGAGCCAACATGTCGGCGGTGGCCCAGAAGGTCGCCCAGTTCTTCCATAGGGTCTAGGACTGTCTCCCTGTAGATCCCGCTTGTATTCTCTCTTCTTCTTCTCCAATTTTGTAATCTCTTGTCTCCAAATGAATTAAATCCAAATTTTTGAGAATTTGAATTTCATTTTTTGTCTTCAACAACTTTGTCTCGCTTGGCCCCCTGGTAGATGTACACAATTTGATTGTGAACATGTACCAAGAGGATGTAACAGTTGTTGAAGACTTGCGTGCTTCGAACTTGTAGTTCCGAAGTCTTCGATAGTGTAGGCCCCCTGAGGCTGTCGGAGCTTAGTGGCTTCGGCATTGACCATCGTCGGAGCTTAGTAGCTCCAGCAGTAGTCTCCATCGATGCGTAGAGCATCGATAGTTAGCCTTTTGGGTGTCGGAGCTTGGCAGCTCCGGCAGTGACCTCCGCCAACACGTGTTGTGTCAACGTCAGACTCCACTTTAGAGTCTTTCCACTATCTTCATGTTGATGACTTGCCTCTTAGCTTTCCTGGAACTAAGAAGCTCCAGAGATGCTCGATGTCAATGTTTGAACATCGACCACAAGCCGCCTAGAGGATGTCGGAGCTTTGATAGCTCCGACTTCATTTACCATCGTCATGAAATATTTATTTTTCCGGCACATTGAAGTCAAGTAAAATAGTAAAATCCATTTCCTGTCTATAACTTCATTGCGGCTTACTGTTCCCAAGAAAGTTTTAGGTCGAACACAATCCTTAATACAATCAAGAACACCGTCTTGCTTCCTTCAGGTCCGATCGTTTCTGGACTTGCCTTACTTCGGCCTGCCGGGGTATAGGTAGAGTGGCGTACTTAGGGTGCACGACGAGGCTATGTCGATATCACACTCCGGCCCTAGATTGGATTGGCGGCATTCAGACAAGTAGGCCATCAACAATGCTTGATCCTGGAAGGATAGACAATGCAACTTGAATTGTACATGAACTGGTCGAGCTAAAGTTTCTTAAGAACTGCACAACTTTGTTATAGACAAGAAAGAGAAAATAAAAAATATTGAGTCTGTACAAAATAAATGCACGTGGAGTCTGTTTTCACACAATGATGTCTTTCAGTATAGGTCCGGGGTACAGGGGAAACAAGTACACTCTTTGGGTACGGAACTAGGCTAAGTGTGTTTCGTTTCTCGTTGGACCCAAGGTAGCTAGCTACACTTTTAGTTCTAAGACTGTGACAAGTGTTGCATGGACGTTGCGGACCTAGCGGGGTAGGTCCGGCTGCCCTCCCGGAGGAGCTACCCGACTCTGTACAATGACTCTATAACATACACCACGTGTAATTACAGACTCACCTCCGTGATATTAAGCGTAGAACTTACGGAGGTGCTCAATGTTCCAAGGATTTGGGAGAGGTGTCCCATCCTCGGTTGCCAAGCGAACGCATCCAGGACGGGATACTTTGATCACTCGGAAGGGTCCCTCCCAGCTGGGAGAGAGTTTGTTTAACCCTTCTCTGGATAGTATTTTCGGTAGCACCAGATCGCCTTCCTCGAGCTGTCGGCTGTGAACATGCCATTGGTGATAGCGCCGCAGAGCTTGGCGGTATCGAGCATTTCGAATAGCTGCTCGGCACCTTCCCTCTTCAAGGAGGTCAAGGTCTTCACGCTAGAGCTGGTCCTTCATGGCTTCGTCGGAGGTCCGGACCCGAAGCAACCCCAAGGTTATTTTCGAAGGAAGGACTGCTTCAGCTCCGTACACCAGGAAGAAGGGTGTCTCTCCAGTTGACCGGTTTGGAGTTGTCCTGTTGGCCCATAGAGTGGGCGGAAGCTTTTTAGTCCAGTTGGCTCCATGCTTTTCCAGGCGCTCATATGTGCTCGTCTTGAGTCCTTTCAAGATTTCTGCATTTGCTCTCTCGGCTTGGCCATTACTTGTCGGGTGAGCTACGGAGGTGTAGCTGACTTGGATGCCGAGGTCATCGCAATATCCTTGAAAAGCAGAGCTTGTGAACTGGGTCCCATTATCTGTTATGATTTTTTTCGGGACTCCAAATCTGCATACAATGGACTGCAAGAAGTTGATAGCTGATTGCTTGTTTATTGTCACAACTGGAGTTGCTTCCGGCCATTTGGTGAACTTGTCAATGGCAACATACAGGAACTTGTAACCTCCGACGAATCTTGGGAAAGGTCCCAAGATGTCCATCCCCCACACAGCGAAAGGACATGTGGGAGGTATCATTTGTAGAGGCTGAGCCAGTGTGTGAATTTGCTTTGCATGGAACTGACATGCTTTGCATTTCGTCACCAGCTCAGTTGCATCCTGGAGCGCTGTAGGCCAGTAGAAGCCATGACGAAGGCTTTACCGACCAGCGTGCGGGAAGACGCGTGGTTCCCACACTCGCCTCCATGGATTTCTGCGAGTTTCTCGTAAGCTTCTTCCCTTGTGATGCACCGCATTAGGACGCCGTTGGCACCGTGCCGGTAGAGATCCCTTTCTACCAGTGTGTATCTTTTAGCCAATCTGACTATCCGGTCAGCGTGTACATCATCGTCAGGAAGGATATTGTATTTCAAGTAGCTCCAGATCTCTGAGATCCTTGCATCAGAGCTTGCTTGAGCATTTGAGTCTCGCGTGCTGGGTTGCTCGGAGCTTCCGGCAGCACCTACGACCCTTGATGGCTGCCATGGTAACAGGGCCATCGGGACCGCCAGCTTCGGGATGCTGGTCTCGCCCCCTTTGCTCAGTTCGACAGGCTGAGCTGTGGGTTTTGACAACCTCCGAACGAAGGTTCTATCAGGAGCCGAAGCTCCGGTTGATGCTTTCGTCGAGAGTTCGTCAGCTTCAACGTTATGGACACGATGGACATGTTGGAGGTCCAGGACATCGAAGTCCTTTTAAAGCCTCTGGACTTCACGGGGATAAGCAGCTAGTTGAGGATTGTTAGAGGAGCATTCACCCTTCACTCGTTTAATGATGAGCTGTGAATCTCCCTTGACCAACAGCTGCTTGACACCGTATGATAGTGCCACCTTTAGTCCATAAATGAGTGCTTCATACTCTGCCATGTTCTTGGTTGCCTTGAAGTCAAGGTGGACCATGTATTTTACCTTCTCCCCGGTTGGAGCGAGGAGAAGGACTCCAGCTCCGGCCCCCTGCCTTTGCATGGAGCCGTCGAAGTAGAGGGTCCAGTGAGGTTTGGTGAAGACTGGAGCCTTGAGTTCTGACTTCTGCTCACTAGGGCCCCCAGGGTTTGATGAAGAGGGCGTTTATTCCGCCACGATGTCTGCCAATGCTTGACTCTTGACCGCTTATCTTGGGATGAATTCAAGATTGAATTCGGCCAATTCCGCTGCCCACTTTGCAATGTTCCCAGTAGAGTTGGGATTATGCAAGATCGCACGCAGTGGGTAAGTGGTCACCACTGAGATCTTGTGAGCTTGGAAGTAATGGTGAAGCTTCCTGGAGGCGATGAGAACTGCATAGACCAGCTTGTGCACCTCTAGGTATCGAGTCTTGGCATCATGTAGTACTTCGCTGATGAAGTACACTGGGCGTTGGACTGTCCGGACCCTCCCGGAGGGGCCCGGAGCTTCCTCCACATCGACCCGGACCCTCCCGGAGGGGTCCGGACCTGCTTCTTGGACCTCCGGGTCCTTGCTGGAGGAACCCGGAGCTTCTATTGGAGCGACCTGGACTCTCCCGCAGGGGTCCAAGTCTTCTGGGATAACTCCCTGTTGATCCAAGTCTGGGGGCTGGGACCCAGATTCACCTTCAGGAACCTCCGGACCCTCCCAGAGGGGTCTAGATTCGTGGGCGTTTGATGGTTCTGGTCTCTCCGCGACCAGGACCATGCTTACAACCTCGTTGGTTGCTGAAATGTAAAGAAGTAAGGGCTCACTAGGGTTCGGAGCTACCAAGGTTGGTAGAGTGGTGAGGAGCTGCTTTAGCTCCTTGAACGCCTTTTCTGCTTCTTTAGACCATTGAAATGGTCTAGACTTCCTCAATAGCTTGAAGAAGGGTAGTGCCCGTTTCGCCAGTCTTGACATGAACCGGCTGAGAGCGGCTAGACATCCAGTCAGTTTCTGGACATCTTTGATGCGGGGTGGTGGCCGCATCTCTTCTATGGCTTTAATCTTCGCCGGATTTGCTTCTATGCCGCGGTGGTTTACCAGGAAACCAAGAAGCTTTTCGGAGCTAACCCCGAAGACGCACTTGTCTGGGTTCAGCTTCGTACAGGTGACTCGTAGCTTGTCGAAGATAGCTTGCAAGGTGTCAAGGAGTGACTCCTTGTCCTTGATCAACATACACTTCCACTATGTCTCTAATGAGCTCTCCAAAGGTTTTGTACATAGCTCGTACAAATGTTGAGGCTGCATTCTTGAGACCAAATGGCAGGCAGTATAACAGTACAATCCATCTACTCTGATAAAAGTAGTATGTTCTTCATCTTCCCTAGACATTCTGATTTGATGGTACCCATAATATGCGTCTAGGAAACACAGTAATTCACACCCAAAGGTGGAATCCACTATCTGATCTATTCTAGGTAGTGGGAATGGTCTTTTGGGCATGCCTTATTTAGTGTTGTGTAGTTGATACACATCCGAAGCTTGCCTCCGGCCTTGGGTACAACGACTGGGTTTGCCAGCCATTTTGGACGTATGACTTCTCGGATGAATCCAACTTCGAGCAACATCTTCACTTCTTGTCGTATGAAGTTCTGTTGCTCCACGGATTGCTTCCGAGGCTTCTGATGTATGGGTCGAGCGTCGGGATAGATCTTCAGATTATGCTCAATCACTTCCCTAGAGATCCCAGGCATTTATGACGGTTGCCAGGAAAACATGTCGACATTAGCCCAGAGGAAAGTGATGAGCGCGAGTTCCTATTTGACATTCAGACATCTCGATATACGGGTGGTCTGAGCGGCATCAAAACCGATTTGGATGACTTTGACGGGGATGCCGGTGTCGCCGCTTGGTTGCACGCGAGGTGCGGAGGTTGAGCCTCGTTGACGAATGCTCGGGGGTTTCGGAGCTTGCTCCTTCCTGGATTCTTCCTCTTGCGTTGTAGCAAGCGCATGAAGTTCCTCCAGAGAAGTCACTCCGGTAGTACGGTCTCCGCGGATCCGGAGAACGCCAGCTGGTGTTGGCATCTTCAACACCAGGTAACCATAATGAGCAGCAACCATGAATTTGTACAAGGCGGGCCTGCCCAGAATGGCGTTGAAAGGCAAGTTGATCTGAGCGACATGAAAGATCATATTCTGAGTGCGATAATTCTCCCGAGTCCCGAAGGTCACAGGGAGAGTAATGGCACCGAGCGGTGTTATGGCCCACGGACATACTCCGGAGAAAGGTCGGGAGGGGCGAAGGTCCAAAGGTTAGAGCTGAAGCTTGACAAAAGCTTTGAAGCTTATGAGGTTCAGCCCTGAACCTCCGTCCACCATTACATGGTGGAGTTGAATGTTGTTGACGGTAGGTGATACCATCAGAGATAGCTGGCTAGCTTTGATCATGTTTCGAGGGCAGTCCGAAGCATCAAAAGTGATGGTAGTGTCCATCCACTTCCGATGAGGCTCCGCCCTGGCTGTAGGAGCCACTGAGGCCATGTACCGCCGCATGTTCTTAAGGACACGGCGGGAGGTGATGTCCCACGAACCACCAAAGATGGTGTTCATGGTCTTCTGACGCTCATTGTCGGAGACATCGGAGTCGTCATCGACGGAGGTGTAAACAGCCTTTAGGACCTTTTTAGGGTCCTGGAAGCCTAACTCCTCTTCAATCGGAGCTTCGTCGACCTTCTGTTTTCCTTCCCTTTGACAGAAAGTAACTTCTTCCTGATGCTTGTTGTAGCGCTCAACAAGGTTTTGGACCTCCCGGCAGTCCTCCAAGTTGTGGCCGTTCGACTTGTGGATAGGACACCACAGTTTGGATTTGCCACCGTCTTCAGAGGATGGCCAAGGTCGTTTCTCAGGGCATGGCCCCCGGCCATCCGGAGCTGCTACAACTACAGCAGTGGATGTACCAGCCGACAGCTTCTTCTTGCCGTTGGACTTTTTCTTCTTTTTGCCACTCCCGGAGGTAATGGCTTCGCCTTTAGAGTATTTTTTGCCATCATCCGGAGGTGGTTTGGAGTGCATCTCACGGCCCTCCACAGCTTTGGCACACTTGTCTGCCAAGTTGAAGAGCTCCGTGACATTGGTGATCTCCTTGACCGCCAGCTTCCCCAGCATCTTCTTATCTTGCACGCCCTATCTAAATGCCACGATAACAGAAGCGCTAGAGACAGAAGGAATGGTGTTTCGTACCTGGGAGAACCTCTGGATGAATGAGCGCAGGGATTCTCCCCCTTATGCACGACTACAAAAAGGTCCAGTTCGGTGCCTGGACGGGTGTAAGAACTCCCGAAATTGGCAGTGAACTGTTGGCACAATTCCTTCCAACTATTGATTGAGTTGTGAGGGAGGCTCATGAACCAGGACCTGGCGGTCCAAGTCAAAGCCACTAGGAAGTAGTTGGCCATTACAGCCTCGTTACCTCCGGCCACAAGGATTGCGGTGGTGTAAATTTGGAGAAACTCAGCAGGATTAACAGTCCCGTCAAATTTCTCTGGCAGGTGTGGCTGAAACTTTTGTGGCCATCTGACCATGCATAGGTGCATGGCCAGTGCAGAACAGCCTCCTCCTACTCCCTCGGGAGCAGGGCTGTCTCGAGCCTCTCGCCTTTCACGAGCACGCTCGATATGGACACGGCCGTCCTGTTGACGGTAACAGCGATCATGCTCCACCCGAAGGTCGTGAGTTGCTAGCCTGGTTACCGTATGAGTACGTCGCACCCCAGAAGGTAGCGATGTAACTTGCTGTGACGCAACACGCCTCCTATTCTGGGAAGCATGCGGACCAAGTCTGCCAGACACGATCCGGCGCTTCCACGGGGCCCGCCCCGAAGGAGGAGGACATTGGTTGCTGATGCGGTCAGCTGCTACTGCAACTAGATGTTCCACATTAGCCCTCCACTGCTCCATTGCACCCTGGGATGCACCTGGAGGTGGTGGACGTTGGAGGAGAGCACGCGTTGCATGAACCGCGTGTTCGGGGTTGTTGTTATTCGCCGATGTGGTGACCGACGTTGATGCTTCGTCACGCTGCTCAGCTTGACGTGCTGGTGCAGGCGGTGGTGGTGGAGGCATGACTCCTGCTGGAGCCACGGCACCTGCCGGTTGCTGCATGTTGGAGGGATTGTCTCCAGCAGGTTGAACAACAGGGTTGCCGTTGGATGATCCAGCAGCTGAGTTCACCATACTCAAAATCTCGGGTCCCCCTACCTGGCGCGCCAACTGTCGGTGTTTGGATCTGGCAGATCTCCTGACACTACCTTTGGTAGATCAAGGAGATGTAGTTCGGTAATGGGCGCGCAGATATCCAAGAAGGTGAATGACAATTGTACACAGGGATTTACGTGGTTCGGGCCGCCAGAGCGTAATACCCTACTCCACGAGGTGTGTTGGTGATGCATTAAGCTTCTGAGTCTAGAAGAAGCTCCAGAAGAAGAAGCTCGTCTAGCTCAGGGAGTTCAACAGTTTTCTGGAATCGTCCCATGTGTATCGTCGACCAGTCCTTTTATAGTATAAGGACTGGTCGTTACAACGTTAGCCTGGCCCGACAGGTGGCCCCAGCGGTTACACATGCTTGATACACAATAAATGGAGTTAATTACCCTTAATAGCCTGGTAACGGGCCTTATCAGTGTCGTTACCCGTATTAAGGGCCATCCGATCGTGTGTCATTAATATGGTATTAATGACACTTAATCGGGTCTTGAAGTCTTTGATTGATCCTTGAAGGTCCGCAGCCGTTGGGGGGTCCACCGGCTTGATAGTTGAAGTTAAAGGTCCGGCGGTTGCCACGTGGCAGCTCTGGAGCTTACCGTCGTGGACGGGTAGTTCCGGTGCTGTTGGACATGTGTCAGTACCGGAGCTTCCCTCTGTCTGGGGTTAGGTCCGGGTGTGCCATACTGGTATTCCGACCAGAGATTCTCATGTGTGGGTGATAGCTCCGGTCTTGTGATACACGTGGCGGCCCTGGGACTAACCATGTCGGGGAAGCAGGTCCGGCTACGCCTGACATGTGGGGCCTTCGGAGGTCCTCAAATCTGGTAGATGGAGTTTCCTTGTGATCTTTGCAATCCCAAGGGGTATCCGGTATGGAGGATACCGACAGGCTGGGCTAAGCCCAAACAAGACACGTCTTTTCCACGCAGAAGACGAGTCTCTCCCATCATTGCAGCCCAGCGAGGAGTTCATGTATACTTTGACGACTAAGACGGGTGATGTAGGGAGCCACCACTACAAGATGTCCACCTGTACCTCGCCGGAATGCATGGGAGATCACTTTCTTATCCACGGGGTGCGCAAACACGAAGGAGGCTATGCTAAGGGCCTATTCATGCACGTGGATAATCTGACGATGGAGGAGTCGACGGGCTCGTCGCCCTCCAAGATTAGGCTGCATATCCCACCACCTGCCATCAACGGGCCACCCGGCCAGTTCGAGGGCAGTGATGAGGACTCTCCTCGTGCCCCTAAAGTGGCACAGCTGACCAAGGAGCTCGCTTCTCTCCGCTTGGAGAACAAGAAGCTGACTGACTTGGTGGCTGAAGGGCGCATCGAGAGGGCAGAACTGAAGGAGGATATCATGGCCCTCAAGGAGGAGATTGACGGTGTTCGCCATGGCATGATCGCCAAACTGCGGCGCTTGTGCAGTGCTGTTGGGGAGCCCGACATCTAAAACGCACCATAGTTTAGATGTCCTGACAGCATAGGATGCTTACTACTTATGATTTTTATTCTTTTCCAATCATTTGTTTTCCAAAGCTAGGTTGAATAATGTAAGCATCTCCATATTTTGATTTCAATAAAGTGAACTTACCGGTTCATCTAACACCGGTAAAGTTCCTCCTTTAGTTTATATTGTTGAATAAAGAATTCAGGAAACAAGTGTGGGGGAAACATGTCCCCAAGTCACGAAATCCCGACTTGAAAAATTAACGTTGCATATCAAAACACGTTGCAACCAAATGAGCAAAACGACGGGACGAAACAGAGCCACAACAGAGCACACAGGAGGTCGGCCGAACCCCCTGGTCGGCCGACCTGTTTTCTGCAACATACGACTCTGTTTCGCTCCAGAAAATCAGTTTGGATTTCCTATCCCCACTTTTATGCGCTACCCTGCTATTTGAGTTGATTTCATATTTTTCATTGCATATCTAAAATGAATCAACTGAACAAATTGAAATAAAATTTGGTAGTCAAGGATTTGCTTAAGCTGAAAATTTGAATACTTTATATTTTAATTCATTACATTGTTTATGCTTCCCATAATTCCATAAGAAAAAACACATCATCAAGGTATTTGACTAGTGTGATATGGTAGATCAATTCCTTAGAAATCATCCTTTTCTTGAAATTGATTTTGACATTTGTAACTATTTGAAGTCTTGAACTTTGCCTAAACCTCTCATTGGAAATTTATATACTTACCAAGGCCATATGATACATTCATTGAAAACCACAAGCATATGCCACTTTGCTTTTCATTGAACTTTGTCAAACTCGTGACCCAATTGAGTGACATGCATGAACTTTTTGAATTGAAAACTCTTGTGCACTCCATTCATGCAAAATTTCTCACATTTAAAGTTTGCATCCATAGATTACCCATCCGCCAAAAAGAAACTCCATACAATACAAATGAAAGCCTCTCTAAAAAAATAAAAAGGAGTAGAAGACATGGCTACAAGAAAAAGAAAAAGCATCCACTCTTGAAAAAGAGTAAGAGTGCTCAAAAAAAAAAGTAGCCTTGTTCCATCCTTAAAAGAGAGCAAATTCATGGGAGTTATCACCTCACCCCTCCATTTCATTCATGTGCACAAGAATTTTCCCTTCACTTTGTTCATTGCATAAGTCTCTCATAGGATCATGTTTTTGACTTAGTAACATATGAATTGCAAATGTGTGACAAGAATTGAGAGACAAGAATTGGCAAAACATTTCGTATAGGGACAAGAATTGGCAAAACATTTCGTATCGGAACATTTCGTATGATTTGGGTGTTTGACTTAGTAACATATGAATTGCCACATTCATCCCTACCAAGCTCCAGATATAGCCACTTTTCGTATAGGGACAAGAATTGGCAAAACATGCCATGGTGAGGACTCAAACACTTTGAGAGATTTGAGAGATTCCGATCGAGAAGGCAAGGGCAAAAGTTCCTATGACTTTCAAATATAGCAATCGCCAAATCATTTCAGCAGAGAATGATCCAAGGGAACTTCATTCTAACCGTTCCACTTTTTAAACACCCAAGATTGATATGGTAGCCACATACACAAAGGGGATCCATGAATTAAGGTATAAGTTGAAATATCTAGTATCCTTATTTTCTACCTTATAGCAAATTCATGACAACACTCTAGTTCTTCTTGCCTTCACTCGAGAACGAGCAAAGGACTAAGTGTGGGGGAGTTCATTGACGGTCCTTAAGTACCCCATTTTGATCGTCAATTCACCTCATAATGTGCATAAAAGAAACACAAAACATAGTGGTAGGGTTATACACTAACCCAATTCCACAAGTGTTGGTGTCTATTTGTATGCAGGTGAATTATTACCGAAAATACCAAAACATGCAGGGATGAATCCATGAAAATGGATTTCAACGAATCAGGCGATAACACGTGGCAACACATGGATCAAATGGCCCACAAACAGAAGAATACGAGGAGATCCAATGGTGTTGCACCCATATACATCAAGGGGGCCCACCTGGAAGCCACATGGAGGAAGAACTCCCCGAGGGGAGCCTTGACCAAGTCGGCCGAACCAGGGGTTCGGCCGACCTCTTCCTGGTGCCAAACTCGGTCAAATGACACGTGTTGGCTCCTCCCAACTCCCTGGAGTCAATGGTGACTGATCCGCGCGTTAATTGTGGCGGGAACCGACCCTTCTCCACCTATAAATAGACCCCCTCACCTGACTTCTCACACACACCAAAAGTTGAGAATAGTGCTACACTCCAAAGGTTTAGAGTAGTCCTAGGGTCTACCAAAGTAGAAGGAGAGTGTGGTGAAGAGTCTAGGAGAAGGAGGCTTGGGCTTGTCAAGTCCCTCTTGGCGGGAGTCGTCCTAGTATTGCTAGGAGTAAGACTGGCCCGAAGCAAGCATATACTGCAAAATACATTCAATTAGGATCAATACTTTGAATTCCTCTTTGTTCCTTGCCTACCAAACAACTTTGTGTCCTTGGGTGAGCTAGTTCGAAAGATTAGCACAAACGTTCTTTGGATTCAATACCCTTAGGAATACTCCTTAAGGGGAAGTGCTACAACGGTATTTCCGTGCGCTTGCGGATAACTCTGTGGTGTTAAGAAATACCAACAGCCACGCCACGAGAAACGACCTCGACCATCGTTTGAAGATGGAGGCAGCTCCAAGATGTGGTGTCCTATACACAAGACGAACAACCACAACCTGGAAGGCTGCCGAGAGGTCCAAAACCTCGCCGAGCGCTACAACAAGCACCGGGAAAAAGTTCCTTTCCGTCAAAGGAAAGGAAAACAAAAAGTCGACAAAGCTCCGACTGAAGAGGAGTTAGGCTTTCAGAACCCTAAAAAGGTCTTGAAGGCTGTTTACACCTCCATCGACGACGACTCCGACGTCTCTGACAACGAACGTCAGAAGACCATGAACACCATATTTGGTGGTTCGTGGGACATCACCTCCCGCCGTGTCCTCAAGACAATGCAGTGGGATATGGCCTCTGTAGCTCCCACTGCTAGGGCGGAGCCGCACTGGAAGTGGATGGACACTGCCATCACCTTTGATGCTTGGGACTGCCCGTGGAACATGATTGGAGCTAGCCAAGTTCCATTGATGGTATCTCCTACCATCAACAACATCCAACTCCACCATGTAATGGTGGACGGAGGTTAAGGGCTGAACCTCATAAGCTTCGAAGCTTTCATAAAGCTTCAGCTCCGACCTTTGGATCTTCGCCCCTCCCGACCTTTCTCCGGAGAAGGTCCGGGGGCCATCACTCCACTCGGTGCCATTACTCTCCCAGTGACCTTCGAGACTCGGGAGAATTACAGGATCGAGAAGTTGGTCTTCGACGTGGCGCATATCAACTTACCATTCAATGCCATCTTGGGCAGGCCAGCCTTGTATAAATTCATGGCTGCATCTCATTATGGCTACTTGGTGTTGAAGATGCCAACACTAACAGGTGTTCTCCGGATCCACAGAGATCGCACCACCGGAGTTACTGCTCTGGAAGAACTCCATGCGCTTCCACAACGCAGGAGTAAGAATACGGAAAGGATCAAGCTCCGAAACCCCCGAGCATTCATCATCGAGGCTCAACCTCTGCACCTCGTGTGCAACCAAGCGACGACACCGACATTCCCGTCAAAGTCATCCAAATTGGTTCTGACGCCGCTCAGACCACCCGTATATCGGGAGGTTTGAATGATAAATAGGAACTCGCGCTCATCACTTTCCTCCGGGCTAATGTTGATGTGTTTGCGTGGCAACCATCACAAATGCGTGGGATCCCTAGGGAAGTGATTGAGCACAATCTGAAGATTTATCCCGATGCTTGGCATGTACATCAGAAGCCTCAGAAGCAATTAGCAGAGCGACAAAACTTCATACATCAAGAAGTGAAGAAGTTGCTCGAAGCTGGATTCATCCGAGAAGTCTTCCACCCAAAATAGCTGGCAAACACAGTCGTTGTACCCAAGGCCGGCGGGAAACTTCGGATGTGTATAGACTACACTACACTGAATAAGGCATGTCCAAAGTATCCATTCCCACTACCTATAATAAATCAGATAGTGTATTCCACCTCCGGGTGTGAATTACTGTGTTTCCTAGACGCATATTCTGGGTAACATCAAATCAGAATGTCTAGGGAAGATGAAGAACATACTTCTTTCATCAAAGTAGATGGATTATATTATTACATTGCCATGCCATTCGGTCTCAAAAACGTTGCTTCAACGTTTGTACGAGCTATGTACAAAACTTTTGGAGAGCTTATCAGAGACGTAGTGGAAGTGTACGTCCAAGACATCGTCGTCAAGATAAAAAACAAGGAGTCATTCCTTGACACCTTGCAAGCTGTCTTTGACAAGTTGCGACTCACACGCATGAAGCTGAACCCAAACAAGTGTGTCTTCGGGGTTAGCTCCGGAAAGCTTCTTGGCCTCTTGGTGAACCACCAAGGAATAGAAGCGAATCCGGCTAATATTAAAGCTATTGAAGACATGCGGCCACCAGCCGGCATCAAGGACGTCCAGAAGCTGACTGGATGTCTAGCTGCCCTCAGTCGGTTCATCTCAAGACTGGCGGAATAGGCGCTACCCTTCTTCAAATTATTGAGGATGTCCGTACCATTCCAATGGTTTGAAGAAGCAGAAAAGGATTTTCAAGAGCTAAAGCAGCTCCTCATCACTCTACCAACTTTGGTAGCTCCGAATCCTGCTGAGCCACTTCTACTTTAAATTTCAGCAACTGACAAAGTTGTCAGCATGGTCCTGGTTGCGGAAATACCAGAACCATACCCACTTCAGGAGTCCAGACCCCTCCGGGAGGCTCCGGAGCTACCTGAAGGTGAGTTTGGGTCCTAGCTCCCAGACCCGAATCCTCAAGGCAAGACGCCATAGGATCGACCTCCTTCAAATGAAGGAGTTGCAGTCGCTGAACAAGAAGATCCGGACCCCTACGGGAAGGTTCGAGTCACTTCAGAAGAAGCTCCGGGTTCCTATGACAAGAACCTGGAGGTCTCCGAACAGGTTCGGATCCCTCCGGGAGCGTCTGGGTTGATGAGGAGGAAGCTCCGAGCCCCTCCGTGAGGGTCTGGACAGTCCAACGCCCAGTGTACTTCATTAGTGAAGTACTCCATGACGCCAAGACTCGGTACCTGGAGGTGCATAAGCTGCTCTACGCAGTTCGTTTGCATCTAGGAAGCTTCGACATTGCTTCCATACTCACAAGATTCCAGTGGTAACCTCCTATCCACTGCGTGCAATGTTGCATAACCCCAACTCTACTGGGAACATTGCAAAGTGGGCAGCGGAACTGGCCGAGTTCGACCTTGAATTCGTCCCAAGACAAGCGATTAAGAGTCAAGCATTGGCGGACTTTGTGGCGGAATGGACCCCCTCCTCATCAAATCCCAGGGGCCCCAGTAAGCAGAAGTCGGAACCCAAGGTTCCGGTCTTCACCGAGCCTCACTGGACTCTCTACTTCGACGGCTCCACGCAGAAGCAAAGGGTCGGAGCTGGAGTTCTTCTCCTCGCTCTGACCGGGGAGAAGTTCAAATACATGGTTCACCTTGACTTCAAGCCGACCAACAACATGGCGGAATATGAAGCACTAATCTACGGGCTCAAGGTGGCACTATCATATGGTGTCAAGTAGCTGTTAGTAAAGGGTGATTCGCAGCTCGTTATAAAGCAAGTCAAAGGGGAATGCTGCTGCAACAACCCTCAACTAGTTGAATACCTACTTGAAGTCCAAAAGCTTTAGAAGGACTTCAATGTCCTGGATCTTGGCCATGTCCAGCGTCTCAACAACGCTGAAGCCGATGAACTCTCGACGAAAGCTTCAACCAGAGCTCCGGCTCCTGACGGAACCTTCGTTCGGAGATTGTCAAGACCAACAGCTTAGCCTATCGAATTGAGCGAAGGGGGCAAGACCAGCACCTCGAAGCTGGCGGTCCCGATGGCCCTATTACCATGGCATCCATCAAGGGTCGTAGGTGCTGCCGGAAGCTTCGAGCAACCCAGCACGCAAGACTCAAATGCTCAAGTTAGCTCCGATGCATGGATCTCAGAGATCCGGAGCTACTTGAAAGACAATTTTCTTTCATGAAGACAATGTATCCGATGACCAGATAGTCAGATTGGCTAAAAGATACACACTGGTAGAAGGGAATCTCTACCGGTGTGGTGCCAACAGCGTTCTAATGCGGTGCATTCCAAGGGAAGAAGGCCGCGAGCTCCTCGTAGAAATACATGGAGGCGAGTGTGGGAACCACGCGTCTTTCTGCACGCTAGTCGGTAAAGTCTTCCGGCATGGCTTTTACTGGCCTACAGCACTCAAGGATGCAACAGAGCTAGTGAAGAAATGTGAAGCATGCCAGTTCCATGCAAAGCAAATGCACACACCAGCTCAACCTCTACAAATGATACCTCCTCCATGGCCATTCGCTGTGTGGGGGATGGATATCTTGGGACCTTTCCCAGGAGTCGTCGGAGGTTACAAGTTCCTGTACGTTGCCATTGACAAGTTCACCAAGTGGCCGGAAGCAACTCCAGTTGTGACAATAAACAAGCAATCAGCTATCAACTTCTTGCAGTCCATAATATGTAGATTTGGAGTCCCAAAGAAGATCATAACTGACAATGGGACCCAATTCACAAGCTCTGCATTTCAAGGATATTGCAAAGACCTCAACATCCAAGTCAGCTATGCTTCTGTAGCTCACCTGGCAAGCAATGGCCAAGCTGAGAGAGCAAATGCAGAAATCCTAAAAGGCTCAAGACACGCACATATGAGCGCCTGAAAAAACATGGAGCCAACTGGATTGAAGAGCTTTCGCCCACCTTATGGGCAAACAGGACAACTCCAAACCAGTCAACTAGAATGACACCATTCTTCCCATTGTACGGAGCTGAAGATGTCCTTCCTCCAGAAATCACCTTGGGGTCACTCCGGGTCCGAACCTTCGATGATGCCACGCAGGACCACCTCCGGCGTGAAGACCTTGACCTCGTTGAAGAGGGAAGGTGCCGAGCAGCTGTTCGGAATGCCCGATACCGCCAAGCTCTTCGTCGCTATCACCAAAGGCATGTTCACAGCCGACAGCTCAAGGAAGGTGATCTGGTGCTATAGAGAGTACAAACTCGAGAAGGGTTAAACAAACTTTCCCCCAGCTGGGAAGGACCCTTTTGAGTGATCAAAGTATCCCATCCCGGATGCGTTCGCTTGGCAACCGAGGATGGGACACCGCTCCCTAATCCTTGAACATTGAGCACCTCCGTAAGTTCTACGCTTAATATCACGGAGGTGAGTCTGTACTTATGTGTGATGTAGGTTATAGCGTCATTGTACAAAGCTGGGTAGCTCCTCTGGAGGACAGCCGGACATTCCCCAAAAGGTCCGCAAAGTCCAGGCAACACTTGACACAGTCTCAGAACTAAAAGTGTAGCTAGCTATATACCTTGGGTCAAACGAGAAACGCAACACACTTAGCCTGGTTCCGTACCCTAAGAGTGTACTTGTTTCCCCTGTACCCCGGACCTATAACGAAAGACATCATTATGTGAAAACAGACTCCAGGTGCATTTATTTTGTACAGGCTCAATATTTTTTATTTTTCTCTTTCCTGTCTATAACAAAGTCGTGCAATTCTCAAGAATATTTAGCTCGACCAATTCGTGTATAATTCAAGTTGCATTGTTAATTCTTCCGGGTCTAAACATTGTTGAATGGCCTACGCGTCTGAATGCCGCCAAGCCAATCTAGGTCCGGAGTGTTCTATCGACTTAGCCTGGTCCTGCACCCTAGGTACGCCACTCTACCTACACCCTGGCAGGCCGAAGTAAGGCGAGTCCCGAAACGATCGGACCTGAGTAAAACAAGTCAATGCACTTGATTGGATATAGAATTGCGTTCGACCTAAAAATTTCTTCCGAGAATAGTTAGATAGGAAATGGATTTTACTATTTTTCTTGACTTCAGTGTGGAGGAAAAATAAAGATCTCATAATGATGATGTATGAAGCCGAAGCTATTAAAGCTCCGACAGCCCCTAAGGTGACCTACTGTCGATGTTTTAAACATTGATAGCAGGTGTCGCCGGAGCTACCAAGTTCCGGCAAATCCAGGGGGCCAGCCGTCAAAGTGAAGAAATGATAGTGGGAAGACTCCCCAGTGGGGTCTGCTGTCGACGCACCGCGTGTTGACAGTGGTCGCTGCCGGAGCTACCAAGCTCCGACAACCCCGGAGGACTAACTGTCGACGCTCTACATGTTGATAAAGGTCACTACCGGAGCTACTAAGCTCTGACAACATTAGGGGGCCCCTACTATTGACAACTTTGGACTACAAACTACAAGTTCGAAGCACACAAGTCTTCTACAAGATTCTACATCCTCTTGGTACATGTTCACAATCAAATTGTGTACATCTACCAAGGGGCCAAGTGGGACAAAGGTGTTGAAGACAAAAAATGAAATTCATAAAATTCTTGGATTTCATTAATCTGGAGACAAGAGATTAAAAATTTGAGGAAAAGAAGAGAGGATACAAGCAGGAGCTACAAAGAGAAAGTCCTAGATCCTACAGAAGAATGAGGCAACCTTCTGGGCAACCTCCGACACCCTGGCCTTGGCGGCATCTCCCTCTCCATCGATGGGGCCTTCAAGCACCGGGTCCAGTGGGAAGTGAGGGTCCTGGCTTGTGTAGATCGTCAGCATGTACTCTACAACATTCTTCGCCAGGGATTGCCCTTTGGTTTCCAACTGGTCCACGATGACATCGCCCATCTTGTTGAGCTTGTTGCCCACCGTGCTCAACTCCTGCAACGCCTTGTCCAGCTCCGGCTTCGGATCAACCGGGTGCACCGGACTAAAAACCAGTGGCATCAACGCGTCATTGGCTTTGCCCAAGAAGTCCCAAACTTGTTGAGACTCCACATCCCTTGATCCTCGCACCTCTTCCAAGGACCTCTTGGTTGCCGCAAGCTCCGAATCCTCCCAGGCAAGGCACTCGACCTCTTTGGCGTTCTGCTGATCTTTTAAGCAACCTATCTTTCGAGTTTACCAAGCTCCTCTTCCCGGAGCTAGATCTTGCTCAGACGGTCGACTAGGTCTTTCTCCCAGCCCCGCACTTTCTTCTCCATGGCAGCAATTTCATTCTCCCTCTTAGTGAGGTCTTCTCCTTGCTGCCAGGCCTTCTTCTCCTCTTTCTCGTAGCGCTCCCCCAGCTCCTTGGTGTGCTCCACGAGACTCTTGTCACCCAGAGTTAGCCTCTGAGTAAGCTCCTCCTCCCTCTCCACGAGGTCATCATGCAGCTCCAGGAGTTTTTGCTCTTCATCTTCGAGCTTTTTCTCCCGCTCCTCAAGAGCCTCCCGGCGCTTGACGAGGCTGTCGTGGATGGCGTTGAGCCTCTCTTGGCAGTCATTCGCTGCTTCATTAGCAGCCACGGCCTGTTCGTGGATGGCTCGGGACTGGTTGTCAAGGGATCGCGTCATGCTTTCCCTCTCATCCAGCAGTTGACCCCTATACTCCAACCGGACCTTCTCCCTTTTCACCCACTCCTTGTCGTCGGCCAGCCTCGTCTGCACCAGCTTGGTCTCGAATTAGAGCCGGTTGCACCACCTCCGAAGGGTTTGGCGCTACTCCTTGAGGGCCTTGCTATCGTGGTAAAAGGCCAGCTGGACTTGAAGAAGGCCAGAGCAGACGTCGTTGATAGACAGCGACAAATGGATTGGCTCTGGACCTGTCGGGGTCTTCTCTGTTGGCTCCAGTGGGTTTTCCGTAACAAAAATTGGGTCCCACTCTACAAGAGCGGTCCCCTGAGCTTCCGCGACACTAGGGCCACCCTCTGGGATAGCCTCGGCTGCCGCCGAGGAAGGTCCTACAACAGAAGTTCCTACCTCTAGAGTCGGCTCCAAAAGTCCTGCCGCCAGGTCATCAATAGCTGGTCCCTCAAGCGGGGGACCAACGGCTTTGTCTTGGAACCCTAGCTCAGGTGCGGGTACCTACTGAACCACCATCTCCAGGGCAGGCGTTAAAGGTTTGGTCGGAGCTGAGGCCACCTCCGGCTCCGACGCTGGTACCTCCTCCACCGCTGGTTCAGGCGCCAGCGCTTCAACCTCCACCGGCTCGGGCGCCAGCACTTCTGCGACAACCGGCTCAGGCGCCGAAACTTCATAAACATTCGGCTCCGCCGCCGGGGCTTCAACAATATGCGGCTCTAGGCCGGAACTGCAGGTACCTCTGACTCTGAGGCCAGAGCGTCCATCATCTCGGCATCCAAAATCGGAGCTTCAACCTCCGGAGCTGGTGCTGCAGGTACATCTTCATTCCCGTGGTCCGGCGCTACCACAGGAGCTTCAGGGGATGAATCGAGGTCAAGTACCACGATAGCTGGCGCCGGAGCTGCCGCGGCCTCAGCCACCCCTTGGGGCGGCGCTGGAAATGGAGCCGGGGCCACCGTCTGCGCAGCATCAGTTGCTGCTGCAGGAACTGGAGCTTTAGCCCCTTTCTTGAGTACCCTGTGGATGAAGGACGAAGAAACTCAACATATGGTTACAACAAAAAACAATAAACTGAGGTAAAAAAATCAAATTTACATCGGAAGGCTTCCGCTCCAGCTAGCGCGGAACCTCTTCACCGGACGCTCAGGACCGGACCCTGTCGCCAATGGCGTGGTAGCTCCGGAAGGCTCCCCGGAGCTTGCTTCCGCCGTTGGCGTCATCTTGGTTGAGGCCCCCCTCGATTGAGAAGGACCCTCGGACCTAGAGCACTCAGTTGGCCCTAGTACTGGAGCCACATGGCCAGAACTAGCATCCCGGGGAGATGCCAATGCTGGAGTGGTTGCCACTGTCGAAGACCTCCTCCGCCAGGGAGAAGGAGATATCGTGGAAGGAGAAGGTCTGATGGACCTCCCATCAGAATGCTTCAACATACTCTTGCGGCTTGAGGGCTCGTCCAACTCCTTTCCCTTGCCTATGACTTCAGCTCTTGGCATCGGGGTGGGAGCATAGCCACCTTGAGAAGCTCCGGGGATCGCCACCCCGGAGGTTGATCGCCTCTCCATAAGGCCCAAATCGTCCAACAGTGGCATCTTCCTCCGGAGCTCTCTGCACTCCTCTAGTATCATATTCAGAGGAAGGAATGCCGCCGGTGGAGACACGTCGCCAGGGCCGATGTTCCCAGGCTGGAACTTCTTGAGATGGGTCTTCAAGGCTTCAGTGTCCAAGTTGGTGCCCAAACGAACCTCAATGCGGTTGGTGTCCATCTCACCGTTGAAGGCCCAAGCAGGTCGCCCCCTAGCCCTCAACGGTGCCCACCTGTTCGTCGTGAAGTTGCCGAAGACCATCTGGGGGGTCACCCCACCTTCGAGGCACTCCCGGATTCTTTCTAGAATGGGCCTGTACAACCTCAACAGCTCCGACACGTCACTCCAAATGTCGGTGTCGACGCGGGGGAGGCCTTCATGCAGTTCAAGCCTCTCGTGTCCCTCGACGGTGATGATCACCCAGTCTTTCTTCCGGTCGTCCCACTTGCCGGAAGGAAAGGACCTCAAGTATTCGAGGGGTAGGTTTTCCGCTTCATGAAGTAGTAGAAGCCGATTAACTCATCACTCTTCCCAGTGGGGTGGATAGTGAAGAAAGTCCAGAACAACTCCACGCAAGGGGGCATGCCCACCCACATCTCGCAAAAGTGGACAAAAGTCGCCACCAGCAAGATTGAGTGGGGGCCAAGATGGTGGGGCTACAGACCATAGAAACCTAGCAGCATCAGAAAAAAAGTGGAGAAAGGCGGGATCAATCCCACCATGGCATACCCAAGGAAGTACACCATATCTCCGGCTCGCTCTTTCTCGAAGGGAAGCTTGCCACAGCGAATGTCGTTGTCGAAGGAGTCACTGGACCAACCCATGTAGGTCCGGACCCTGGACAACTACTTCTTGCTCCCAATGCGGCTCTTGGGGAGTCCCAACATCATCGCAGCACAGCGGGGCGAAAGATGAAAAGCAGGTGAAAGTTTGGAGGATTCGAGCGCAATTTCAAATGAAGGCGTAATGAATCCCCAAACGTTGCGCGCTTTTCTTCTTAAGTAAGCCCCTGCAACGCTCGGATGGAAACTGCAGAGGGGCCGATGATACAGTTCAAAAACTTCACCCTGCCAATGACAAGGGGGCCCGGGGCCACCACGACGGTCAAGTCGAGGTCCTTACCCCAGGCGAACAGTTGTCATCATGAGAGGCAGGAAGCCCGAGGGCGGCAACTTGACAGGGCGCGTGGAAGCGATACGGTTTTCGTATCGGGAACCAGCGACCTTCAATTGCGTGAGATTCGCACGCTCAGATCTCACCTGCTGCATCCTGGATATGCCACGCGGCGATGGTCTAACTACGAACTACCGCCAACGGCACATCCAAAGACCCTTGAAGACACGGCTCAAAAACCGAAGGATGGACCCACCTCCGGCAGAATGACTTCATCCAAAAGGTCTCTCCTAGAGGTGGGCCCAGGGGGCCACTGTGGGTACCCTGTGTACCAAATACCCTTTGGGACTGCAAAGAATGCTAAGGAACTCCACATATCTGAGTTGAAGATCTCCGAAGGTCCCACGTGTCATACAGAACCAGACCTGCACCTGCTATGGTTAGTCCCAGTGCCGCCACGTGTATCGTTAAACCGGAGCTACACTCCCTACACGGGAAAGCTCCGGACCAAATACCTGTGTGGCATCCCCGGACCTAACCCCCGACAGAGGCAAGCTCCCGTACCGACACGTGTACAACAGCACCGGATCTACCCGTCCAAGACGGTAAGCTCTAGAAGTGCCACGCGTCCAACCGCCAGACCTTCAACTTCAACAAGCAAACTGGTGGACCTCCAACGGCTCGGACCTTCAAGGGATTATTAAAGACTTCAAGACCCAATTATGTGTCATTAATGCTATCTTAATGACGCATGATCGTAGGACCCTTAATATCAGTAACGCCGCCATCAAGGCGCATTATCACGTTGTTAAGGGGAATTAATACATTAATTGTGTATTAAGCATCAGTAACCACCAGGGCCACATGTTAGGCCAGGCTAACGATGTAATAACCAGTCCTTGTACTATAAAAGGATTGGCCGAGCGATACACAGGAGAGACTCCCAGACTCGGCTTTTACATGCCCACAAGCGCTCAGATGCTCAATACAACAACAACACACACCCGTGGAGTAGGGTATTACACTCAGGCGCCCGGAACCACGTAAATCCTCGTGTCTACTCATCATCCTGTTCTGAATCTCTGCGCACCCACAACCGAACTACAAACTCTGTGGGCTGCCAACGGTAGTGTCGGGAGAATTGCCGGAATCACACTCCGACAGCCCGTTCCGCCATCCTTGAGATGAGCCGACTGAGGGTAGCTAAACATCCAGTGAGCTTCTGGACGTCCTTGATGTGGGCTGGTGGCCGTATGTCTTCAATAGCTTTAATCTTCACCGGATTCGCTTCTATTCCTCGATGGTTCACCAAGAAGCCAAGAAGCTTTCCGGAGCTAACCCCGAAGACACACTTGTCTGGGTTCAGCTTCGTGCATGTGACTCGCAACTTGTCGAAGATAGCTTGCAAGGTGTCAAGGAATGACTCCTTGTTCTTGATCTTGACGATGATGTCATCGACGTACACTTCCACTACATCTCTGATAAGCTCTCCAAAAGTTTTGTACATAGCTCGTACAAACGTTGAAGCAGCATTTTTGAGACCGAATGGCATGGCAGTGTAACAATATAATCCATCTACTATGATGAAAGAAGTATGTTCTTCATCTTCCCTAGACATTCTGATTGATGATACCCTGAATATGCATCTAGGAAACACAGTAATTCACACCCGGAGGTAGAATCCACTATTTGATCTATTCTAGGTAGTGGAAATGGATCCTTTGACATGCCTTATTCAGTGTAGTGTAGTCGATACATATCCAAAGCTTCCCGCCGGCCTTGGGTATAACGACTGGGTTTGCCAGCCATTTTGGGTGGAAGACTTCTCGGATGAATCCAGCTTCGAGCAACTTCTTCACTTCTTGACGTATGAAGTTATGTCACTCTATTCATTGCTTCTGAGGCTTTTGATGTACGGGCCGGGCATCGGGGTGGATATTCAGATCGTGATCAATCACTTCCCTAGGGATCTCAGACATTTGTGATGGTCGCCAGGCTGACACATCGACATTAGCCCGGAGGAAAGTGATGAGCGCGAGTTCCTATTTGTCGTTCAGACCTCCCGATATATGGGTGGTCTGAGCGGCGTCGGAACCAATCTGGATGACTTTGACAGGAATGTCGATGTCGCCGCTTGGTTGCACACGAGGTGCGGATGTTGAGCCTCGATGATGAATGCTCGGGGGTTTCGGAGCTTGCTCCTTTCCAGATTCTTCCTCCTGCACTGTAGCAGGCGCATAGAGTTCTTCCAGAGCAATAACTCTGGCGGTGCGATCTCCGCAGATCCGGAGAACACCTGCTGGTATTGGCATCTTCAACACCAAGTAGCCATAATGAGCAGCAGCCATGAATTTGTACAAGGTTGGTCTGCCCAGGATGGCATTGAATGGAAAGTTGATCTGCGCCACGTCGAAGACCAACTTCTCAGTGCGGTAATTCTCTCGGGTCCCGAAGGTCACCGGGAGGGTAATAGTACCAAGTGGAGTTATGGCCCCCGGACCTACTGTGGAGAAAGATCGGGAGGGGTAAAGATCCGAAGGTCGGAGATGAAGCTTGATGATGGCCTTGAAGCTTATGAGGTTCAGCCTCAAGCCCACGTCCACCATTACATGGTGAAGCTGGATATTGTTGATGGTTGGAGATACCATCAATGGGAGTTGGCCAGCTCCGATCATGTTCTGCGTATAGTCCGAAGCATCGAATGTGATGGCAGTGTCCATCCATTTCTGGTGAGGCTCCGCCCTAGTGGTGGGAGCTACTGTGGCCATGTCCCGCCGCATTTTCTTGAGGACACGGCGGGACGTGATGTCCCACGAACCACCAAAGATGGTGTTCATGGTCTTCCGACGATCCTTGTCGAAGAAGTCGGAGTCGTCGTCAACGGAGGTGTAAACAGCCTTCAAGACCTTTTTGGGGTCCTGAAAGCCTAACTCCTCTTCACCCGAAGCTTCATTGACTTTTTGTTTTCCTTCCCTTTGACGGAAAGGAGCTTCCTCCCGATGCTTGTTGTAGCGCTCGGCGAGGTTCTGGACCTCTCGGCAGCCTTCCAAGTTCTGGCTGTTCGTCTTATGTATAGGACACCACATCTTGGAATTGCCACCGTCTTCAGACGACGGCCGAGGTCGCTTCTCAGGGCGTGGCCCCCGGCCACCCGGAACTGCAGTAGAAGCGGCTGTAGGTGTGTCGGCCGACAGCTTTTTCGTGCCATTGGACTTTTTCTTCTTTTTGCCACTCCTGGAGGTAGCGGCTTCAACCTTGGAGGACTTTTTGTTGTCCTCCAGAGGTGGTTGGGAGTGCATTTCACGGCCCTCAGCAGCCTTGGAACACTTGTCTGCCAAGCTGAAGAGTTCCGTGACGCTGGTGACTTCCTTGGTCGCCAGCTTCTCCATCATCTTCTTGTCTCGAACACCCTGTCTGAATGCCACAATAATAGAGGCGCTTGAGATAGAAGGAATGGTGTTTCGTACCTTGGAGAACCTCTGGATGAAGGATCGCAAGGACTCTCCCCCCTTCTGCTTGACAGCAAAAAGGTCCAGTTCCGTGCCTTGTCGGGTGTATGAGCTCCCGAAGTTGGCAGTGAACTGTTGGCACAACTCCATCCAACTGTTGATGGAGTCAGGCAGAAGTCTCATAAACCAAGACCTGGCGGTCCCAGTTAAAGCCACAGGGAAATAATTGGCCATCACGGCCTCATTTCCCCGAGCCGCAAGGATTTCGGTGGAGTAGATTTGGTGAAATTCGGCGGGATTGACAGTCCCGTCAAATTTCTCTGGCAGGTGAGGCCAGAACTGTTGCGGCCATCTAAACATGCGTAGGTGCATGGCCAAGGCAGAACAGCCTCCTCCTACTCCCTCAGGAGCAGGGCTGTCTCGGGCCTCTCGTCTCTCGCGAGCACGCTCGATATGGACGCGGCCGTCCTGTTGTCGATACCGACCATTGAGCTCAGCCCGAAGGTCATGAGTCGAAATCCTTGTTATCGCGTGGGTACGTCGCGCCCCGGAAGGCAGCGACGTTGCCTGCTGAGATGCAGCACACCTCCTGTGTTGTGAAGCGTGTGGACCAAGTCTACCCGACAAGGTCCAATGCTATGATTGGGCCCGCCCCTAGGGGGAGGACCTTGGTTGCTGATGCGGTCAGCTGCTGCTGCAACCAGATGTTCCACATTAGCTCTCCATTGCTCCATTGCACCTTGGGATGCTCCTTGAGGCGGTGGACGTTGGAGAAGGGCACGCGCAGCATGGAGCGCATGTTCGGGGTTGTTGTTCGTCGATGCAGTGACCGACGCAGATGCCCCATCTCGCTGTCCAGCTTGATTCGCCGGTGCGGACGGTGGCGGTGGTGGCATGACTCCTTCTGGAGCCACAACACCTGATGTCTGCTGCATGTTGGTGGGATTGCCTCCAGCAGGTTGAGCAGCAGGGTTGCTGTTGGACGACCCAG
This sequence comes from Tuctoria greenei, assembly GCA_036927565.1. Classification (NCBI taxonomy): domain Eukaryota; kingdom Viridiplantae; phylum Streptophyta; class Magnoliopsida; order Poales; family Poaceae; genus Tuctoria; species Tuctoria greenei. The sequence goes on from JAYESD010000002.1 coordinate 178,665,415, forward strand.
CAGCAGAGTTCACCATCCTTGAATCTCGGGCGCCCCCCTACCTAGCGCGCCAACTGTCGGAGTGTGATTCCGGCAATTCTCTCAGTACCACCGTTGGTAGCCCGCGGAGTTTGTAGTTCAGTTGTGGGCGCACAGAGATTCAGAACATGATGGCAAGTTGACACGAGGATTTACGTGGTTTATGCCGCCTAAGCGTAATACCTTACTCCAAGAGGTGTGTTGTTGTTGTATTGAACATTTGAGCACTTGTATGCCAGAGTGGAGTGTGGAAGTCTCAGCGTGTGTGTGCGTGGATGGCCCCCATGTGTATCGCTCGACCAGTCCTTTTATAGTGCAAGGACTGGCCGTTACATTGTTAACCTGGCCCGACATGTGGCCCTTGCAGTTACTGATGTTTAATACACAATTAATGAGCTGAATTACCCTTAATAGTGTGGTAACGCGCCTTGACAGTGCCGTTACTAGTATTAAGGGCCCTCCGATTGTGTGTCACAAAGATAGCATTAATGACACATAATCAGGTCTTGAGGTCTTCAATGTTCCTTGAAGGTCCGAGCCATTGGAAGTCCACTACTCTGCTTGTTGAGGTTGAAGGTCCGGTGGTTGGACGCCTGGCAGCTCTGGAGCTTACTGTCTTGGACGAGTAGGTCCGGTTCTATTGTACACGTGTCGGTACCAGAGCTTCCCTCTGTCAGGGGTTAGGTCCGGGGGTGCCACACAAGTATCTAGTCCGGAGCTTCTCCATGCGTGGGATGCAGCTCCGGTTTAACGATACACGTGGTGGCACCGGGACTAACCATAGAAGGGAGGCAGGTCCTGTTCCGTATGACACGTGGGGCCTTCGGAGGTCTTCAACTCAAGTATGTGGAGTTCCTTAGCATTCTTTGCAGTACCAGAGGGTATTCCGTACGCAGGGTACCGACAAAACGTGTTTAAGAATGAATGCAATGCGTGATGGATGAAAATGAGGGTGTTACACCACCCATGAATAGTCCAATAATGACTTGAGATGGGTGAAGTACCATGCAAATTTTTGCAATACTAGGTAGAGTATTTTGTTGTGTGCATGGTACTTTTGAAAATATAGAACTTGTAGCAATTCCTGATCATCAACCTAGAGTCTTTACTTTGCCCGGGATGAGCAAAGGATAAGCTTGGTGGAGTTTATTGATGGCTTTTATATACCAATTTCACCTGTCAATATAACTCAATTATGTGAAATAATTGTCATTTCTTGCACACATCACCTTTCTATTTAACCTATTTCCACTTGTCCTTGGAGAAATAGTGCATGCAGGGAATTATTGCAGGAAATGAGGTAAAAGAGGGGGAACAGTGCTGTAAATTCCATCCCAGCCAATCAAGCGACGACATGTGGCACCACATGGATCAAATGGCCCACAAACAGAAGTATCTGAGGCCATCCAATGGTGTAGCACTCATATCAAGGGATGGGACCCCCCTGGTAGTGACCTGGAGAAAGCACACGAGAAATGGTGCCAAGACTAGGTCGGCTGACCCCCCTAGTCAGCTGACCTAGTGCTGGCGCCAAACTCGGTCAATTGCGACGTGTTGGCTCCTTCCGGCTTGAAGAAGTTAGTGATTACTGATTTGCGCACTTTTGGTGGCGGGAACTGACCCTTCTTCACCTATAAATAGGACCCCCTACCCTCACTTCACACACACACCACTTGAGTATTCATCCATTGTATATACTATTCTCCATATGTTTTGAGGAGTGTAGGCTGTAGAGAGGAGAGCCTCTAGTCCATAGTCCAAGTAGGAGAGGAGTAGAAGGAGTCTCTTCCCAATTCCTAATTGGGAAAGGTATGGCTCTCATATTCCTATTTGTATTTGTGACTTTGCTCTTAATAAAGATGTTATCATTAGTATTCTATTGTTCATATACTTGGGTGAAGTGTTTCTTGTTTGATTGTGGATTCCATATATGTGGTAGAAGTAGTATTTATGATTATGCTATACCATTCTCATTATATCATCATTAACACTACAAACCCCCACTATAGTCTAATTAGCTATGACATGATTATGTTAATATGAATCACTTATGCTATGAATTAACATTGGTTTAACGATGATTTAGTTCATTGCCCTAGGATGGCTTGTGCCTAGGATCTGATGGTAATTACATAATATGCTAACATGTTGCTAGGATAGATAAGTAGTGTTGAATGTCTCGTAGACCCACGGATTGAAGATGTAGGCAGTAGGTGGTGATAGCCCTATCTGTGCTTTGTAATCCTCCATGTTTGGCTATGCCACAAGCTCTTGGCGGGAGTTGTCCTAGTATTGTCAGGGGTAAACCCATGTTGGATGTGCTAATCCACTTAGCATGAGAATTCATAATTAATATGATCTTTAGTAACTAACTTAGGCTATGTATATGTACATTAGAAGCACAGTAGGAGTATCTACCTAACTCTTAGCCTAGTCTCTCTTTACCTCATTTACCCCCCCCCCTCTTAGGATAGAATGCTCTTGTATGTGTCACACTATCTCCAATTATCCTTCATCCGTCCTTGCTAGAACGCTACCTAGACCAACCTAGCCTCTCCATTTGATGATTGCTTTGCTTCCACCTAGCCTTCCTCTGGAGGAATATAAATGACACACTTTGGGAATACTCTAAAAGAGGAAATGCTACATCGGTAGATTCTGTGCGCTTGAGGATTTACATCTTTGATTTAAAAACTATCAGCAAGCATTTCTGACACCCTTGCTAGGATTGAATTGTCAGTAGTGCATTGGAAATATCAACACTATGTATTTTCGTGTGTCCTATTGGGTGTCACATCGCACGGCACCGTCCAATGTGATTTCTAGAATTTTGGGACCCCGATCCTCATAGTGATGTTAGGTGCCGCATTACACGACACCACACAATGTGATTCCTAGAATGTCGGGACCCCGATCCTCACTATTGCAGACAATATTTTTAATTCATCCACTCAAACAATTCTAACATCTTCCGTAGGAATTTCAGACATGGCGACTCTTTCCATATGAAACTCAACGTCGGGTTGTGGATATAGCTATTCCTAGGTTGCTACCTGCTAATTCACCCGATAACTCATGCCAAAAGATTTGTTTGTTGAACCTAGACAATGGTGACTATAAGTATATCAAACATCAATTATGGAATGATAGGTACTTGCATAGAGCCTATCATGTAAGTTATTATTCCTTTTAGAAAAAACAAAAGGCAATACCGTTACTTACATTCGTGAAGGTTCATAGGTATTGAATGATGAGGAGGTGCAAACCTTCCTCATCGATGCAAGAAAAATATTTGAATCCTAATGCATGCCAAATGACGGAAAAAATCAAATCTATATCTTTTTTGAAGAACAACTTAGGGTCAATGGCCCTTATGTGAGAAACTCATAGCCTCAGTGTTTGGCGTAGCCATGACGTTCGGTATTACTTGCCAAGTCGAGGTTGGAGTCATGGATGAAAGTGGGCGAAGCGCCGTCTTGCTCCTCTATTGGGTCGTTATCTTGAGCATTCCTCTACCTCAGACTCGGGACAAACTCGGTGGAGCGCTTGAATCATCTCAATGGTGGCTTGAGCTTAACGATGCTCCCCATTTCTTGTCAAATAACCTCTTCATACATTTCTTCTTGGCTACAATACAATCAAGAACAAAAGAAACAACTATAAAATGGGTTACGTTAGCAAAAGCAAATCAAAACCCTCTATGAAATTGTCTTGCCCAACTTGAAAACAACTTATAAAGCAATGAGAAATAAGGGAAATTTTTGATTGAGTTAGGAAAACTAGTCTGAGAGGTTATGCCCAAAAAGTTCATATACAAATAAATTTCATCCCTACTTCAATTTTTTTATATGTTGGTTGGAAATTTTGAAATATGTTAAACAACAAAATAAATATGAGATAACTAGCATTTAATCTATTGGTATGGTCTCACAGAATTTTGAAGACCGATGAGCTAGACTTACCTCCGTCTCATTTAGAGCAATGATGTTTCGTCGGACTTGGAGATGAAGACATGGACAACTACTATTTGTGAAATGCCAACCTTTTTCTTGGCTGTTATTTAGACTTTGTGGCCCGTGATGGCTCCCGACCTCTCTGTCGCCTTGATAGTACTTTATGGAATTGCGACGACATTTCTTCTCCAAGGATATTACTCATAAGATCGGTGAGGCTAGTCTTTCTTTGGGAGTGTTACTTCAGCCTTCTTGATGTACTTTTGGTTCGGCCCGTACCAGATCTCTATTGAAGACCACCCTGGGCTTGATGATATTGCTGTTGACGATCATTAAGTACCATTTTTTACTATCAACTTAGCTCATATATGTGAAGGATCATACCTTTCTTACATTGTCGGAGTGTTTTTCCGGCAATTCTCCCGATACTACCATTGGTAGCTCAAGGAGTTGTAGTTCGGTATTGGGTGCGCAGAGATTCCAAAGAATATGGAAAATGACACAAGGATTTACGTGGTTCGGGCCACATGAGCGTAATACCCTACTCCACGGGGTGTGTAGCTGTTGTATTGAGCGTCTAAGAGTGTTAGAGTGTGCCTAAGCTCTTAAGGGCGTGAGAGAGTCTCCTTTGTGTATCGTCGACCAGTCCTTTTATAGTTCAAGGACTGGTCGTTACAAAGTTAGCCTGGCCTGACATGTGGCCCTGGCGGTTACTAATGTTTAATACATAATTAATGAGCTTAATTGCCCTTAATAGAGTGGTAACGGGCCTAGACAATGCCGTTACGGCTATTAAGGACCCTCCGATCGTGTGTCATTAAGATGGTATTAATGACACTTAACCGGGTCTTGAAGTCTTGGATTACTCCATGAAGGTCCGAGCCGTTGGGGGTCCTCCAGTCGGCTTGTTGAAGTTGAAGGTCCGGTGGTTGGACACGTGGCGACTTCGGAGCTATTCGTCTAGGACGGGTAGGTCCGGTGCAGATGTACACGTGTCGATATTGGAGCTTCCTTCTGTCGGAGGTTAGGTCCAGGGGTGCCGCACAAGTGTTTAGCCCGATGCTATCCCATGTGTGGGGTATAGCTCCGGCTGCGGTGTACACGTGGCAGTACTGGAGCTAACCATAGATGGGAGGCATGTCCAGTCCCGTATGACATGTGGGGCCTTCGCAGGTCTTCAACTCAAACAGGTGAAGTCCCGTGGGTCTTTTTGTAGTCCCAAGGGGTATACGGTACGCAGGGTACCGATAGTGGCCCCCTGGGCCCACCTCTGGGAGAGACCCTTTGGATGGAATCGTTTTGCCGGAGGTGGGTCCATCCTTCGATTTTTGAGTTGTGTCTTCAAGGATCTTCGGATGTGCCATTGGCAGTAGTTCGTAGTTAAACCACCGCCGTGTGGCATATCCTGGATGCGGCAGGTAAGATCTTAGCGTGCGGATCTCACACAATTGAAGGTCGCCGGTTCTCGATACGAAAATTGTATCGGTTCCGCGCGCCCTGTCAGGCCGCCGCCTTCGGGTTTCCTGCCTTTCATGATGACAACCGTTCGCCTGGGTAAGGACCTCGACTTGATTTTCGGGGTGGCCCTGGGCCCCCTTGTCATTGGCAGGGTGAAGTTTTTAACTTGTAACATCAGCTCCTCTGCGGTTTGCATCCAAGCGTTGCGGGAGCTTACTTAAGAAGGAAAGCAGGCACCGTTTGGGGGTTCTTTACGCCTTCATTCGATCTTGTGCTCAAACCTTCCAAACTTTCGCTTGCTTATCGCCTCTAGCCCCGCTTGTGCTACGATGGAGTTGGTTCTACGCGAGAGCCGCCTCAAAACCGACAGCAACTTGAAGAAGGTTCGAACCCTCATGGGGTGGTCCAGTACCTTCTTCGATCACCAGGTCCACGCTGGAAAGCTTCCGTTCGAGAAGGAGCTCGCCGGCGAAATGTTGTACTTCTCCGCGTACGCCATGGTGGGACTGATCCCACCCTTTTCTTCTTTTCTCTTGATGCTGCTAAACTTCTATGGTCTGCAGCTGTACCACCTCGGCCCCCACTCCATTCTTTTGGTGTCGATCTTTGTTCACTTCTGCGAGATTTGGGTGGGTATTCCTTCCTGCGTCGAGCCCTTCCGCACTTTCTTCACCATCCACACCACCGGCAAGAGTGACGAGTACCTTGGCTTCTATTACTTTGTGAAGCGCAAGAAGTGCCTGCACAAGTACTTGCGGTCGTTCCCTTCCGACAAGTGGGACGACTAGAAGAAGGATTGGATCGTCATCAGGGCAGAGGAGCATGAGAGGCTGGAGTTGCCCGTAGGCCTCCCCAACGTCGACACTAAAGCTTGGAGCGAAGTTCCGGTGTTGTCGGACGCCTTCAACCCTGCTCTGACCAGGATCCGCCAGTGCGTGGAAGGAGGGGTGACTCCTCAGGTGGTATTTTGCAACTTCCTAGCCAACAGGTGTGCTCCGCTGAAGAAGAGGGAGAAGCTTGCTTGGGCCCTCAATAGCGTGATGGACGATGACCGGATCAAAACCTGTTTGAAGTCCAACCTGGAAGGCGCAACCTTGGAGCTTCACCTCAAGAAGTTCCAGCACGGCATCGACGTCGAGGGTGACTATTTGTCTCCACTGGCGGCTTTCCTCCCTCTGAACATGGAGGCAGAGTTCAGCAGGGATCTCCGGCGTAAGATGCCGATGCTTGATGACCTTGGTGTCATCGAGAGGCGTTCGACCACTGGGTTGGTGATCTCCGGGGCCTCCGAGGGTGGTCCTCCCTCTGTCCCGGAACAGAGAGTTTAATTCTCGGGCAAGGGCAAAGAGTTGGCCGAGCCCTCGAGCTGAAAAAGGAAGCTGAAGCATTCTGACGGGAGGTCCGACAGGCCTGCTCCTTCCCTAGCGGCTCCATCTCCCCGGAGGGGGAGGTCTTCAACAACGGCATCCACTCCAGCATCGGCATCTCCCCGGGGTGCTAGTTTTGGTCGAGTGGCTGCAGTACCAGGACCGGCTGAAGGTTCTGGATCCAGAAGTTCCTCCCAATCAAGGGGGACCTCGACCAAAGCAGTGCCGACGGTTGCGTCAAGTTCCGGGGAACCCTCTGGAACAGATATGCCAGTGGCGCCTGGATCCAGTCCTAAGCGTCCGGAGAAGAGGTTCCGTGCTAACTGGTGCGAAAACCTTCTGAGGTCTTTTTTGTTTTTTACCTCAGTTAGTTGTTTTTTGTTGTAACTGTGTTTTGAGTTTCTTCGTCCTTCATCTGCAGTGTCCCCAAGAAAAGTACTGAAGCTCCGGCTCCAGCGATTGCAACTGATGCTGTGGAGACGGAAGCTCCGACTCCAATTCCAGTGCCGCCCCAAGGGGTGGTTGAGGCTGCGATAGTTCCGGCGGCGGCTGTTGTGGTCTTGGAACTTGAATCATCCCCAGAGGCTCCCATGGTAGCGCCGGACCATGGGAATGAAGATGCTCCAGCAGCACTGCCCCGGAGGTTGGAGCTCCGGGTTTGGACGATGAAATGGTGGACGCTTTGGCTTCAAAACCGGAGATATCTGTGACTCCGGCCCTAGAGCCGGATGTCGTTGAAATCCCGGCAGTGGAGCCGGTGTTTGATGCTACCCCGGCGGTAGAGCTGGTGGTTGATGAAGCTCCAGCGGTAGAGCCGGTGGTTGATGAGGCTCCGGCACCTGAGCCGGTTATCGAAGAAGTTCCGGCGGTGGAGCCGGTTGCTGCAGAACTTCCGGCGGTAGAGTCAGTGGTCAGAGAGGTTCCGGCGCCTGAACCAATCGCTGCAGAGGTGCCGGCGCCCGATCCTATGATGGTCGAAGCGTCAGCGCCTGGGCCGGTGATGGAGGAGGCGCCAGCGTGGGAGCCGTAAATGGCTTCAGCTCCAACCAAACCTTCAACACCTGCTCCGGAGGTGGTGATCCCGGAGGTGCCTGCGCCTGAGCCAGGGTGCTGATATGAAGTTGCTGGCCCCCCGCTAGAGGGACCAGCTGTTGACGACCAGGCGGCGGGGCCTTCGGAGCCAACTCCATAGGCTGAAGCTTTTGTAGCAGGACCTTCCTCGATGGCGGTCGAGGCTATTCTAGAGGGCGGCCCCAGTGCCGCGGAAGCTCAGGGAACCGCTCTTGTAAAGTGGGACCCAATTTTTGTCATAGAGAATGCACTGGAACTGGAGAGATGACCCCGACAGGTCCGAACCCGATCCCTCTGTCGTTGTCTATTGAAAACGCCTGCTCCAGTCTTCGCCAGGTTCAGCAGGCTTTTTACCACGACAGCAAGGCTCTCGAGGAGGAGCGTCAAACTCTTAGGAGGTGGCGCAACCGGCTCCAATTTGAGACCAAGCTGGCGCAGTCGAGGCTGGCTGAAGACATGGAGTGGGTGAGGAAGGAGAAGATTTGCCTGGAGTACTGGGGTAAGCTACGGGATGAGAGGGAAAGCATGACGCAATCCCTTGACAACCAGTCCCGGTCCATTTATGAACAGGCCAAAGCTACTAATAGCGCAGTAGATGATCGCCAAGAGAGGCTCGACGCCATCCACGCCAGTCTCGTCAAGCGTCAGGAGGCTCTTGAGGTGCGGGAGAAAAAGCTCGAGGATGAAGAGCAAAAACTCTTGGAGCTGCGGGACGACATCGTGAAGAGGGAAGAAGAGCTTAATCAGAGGCTAACTCTGGGTGACAAGAGTCTCGAGGAGCGCACCAAGAAGTTGGATGAGCGCTGCGAGAGAGAGGAGAAGAAGGCCTGGCAGCGAGGACAGGAACTCCACAGGAGGGAAACTGACATTGCTACCAGGGAGAAGAAGGTGTGGGGCCGAGAGAAGGACCTGGTTAACCGCCGGAATGAGATCCACCTCCGGGAGGAAGAGCTCAGTAAACTCGAAAAGCAGGTTGCTGAAAAGATTCAGCAGAATGCCAAAGAGGTGGAGCGTCTTGCTCGGGAGAACTCGGAGCTTGCGGCAGCCAAAAGATCCTTGGAGGAGATGTGAAGTAGCAGGGTTGCGGAGTCCCAACAAGTTTGGGACTTCTTGGGCAAAGCCAACGACGCGCTGACGCCAATGGGTTTTAGTCCCGTGCGTCCGGATTATCCGGAGCCGGAGCTGGACCAGGCGTTGCAGGCGCTGAGTTCGGCAGGCAACAAGCTCACCAAGATGGGCGATGTCATTGCAGACCAGCTGGAAACTGAGGGACAATCCCTGGCCAAGAGCGTCGCAGAATTTATTCTGTCGTGCTACACAAGCCGGGACCCCCAATTCCCCTGGACTCGGTGCCTCAAGGTCCCATCGTTGGAGAGGGAGAAGCTGCCCAGGCCAGCGTTTCTGAGGTTGCCCAGAAGGTCGCCTCATTCTTCCATAGGGTCTAGGACCATGTCTTTGTAGCTCCCGCTTGTATTCTCTCTTCTTCTTCTCCAATTTTGTAATCTCTTGTCTCCAGATGAATGAAATCCAAGTTTTTTATGAATTTCATTTTTTGTCTTCAACACTTTTGTCCCACTTGGCCCCCTGGTAGATGTACACAATTTGATTGTGAACATGTACCAAGAGGATGTAACAGTTGTTGAAAACTCACGTGCTTCAGACTTGTAGGGCGTAGGTCCAAAGTCTTCGGTAGTGAAGGTTCCCTGAGGTTGTCGGAGCTTAAGGGCTCCGGCCTTGACCTTCATCGGAGCTTGGTAGCTCCAGCGGTGGTCTCCATCAACACGTAGCGTCGACAGTTAGTCCTCTGGAGTCTTCCCACCATCTTTTGTTCATTTTGACGGCTAATCCCATGGTTTTACCGGAACTGAGTAGCTCCAACGATGCTTGCTATCAATGTTTAAAACATCGACTACAAGCCTTCTAGGGAATGTCGGAGCTTTAGTAGCTCAGGCTGAATTCACCATCATCACGAGATTTTTATTTTTCCTGCACACTGAAGTCAAGAAAAATAGTAAAATTTGTTTCCTATCTATAACTCAGTTGCGACTTATTATTCTCGTAAGAAATTTTTAGGCCGAGCGCAACTCCTCATACAATCAAGTGCACCGAGTTATTTTCTCCAGGTCCAATTGTTTTCAGGACCCGCCTTACTTCGGCCTGTCGGGGTGTAGGTAGAGTGGCGTACTTAGGGTGCAGGACCAGGCTAAGTCGATAGCACACTCCGGACCTAGATTGCTGGCGGCATTCAGGCAAGTGAACCATTCAACAATGTAAAAACCCGAAGGAATTAACAATGCGACTCGAGTTGTACATGAATTAGTCGATCTAAAAAATTCTTGAGAATCGCACAACTTTGTTATAGACAAGAAAGAGAAAAATAAAAAATATTGAGCTTGTACAAAGTAAATGCACGTGGAGTCTGTTTTCACACAAGGGGTCTTTCATTATAGGTCCGAGGTATAGGGGAAACAAGTACACCCTTAGGGTACGGAACCAGGCTAAGTGTGTTCTATTTCTTGTTTGACCCATGGTAGCTAGCTTCACTTTTAGTTCTGAGACTATGACAAGTGTTTCCTGAACTCTGCGGACCTTCCAAAGAAGGTCCGGCTATTCTCCCGGAGAAGCTACCCGACTCTGTACAATGACTCTATAACATACATCTCGTGTAACTACAGACTCACCTCCGTGATATTAAGCGTAAAACTTACGGAGGTGCTCAATGTTCCAAGGATTAGGGAGAGGTGTCCCATCCTCGGTTGCCAAGCGAACGCATCCAGGACGGGATACTTTAATCACTCGGAAGGGTCCTTCCCAGCTGGGGGAGAGTTTGTTTAACCCTTCCCTGGATTGTATTCTGCGTAACACCAGATTGCCTTCCTCGAGTTGTCTTGAACATGCCTTTGGTGATAGCGCCGGAGAGCTTGGCGGTATCGGGCATTTCGAATAGTTGCTCGACACCTTCCCTCTTCAACGAGGTCAAGGTCTTCACGCCGGAGCTGGTCCTGCGCGGCATCTTCGAAAATCTTGACCCGGAGCGACCCCAAGGTGATTTCTAGAGGAAGGACTGCTTCAGCTCCATACACTAGGAAGAAGGGTGTCTCTCCGGTTGAACAGTTTGGAGTTGTCCTGTTGGCCCATAGAGTGGGCGGGAGCTCTTCAATCCAGTTGGCTCCATGTTTTTTTAGATGCTCTTATGTGCGCGTCTTGAGTCCTTTTAGGATTTCTGCATTTGCTCTCTCGGCTTGTCCATTGCTTGCCGGGTGAGCTAGGGAAGCGTAGCTGACATGAATGCCAAGGTCTTTGCAATATCCTTGGAATGCAGAGCTTGTGAATTGGGTCCCATTATCGGTTATGCTTTTGTTTGGGACTCCAAATCTACATACGATGGACTATAAGAAGTTGATGGCTGATATCTTGTTTATTGTCACAACTGGAGTTGCTTCTGACCATTTGGTGAATTTGTCAATGGCGACGTACAGGAATTTGTAACCTCTGACGGCTCTTGGGAAAGGTCCCAAGATATCCATCCCCCACATAGCGAAAGGCCATGTAGGAGGTATCATTTGTAGAGGCTGGGCCGGTGTGTGAATTTGTTTTGCATGATACTGGCATGCTTCACATTTCTTCACCAGCTCAGTTGCATCCCGGAGCGCTGTAGGCCAATAAAAGACATGCCAAAAGGCTTTACTGACAAGCGTGCGGGAAGACGCATGGTTCCCACACTCGCCTCCATGGATTTCTGCAAGGATCTTGCATCCTTCTTACTTTGTGAAGGACCGCATTAGGATGCCGTTGGAACCACGCCAGTAGAGATCCCCTTCTACCAACGTGTATCTTTTAGCCAATCTGACTATCCGGTCAGCGGATACATCATCTTCAAGAAGGATGTTGTCTTTCAAGTAGCTCCGGATCTCCGAGATCCATGCATCGGAGCTAGCTTGAGCATTCGAGTCTTGCGTGCTGGGTTGCTCGGAGCTTCCGGCAGCACCTACGACCCTTGATGGTTGCCATGGTAACAGGGCCATCGGGACTGCCAGCTTCGAGGTGCTGGTCTCACCCCCTTCGCTCAGCTCGGCAGGCTGAGCTGTCAGTTTAGACAACCTCCGGACGAAGGTTCCGTAAGGAGCCGGAGATCCGATTGACGCTTTCATCGAGAGTTCGTCAGCTTCAGCATTATGAAGGCGCTGTACATGGTGGAGGTCCAGGACTTCGAAGTCCTTCTGAAGCCTCTGGACTTCAAGGAGATAAGCAGCTAGCTGGGGATTATTGCAGGAGCATTCACCCTTCACCTACTTAATGATAAGCTGCAAATCTCCCTTGACCAACATCTACTTGACACCATAGGAGAGTGCCACCTTTAGTCGGTAAATGAGTGCTTCATACTCCGCCATGTTGTTGGTCGCCTTGAAGTCAAGGTGCACCATGTATTTAACCTTCTCCCCGGTCGGAGCGAGGAGAAGGACTCCTGCTCCGGCCCACTGCTTCTGCATGGAGCTATCGAAGTAGAGAGTCCAGTGAGGCTCAGTGAAGACCGGAGCCTTGATTTCCGGCTTCTACTCACTCGGGCCCCTAGGATTTGATGGAGAGGGGGTCCATTCCGCCACAAAGTCCGCCAATGCTTGACTTTTGATTGCCATTCTTGGGACGAATTGAAGGTCAAACTCGGCCGATTCTGCTGCCCACTTTGCAATGTTCCCAGTAGAGTTGGGATTATGCAAAATCGGTCGCAGTGGATATGAAGTTACCATCGAGATCTTGTGAGCTTGGAAATAGTGTCGGAGTTTCCGGGAAGCAATAAGAACTGCATATACCAGTTTATGTACTTCCAGGTACTCAGTTTTGTCGTCGTGGAGTACTTCACTGATGAAGTACACTGGGCGTTGGACTGTCCGGACCCTCCCGAAGGGGCTCGGAGATCGTCCTCATTGACCTGGACTCTCCCGGAGGGGTCCTAACCTTCTTTGGGGATTGTCGGGTCCTTGTTGGAGGAACCCGGAGCTTCTTCAGGAGTGACCTGGACCCTCCCAGGGGGTCCGGCTCTTCTTGCTCAACAAGAGTAACTCCTTGTTGACTTGAGTCTGGGGGTTGGGACCCAGACTCGCCTTTAGGAACCTCCTGACTCTCCCGGAGGTGTCTGGATTCCTGAGCTTGTAACGGTTCTGGTCTCTCGGCAACCAGGACCATGCTGACAACTTCGTTAGTTGCCGAAATGTAAAGCAGTAAAGGCTCACCAGGGTTAGGAGCTACCAAGGTTGGTAGAGTGGTGAGGAGATGCTTCAGCTCCTGGAACGCCTTTTCTGCTTCTTCAGTCCATTGGAATGGTCCGGACTTCCTCAATAGCTTGAAGAAGGGTAGTGCCCGTTCCGCCAGTCTTGAGATGAACCGGCTGAGGGCAGCTAGACATCCAGTCAGCTTATGGACGTCCTTGATGCGAGCTGGTGGCCGCATCTCTTCAATGTCTTTAATCTTCGTTGGATTTGCCTCTATGCCTCGATGATTTACCAGGAAACCAAGAAGCTTTCCGGAGCTAACCTCGAAGACACACTTGTCCGGGTTCAGCTTCGTGCGAGTGACTCGCAACTTGTCGAAGACAGCTTGCAAGGTGTCAAGAAGGGACTCCTTGTCCTTAATCTTGACGACGATGTCATCGACATACACTTCCACTACATCTCTAATAAGTTCTCCAAAGGTTTTGTACATAACACGTACAAATGTTGAAGCTGCATTCTTGAAACCAAATGGCATGGCAGTATAACAATACAATCCATCTACTGTGATGAAAGAAGTATGCTCTTCATCTTCCCGACATTATTATTTGATGGTACCCATAATATGCGTCTAGGAAACCCAGTAATTCACACCCGGAGGTGGAATCCACTATCTGATCTATTCTAGGTAGTGGGAATGGATCTTTTGGACATGCCTTATTCAGTGTTGTGTAGTAGATACACACCCGAAGCTTCCCTCCGGCCTTGGGTACAACGACTGGGTTTGCCAGCCATTTTGGGTGGAAGACTTCTCGGATGAATCCAGCTTCAAGCAACTTCTTCACTTCTTGCCGTATGAAGTTTTGTCGCTCTACTGATTGCTTTCGAGGCTTCTAATGTACGGGCCGAGCGTTGGGATAGATCTTCAGATTATGCTCAATCACTTCCCTAGGGATCCCAGGCATTTGTGATGGTTGCCAGGCAAACACGTCGACATTAGCCCGGAGGAAAGTGATGAGCGCGAGTTCCTATTTGTCATTTAGACCTCCCGATATAAGGTTGGTTTGAGCAGCGTCAGAACCGATTTGGACGACTTTGATAGGAATGTCAGTGTCGCTGCTTGGTTGCACACGAGGTGCGGAGGTTGAGCCTTGATGACGAATGCTCGGGGGTTTCGGAGCTTGCTGCTGCCTGGACTCTTCCTCCTGCGCTGTAGCAAGCGCGTGAAGTTCTTCCAGTGCAGTCACTCCGACAGTGCAGTCTCCACGGTTCTGGACAACACTAGCTGGTGTTGGCATCTTCAACACCAAGTAGCCATAATGAGCAGCAGCCATGAACTTGTATAAGGCTGGCCTGCCCAGAATGGCGTTGAAGGGTAAGTTGATCTGAGCAACATCAAAGACCAACTTCTCTGTGCGCAATTCTCCCGAGTCCCGAAGGTCACGGGAAGAGTAATGGCACCAAGCGGGGTTATGGCCCCTGGACCTACTCCAGAGAAAGGTCGGGAGGGGCGAAGATCTGAAGGTCGGAGCTGAAGCTTGACGAAAGCTTCGAAGCTTATGAGGTTCAGCCCCGAACCTCCGTCCACCATTACATGGTGTAGTTGAATATTGTTGATGGTTGGAGATACCATCAATGGGAGTTGACCAGCTCCGATCATATTCCGAGGGCAGTCTAACGCGTCGAAAGTGATGGCAGTATCCATCCACTTCCAATGCGGCTCCGCCCTGGCGGTGGGAGCCACCGAAGCCATGTCCCACCGCATGGTATTGAGGACACGACGGGAGGTGATGTCCCACGAACCATCAAAAATGGTGTTCATGGTTTTCCGACGTTCATTATCAGAGACATCGAAGTCATCGTCGACGGTAGTGTAAACAACTTTCAGGACCATTCTAGGGTCCTGAAAGCCTAATTCTTCTTCAGCTGGAGCTTCGCCGACTTTCTGTTTTCCTTCCCTTTGTCGGAAAGGAACTTCTTCCCAGTGCTTGTTGTAGCGCTCGACAAGGTTCTGGACCTCTCTGCAGTCTTCCAAGTTGTGGCTGTTCGACTTATGAATAGGACACCACATTTTGGAGTTGCCGCTGTCGATTTTTGGATCTGGCAGATCTCCCGACACTACCTTTGGTAGATCGAGGAGTTGTAGTTCGGTAATGGGCGCGCAGAGATTCAATAAGGTGAAAGACACGTGTACATAGAGATTTACGTGGTTCGGGCCGCCTGAGCGTAATACCCTACTCCACGGGGTGTGTTGGTGATGTATTAAGCTTGTGAGTCTAGAAGAAGCTCCAGAAGAAGAAGCTCGTCTAGCTCAGGGTGTTCATGTAAAAGCCCGCTTTTCAGAAGAACAAAAACGCAAAAATGCGAACTTAAAAATTTTGAAAGTGGACTTGGAAATCCAAACTGACATGAACCATATGAGTTAACCCATGTTCTCTAAAAATAGGAACTGTTAAAATTTTACATATAGAACATGGTTGCTAATGTATTTGGAACTTAAGGGGTAAAATCCTTAATTTCCAGGTATTCACATTTTCAATGAAAAATTAAAGGACAAAAGAAAACAAAATGGAGAGAAAGAAAAAGGAATTATTCCAACCCTAAAATGGGACATTCAAAAAAAAATTCAAATCTAAGGCTGTAAATTTTTCCATGACCTTCTAATATTCCAAATGGACTCTCGGTAAAGTTTCAAAATTTTTGAAGCACGTTTTCCATTTATTGGACACGTATGAGAGTTTAATCAGAGTCGACTTCAAATTTAAACTTCGTACTTAACTTTGTCCATATCCATTCCAAATTTTTCCTGACGTCCCATATGGTATCAAAAAGGTTAACTCTAAAGTTTCAAGAATTTTGAACCTAATCTACCATTTATTTCATTGAATCAAGTATCACCGCTTGAAATCAAATTCAAACCTGAGTTTGAAATTCAACTTGCTCAGTTTTGAAATTCTGATTGCACCATAAAATTCCTCACATTTTATTTGGTCATTGGGCCAAAGTTGACTATTTTTGAAGCATGTTTGCTAGCCCTATTTGAATTTTGGAAAGAAGGAGGGAGGTGGGTCCCACAAGTGGTCCCCACAGGTCAGGTCGGCACATGCCTTCTCTTTCCTCCCCTGCCTCCACGCAGACGGCTGCATGCGCCACCGCGACGTTCCCTCGACCCTTATCTACCCCGCCCGACTCCACCGCCCCACGGCACCTCACCGCCCGGCCAATCACGGCACCGCCCCGCTCCTCCGACGCGCCGCCACGCGCCTCCGCTCCCTGCCACCGGTGCGCGCCTTTCCGTAGGCCTGCATCGCGCCCGCCGCGACGTCGTCCTCCCGCCGGCCGTCTGCTGGCTGAGCCGCCAAGCGCCTCGCCACCTTCCTGTCGCGTCCCGCAGTCCTGTGTCGCACCGTCCACGCGCTGCCAACGCCATGCCTCTACTCGCGCGCGCCATCTCGCCGGCCAACCTGCTCGTCGGCCGCCTTCTCTATCCCTGCACCGCGCGCGTCGCCCCAGCTCTCCTCCTTGCCTAAGCGTTCCTGAGCTGCGCCCACGCCAGCCGCGCGACGCCCGACCACCGTGCTCGCGTCTCCTCGTGCTCCCAGTTGCCTAGCTGCCGCAACGCGCCTGGCTGCCTCTGCTCCGCCCGTGTACCATAGGTTGCTGCTCGTCGGCCGTGCGCCATGGCCGCACCGCCGTCCAAGCCCGTTCTTTCCGCGGCGCCAATCATTTGCGCCATTGCTGTCATATCTCCACCCCACGGCACTGCTACAGCATGTTCCAATTCCACCTCTAGGCAACCAGCAAGGCTATGGCTGCGTTCGAAGTTAGGCCACATCGGCTATGCATCGACGTCATCGCCTACTTTCGGTCGTCATGGCGTTCTGCTCATAGGTCCTATCCTAGCAGAGAAGTAAGTGATGTGCGTGACAGAGGATATGCAGGAACATGCCTTTGACACGATGGTATTGACCACTGATCCAAGGTTAGCTCTGATTGTGCAAGATTGATTAGATTAGTGACTGCAGCCTAGGTGTTTGATGAAATGGTTACGAGGCGAAACTAAGTGTGTTGCTGTTCAATGCTGGTCTATGGATGCAGGTTTACTGTGGGTTGGCAATTGACCAAGATATGTGCCAAGATCCCCTTTGAATGGTGATGAAGCGACGGAAATCAAGTACACACCCAAGAAGTTCGCCAAAATGCCTACAAGGTGAGCCTTGCCCTGAAATACCTTGCTTGATGTCATCGAAGTCCGTTCGTCGTGACCCCTAATGGTACTCATGTGTCGTCAATCCGTACGTCCAGTTTCTGCCATGATATCATTCCTTTAGAAATCCCCAAGTTGACCTTCTTTGTCTTTTGAATCGCGTTAACTTGTCTGTGCGTACTCGTGATGTGTGTGGTGCTGGAACACAAGCACGACTCATTGGACAATAGTTGTCAAGCCAAATTAGGTTTTAGTCGATGAGAGAGTGATCGAGTCCTAGGTGTAATCTAGATGCTCGATGAAATGCCTTCTAGGTCAAACCAGGTGGGTCGGTGATCACCGATGACCTGGGGTAGAGGTATGCAAGAACATTGCGACCAACAAGGAGAACTAGACCAAGGGGAACCTTGGATAAGAGTTCCTTGGTTATGTCGAGGATGTTCCCTAACCGATCACAGGATTGGTTAACTTGGTGTACCAATTCATCGACGGCAGGTTCGTTGAGTCGCTTGCCGACGATCGAGTCACCATCACTAAACTTGTGACTCATAAGGTGGTGTTCGGGATTTCGCTCACCACCATTGACGAGTCCGGGTTGATGTGGACGTCGCTAAGACAATCTTCTTGAGATGGCAAAGCATGCCTTCACGGCAAGGTCTCGCATCATGTTTAAGTCCCGAGAGCTTACCGAGCTCACCTGGACAGGCTTGCGAGAGACACTACATTAGTGTCGTCATGTAAGCACTTGAACGATGCTCAAGAAGCTTGTCGTAGAAAGTACTTTACCTAAAAGTCATTTGAACGTTGTCTTAGTACTCATGCTAGGTTAACAATGCTTGTAATGACTTCTTAAGTCAAAGCCATGTTGATCCCAATTCAGTCCCAAGTGTCGTTAGGTTCCATCATGGTTCATCATAAGTCAGGACCCTACGACAGCACTGCTCACTTGACTAGGTTTACTCCTTTATGAGTTAAGTCAAGTTCATTGGTCGACTACTGAATCACGACCTTCGTCTTGTACACTCCACTCGTACTCAAGCTTTTGATGTCCCACCTTAATTTTTGGGTCGTCCTTACACTTCTCCACCCAACACTTCTTCACCATTCAGATTTGTCAATCTCGTGTGGCATAGCTTGAAGTGTGGTATGCTAAGTTGCAATGTAGCTTTATGTTGTACCTTTCAGTTCATACCGACACTTCTATGTCCACCTTGACTCATCCTCTGGTTACCCACACAACAGAGGCATATCTGTCCTTCCTAGTCAAACTCCTCGTTCTTAAAGTTTACACAACCCCATGGAGTCTATTATTAAACTACTTAATTACTTATATGCATATCATGTCGATAGGAACGTGATGATAGGTGATCGATGAGAAGTTTTGCTTGGAGGAGAAGGCCAGGGTGTCCACTTGAAGTCCTTGGTGAAGTCTGCACAGAAGGACCACTAACAATTGATATTTATTCGAGTCGCAAACTAAGACAAGCCCCGGTTTGCATTTAAGTCATTTATAAAATTTTACTTTATAACTATGATGAGTAGTATATGAATTGTGCATTACGCTTAGGATGATTGATACTCCACATGCATGACCAAAAATCCCAGGGATTGGTTGAAACGAGTTACAGTTTGACCTGTAGTAACTGCTTTGCTAATGCATAGGAAATCCGGTAGAAGTTGAGTAGTTGGAATCTACTGGCGAGAAATGTAGAACATATCTCACAGGATTGGTTAGATAGAAAATGGCAAAATATAATGAAACTGAGACCGGGCAGGGAATGGATAGGAAGTGGCGAGAATTGAGTCTCGGTCGCATAGCCCTGCCTGTGTCAATTAAGGCCCGTCTGTATGCGGCCCCTTCGGACAAGCTTGAATTGTACCGGCAACATAATGGACATATGGAATCCAGTAAACTGATGTAACTCGATAACTGGGGTGTCAAGGCCCATTAACTCACCATCGATAGGGGTGGGTTGAGGACAGTAAGGTGTAAATCGGTCGGCGGACACATGAGGTGTTCCGTGCGGAGACCTTCTGTTTGCGGAGGTGAGACGGGCTCGGCGTTCGGGTTTCTTGTGAATGGTGGCCATATACGCCTAGTACTGAAGTGTTATGTAGGTACAGGTGTACTCGCTGACACTTCTGAACAACGTATGTGTCGTGTTGTACGGGTGTGTCCTGATTGCAATCACTGTCCCTCGCAGTAACAGGGTACCACTTGTTCACTGCGCCGTGACGTAGTAAATACTAAAGAAGCCAGAGAAATATATTGTGTTGAATTATAATTGCTTTGCAACCTTGTATGGCTTAGAGATAGTACAATTAAAAGTTTACAGTTTCCCCATACTTTACCTGTAATAGCATTATGTGCTTTGGGCATGTCATATCATCGGCAAAGCGTTTCTTGTTTGATTGTGGAGTTTATGATGTGCCGTGCCTGAAGAATGTCATTTGCTACTTAAAACATGATTATAAGGATTCACTTCTAGGCGAGTCTATTTATGCTATTCCTTACCTATGCTTAGTACTTACCCCTGCATATGTCTAGTGAGACAGGTTAGTCTTGCTGAGCCTTATGCTCACGTTTGCTCTTTAACGATTTTTGCAGCTATTAGTTTTATTTCTGCTGTTCAGGTTGTACATGAGACTCGAGGTGTTAAGATAAATCTCATGTGAACCACGCCGCTGCTGAATGTTCTTCATGTTGCTAGTGAGAATCGTCCAAGGGCATGGACGTCTTCTCTCCTGCTTAGTTAGGTGAGATTATGAGTATGTATTTTTCCGCTGCGTTTGTACCCCTGTCGTACACTCTTTTGTAAACTCTTCTTATTATGAGATGAAAATTTTATATCTCTTGGTATCCTTTTCGTGTGTGCTGTTAGGTGCCGCATCGCACGGCACCACCCAATGAGATCCTCGGATGTGTGGACCCCAGTCCCCACAGACCTGGTATCAAAGCGAGGTTGGGAATAGCATGCTCGAAAAGAGCCTATTTTCGAAAACTCTGAAGTAGTCGAGTGAGGATTAGCTATATGCCCATTAATGACTATTACTAGTGTAAGTTATAAAGGTGGTGAACTAACTTGTTATATTATTCTGTAACGGCGCTCCGTCTTCAAGGTAAGAGGTAAGGTACACCGCTGAGAGCGGATCAATCTCGGTAAACTCTGCATACGAGATATGGTATGTGAAATTTCCATGGCTTAGCATGGAAAGTCAATATGAGTCTCCAAAACTTTTCCATGTTTCTGAGAACATATGACACGCGGTACCTCAGCGTGACACAAAATTAGTGGGAGTCCCCGTCGGGTGGTGTATAACCCGATAGTATGCATCTCTAGAACCATTCATGTTCTATGGGAGCATGCGAAACATGTATGCCCGAGCGTGTATAAGCCGGTTGGTACGGGACTCTTTGCTGTACAGACGTAGTACAACCATGTACCTCAAGACATGACTTCGCTTGAGGGCGACTCACACCAGAGTCGTATGCAATTACTTTTGATTATATCTTATTGTGACTGCCTGTCGTGTTTCCCCGTGCCGCCCTTGAGGCGTGAAGGTGTGAAAGGGGATTGTTTGTCTTCTGCAGGTACACTAACTCCAGTAGTGACCCGTGTAGCAAACGTTTGCGAGTGATCGATATTAGGACCACCTATAAATGTATCCGGATATACCGGGTTAGACTTTTCTTTTGGCAAGGCACGTAGTAGCGTCAGTATCACAATTGATACTTTGACCACCCCCCACGAAAGAATGGCTTCATTATCATCTTATAAGATTCAACTACCAGATGCTGGTAAGATTTGGATCAAAGTTTCGACATGGAACGTACAATGTGAAGAAGGAGAAGGCTTTTGTGTACTCTTGACAGAATCTAGCTCGATTATGTCAAGATGTGCTTCTAGTTAAACTTCATAGGACATCGTAGTATGCTATAGGGATGGGGGAGATCTTCAGGTCCTCGACGATTTCCCTATGGACGAGTTGGACAGAACAACACTGGGGAAACTCGTCCAAATCATTAGAAATCAGCATTTCTTCACCTCTTTGATATAATGAACTAGACTCGGCATTTCAACCATAACTGTTTGTAGAATCGTTGAATACATTCGTGTAATACATTTCCGGAAACCTTGCGACTTGTACAACAAGTTTGTAATGGAACTTGATGTCAAATTGTGAGGTTATCTATCTGAAAATCAGTGGCCAAATCAGCTTTAAACAACCATGATCTATCAAACTAAATTCTGAAACCTGAACCAATTGTTCCACTTAAAAAATCTGTATCTCTTCAACCTGGAGGGATTTGGAGGCAAGTGAATACTTTTTGGAAATCCTTTGAAGTCTTCTATAGGTTTTCTATTGACGTCCAAGCCAAAAGACGCTTTTATGGTGATAAAAATGCACCGTTATCACAGCAGCTGCTGTTCTGAAACTACATGGACCAGCCTCTGAATTTTTGCCATATTTCCTTGTATAAAGCTCTTCTATTCCATTAAGATACATTTATGGAAAGGGGAAGAGCTGTTATACAACTTTGTTATTCAGGGTTACCTCAAATTCAGTTTAGAAATAATTAGAAACTGGAGTTGAAGACAGTACATGTATATAGGTGCTATCTGAAACAGTCAGAAATATTCTGAACTTTGAACGGCCATAACTCTTAAACCAGAAATGCAACCTAGGCATATTTATACATGCCCGGAAAGTTTAAAGAGTACTCTATCAACTTACTATTGAACACAAAGGCTAAAAGTCATATTAACAAGGTCTAAATTGAAGTGTCGTTTAAGAGGTTCTGACAGCCCGGAAGAGGGGACATAATCTGAACTCTTCACCAATTGAATCATAACTTTTTGCAGACTTCACCTCTGCAGGCCTACTTTATGTGGTTGGTAAGTGTAGAGAGTCCTATACAACGTTTTGATAGAACTACAGAGCAGAATCCAGCTCTAACATACTCAAAATTTCAAATTTCTAAACTTGATCAAATATGGACAGCGAGTGGACAGTCCTGTATACAGTTACTGTTTCTCGCATAACTCGCAGTAGAATTGTCGAAAGACTTCATAATTTTCATTTATGGAATCTTGAGAATGTATGCAACAAGTTTGCTATGTGTTATTTTTGCAAATGTTGATATTTTTATATCTGAAAATTGTGGACAAAATCAGCCTTAAACAAAGGAGGTGCTGTCCAAATTTTCAGAAAAACTGTCAACTTGCAAATGCCATATCTTCTCAACCAGAAGTGATACGAGGGCAATTAAGTACTCCTTCGAAATTTTAGGAAGTCCTCTACAAGTTCTCTATTCAGATCAAGACCAAAATCGTTTCTTAAGTGGGTGAAATTTTGGAAATCGCAGAAACTGTCCGGGACTACAGAAAACTGGACAGCACTCTGAACTTTTCTGAATGTAACCCATAACTAGCAGATTTTGCATCCAATGGTGTCGCGCGAGTAACCGTTGGAAAGGTTAGTGAGTCAGATACAATTTTTGTAATTGGCTCCAGACCTGAATCTGTCGTCTACTTTTTCCAAATCGATTTTGAATGCAGAGTGGTCAATCTGAACTGAATTCAAATTCTGAATGCTGAAATTTTACCTAACTTCAAAAATTCATATCTTTTGAACCAGGACTGATATGAAGACAAGTAAGTACATTATGGAAATCTTATTACGTTGGCTACAACCTTGTTAATAAGAATATTTCCAGATTTCTAACGGAACAGTCTGAAATCTGTAGATCAAAACTGGTACTTATTAAGCAGGTCCTTCTGAAAGTGCAAAAAAATTCTGTTAACTTTAAAATAGCATAACATGAAAACCAGAGATGATGTAGAGGCAAACCAATACTTTTTGGAAAGGTCTTAAAGTCTACTTTAACTTTGTTATTCACCTCAAGTTCTGATTTTTCCATTAACTGGATCAAAATCTAGTTTGCGTTCAGACTGGTCGTTTGTCACCATAGCCTGGCCAGTTTGAACCTTTTGGTTTTTGTTAGGCATTTGGTTCTCGAGTTCAACTCGAGGAGTTTCATAACATCACAGGTGTTGTGATTCAACAATAATTACAATTAGAGTTGAGTATTAAACTCAATCAAATCTCTTTGGCTCCGTTGCTCATGATTAGTGTTCTAATTAGGCAACCGTGCACCTCACACTTTAAGAGTGTATTGAGCATGTGTTGCATTTCCATTAGTCGACAACCCTCCCCATAAGGATAGTTTGGGGTAAATTTCTCGCTTACCTAGCTTAAACCTTAAGGGGGAAGGAGTGCACCTAGTAATCAAAGTGATACGTTCACCTAGGTGTCATACCAAGGTACATCGACACCGAACCAACGTATTGGAAGCAATGCTCAAGTAAGTAGGACCGAGTACAACATTGACTCATTGGGTCAATGAGAAGATTAATTAACGGATCTTCTCGAACCCCGTTTCTTGGGGAACTCGATCATCGAGTTAAAGAAGTCAGTTGATTCTTCACGCTAAACCACTCCCTTGCTTCAGTCTCTGAGACGAGAAGCCATAGGTGAGTAGTATGAGCTGGAAATTCTTTAGCAAGAACGTGGATCACTAACCAAGGTCATGCCTAACCCAGTACTTTGTCAACCACTTAGTGTAACCTACGTAAGTGATGAGAACCTTACTCTTCAAAGGTTACTCTCTTTGCAACTTCTGAAGGCAACCCTACCGCACCTTTTAAAGGTTAGACATACTACCTTAGGAATTCTACGTGATGAAACACCTGACCCTTTGTTAAGGAATCACAACTACCTATATGATGTGATTAGCAAGCTTCAGGAAACTTCACATCAACAAGAAGTTCAATCGTTTTGTTCCATTATGTACACTATGTTGCCTTGAGATGAACCTCATCATCCCTTGCTAATGTTCTTACCTTGAAATTCTTGAACTTGGTCAAGACGTGAAAGTGACATTCGTCGTTCGACACTTTTAATGACCAATTCACTTAATCCTTCTGTATCTAGGGTACTTTTGTTTGTGTCTGAGTTGTCTTACCTATTTTTGCTCAAAGCATAATACTGAATGCACCATACCTTGCATAATTATCCGTGGAGTTGCATTGTGTCTGCATAATATAATCCGATATGTGATGCATCATAAAACGTAATTACTAATGAGTTTTGAGCAAGGATATGTGACCCCGTTTAGATACTTATGTAGTACCTAACATTTTTGAGTTGTGATCAATTTTATCGTTTGCAACACCTTCGACTGGTTTCATTATCTTGAGTAGCACAAGGGACACCTTGTGACTAAAACACAGTTGAGTCCTTATCCTTGACTTGTTGAAACTCAAATCGCCTTGAGTACTTGCAACTGACTGTTTCTAGCTGCGAGGAGTTTCTTATTGACTTCTCGACCTCGCTAGAACCTTAAAATCTTTTTATTCACGAGATTATTATTGATTACCAAACTTTGGAACTCTTTTACTTGTACTGCCTAATGGCATTGCTTCGACTACAAGACCAAAGCAGAAAAGTCTTCATAAGGGAAACATCCAGAGTTAAGGATGCTTAACTATCTTAGAACTCTAAGTACCTCTTCAATGAAGAAGGTTACTTCATTTTGACGGAAAGAAGAAGATCTCAACACCTCAACATAACTTTTTAACACCCATGTTTTACGACGTGATATTGTCATGTCGAGCCTCCTGTCAAGGTTATCGACCTAAGGACTGGAATCACTTGAAGCAAACCTTGGAATTTCTTAAGATGCCAGAAGATAATCACCATTTCCTAGAACCCATGTCTTTAAGGGCATTGCCATTTTCCTGAGTCAATGACCCTCTTTTACGGATCGTTCTCTCATTGTTTCTGTTATTCTACTTGTTAGAATCTCGGGACAAGATTCCTTTAAGGGGGAAGGATTGTAAAATCCCGCTTTTCGGAAGAACAAAAACGCAAAAATGCGAACTTAAAAATTTTGAAAGTGGACTTGGAAATCCAAACTCACATGAACCATATGAGTTAACCCATGTTCACTAAAAATAGGAACTGTTAGAATTTTACATATGGAACATGGTTGCTAATGTATTTGGAACTTAAGGGGTAAAATCCTTAATTTCCAGGTATTCACATTTTCAATGAAAATTTAAAGGAGAAAAGAAAACAAAATGGAGAGAAAGAAAAAGGAATTATTCCAACCCTAAAATGGGACATTCAAAAAAAAAATTCAAATCTAACGCTGTAAATTTTTCAATGACATTCTAATATTCCAAATAGACTCTCGGTAAAGTTTCAAAATTTTTGAAGCACGTTTTCCATTTATTGGACACGTACTGAGAGTCGACTTCAAATTTAAACTTTGTACTTAACTTTGTCCAAATCCATTCCAAATTTTTCCTGACGTCCCTTATGGTTAAAAAAGGTTAACTCTAAAGTTTCAGAATTTTTGAACCTAATCTACCATTTATTTCATTGAATCAAGTATCACCGCTTGAAATCAAATTCAAACCTGAGTTCGAAATTCAACTTGCTCAGTTTTGAAATCTGATTGCACCATAAAATTCCTCACATTTTATTTGGTCATTGGACCAAAGTTGACTATTTTTGAAGCATGTTTGCTAGCCCTATTTGAATTTTGGAAAGAAGGAGGGAGGTGGGTCCCACAAGTGGTCTCGACAGGTCAGGTCGGCACATGCCTTCTCTTTCCTCCCCTACTTGATTATATTATTTTGAAATTGAGGATGTTACAATTCTACCTCACTTAAACGGAATATCACCCCAAGATTCTATAAGGTTAGATTAGGAAGAGATCTAGATTTTTGTTAATCTAAAAGCTATCTCATTAAAAAGTATTTATTATTATTATTATTATTTTTTATAATTATATTTCTTATTTAGTTTTGAAATATTTATTCTAAAACCTTTAAAAGTTTAATATCTCACACAATGCAACAATAAAAACGTGACAAACTTGTTTTAAATAGTGTTAAGAGAATATTGCATTACCACTCATCTTTGTTATATATATATATATATATATATTTGGGTATCTAGTTATTTATTTCATTACATACACTATTATTTATTTAAACAGTGTGCTAAAAGATCTCGTAGAGCATTCTTTGTTTTTTCCATTATTTTATTTGAATTCAAACATATTCTTTAGAAATTGAAATTTGCATTTTCCACAAATAAACAATTAGGATGAAATATGTCGAATTGGTTCTTCACATTATTTTTATGTTCTTTACATTACTATTCTTATTTTATTATTATTATTATTATTATTATTATTATTATTATTATTATTATTATGGATGTGGCCTAATTTCCATTGTGGTTTCAATTATAAAATCTTTCATTTCAATTAAATTATCATGATTATTATTATTATTATTATTATTATACTATTATTATTATACCTTTTTATATATATGTGGGTCACAATCGCACCCACCATACAAGGAATCTCGCCCTCGAAATTCAAGTGGATCGACGAAGGAGAGAGGATACAATTTATTAGCGATCGGCTACCACTCTTAAGCAGATAAATGATATAATTTATTGTTTTTTGTTGATATGAAATGCATCAACAACATGTTACTAATTCTTTGTGACAAAAGGCCTGGGCTTCACATGCTAACTAAAGGGGACCTAAGCAAGTGAGGTGTAAAAATCTTTAAGAGTCTTCTTCTACTTTTGCGTCGTCATCATTCGTCGATCTTCAAACTCTCGCCAGTTGAGTCGAAACTTCATCTTCATAAGTGAGGTCAAAGGAAAGTCTAAGAAATCCATTCGAACTAAGGTCACGTGCCTAGAACCGGCATATAACTCTCATACCACTTTGTCACACTCAGTTTTATTAAGAATAAAACCAACTGCAAAATACATGTATGCCAGGATCAGTTTCACCATACATGTAAGACAAATAGTGATAAATAGTTCTATATCAAATTTAATCAACATTTATACCTCTAAAGAGAGTTTTTAATAGAACGGAAGAGGAAAAACTCTAGGGCAACCACATGCAAATCGACTAGCAGCAATGCGACCTTCTAAGCATCGTCTTCAAAAGAAACTTATATTTGCTTGATCTTCTTTCCAATGAGCAGCATATATGAAAAATAATGGCAAGAGCATGAGTACATAGAGTACTCAACAAGTGTGGAAAATATATGACATGAAGGACAGTAAAAAAGGAAAGGATGATAGTGGTGTAAGCACTAAGCATTAAACTATCCTTATAGCTTTCTTTAGCACCTAGAGCTAGGTGTATATTCCCAACCAAAATAGGATACTAATAATAATGAATCAATACTAATATCATTCCCAATCCATCATCTCAACCATCATCCCAATCATCGACTAATTATGAATTGGACACCAAGCCGCTCTTGTACGTGAGCACGGCTGACATGACAATTTTTCAAATCACTACAGAGAATGTATCCTTTATCCACAAGTCGTGATTTCATCCCTTGTTGCCAGTTGGACTAGGTAAAACTCACCGATGCCCGTGGTCGCGTACCACATTACACACTTCCTTTGGTGTGTGGCCAGGAGATCACTACGAGGTCTTTACAAAGGTTCTCTCGACGCGTACTAGTCCTCTGAGGTTTTGCCCCTGTACATAAGTGTGAGCCGACAATTGTGTCTCAATACCTCAGTTGCCTCCTCTTGAGCCATGCAGATCTCAAGGCAGTAACTCTGAACCAATTCCCCGCACTATCCAATCAAGAATACTACGCTGAGAGTGGCTTAATTAATTGACCAATCTGCCCCATACTGAGTCTTGCAGTTATACTATAAATCTTAGTGGCTTCCTTTATAAACCTGTCCTTAGAATCCGGCATGATTCATACCCAGAAACTCGGGTCTCATGCATACTGCACCATATCATACAAACCAACCCGCCAGATTCCTATTTACTACAGTTCATTTTCCAATATCATAATAATCATAATTCAATAAATAGCAAATGTTGTAAATGGTGTCCCCCCCTTCTAATATTAATGGCTAAGCATGAAATAATTTCCAAATGCCACCATTCCATACCCAAGGCGATAAGTAATCAAGGTAAAGCAACAGGGTAATCATAGCATAGAATTCATATTAAATTAACATGCAACTAAATAAAATCCCTAAGTAGGTACAAGATGGTCAAGGGCTTATGCCAGTTTTTATATAGCAGCTCTGTTTTCCTTCATTGAACTCCTGATCTTCATATTTTCGTGTTACTTCTTGTTCGATATACGAACTCGTATAAACTAACGTCAAACGAGAAATAAAAAACATTCAAGAACAATACACCATACAAGAAATATAAATACTATTATTGGAGATGTTACGACAATGATTTAAATGGGATGGATAAGTGATTTGTTCATGTGATAAAATGAAATACATTATGCAACTTTGGCTTCATAAGAACAATAGATATTTTCTATGTATTTATATTATTTTTATATTCATTTTATGCTCAAAACATAATTTTAGATTAATAAATGTATTTACCGTTTATTCCCCATTTCTTAGTATTTATTTGTAGGCTAAAATCATTTTAATGAATTTTCCATAGTAAACATATCTTTTATATGCACTCTACAATTTTATTTCAGTATAAAAAGATTTATAACTAATTTTCCTATTTATTTATTTATTTATTCCATCATTTGTAAATAGTATCCACTCACTAAATGCATTTTAACCATTATTTAGCAAAGGTTTATTAATTGAATAATTAAGATTAGATTTCTAAAATTTTTTCCGAATTATTTAGATGTTTCTGAAATAACATTATAAATTATTTGGGCAATTATTCTATTTATTTTATGCTGAAAATATTTCTTGCAGAATTCTATAATATAAATGTTATTACTTCCTTGTTTGGGGGCTGATAAGTAAATATTACAAGTGTTGAGTGGTTAAAATATAATTTCTAACAATAACAAGGGCTTTCTTGTTATTTTTACACATTCTGCATGATTATTTCATAATTAACAGAAACACTAGGGTCATCTTTGGAAAGGTTTGTACCTATTTGTAATCTAAATAAAATGCACAGGGACCTAACAGCAAAAGCCCATATTCCTGTTATTTTTTATTTATTTTTCTATGTAAAAGTGGTGAATTGGGTCTGTGGACCGAAGGTGTGGGCGGGGTCCATGGTCCAGTATGGACCGGGGCCATACCCCGTTGCCTGGATTATGTTCTGGCCATCCGATTAATATCCAATCGTTTGGAGGGAATCCGGCGGGCGGGTGGCGTTGGTAGTGAGGTGGACGGCGGCGCCATGGCCTTTCCTCGCCGGAGCATCGCCAGGAAGATGCTACCGTGGCTGAAATTAATCAATCTTTGCATGAATAGAGAAAGGAGGTCAACGGGTTCCTCACCATGGGGTCGCACGCGTGCGAAGACGGCCACAAACAGGCTCCCTACGACGGTGTGGCAGCATCCACCCTTTGGTCACGGTGGGGAGAACTTTGGGTGGCGGAAATTCGTCTTCGAGGCGTCCCTTGGAGGAGGTGCGACATCCCAGATCTCGACAGTGTGATGGAGGGGACCAGATTGAATTCCTTGCAGTGGGACTTCGAGCTTTGTGGACGTCCATCCTTGGCAATGTGGACAGCGCACGATACAGGGGCGCGAAAGGCGACGACTTTGGCGAGAGTGCAATGCACCGAAGGGAGATCGGGGCACGCAGTGGGGCACGAATGTCAAGGGGTGACGGTTTCAGCGCTATCTTTGGTGTGGTTGCCGGCTAGGCGTGAGCGCCGCAGGGAAGAGAAACCAGCGCTGACCAGTGGGGCCCGCGTGGTAGAGGGAGAGAGGGGGAGAGAGAGGGAGAGAGAGGAAGGGAGAGGAAGGAGCAAAGGGTAGATTGGGGTGGGGGTGGGGCGCATGCACGAGAGCAGTGGCGATGGCACGCGTATGGATGGTGGTTGCTAGGGTTAGGATGGAAGTCGTGCTGACAGGTCGGGCCCCGGGTACAGTGAGAGAGAGAAAGGAAGTGCGGGCTGTGCCGCAAAGAGCAAAGGGCAGAGGGGAAGTTGGGCCGCAGGTGCGGATTTTGGCCCAAGTGACGTTTTGTTCTTTTATTTTTTTTCTTTTCTCTTTTGCTTATGATTTTGGTTTTAAAGTTTTCAAACAAAGTTCTTATCAAATCTTGTATTCAAAATCACCCAATACGCACAATAAAAAAGCACTCTAATATATTTATCTTGATTATATTATTTTGAAATTGAGGATGTTACCAATTGTAAAATATTATGAAACCAATTTTGTTGGATCACTCTTGACCTACTTTGAACGGAAAACCAATTATTGGCCATGTCAAAGCTACTGGCTTTTCATGAAAATTCTAGAAGGGGTTTAACTTCATAGAATTTTCAAGCACAGAGACTTTCATGAACTTAGACCAATTTTGGCCAGTATCCTACACATAGAACATGTTGTTCGCTGTACAAATTTTAGCAGCATTGGACTTCATTTGATATACTCAATTGTGTTTCCATTCAACTATGTCTATTATATCACTAATCCACTTTTCAATTCAAATTGCATAATGAATAGTTCTCGAGCTCGAGAAGACCTAGAGCCCATCGAAGTCATCGCTCGGGAGATTAACTTTGACCCCATCTCGCAGCCAGGAAGGCCTTGGTTTGTATTTAACATAGTTTCTAAATTTTGATTTGTATCATATGTATGAGATAGCAATTAATTGTGCATTTGGTCTAGGTGCTTCGGTATTTCCCACTTGCATGACCAGAAAACCCAATGAGAGCAGGGTAGATGGTTAAGTTCTTGACATGTCCACCTATGCTTAATGTTGTAGATTATTCAATAGATGTCGAGTAGTTAGAATCTACTAGTGAGTTCAGAAATTGGGATAACACGGGTTTGTTCGAGCGAGAGATTCACCATTTCAAATATAAGATCGGGCGTAGAGTACGAGCAGCAGGACAGGGGCATGTGAGCCATAGCCTTGCCTGTGTCGATCAAGGACTAATCCGTGTGCGGCCCTGTTGAGCAAGTTTGAATGTACCAAAGGCATACTAGATATTTGAGACCCAGTAAACCGATGTATCTTGTCCACCTTAGTGTCAAGGCATAACCCTCAGCCTTATACGTGCCAGTTGAGAGCAGCAAAGTGTAACTCTGCGAGCGGGTACGTCGTGCTCCATGTGGAGGCCTCCTGCTCGTAGCGGTGGGATCGGTTCAGCATGTAGGTAGGGGTGATAGGTTGCCACATACAACATCAATGGAGTGTCCCTTCACAACTCTGAGTGTGGGCGTATGTGTCGTGCTATTCGGGTATCCCTACAGGTGTATATCGATTCAAGTCGCCGTCCCTCGCGGTTATAAGTATCGCTTGTTCACTGAGTCGTCATGTAGTGCAGTTGGAATTATTGAATCATGTTTTATGAATTAGTCTTGTATTGATACTTGCAATGCTCTATATAGGTCGATCAATAAATTTATGATTCATTAAGCCTTAAATTGCTGCTAAAAGCTAAAAGTAAGGATGAACATTTATGCGAGTCATTTTATGCACTAGTTTTGCTATGTCATAGGTATATCCTACATGTATAGTTTTGTATTTAGTGGCGATGGTTAAGTCTTGCTGAGCTTTCCTGCATATGGTTGCTATGTAATTTTTGGTTGTGGATGATGACTATGATGAAGGATTCACTAGTGAGGCATTGCCCTCGTCGGGGTACACGACCGACTGGGGACCCTATATGCCATCGTGAGTTCCTCTTTTGTGTTTCTAGTGTGATTCCTTTCGCGGGGTGAACGGATCACTTTTACATAGCTTAGGCTTGACAGTCGTGAACTATGAATTTTCCTTCCGTTGTAGTGTATTTTGATGTATATTATTTGTAAAAGAGACAAAGTTTGTAAAAGACTATGTTGTGTTATGTAATGTGGTTTACCTTTTTATGTGTGATATTGGGTGCAGCATCGCACGACACCAACCAATTGTGATTCCTGGAATGTCAAGACTTGGGTCCTCACAGCCTTGTATTAGAGCCTAATGGGAATAGCATGTTTTAAAAGGATCGTAGTATGAGAAAACTTAGTTCTACGGTGAGGAATCGATAGTAGCCCTCATAAGGACTATTATTAGCATAGTTACTTAAAGTGGCAAAGCTAACATATTTGTTATTATATTCTGTAACAATGCTTCGATGTCTGTTAATAGGTAAGGTACACCACGTAAGCAGATCAATTGAGGTAAGCTCACCATACGAGGAGTGGTATGTGATTGTCCAACGTGACTTGGCACGGGAGTTAATATGAGTCTCTAAACCTTCTTATGACTCTTGGAACATATGAAATGCTGATACCCGGCATGCTTCAGGCAAAATCTAGGATACCCAATTGTGTGGTCAAAAACGCGATAGTATGCAACTCTTGAACAATTCATGTTCAATGGGCCATACGCAACACTCGTCATCGGCATGCCCCGCTGCGCGCCTCTGATGTAGGGGCAGTAGGTGGTATTTGCTGGGTTGATAAAATTCCCAACCGCGAAGACTCGTTCGTGCTCCATTTGAGTCCCCCGTCGCGTGGTGTGGAACACGATCACGTTTCTTCAGACGTGTATTCCTCGAGGATGGTCTGCATGGAATGATATAGGGCATTAGACTTGGACATTGATAATATATTGTGACTGGATGTCTTGCTGGCTATGTGGTCTCGCCCTGTTGTGGCGCATAATTGGTGAATTGTAATTGCGTGTCTTATGCAGGTACACTAACCGGGTGATTGTACTGCGCTACAAAATGTTCAAGTGATTGTGTATAGTGCCACCAATTTAGACGTATATGACAGTATAAACCGGTTAGGATTTTCATTTTGTGAGGCACACAGTACCAACATATATCCCATTGATGCATTAATGGATTTTGCTGTAAAACAGACTCAAGAAGACGTAAAAGTACAGTATTAGCAATCGAGCTCTGATTTTGAACTATGTTTCAAAATTGTAGTAGGTTTAAACTCAAGTTCTTCGAAAAATGGAGAGCCATGTTTTTTGCCAGCATATGACCTGACTTTGAAAAGACATAACTCGCAGCATAATAATCCAATGGAGGTGTATTTTACATAGTTGAAAATATTAGGAGGTGCTCTACAACTTTTCCGTTGACCACCAGAACAGAATCCCTGTCTAACCTATTCAAAATTTAAAAGTTCCAAACTCTGCCCAACTGGACAGAAACAGGAACCCTCTCTGGACTGTTTGCTATTTTTGCCATATGTCACTCTAGAAAAATATAACAGAGTCGTGTAGACATTTTTTAAATCCTTACATTATGTATTACAACTTTGTGATCTGTGGTTTTTTATTTGTTGATGCTAATTATCTTGAAATCGTAGCTCAAAATCAGCATCAAACAAAGGAGTCGCTGTCAAAATTTCTAGAAAACTGTTAAATTTGCAAAGACATATCTCCTCAACCAAAAATGGTCTGGAGGCAAACCAATACTTTTTGGAAAAAACATGAAGTGTTTTCCAACTTTGTAATTCACTTCAATATTTGATTCTGCCATTTACCAGATCAAAATAAACTTTGAGTACAAACTGGTCAGGTTTCAACAGAAACATAATCGGTTTGACATATTTGTGTTCTGTTTGAATTTGGTTCTCGATTTCAATTTGAGAAGCGTACAACCAGGTGTTGTTACTCAACAATTTACCGGTGGGATTGAGAGTTTTACCCAATCAAACCTCAGTTCTTTTTATGACCATGTTCGTGTCACATTGAAGAATAGTGAGTGTGTGTATTTGATAAACGCACATAAAGTCCCGACGCGACCAATGATAGTTGAAATAAACTTCCATCCATGGAGTTCATTATTTTGGAACTCACTATTGTAAGATCAGTCCATGGATGATGTATTTTGCATAAAGTCTTTATCAATATATGTTACTGTTATGCAAGTTTATCAATACGCACACTATTGTTTCTTTCCTATATGATCTTTTAGTATCACGTCTCATGTTGGATAAATGATTATCACTGCAGAATGGTGCACACCCGTGCAACGTACGAAGTTGGTGGCTAGAGACAAGGAGGTAATGACTCCCAGCAACCAGAGTAGGAGCAGCAGAACATAGGGGCCTGCGAGTCATAGTCTTGCCTGTGTCGGTCAAGGACCGATCCCTGTGCGGCCCTGTTGGGCAAGTTTGAATGTAGTGAAGGCATACTAGATATATGTATAGATGGCCAATGGGTCGTCGGGCCATGGCCGGACCAAAATCTGATGAGCCCGACATGGCCCGAAAGTAAGCTCGGGTCGTGCTGCGCCGACACATCGTGCTGACGCCCAGCCCAGGGCCAATCAAGAGCAAGGCATCCTCAGCCGTGCCGGGCCCAAAATGGGCTTTTAATTCCGGGTCGGCCCAAAGCCCAGCGCAATGCTGCAGCTCTGAGCCTCAAAGCGGCGAGGCCGTGCACCTCGACCGGTAGCCCGTGGGGTGGGGCGGGCGATGCTTCACGGATCTGGAGCTCCGAGGCTGCTGGCAGCAAAAAAATGATCATCTTTCATGGATTTGAAGGTAGGAGCTCAGGCGGTGGCCGACGAGTTGGGGTGCGGCCGTGCACGAGTCAGGCGCCAACTAGAGTGAGGGACAGGGCGGGGTGCGGGAGACGGTTCGTCAGGGTGTTGGCGCTGGCGAGGTGCGGCCGTGCAGGAGCCGGGCGCCGTAGGGTGCGAGAGTCGGGCATCGACGGGGCCAATCGATCGTCGGGTGGGAGACTGAGAGAGAGAGTGGAGATCGGGCATGGAATGTGGTGACTGCTGGGGTGGCTAGTGAGAGTGGAGATCAGGGTTTGAGTGACATTTTATACATCCGTGCTTAACGGGTCGTGTGTGTGCCGCGCTTGCCCAGAAGGGCTCTACAGGCCGCATGTCGGCCCAGTCGAGCTGACCCTTAATCGGGTTGTGTCGGGCTGGCCCAACGTCCCTGAGACTAAGCCCAAGCACGGCCCGGTCATGCTTCGGGCTGTCCCAGGCATGGTGTGCGTCGTGACGGGTCCAGCTGAAACAACCGTGCTTCATGCCGACCCAAATGGGTCGGTCTAAAACCCACTCATCAGATTTTGGCCCGAGCACAGCAAGGCTCGTGCCGGGCCGGCATGGCCCTGCCCATTGGTCATCTATAAGGAGACCCAATAAACCGATGTATCTTGTCTGCCTTAGCGTCGAGGCATAACCCACTACCCTTTAGGTGATAGTTGAGAGCAGCAAGGTGTAAATCTGCCAGCATGTACGTTGTACTCCGTGTGAGGGTCTTATGCTCGTAGCGGTGGGATTGGTTCAGTGTGTAGGTAGCGGGTGAAAGGTTGTCACATACAACATTAGTGGTGTGTCTTCGCAGCTCTGAGTGTGGGTGTATGTTTCATGCTATTCGGTTATCCCTGTAGGTGTATATCGATTCGAGTCGCCGTCCCTCGCGGTTATGAGTACCGCTTGTTCACTCAGTCATGACATATTAATTACTACAGTTGCAATTCTTGAATCATGCTTTATGAAATAATCTTGTATTGATACTTGCAATGCTCTAGATAAGTTGCTCACTAAATTTCAGATTCATGAAGCCTTAAATTGCTTCTAAAAGTAGAATGTAAGGACAAACATTTATGTGAGTCGTTTTATGCACTGGCTGTCCTATGTTCTATGTATATCATGCATATAGAGTTTCATGTTTAGTGGAGACAGTTAAGTCCTGTTGAGTCTTTGTGCTCACGATTTCTACTTTAAGTTTATGTTGCAGATGACGACTATGATAAAGGGTTCACTGGTGAGGCATTGCCTCTGTCGGGGTACACGATTGAGTGGGAACCCTGCACGGCACTGTTACTTCTTCTTTTGTGTTGCTAGTGTGATTCCATTCGCGAGCTAAATGGATCACTTTTGCATAGCTTAGGCTTGAGAGTCGTAAGCTATGAACTTTCCTTCCGCTGCAGTGTATTTTGATGTATATTATTTGTAAAAGAGACAAAGTTTGTAAAAAATTATGTTGTGTTATGTAATGCAGTTTACCTTTTTATGTGTTTCGTTGGGTGCCTCACACGGCACCACCCTATTGTGATTTCCGGAATGTCGGGACTCCAATCCTCAGATCTGCCCCACCCTACACCCGTTCGTCGGCAACGGCTCCGTCCCCGGTCATCAGCGCCGACCCAGCCGTCTGCCTCCCCAGTCCCTAGGCTTTGTTGATCTACCTCCGACTTCCGCCTACGCCGCCCTCGTCCATCAGCGACCACCTCCATCATACCTGGTCGTCCGCCTTTGCCCCTATCTCCGCCATGCTTCCACCGATAGTAAATGTCCATCTCACCGCTCCCTATCGTCTACCTCCATCGCTAGTAATCTATCTTGCCACCCAAGATCGTTAGCCTCCATCAAAGTTGCGGTTGCCCAATTCACAAGTTTGTTGCAATATATGTATTTTATCGCCACAATTTATGCTCGTTACATTTTCAGTGTGATTCATTGCAATAGACTTAATTTATTGCCACATATATTTTTATCGTTGTATTTGCAAAATGATTCTTTGTAATCGATTTAATTTACTACCACAAATATCTGAATCATTGCATTTGTCTATGTATATCGCCACAAATTTTAGGATTTGCAATTACTAAAATATTCACTGCAATAAAGCGTATTATATTGCCACAAACATTATAAATTATTGCATTTTCAATCTGTCGCCATAAATCAAGAATGTTGCATTAGTAATATATTGTCACAAAATTACAAAATGTTGCATTTGCACTCAATCGGCACAAACCACAAAACTTGTGTTACACTTCTATTGTAATGAATCCAAAAATGTTGCATTTTCACTCTATCACTATAGAATCATGGATGTTGCATTAGGATCTATTACCACGAATCAAAAAATATTGCATTTTTACTCTATCACCACAAATGAAGAATGTTGCATTAGAATCTATTACCACGATAAAAATGGTTGCATTTCTACTCTTATCACCACAAACTAGAAATATTGCATTAGGATCTTTTGCCACCAATAAAAGAACATTACATTTGCACACTATTGCCACAACATCATTAACGTTGCACTAAGATCTATTGCCACAAATTGGAAAATATTGCATTTTCACTCTATCACCACAAATTATTAACGTTATATTTGGATCTATTACCACAAATCAAAAATTGTTGCGTTTTTAGTCTATCACCACAAGTTAGGAATGTTGCCACATTGCATTTGCACAATATTGCTACAAAATTATTAATGTTGCATTAGGATCTGTTGCCACAAATAAAAAAAATATTGCATTTTAACTCTATCGCCACAAATTATTAATGCAACATTTGGATCTATTATCATAAATCAGTAAGCATTGCATTTTTACTCTATTACCACAAATTTTATAACGTTGCATTAAGAATCCATTACAACGAATCAGAAATTGTTGCATTAGCACTCTTTCACCATAAATCATGAATGTTGTATTAAGATCTATTGTCACGAATCAGAAAACATTGTATTTATACTTTATCGCCACAAATTTACTATGAATGGCTAGTGGATTTTCTGATACGTAGATTTGTATCTACAGTTATTATATCTCTACCTCTCACATCTAAATTGTAAATCTTGTCTCTCTACAGTTATTACAGCACTGGATACAGTATTTATTCTTCAAGGAATTCTCCAGACAGTTACTCTTACGAATGTGGTGTTGAAACATAAATAATTTAATGATCTGTCTGTGGAAATGAAAATTTATGAATATTTACAGGCCAAACAAATGTTATTTATGGTTTTCAGACAATTAAGTGCATATGCAACATTATCTGCAGTTTGAATACATTGTAAGCACCACGTTGTTGTAACTCATTTCGCTGTGACTGCTTACTCATCTTATTATTACTCTTCTTATTAATACAGGCCGGCCAGTCCGGATTTTTAAAAAAAAATACATCGTAAAGTCAATCATACAGCTAAATGGCACCTATGATGCCACCACGAGAGAGAATATATCATTGCAACTCGGTTTCCCACTAATGTTTGCTGTTTAAGTAGTTAAACACAGCTAGGCAACAGGAATAAGAAACAAAACAGTAGCACAATAGCAATAATACATTAAAAAGCTACTGAAGAAACACTTCCCAATATCACAAATACAAGTGTGGCACTACTGGCACCATTCATCTGGTATTGTCCAAGTTACCAAACCAAGAAACAAAGAATGCAGAAAAAAACATAGATGAGCGGATACTAGTACAGTAATGCATTATAGGAAATGCTCGATCACCAGTGAGGCTGGCTTAATTGTGATAATACACCATTAGAGACTTTACAATTGTTCAAAGATAACATCTATTACACACTGAGCAAAAGTTTAAGCGAGCCTCTCTCTGTAGCTGCAAACAACGACGATGAAGCGGACTGTCAAGTAGAAAACAAAAATCATGCTACATTCATTGTAGATCGACAAATACACTACTCCTTCCCTCCCATTTTATTTGACGTTTTTGACAGCTTCAATCAAATTAAGAAAGAGGTGAATTTACGATTTCACCCTCCCGCACCGGTCACACTCCATTCTAGCTGCCCGCACGCCTCGGAACGTCCCCGGCGCCGCCTTGGAGGGCTTCGGCGACTCTGACCCCCCACCTTCCACTTCCGTGGCGGCGGACAAAGCGTTGTCGTGCTTCTTCGAGGCCAAGGACACACCGTGGGGCGCCGCCAATTCCTCGGTGGCCAAGTGGGTGTGCAGGGCCTGCGACGAGGGCGGGAGGGCGTCGGTGCTACTGCTTCCGTGCCGCCACCTGTGCCTGTGCAAGGCGTGCAAGCCCTGGAGGGGTCGCAACAGGTGGAACATGAGGCGGAGACGGAGGTCAAGAAGATCCACAGAAGCTTGCTAAACCTGATGTTGGATCTGAACACCTGGTTGCGGCAGAGAATAGGCGAGTTAGGTCTTGAATTTTTTTTTTTTTTTGCACAGAATGGATCAATGATTTTTTTTGTAACAAAGGATCAATGAAATTTGCCAGCAGCAACAGAATTACCATCTTGTATAGCATATGCTTGGACCAATGTATCTTGAATTGTACGACAATTGCATCTTGTATTGTGTGCTAAGACCAATGTGACCATTGATTGAAGAACTGTTACTCCATAACGATACATAGCAAGCTGTGTTGCTTTTATATTAAACTGTTATTATCTAATTCGAATCAGTTATCATGTTTCTTGAAATAGCTTACTTCGATCGTACCCTAAATCCTATACCATCTGTCTTGCAACCTTTACTTTTCTCACTTCCTCTGTACAAGTCTTCACTGCACTGATGAGTGTGGCCCAGCTATTTATGGCTCGTAAAATGTTATCCTTTCTGGCAGCGATTCATTGATGCTTTTGAATTCTTGTTTCAGGGAGCAAAATCTCGACAAGGTGGAGGTTACCAGACCTGCTGTATTGCCAACTTGCACTGTGTCAGCACCGTGATATTGCACACGCATGGTGAGACGATGAAGATCCCTCGTGATGTGATCCGTGGCACCGACCACCTTGTAAGAGCTTGAAGATGCCAAGGACACTGATAGACCGTCTTCCGGTATGTAGCATCCATCCGGTACCTACACTTCATGGCGGTTTAGTCGAGTTTGCCGCTGATCTGGCACTGAGGGCGGTGGCCACCACCGGTAGGAGCGCCGCCACGAGAATGTATGCCCCGACCGCGGCTACGAAAGAAGACACCACGGCCCGCGTAATTCGCGGAGGCACCAAACTGTGGTTGGAGCTCCACTTGATGTTGAAGTTGACGAGCCTCGAAGGCAACGAGGTGCACGAACACGTCGTCGAGTGAGAGAGCCTCGTTCTTGGTCATCCTGGAGGTGACATAGGGGTCATATTTGGCAAGCAAATAAGCGAACACCTCTTCATCTCTAAGTGGAGTGTAAGCGATGGCAAGTTTGGTGGCGAGTTCCATAATCTTGCGAAAGAAGTGGGCAATAGATAGATTGCGTTTCATGGATGTTGAGAGTTCAAAAAGGATTTGCAACGTGCGAGCATTCCTATGAGGCAAATTTATTTTGTAGGGAGTCCCAAACCATCATGGAAGACATGGTCGTGATGACGTCCCAGAGAAATTCTTTAGTCATCTGATGAGAGAAGGTCACTAAGCAGTTGTTGGTCTTGATCGTACCAGCGCTCGTACTTTGGATCTGGTATTCGCTCATCGTCGACAATTTTGGACGTCATAACCTTCTTTTCTGGCGCAACGTTGGAGCCATCGAGGAACCCCATCAGCTTCGAGCTTTGAAGGTAGGACAAAAGCCGAGCACGCCATAGTACATAATTGGACTTCATTGGTCGCCTAGTGATGACTTGGTCATTTGGGATATGCGCCATGGTAGAAGAAGCACTTGCGACAGCCATGGGAAGGTGGAGGAGGAGAGGAGGAGGAGAAAATATGTGGTGGATAGTTATGATCGCGCTGGCTCCGTTACCATGTTGATTTGAATGGCGTAAGATGACCACTGTGTGTCATAGGGTCTCATATTTATAGAATAGTATATACATGAAATGTTACATGTTTTGTAAGAATAGATGATCCCCTTCTATCTATAAATATAGACTTCTACATATAACATATTCTGTATAAAATATACTAGCAATCTATATAGTAGTCTATCCATCATATCAAATATAAAAATCCTGAGATATATGACAAACTATCAATGCTATTAAATATTGATAGCCTTCTATTCCTACCATTGAGTTTGATTCTCAGTGGGAGCGAATTCAAAATGAATTTCACAATACTAAATATTGGTAATCTACAGAGGATTCATGAGTTTGCATACTGAAGCGCACCTACGAAAAATATAAGAGGATGACAGTCGTGTAATTACTCATCCAGTTATCACCATCTTGTTCTAGAAAATAGAATGTGTGTTTCTGAATTTTGTTCGATTGTAATAAACTGATCATAATCTCTTTGAAGAGAAAGCTCGGAATTTTACCTATCATCTTAAAAAAGAAGTAGATGTACAAGACTAGCTCAGACACGGGCCATCCTGTAATGACTCGACATCCATACAAAGTTGATAAACAAAATCATAAACCAAAGCTTTATATTTTCTTAGTATTCATAACATACATGCCTTGCTTCTACTTCCAGTCTGTAGTAGACAGTCATGGACATGACCGGCTTGTCTGTGCTCCATTAGACGGGCAACAAAGCTCTCTGCCCAGTGATTGGTATCTCTCTCTCTCTTCCTCTCTTGTCTCCGACTACCATGAATTCTTGTGATCTCTCATGACTAATCTATGTTTCGAAATCGTTCTTCTCTCTTCAATTCCAGGTATTCGTGCAATACTTCTCGCAGGAAATACTTTCAGCTCGCCCATTTGAACCGGTGATGGAACCAGCTGCAGCTGCAGCATGGGTACCTTGCCACTTTCAGCTGGCCAATTGCAACACCGAACAAGCAGTATGGACTCCAGGCTTCCCTGTGGAGTCGGCCTCCTCCGATATATTTGGTAGCTGCTTCCAAACATCTGTTCCTAGATCACCAGGAGGGCAGCTGATTGAGTTCGCAGCAGCCACACAAGAAGATTCGGTTGTGAATGTAGCACGTGAGTTTCAGGTTGATTTCCACAGCATGGAAATTAGGATCCACAATCCGATTCAGGTTTTCAAGAAAGCATCACATGAGTTTCAAGTCGATGTGGACCACATGAAGATGAAGATCCATAGGTACCCTCCAAGCATTCGAGCTCTCAATGTACGGTATACCATCCCGACTATGGTGGCCATCGGCCCTTACCACCACGGCCGAGACCATCTCAAGCCGGTGGAGCAGGTGAAGCATGCGGCTGCCTACCACTGCATCAGAGAATCAGGTTGTTCAGTCCAGGAGATGTACGATGCGGTCGTCTCAGTTGCATACAACACCTGCAGCCTCTACGACAAGGAAGTAATGTCTGGTATCAGCGGCAATGACTATCTACCTATGATGTTCTATGACACTTGCTTCTTGGTGCAAGACATGCTTACTTGTGCCACCAGCTCGGGCGAGATGGACCCGTCTTTGCGAAGCTTCTTTGACTCCAACGACAACGATATCTTTCATGACCTGATGCTTCTTGAGAACCAGCTCCCCTGTCCGGTACTCGAGGCTGTCATTGTTGGTGATGTGCCCAAGAGGCAATCATAACAATTCGGGTTGAGGCCTATTGGATATTTGATCCATAAGCAATTAGGGTACTAATGGGTCTGCGACCTAAAAGCCCATTAGTACGCCTATAAATATGAGAGGTAGGGTTAGGGGCTAATCATCCCACCACGTGACAGCCCTAGCCGCCACCCCTCGCAGGCCTCACGCCGAGACCCTTACCGCGCTCGCGGTGCTAGCACACCGGTGCACGGCGTTCCTCTCCGTACGTGTGGACTCCGTGGAGGCGTTGCTGCTACTGCTGCGCTGATCGGCTACGACGATCGTGATCGTCTACCTGCTGCTGTGACGAGGACGAGGAGAAGACGAATGAGATCGTCTACTTCCCTTACACCGACGCGCATCAACGTTCCGCTGCGCTGCGCGTCTAGTGGTAACGATCCATGACCTCTGTACTCGCATGTTTCCTGGGTGATGCGGTAAAGTTGCTAGAGTAGCTTACCGTTGATTTCCTAACAGTGGCATCAGAGCCGACTTTCGTAGTTTTTGGTCTGGATCTACTGCAGACATGTTCATACGATTAATTTTTCCCACGGTTTTTGGGGTTTGGAATTGGTTAGAGTAGATTGCGATCGTATATGACTAAAGGGTCAGTTCGTGCTCCTTCTCTGCTGTGTGCGCAACCTGTCCCTACCGACTGGAATCACCATCGAGACTAATCGCGTACATAGCTAACAGATTGAGCCAATATACCACGGTCATGAGTCGCGATCTACTCATGAATAACCGATCACATTGAAAATTTGAGACATTTTGAATGTCTCGTATTTGGGGTGATTTGATCAATCCGATGAGATTTTCATAGTGATTTCATAGCGGGACCGCTGTTTTGCTGTCTGCTATAGCGATTACATAATATCGTTTTGCGCTAGAAACCGTTCTACGTTTAACTCATTTTTGCAGGGAATGATGTGAATGGTATGGCCTAATGTGATGTGATAATCTGTGTGTAATATTCGTGCGGCCTGCGTGCTGCAAAATTAACACAACCGGGTTGAGGTTGTCACATAATTGTATAACGACCTGTGTGTCGACCTGTGATGCTTGATCTCTCTTGTAATTTATTTAGTAGCTATTAGTTGTATTAGCTTCTTTTATTATCATGGAGATGTACTCAAGCATGGTGGAGATGGAGATCACCACAAGAAGGGAGGCATGGCAGCTCAGATCTTAATGGAACCATAGTGATGGAGACCATTATGATTCTAAAGGCCATACTATTCACAATGTGATATTATCATATGCCTGTGATGCTTATTACATTCTTTTCATGCTCTTCATATGGTGGATGTTTTGTCATGATAGAATAGCTTCTCTCAAAAAAAAGTTGAGCATTTGATGACATTTATCAATAGCTGCACCTATGTTATTTTGATCGTTGTGTGGTAGGTTTGCCAAAGCAAAGTACCATCATCTATCATAATTCATAGGATGAATGTTGGACATTCACATGCATAGTGTTGGTTTACTCAACAAAGCTATCAAAACGGTTTTGGGCTTTATGGCATAGAGTTGGGAGTCGGGGCATTGGATGTCACCCAACAAACAAGAGTCATATAGGGATATGATTAACAATTGTTGTTTACCTATGTCACTATTTTTCTAGCCGTGAAGTCAAAGCTCACTAGGAATTAGTGAATATGGATCTTGAACCACTATATATCGTTAGAGGGAAGACGATGATAATATAGTGGTAATATCTTTTATTAAACTGTTAATAGAAGATTGGTACATAACATAGTGTTAAACCTTGCATATTTATTTTGTATTGTAGATCATGTCTGCTAGTAACAATTCCGGTTTCAATTTGCGATCTGTGCTTGAAAAGGAAAAGCTCAATGGAGCTAACTTTATCGATTGGTACCGCAACCTGAGAATCGTTCTCAGGCAAGAGAAAACCGAGTACGTTCTTCTGCAGCCTTACCCTGATGACCTCCCAGCTGATGCAACTAATGCAGCACGTAGAGCTTATACGAAGCACTGCGATGATGCGCTTAATGTAAGCTGCCTCATGCTTGCCACTATGTCCCCTGATCTGCAAAAACAGTATGAGCATACAGATGCTTATTCTATGATTGAGGGACTGCGTGGAATGTTTGAGAATCAAGCAAGAGCTGAAAGATACAATATCTCAAAGTCCTTGTTCTCATGCAAGCTGGCGGAGGGTAGCCCGGTCAGCCCTCATGTAATCAAGATGATTGGTTACATTGAAACTTTGGGCAAACTTGGTTCTGAACTCAAGGATGATCTGGCTATTGACGTTGTTCTCCAGTCGCTCCCACCGAGCTACGAGCCATTCATATTAAATTTTCAAATGAATGGCATGGAGAAAACTTTGGCTGAATTGCATGGGATGCTTAAAACAGCCGAAGAAAGCATTAAGAAAAATGCCACTCATGTGATGATGGTACAAAAGGAGAATAAAAAGAGGAAGCGTGTGACGCATCCTAAAGGCAAAGGCAAGGGAAAGGTTCCCGATGAGCCCTCAAGCTCAAAGTCTAA
Source organism: Tuctoria greenei (assembly GCA_036927565.1). NCBI lineage: Eukaryota > Viridiplantae > Streptophyta > Magnoliopsida > Poales > Poaceae > Tuctoria > Tuctoria greenei. Next base: position 178,710,409 of record JAYESD010000002.1, read on the forward strand.
GCCAAAGGGCAAATCTGGCCCTTCTCCTGATGATGAATGCTTTCACTGTCATGGTAAGGGACACTGGTCTAGGAACTGCAAGAAGTACTTGGAGGATATGAAGAAGAAGAAGGGAAGTGAGACTTCCGCTTCAGGTATAAATGTTATAGAAATTAACATTGCATTATCTTCTAGTGAATCATGGGTATTTGATACCGGATCGATGATTCACACTTGCAAATCATTGCAGGGTCTAAGTGAGACTAGAAGATTTACAAAAGGCGGGTTGGATGTTCGTGTTGGCAATGGAGCAAAGGTTGCGGTCATAGCTGTCGGAACTTACCACTTGTCATTACCCTCAGGATTAGCTTTGGAATTGAATAATTGTTATTGCATTCCTACTTTGAGCAAGAACATTATCTCTTCTTCGTGTTTAGAAGAAGTTGATGGTTATGAGATTGTAATAAAGAACAAATGTTGTTCTATTTATTACAATAATATTTTCTATGCTCAATGTCCATTGGTGAATGGATTATATGTTCTTGATCTTGAGGATAAAACTGTTTGTAACATTAATACCAAAAGGGCTCGTCATAATGATCTAAGTCCCACATTTATTTGGCATTGTCGCTTAGGTCATATAAATGAGAAACGCATTGAAAAACTCCATAAAGATGGTTTACTAAGCTCATTTGATTTTGAATCACTTGACACATGCGGATCTTATTTTTTTGGGAAGATGACCAAAGCACCCTTCACTGGTCAAAGTGAGAGGACGACTGACTTGTTGGGACTTATACACACAGATGTATGTGGACCAATGAGTTCAATTGCCAGAGGTGGTTTTCAGTACTTCATCACATTTACCGATGACTTTAGTGGATATGGTTATGTCTACCTAATGAGGCACAAGTCTGAATCCTTTGAAAAGTTCAAAGAATTTCAGAATGAAGTACAGAATCAATTGGGCAAGACAATCAAATTTCTACGATCTGATCGTGGGGGTGAATATTTGAGCCATGAATTTTATGATCATTTGAAACAATGTGGAATTGTTCCACAATTGACTCCACCTGGAACGCCTCAATGGAATGGGGTGTCCGAGCGGAGGAACCGAACCTTGTTGGACATGGTTAGGTCGCTGATGAGCCAAGCAGATCTTCCACTATCCTTTTGGGGTTATGCTCTTGAAACTGCTGCGTTTACACTAAACAGAGTCCCAACTAAGTCTGTTGAGAAGACACCATATGAGATGTGGACCGGGAAACGTCTCGGATTGTCTTTCCTCAAAGTTTGGGGATGTGATGTTTATGTCAAACGTTTGACGTCAGACAAACTCACTCCAAAATCAGACAAATGCTTCTTTGTGGGATATCCTAGGGAAACCAAAGGGTATTATTTTTATAATAAAGCAGAGGGTAAAGTGTTTACCGCTCGCAATGGTGTCTTCTTGGAGAAAGAGTTTCTCTCAAAAGGAGTTAGTGGGAGCAAGGTGCATCTTGAAGAAATTCATGAAATACCTGAAAATGTTTCAACACCCACCGATCCTATACAGGATGTACAAGATGTTGTGCAACCAGTTGATGAAACACCAGCCCCACGAAGGTCTACGAGGGTACGTCGTGCGACTGAAAAGTTAACGCTTCTAACCACGGAGCAGCATGACATGGTATTGTTAGACAATAATGAGCCCACGACCTATACTGAAGCAATGATGGGACCTGACTCTGAGAAGTGGCTTGGAGCCATGAAATCTGAAATTGAATCCATGCATGAAAATCAATTTTGGAACTTGGTTGATCCAATCGAAGGTGTGAGACCTATCGATTGTAGATGGATTTTCAAGAAAAAGACTGATATGGATGGAAATGTTCACATCTATAAAGCGCGATTGGTAGCGAAAGGTTTCAAACAAATTCAAGGTGTTGATTATGATGAAACTTTCTCACCCGTTGCAATGCTTAAGTCTGCTCGGATTCTTCTAGCAATTGCTGCATATTTTGATTATGAAATATGGCAAATGGATGTCAAAACAGCCTTTCTTAATGGAAGTCTGACTGAGGATGTGTACATGACACAACCTGAGGGTTTTGTCGATCCTAAAAATGCTAGTAAAATATGCAAGCTTCAAAAGTCCATCTATGGACTGAAGCAAGCATCTCGGAGTTGGAATATGCGTTTTGATGAAGTAATCAAAGGGTTTGGTTTCATCAAGAACGTAGAAGAACCTTGTATTTACAAGAAGTTTAGTGGGAGCACACATGTATTTCTGGTCCTATATGTAGATGACATATTATTGATCGGAACTGACATTCCAATGCTTGATGATGTTAAATCCTCATTAAGAAAAAGTTTCTCAATGAAGGATTTAGGAGAGGCAACGTATATTTTGGGCATAAAGATCTATAGAGATAGATCTAAAAGGCTAATTGGATTAAGTCAAGATACATATATTGACAAGATATTGAATCGGTTCAATATGCAAGATTCCAAGAAAGGTTTCTTGCCAATGTCACATGGCATTACTCTAAGCAAGAGTCAGTGTCCTTCGACACCTGATGAGCAAAAGAGGATGAGAGCGATTCCTTATGCTTCGGCTATTGGATCCATCATGTATGCCATGCTATGTACACGCCCAGATGTATCTTATGCTCTAAGTATCACGAGTAGATATCAATCAGATTTTGGTGAGGCTCATTGGACCGTTGTCAAAAACATCCTTAAGTACTTAAGAAGAACTAAGGATGCATTCTTAGTGTTTGGAGGTGAAGAAGAGCTCGTTGTAAAAGGTTACACCGATGCCAGCTTCCAAACTGATAAGGATGATTCTAGATCGCAATCCGGTTTTGTATTCTGCCTCAATGGAGGGGCAGTGAGCTGGAAAAGTTCCAAGCAAGATACAGTAGCAGATTCAACCACAGAGGCGGAGTATATTGCAGCTTCTGAAGCTGCAAAGGAGGCTGTTTGGATCAGAAAATTTGTTTCTGAGTTGGGTGTTGTTCCTAGCGCGTCCAGTCCTGTGGATCTCTACTGTGACAATAGTGGAGCCATCGCACAGGCAAAGGAGCCTAGATCACACAAACGGTCCAAACACATACTACGACGCTATCACCTCATTCGAGAGATCATCGACCGAGGTGATGTGAAGATATGCAAGGTGCACACGGATTTGAATATTGCAGATCCGTTGACAAAGCCTCTTCCACAATCAAAGCATGAGGCACACACGAGATCTATTGGTATTAGATACTTACATCAGTGATCATAATGTGTAGTGGGAGACTTGTGTCACATCTATGTTTGTGTACTATTAAATAAATTGTTATATGAGTAATCATTATCTACATTGATCATCAAGTATGTGACTTGTTCGTGAAACTCTTTGTTAAAAGTAATGTTACTCTAGATGATCCCTAGTCTATATCATTATATGAGATAATGATTGCATACAGACTAGCACATGTATTAATTGATGATCACGTTTCACGGATCATAGATATAGAGATATCAAATTAATAATGTGAACACATGTTAGTGAACATGGTGTTGGATTGACCCACTCCAAGACACTGCTGGGATTGTTATTTCCATATGTGCCATCAGTTGGTCTTGAGTGATACACCTACTAGATCCTTAGACCTGAGATCGCCATTGTTTCTCACTATGCGTAGTTGTGTACTTTGAGACTACCAAACGCTACTCCGTAACTGGGTAGTCATAAAAGTAGTCTTCGGATATATAATGAAACATAGAATGTGATGTGCGCGGATCAAGATGGGATTTGCCCCTCCTAAATAACAGGAGAGATATCTCTGGGCCCCTCGAGATAGTTGGATTTGAAAGTGCATGGCCATGCCAAGGTGATTAAAGGTTAATCACAGTGACTAAAAGTTAGTCACAGAATGAGTCCACTATTTGATCGAGTGAATGGTCGAGCTATCACAAGGATGGCACGCATCTCGCCTTGAGCTTGACTGGTATCGTGAGGCAAAGGGATTAGCATGTTGAATGTATCTAGGTTCGGCCGATATGATCTTTATGTACAGTCGGGAGTCAGTATGTCCTGCTAGGTACCTCTACTGACTTGTGGTTGGAAATGGTTTCCATTCACAACCGACTGCTCGTGAACCTAACGGGTCACACACTTAAGGAGTTGGAATATCGAAAATCTTGGCTAGATGATTGTCTCTAGTGCAAGTGGGAGATTGTTGGTGATGTGTCCAAGAGGCAATCATAACAATTCGGGTTCAGGCCTATTGGATATTTGATCCATAAGCAATTAGGGTACTAATGGGTCTGCGACCTAAAAGCCCATTAGTACGTCTATAAATATGAGAGGTAGGGTTAGGGGCTAATCATCCCACCACGTGACAGCCCTAGCCGCCACCCCTCGCAGGCCTCACGCCGAGACCCTTACCGCGCTCGCGGTGCTAGCACACCGGTGCACGGCGTTCCTCTCCGTACGTGTGGACTCCGTGGAGGCGTTGCTGCTACTGCTGCGCTGATCGGCTACGACGATCGTGATCGTCTACCTGCTGCTGTGACGAGGACGAGGAGAAGACGAACGAGATCGTCTACTTCCCTTACACCGACGCGCATCAACGTTCCGCTGCGCTGCGCGTCTAGTGGTAACGATCCATGACCTCTGTACTCGCATGTTTCCTGGGTGATGCGGTAGAGTTGCTAGAGTAATTTACCGCTGATTTCCTAACAGTCATGAGGTTCAGGCCCGTGTCCTTGGACGTCTTCATCGATAGTTTGAGAGCCTGTCTTCAGGACCGCAAGGTTTCCGAGAAAGAGGCATTTGTCTTGGATGACACCTATGAGCCACCTCATTTCCTTGGCCTCCTGAGGTACTACATTGTAGGAAGAAGCAAAACCAGACTGCCCAACCTCCCTGAAACCGAGTCAATATCATTTTCTGTCAGCGATATCGATCTCTCTGAGATGGGCGTCACGCTTACAGCCAATAAAACAACAGAGCTCATTCACATGGGTGTCAAAGAAGAACGGGCCCCTCTTTGCCGAGCTCTCCCTGATGCCGCTGTCCCTGGACGAGGCACGTGCAAGCTGGCTCATCAACATGGCTGCTCTGGAGCTATGCACGACCCCGAATTTTCAAGCTGCTCAAGACGAAGCTTCTGCTGTCTGCTCGTACCTCCTCCTCTGCGCCATGATCATGGACAGGGTGGAGGACGTGCTTGAGCTGCGAAGGAAGCATCTCCTCCAAGGTGGAGGAGGGCTCACCAATGAGGAAGTGCTCGGCTTCCTCACAAGCCTTCGGGGCCTGCGACTAGGGTCCCGCTACGTTCGCACCATGGAAGAGATCGAGAACTACAGGTCGACGAGGCGGACGCGGACGAAGTTGCATGCGTTTGTGTACAGGTACAGGAAGATCATCATTGTTGTGTTATCCACAGTTGGTGCACTCGTCAGTATCTTGGGGACGCTCGGACGGTACGTCAAGGTCCGTTGATCTATGAAACTGTGAGATGTTGACCTATACTAGCTTTAATTAGCTGCTTTTTTCTATGGCAATAATATATAGAACTCCATGTATGTGAATGCCAATTGCAGTAAAATTAAGTTTGGGCTGTCTTGTGTGATGCTACAGTGTTGTCTATTTTTTTTTACCATGACTGTTGTCTATTTTTTGATCTGTCGGTCATGTAATTAGCAAAATAGTCGTGTATTATACGTGACTGTTGATTCGGTGCCACAAGGATAGTGTCTGTTTGGTTTGAGAAGTTATGACACGATGTCAGCTCACTCATTTCTTCATTGGGTTTCAGGAAAAGAGTTGATGCGTCATCATATCATTATTAGTAAGGCATATAAATATGAAAATATAAGTGAGTTGTTCGCACTTTCTTATCAATTTATAGCCTTTTTATTGCAACCCATTGGTTTATAATAGCTTAATACAGTACCAGAATTCAAAGCCACATGCCTCGAGATGGACTGCCAAGGGAGACTACATTACAAAATCTGCATACCTCATTTAGTTCATGGGAACCGTATCTCCTTATAGGACGGGGATACCCTGTGAAAAGTCAAAGCAGAACCCAAAATGAGATCCTTCGGGTGGACACTGCTACATAAGAAAATACTAACGACAGATAATCTAGAAGGAAGAGGATGGGACAATAACATCATTTGCCTGTTGTTTCAACAGGAAGCGTAGACAACTAATCATCTCTTTCTAAAATGCAAATTCTCCAAGTAGGTAGCGGGCACCATCTTACAGTGCCTAGGACTACCTCAACACTCCGGCATACAACACACCACAGCCTAAGGATAGCAGACTAAATATATGGACACAATGGTAAGAGGGACAACACAGATCGGATAGAAAATTTTCAGCAGGGATCCTTCTCTACATATTGTGGAACATTCGAAAGGAATGCAACCGTCCAATTTTTCAGAGTGAAGAGAAGTCGGAATCCCAAGTAGCTTGCTTAGCAAAAGAAGATTGGGACTGGTATAAAATAGCAGGTGCAATGTGTCGGTGTTTGGGAAACCGAATAGTATCGATGTTGCCATGCATCCTTCATTTAGGTGGCCTAGCTACTAGCACATGGAGTTTATACTGGCTTTGGCGACAAGCCCTACGTCCAGTTCAGTGTTCTTCTCTCTCTATTGATAGAGTGTCCTCGCACGATCCACATTCGACAATGGCCCTTGGGGCCTTTTATAGTGAGCTTTGCTTCATGCCAGACCCAACTACTATCTACCCGACTCTTCTCATAAATGGAGCGGGGATTACAAGGTGTCCTAGTCTTTTGGATTATCTTTTGTGTTCCTCCGGGCGGGGTCGGGTCCTGGTAGTCGCCTTGGTGCCCGTCTCTCCTTGTCCCTTGTGAGTGTTGGGTGGCAGATCCGCCCTGCCACCACGACGGATAGGACGTGACATGGGAGATGTCAACAGGGCCCGTGTCTTGACCTCGAGGGTCGGGGATTTGAGCTGCTTGTGCGCACGTCGTTGGTCCTTATTCTCTACTTGTGTCAGATGGCAGAGGCCGCCCTTTCATTTTGTTGGACGAGACTTACCATGGGAAGCATCGGTGAGATCCATGTCGTGACACTCTCACCCTGGCTTGATAACTCTGATCCCGACCTCGATGGTCAGGGCGTGGATTACCTGTGGCCGACCTCAGTGGTTGAGCCTTAGTTGGCTTTTCGTGTGCCTCCTGGTAGCCGGGCTACAAATCTTCGCTAGTAGCCCTCGAGTCTTTGACTCTTCGTGGCTCGGAGTGGATGAGCCTAGGAACCTTACCTCAATGGCAAGTTCCCAAGCTCGATGGAGCTGCGTACCAGGGGAATATGAGCGAAACCAGACACTCGATCTTTTAAGGGCGAGCAAAACCTAACACCCGGTTTCGATAGGTAGTTATGGTCAGGGATCACTCCCGACATTTTGTTAGATCATGTTTCATATGTTCACATAGATCCTGGGCCTTTTGGGGGTCCGTGCGGCTCGGTGCCGACCCTTCAGAGAGCTATTGTGGAATCGTTGACTTAGGACTCGGATACAGAGCATTTCAGATGTTGGAGATATTTGCTACCTCCATATCAGATGAAGGGTGCTTGTGTCTTCTCTAAGATTGACTTGAGGTCGGGATACTTTCAAATGAAGATTAGACCATCGGACATACCCAAGACAGCTTTTAGGACACGGTATGGATCTTATGAGTACACCGTGATGTCTTTTGGATTGACAAATGCACCTGCCTACTTTATGTACCTCATGAATAAGGTCTTCATGGAGTACTTAGATATATTCGTTGTGGTGTTTATTGATGATATTATGATCTACTCGAAGGATGAGAAGGAACATGAGGAACACTTGAGGCTTACGTTGCAAAAATTGAGGGAGCATCAATTGTATGCCAAGTTCAACAAGTGCCAGTTTTGGTTGAAAGAGGTGCCATTTTTGGGTCATATAATCTCAGGAGGAGGAGTATCGGTTGACCCCGGAAAAGTGAGAGACGTGTTGAAGTGGGAACCACCGCAAAACGTCAAGGAAATAAGAAGTTTTCTTGGGATGGCTGGATATTACCGTCGATTCATCAAGGACTTTTCCAAGATAGCCAAGCCTATGACGGAGTTGCTAACGAAGGGAAAGGCGTTCCAATGGACTGAAGCTTGTCAGGATAGCTTTGAGGAGTTAAAGAAGCGGTTGACAACAGCCCCAGTTTTGGTATTGCCGGATGTAAGCAAGAGTTTTGACATTTATTGCGATGCATCAAGACAAGGGCTTGGATGTGTATTGATGCAAGGAGGTCAAGTGGTCGCCTATGCGTCAAGGCAATTGAAGAAACATGAGCAGAATTACCCAACACATGATTTAGAACTTGCAGCCGTGGTACATGCATTGAAGATTTGGAGACACTATATTCTTGGACATAGGTGTGAAATTTATACGGATCATAAGAGTTTGAAGTATATTTTCACACAAACGGATCTGAACTTGAGGCAACGAAGATGGTTGGAGCTCATCAAAGATTATGATTTGGGGATCAACTATCATCCGGGAAAAGCCAATGTAGTGGCCGATGCTTTGAGTAGAAAGGGAGTAAGCCATCAACTTACGGTTCGAGAGTTACCATTCGATTTATGTAAGGAGTTTGAACGGTTGAACCTCGGGTTTGTAAATGAGATGGAGATGATGGAGTTAAATCCGACCTTGGGGCAAGAAATTCGAGAAGCACATACCACAGATGAGGAGATCAAGGAAATCAAGGAAAGAATCGAAGAAGGGAGAGAATTCAGATTTGATGAAGACGAACATGGTACCTTATGGCTTGGAAAGAGAATTGTTGTGCCGAATGTAAAGCATATTCGAGAAACAATATTAAAGGAGGCACATGACTCGCCATACTCAATTCACCCTGGTTGTACGAAGATGTACAAAGACTTGAAGACTTGCTATTGGTGGAATAGCATGAAGAAGGACATAGCTGAATACGTAGCACTGTGTGATGTGTGCCAACGAGTCAAGGCGGAACATCAAAGGCCAGCCGGATTATTGCAACCGTTGAAGATTCCAGAATGGAAGTGGGAAGAAATTGGAATGGACTTCATAGTTGGGTTACCCCGTACTCAGTCCTTGTATGACTCAATTTGGGTAATTGTGGATCGCTTAACCAAGTCAGCTCATTTTGTCCCTGTGAAAACCAAGTATACAGCTGCACGATTGGCCGAAATATACATGGAGCATATTGTGTGTCGACATGGAGTCCCTAAGAAGATAGTCTCGGATAGAGGTTCTCAATTTACCTCCAGATTTTGGCAAAAATTGCATGAAGCTTTGGGAACGAGGTTGAATTTTAGTTCAGCATATCATCCTCAAACGGATGGACCAACCGAGAGGACCAATCAGATTTTGGAGGACATGTTAAGAGCTTGTGCTTTAAAGCATGGGAAAAGTTGGGACAAAAGCTTGCCATACGCAGAATTTTCATACAACAATAGTTACCAAGCAAGCTTGAAAATGTCACCATATGAAGCGCATTACGGGAGGAAGTGTAGGACACCTTTATTCTGGAATGAGGCAGGAGAAACTCAAGTATTTGGTCCGGATGTGTTGCAAGAAGCCGAAAAGCAAGTCCAAATAATTCGTGAAAACTTGAGGGCTGCCCAATCAAGGCAAAAAGGCTATGCGGATAATGGGAGAAGGAAATTAGCCTTTGAAATAGGAGATTTTGTTTACCTCAAGGTGTCACCAATGAGAGGTCATAAGAGGTTTAACATAAGAGGCAAGCTCGCACCTCGTTATATTGGACCATTCAAGATTTTGGACAAAAGAGGAGAAGTAGCATATAAGTTGGAGATGCCAGCTCATCTTTCAGACGTACATGATGTGTTTCATGTTTCCCAACTCAAGAAGTGTCTCAGGGTATCGGAAGATCAAGTGCCAATGGAAGAATTGGAACTAGAGGAAGATTTGACGTATGCCGAGCAACCGGTCCAAATCTTGGAAACCAAGGAGAGAGTCACAAGGAACAAGGTGATTCGATGGTGTAAAGTCCAATGGAAGCACCATACCGAAAAAGAAGCAACTTGGGAGCTAGAAGATGATCTCAAGAAGGAATTTCCCTATCTCTTCTCTTCCGCGTTGAATCTCGAGGGCGAGATTCATTTTAAGGGGGGTAGGTTTGTAACACCCTCATTTTCATGCATCATGCCCTACATGCACTCATATACATGTTTAACATTAACCCATAACAAGAGGAATAAGTTTAAAATTGATTTGGAACAAAACCGCACTTAAAAATGTAGGAAAGTGCGGACTAGTCCGGTTTTGCTGAGGACTAGTCCGATTTCTCTCTGTCTAAAAACGGACTTGTCCGTTTTGCTGCGGATTAGTCCGATATTTGCCCCTGGAAAACTTCGGACTTGTCCGATTTTGTGCGGACTAGTCCGGCATTTCATGAATCCTTGAAAATTTGCTAAGTCCGTGGACTTTTCCGGACTAGTCCGGTGTTCCAGCGGACTTGTTCGTTTTCCTTTCTGACTAAGATCGGACTTGTCCGATTTTTGGCCAGACTTGTCCGATTTTCTCTCTGGATGACTTCGGACTAGTCCGGTCCTGTCCGGACTTGTTCGATATTTCGTGACTCCAAGATTGACCTTTTGTTTTACGACTTGTTTCTTGGGTTTCACGTCAAGTGGGCCTAGGGACGTCGTGCCCAACTCTTTTAGAGCCCATGTGGGACTCTAAACCGGCCTCTACTCATCCTAAACTCGAAATCCATCTAACCCTAGCCTCCACGTCTATATAAACAACCACACCCCTTGGTTTGACATCTATTTGCCACTTTTCCACCCACCCAAACCCTAGTTTGTGGGGAGCCACCATCAAGGAGGGAGGAGAAGATCCCAAACAAGAAGAAGAAGAGGAGGAAACGAAGGAGGATCAAGATCTCCACCAAGTTTTGTCCTTCACCACCAATTCATCTCCAAGTTCATCACCAACCCTAGATCATCAAGATCCAAGTGTTACCTCCAAGTTTCTTGGTTCATTGGAGTTCTAAACACCTGGTATACCTTCTATTATCTTTTCCTTATGTGAATTCAACCCCTAATCTCAAAATTCACGTCGATCTAGAAAACCCTAATCTACTAATCTCGTCAAGTGCGGACTTGTCCGGTCCCTAGCGGACTAGTCTGATCTTTCTGGTTAAATTGTGTTGAATTAATTCTAAAATTTGATCTAATCAACTCCAAACCTGTATAAACTTGTTAGAATCTATCAGAGCTAGTTAGTGATCATTAAAAGCAATCTAGTAACAAGTTCTACCTTGCATTGCATCAATCATGCATGCCATGTCATATTGAGTAATATTTGTGCACTCTTTGATTGTGTTTCTTGTCTTGTATGTTTATTGTGTGGATTAGGTGGATTTGCGCTAGAAAGTGCCGCGGAGGATCTACAACATCAAGAGTTTGAAGGCTTTGACCCTAATCAACAGCAAGAGCAAGGCAAGTGTCCTTGAAGCATATTGATCCTGTTTTCAAAATAAATGTTTTGTTTGCAAAACTGCATGTTGTGTCAATTTGATGGGAATCCTATGGTAGGAAGTTTACTAGATTTGCTAAACCACCCTTGTCACCTGGAATTTATGGTAGAGAGAGTCGGGAAGGGTTTTTACCTTTTTGCTTCGCTTAATCAACTGGGATGGGAAACAACTATATCACTCAATTTAATTATGCAAGGATGAGATTATGGTTAACATGAACTGGTTAAACATGGTATGGTAATGGATGATCTAAGCAAGCCTGGTATGTGGATGGGTTGGATGTTATGGTGGTTTGCTTGCTTTAGATCTAAGGACCGGTTCATGCGAGAATAAGCCAGGACTACAGTGCCACCACGAGGCCAAGTTATGGGTGCGGCGTAGCTGATTAATTAGGGCTTTGCTAGTGCTGTTTGGACCATTGTGGATGCTCGGGGAAGGGGTAGTCGGATTGGGTTTGTTGATGATTGGTGGGACTACCCTGGGATCCGAATGGCTCAAGAGGGGGCCCTTGGTTGAAGATGTGCTCTGCGGGAGACATCGCCACCGGTGAAACCTCAGTGGGGTCTAAATAGGCTAGTAATCCCTTTGTAAAGGCTATTTTGTGATCTCTTGGCCACACACCAACGGAAGTGTGTAATGTGACCGACGGGTCATGGGCATAAGGGAGGTTCTTAGTCACCGAAGGGTGATGAAATCACGAACACGTGGGTAAAGAGGTACAAACTCTGCAGAGTGTTAACTAAAACTATCATGATAGCCGTGCTCCCGGTTATGAGCACCTGGACAACTTCCATGATTAGAGAGAAATTGGGATTTGGGATGGTTATGGTTTCGTAATGGCTATGGTTTGGTAATGGTTATGGATGGTTATGGATTAATTTCTGAACATTGTCATTGACAATGGTGAAATCTGGAATTATTGATGATGGTAATGAATTCAGTTTGGTATTGTGGTATTACTTATGATTATGATGGGTTTATTTCACATACTTATACTATATTGCTTTTCAAATGTTTTAATGTACTTTTCAGCACTTTACCATTATTATTGTCGTTATTTGAATCAGCCACATGTCATACTTTCCACACTTGCTGAGTACGACATGTACTCACTCTTGCAATCCCCCACCCCAACAGTTGCAGGTCAGGACTTGGATTTTAATGGCGATAATGCGGAGTTCTAGGCCGTGTCTACCGTTAGCTTTGCCTGTGGTGTTGATTGGAGCTGCGCATACATACCCTGTCGCTTATGCTGCATAGTTGCTTAGTTTGCTTAGTTGTTTAATTAGTTTATTTCCGCTGCATTAGTTGAACTTGTCATTAATATTTATTAGAGCTTGTATTCGAGGATAATATGGTTTGTGTAATAAAATTTGGTTAATTAATCTTGTTCTGTGGTAATTTTCTGTATACTCTTTTGTGATTGCACTCGTGTATGTGTGATGAACATCCTGGGCACACATATGCGATAGCTTGGTTCATTTTCGGAACCGGGCGTCACACTTAGGCACTACAACTGGGTTTGCCAACCATTTTGGGTGAAACACTTCCCGGATGTAACCAGCTTCGAGAAACTTCTTGATCTCCTATCGAATGAAATTTTGTCGCTCCATTGATTGCTTTCGGGGCTTCTGGTGTACAGGCCGTGCGTTGAGATAAATCTTCAGATTGTGCTCAATCACCTCCCTAGGGATCCTAGGCATTTGCGACGGTTGCCAGGCAAACACGTCGACATTAGCATGGAGGAAAGTGACGATCGCAAGTTTCTATTTGTTGTCCAAACCTCCCAATATACAGGTAGTCTGAGCAGCATCGGAACCAATTAGGACGACTTTGATGGGAACATCGGTGTCACCGCTTGGTTGCACACGGGGTGCAGTGGTAGATCCTCGATGATGAATGCTCGGAGGGTTTGGAGCTGGCTCCTTAGTGGATGCTACCTCTTGCGCTGTAGTAAGCACATAGAGTTCTTCTAAAGCAGTGACTCCTACAGTGCGATCTCCCTAGATCCAGAAAACGCCCGCAGGTGTTGCATCTTCAACACTAAGTAACCATAATGGGCGACGGCCATGAACTTGAACAAGGCTGGCCTGCCCAAAATGGCAATGAACGGCAGACTTATATGCACAATGTCCAAGACCAACTTCTCGGTTTTGTAGTTCTGCCAAGTCCCGAAGATCACTGGGAGAGTGATGGAGCCGAGAGGGGTAATGGCCCCCGGACCTACCCCAGAAAAAGGTTGATATGGGCGAAGGTCCAAAGGTCAGAGCTGGAGCATGACGAAGGCTTTGAAGCTTATGAGGTTTAGCCCTGCACCTCCGTCCACCATTACATGGTGAAGTTGGACATTATTAATGGTCAAAGACACCATCAACAGAAGTTGGCCAGATCCGATCATGTTGCGGGGGCAGTCCGAAGCATCGAAGATGATGGAAGTATCCATCCACTTCCGATGAGGCTCCACCATAGCGGTGGGAGCGGCAACGGCCATGTCTCGCCGCATTGTCTTGAAGATGCAGCAAGAGGTGATGTCCCAAGAACCACCATAAATGGTGTTCAGGGTCTTCCGGCGCTCGTTGTCAGAGATGTCAGAGTCATTGTCGACAGTGTTGTAGACAGATTTCAGGACCTTCTTGGGGTCCTGAAAACCTAGCTCCTCGACAGCCGGAGCTTCGTCAACTTTTTGTTTTCCTTCCCGCCGATGGAAAGGAGCTTCTTCCCGGAGCTTGTTATAGCGCCTGGCAAGGTTCTTGACCTGCCGGTATTCTTCCAGACTGTGTCGGACACCACACTTTAGAGTTGCCACAATCTTCTGACGATGGTCAAGGTTCTTTCTCGGGGTGTGGCCCCCGGCCACTTGGACCTGCAGCAGCCGCAGCGGTAGGTGCGCGGGGCGATGACTTCTTCTTGCCGTTGGGCTTCTTTTTCTTTTTGCCACCTCCGGATGTAGTTGCTTCAATCTTGGTGGATTTCTTGTTGGCCTCCGTAGGTGGTTTAGAATGCATTTCACGTCCCTCCGCAGTTTTGGCACATTTGCCTGCCAAGCTGAAGAGTTACGTGACACTAGTGACTTCTTTGGTCGCCAGTTTCTCCAGCATCTTTTCATCTCGAACTCCCTTTCTGAATGCAACAATAATATAAGAGCTCGATATTGAAGGGATAGTATTTCGTACCTGAGAAAACCCCTGGATGAAGGATCACAACGATTCCCCCGTTGTTTGCATTACAGCAAACAGATCCAGTTCAATGCCAGGTCGGGTGTAAGAACTCCCAAAGTTGGCAGTGAATTGTTGGCATAGCTCCGCCCAACTATTAATGGAGTTGGGTGGAAGACTCATGAACCAGGACCTTGCAGTCCCAATTAGAGCCACTGGGAAGTAGTTGTCCATCATGACCTCATCGCCCCCCACTGCCAGTATAGCAGTGGAGTATATTTGAAGGAACTCGACGAGGTTGACAATCCGGTTGAATTTTTCTGGTAAGTGAGGTCGGAACTTCTGTGGCCATCTGACGATGCGTAAATGCATGGCCAGGGCAGAACAGCCTCCCCCTACTCCCTGAGGAGCAGGGTTGTCTCAAGCTTCTCGTCTCTCACAAGCACGCTTGATATGGACGCGGTCGTCCTGCTACTGATAACAGCGATCAAGTTCCGACCGCAGGTCGTGAGTCGAAATCCTGGTGATGGTGTGGGTGCGTCGTGCCCCGGGAGGCAGAGAAGTCACCTGGTGGGATGCAGCACGTCTCCTATTCTACGAGACTTGTGGACCAAGTCGGCCCGACAAGGTCCGTCGTTGGGATGGTGCTCGCCCCGAAGGTGGAGGACCTTGATTGTTGATGCCAGCAGCAGCTGCTGCAACTAGATGGTCAACATCAGCTCTCCATTGTTCCATAGCATCCTGGGGTGCCCCTGGAGGTGGTGGATGTTGTAGAAGAGCTCCCGCGGCAATGAGCGCGTGCTCAGGGTTGTTTTTCGTCGATGCAGTGATCGACGTAGATGTCCCATCTTGTTGCCCAACATTGTTTACCAGAACAGATGGCGGTTGTGGTGCCATAGTGCCTGCCAGAATAATGGCACCCACTGGCTGTTGCACATTGGAGGGATTGCCTCTAGCAGGTTGTTCAGCACGATTGCCATTGGAAGATCCTGCAACGGTATTCACCATCTTGAGATCTCGGGTCCCCCTACCTGGCGCGCCAAAATGTCGAAGTGTAGTAACGACACTTCCCCGGTTAGTACCAAATGTAGCCTGCGAAGGTTCTTGTTTCGGTTGGGGCACACAGAGATCAAGAATAAGATGGTGACACTAGAGATTTACGTGGTTTGGACTGCCTGAGCGTAATACCCTACTCCACGGGGTGTGTGTGTGTTGTTGTATTGAGAATCACTAGGAAGCGTAGTGTCTGGCTTAGCATGGATCTGCCTCTCTGTATCGTGCGACTCGGTCCTTTTATAGTCCAAGGACTGACCGTTACATCATTTGCCTTACCCGACATGTGGCCCTAGCATATTTAATAGCCAAATACACTGTCTATGAACATTAAGCATGGTTAATAGTTTGAGAACGTGCCTTAATGGTTGCATTACCTCTATTAATAGCCCTCTGATTGTGTGTCATTAATACAACATTAATGACACGTAATCAGGTCTTGTAATTGCCGCTTTAACTGTCCCTTAAATGTTCGTGCTAGAGGAGATCCGCCAATGTATTCGTTGGTGATGAAGGTCTGGAGGCTCCACACGTGGCAGCTCGAAGCTTCCCCTTACGGGGAGGTAGCTCCGGAACCGCTATACACGTGTCGGCACTGGAGCTCCCCTCCGATTGCACATGTCATCCCCGGAGCTTCCCATATGAAGGGTGCGGGTCCGATGTAGTGTGACATGTGGGTGCCGAGGAGAGCTTCAACTTTGACAGGTAGAACTCCCTTGCACTTCTTACGGTATCTTAGGGTACCCGGTACGCAGGGTACCGACAGACGTTCTTCATCGCCCAATTTGTCATCAACACCTTTCATCAAACCCTAGACCTGAAGATTCAAGTTTTGCATCCAATCTTTGACCCCTGGATATCTAGACACGTGGTACACCCTCTACATTCACTTTTCCATGTGAAATTAACCCCAAATCCTCGCTGATCAGAAAACCCTAGTTCACATTTCTGATCCGGGCGGACTAGTCCGGTGTCTGAATCTGTTAATGTTGAATTGAATCTTAATTGACCTAAATCAATTCCAAACTTGTTCAAACCTATTAGAAACCATTGTAACTAGTTAGTAAACATTAATAGAAACTCATTAACAAATTTTACTTCAGAATTGCATTAGTCATGCACATCATGGCATATTGAGTTATATATGAGCATTTACCGATTGTAACATTTTTTTGCATGTTTGTCACGCGGAATAGAAGTTCTCATTGTAGAGAGTGCTTTCATGGATCTGCAGAACCAGAACTTCAAAGCTTTTGATCCAAACCAATCTCAAGAGCAAGGCATGTGTCCTTGATCATTTTGATCTAGGTTTTTTAATGTTTTGTTTGAAAAACTGCATGCTTGTGTCAATTGATGGGAAAACCCAATTGTAGGAGTTTACTAGTCTTGTATGACCACCCTTGTCGCTTGAACACTATGTAGAGAGTCGGGAAGGGTATTTTACACTTCTGCTTTGCATTACTCAATTGGGTTTGGGAAACACTCATATTACTTAATTATGAACTATTAAACACGTGAATGATGAGAATTAATAATAATTACCCTTTAGCAACATGGTGCCTAGGGATCTAAGCAAGCCGGTTATGTGTAATGGGTTGGACTAGTATTGGTGGTTTTGCTTGCTTCAGATCTAAGGATCGGTTCGTGGAGCGACCATCCAGGATTTACAGTGCCACCACAGGGCCAAGTATGGGTGCGGCTTAGCTGACTAATTAGTGTTTTGCCAGTACTACTTGGATCATTAAAAATGCTCGGGGAAGGGGTAGTCGGATGGGTTTGTAGAGATTGGTGGGACTACCCTGGGATCCAAATGGCTCAACAGGGGGGCCCTTGGTTTGATGTGCTCAGTTGGAGACATCACCACTGGTGAAACCTTAGTGCGGTCTAAATATGCTAGTAATCACTTTGTAAAGGCTATTTTGTGATCTCTTGTGCACACATCAAAGGAAGTGTGAGACGTCATAATTGAGGTCCAATAGTCATCAAAAGGTGATGAATCACGAACTTGTGGGTTAAGTGGTACAACCTCTGCAAAGTGTGTTTAAAACTATCATGATAGCCATGCTCCTGGACATGAGCAACCTAGACCCTCACATGATTAGAGTTTGGACCTTGAACATGGTTTAATGGCTGGAATTGAATTGGGAATTGGTTTTGGTTCGGTAATGTGTCTTGGAATATGAAATTGATGAAGTTGAGAAAGATGAGCAGTTATGAGTTGATTATGGATTATTATTGCTGGTATTGCTTACTTAAGTTGAAATTAATGTTATTTGGGTTATTTTGGGAAGGACCTCACTTAATGATGACATAATTGCATTTTCAACTGTTTTGAATGTACTTTTATGCAATTAGCCATTTTATTATCATTTCTTGGTTAAGCTACATGTCATACTTTCCCAGACATGCTGAGTACGACATGTGCTCACCCTTGCTATTCCCCCGATAAATTCAGATGCAGGCGTCGACATGGAGTACCAGGAGGTCTTTGAGGAGTACTAGGCGTGCGTGTTATCGTAAAGCTTGCTTGTGGAGTTTGGAGTCTTAGAGTTTAGTGTTTTCCGCTGCAGTTTCATTAGAGCTTGTAATCGAGCCTATTGGTTTTGTAATAAGATACTATTATTAGTACTATTATTCGAGACATAGTTATATTTGTTTATCTTTTGTGAATCACTTGTGTATGTGTCTTAAACATCCTGGGAACATATATGCATTACGCTTGGTTCATTTTCGGAACTGGGTGTCACATCACACATGTGGGCCCAGTCAGTTATTCGAATTTCCATGTTCAAAAATAATTCCTATTCTGATCCCAACTTAGGAAATCAATAACTCCTAGAATATTTGGCAAAAAATTCTCAAAAACTTTTTGCTAGAACCTGAGTGATCTGTACTTTAAGTTGGTGCACTTGGATTTATATGAAAAATCCAAAAATTTCCTCAATGATTCCATTAAGAAAAAAGGCTTTGGAATTATCTCCAATTGATCTTTTCATTGAAAAAATCACAAATTTGTCCATATTCTTCTTCATTTTAATTCCGTTTATTCTGGTAAAAGTTTTAGATCCACTTGACTTCATTTGCTAAGTCAAAATGTGTTTCCAAACCGTATGTACCACAAAAATCCAAAAATGTTCAGAAGCATTTTTTGAAAAATGTTCAAACTTCTAAAATCAATATCTCACGGTAGAATGCTGTCACACCCAGTTTTAATAAGAATAAAACCATCTGCAAAATACATGTATGCTAGGATCAATTTCAGCATACATGTATGACAAGTAGTGATAGACAGTTCTATATCGAATGCAAATAACATTTGTACCTATAAAGAGAGTGTTTAATAGTGGCGGAAGAGGAAAAACACTAGGGTAACCACAGGCAAATTTACTTGTAGCAACACAACCTTCTAAGATCCGTCTTGAAAAGAAACTTATCTTCGCTTAATCTTCAGTCCAGTGAGCAGCATTTATGAAAAATAATGGCAAGCGCATGAGTACATAGAGTACTCAACAAGTGTGGGAAATATATGACATGAAGGCTAATCAAAAAGGAAAGGTTGACGGTGGTTTAAGCACTAAGCATTAAACTATCCTTAGATTTCGATAGCGCCTACATCTAGGTTTATATTCCAAACCATAATAGGATAATAATAATAATAATGAATCAATACCAATATAATTCTCAATCCATCATCTGAACTATCGACTAATTATGAAGTGGACACCAAGCCGCTCTTGTCTGTGAGCACGACTGTCATGACAGTTTTTCAAATCTATGCAGAGAATGTATCCTTTATCCACAAGCCATTATTTCATCCCCTATTGCTAGGATTGACTAAGTTAATCTCCCTGATGCCCGTGGTCACATACCACATTACACACTTCCTTTGTTGTGTGGCTAGGAGATCACTACGAGGTCTTTCCAAAAGTTCTCTCGACGCGTACTAGCCCTCTGAGGTTTTGCCCCTGTACAAAAGTGTGAGCCGACAACTGCATCCTAATACCCCGGTTGCCCCCTCTTGATCCATGCGGATCTCAAGGCAGTAACTATGAACCAATTCCCCGCACTATCTAATCACCAATACTACGCCGAGAGAGGCCTAATTAATTGACCAAGCTGCCCCATACATAGTCTTGTGGCAATACCATAAAGCTTAGTGGCTTCCTCCATAAACCGGTCCTTAGAATCCAGCAAGGTTCATACCCCAAAAACCGGGTCTCGTGCATACTGCCCCATACCATACAAACCAACCTGCCAGGTTCCTATTTACTATAATTCATTTTCCAGTAGCATAATAATCATAATTCAATAAATAGAAAATTTGGTAAATGTTGTTCCCCCCTTCTAATAGGCATGGCTAAGGTGTAGTAATTCCCAAATACCACCCTTCCATACCCAAGGCGACAAGGAAATAAGGTAAAGCAACAAGGTAATCATAGCATAGGATTCATATTAAATTAACATGCAACTAACGAAAATCCTTAAGTAGGTACAAGATGGTCAAGAGCACTTGTCTGTTTTTATATAGCTGCTCAGTTCTTCTTGATCTTCATATTCTCGTGTCGCTTCCTGATTGAGATATGAACGCATATAAACTACAGTCAAACAAGAAAATAAAAACATTCAAGAATAACACACCATACAAGAAATATACATATTATTATTGGAGATGTTACGATAATGATTTAAATGGGATGAATAAGTGATTTGTTCATGTGATAAAATGAAATACATTATGCAACATTGGATTTATAAGAAAAATAGATATTTTCTACATATTTATATTATTTTTATATTTGCCATATTCTCAAAACATAATTTTATATTGATAAATGTATTTACCATTTATTCCCCATTTTTAGTAATTTTTGTAGGCTAAAATCATTTTAATGAATTTTCCATAGTAAACATATATTTATATTCTCCCTACAATTATATTTAAGTATAAAAAGATTTATAAATAATTTTCCTATATTTTATTTATTTATTATATAATTTGTAAACATTTTCCACTCACTAAATCCATTTTTAAGAATTATTCAGCAAAGGTTTATTTGTGAAATAATTAATATTAATTTTATAAATTTATTCCGAATTATTTAGAATTTTCTGAAATAACTTTATAAATTATTCAGGCAATTATTCTATTTGATTTATGATGAAAATATTTATTATAGAATAATATAATATATATTTTATTACTTTCTTTTTTCGGGCTGATAAGTAAACATTACAAGTGTTGAGTGGTTAAAATATAATTTCTAACAATAACAGGGCTTTCTTGTTATTTTTACACATTCTGCATAGTTATTTCATAATTAACATAAACACCACGGTCATCTTTGCAAAGGTTTGTACCTATTTGTAATTCAAATAAGATGCATAGGGACCTAACTGCAAAAGCCCATTTTCCTGTTATTTTCTTATTTACTTTTCTATGCAAAAGTGGTCAACCGGGTCTGTGGACCGAAGGTGTGAGCGGGGTCCATGGTCCACTGTGGACTGGGGCCATATCTCTTTGCATGGGTTATGTTCTGGCCACCCGATTAAAATCCAAGGGCTAACAGAGAGTCCAACGAGCGGGCGGCACTGCTAGTGAAGGTGACGGTACCAGCATGGTCTTCCATCGCCGGTGCATCACTAGAAAGATGCTACCGTGGCTCAAATTAATCAATCTTTTCATGAATAGAGAGAAGAGATCGACGGGATCGTCACCATGGGGTCGCACGCATGTGAAGACGGCCTAACACGGGCTCCCGAGGGTGGTGTGGCGGCATCCACCCTTCAGCCACAGTGGGGAGAACTTTGGGGGGCGGAAATTCATCATCGAGGCGTTCCTTGGAGGAGGTGTGGCGTCCCAGATCTTGGCAGTGCGATGGAGGAGACCAGATTGACTTCCTTGCAGTGGGACTTCAAGTTTCGTGGATGGCCGTCCATGGCGATGGCAACGGCGCAAGGTACAAGGGCGCGAGAGGTTGTGGCTTCGGCGAGAGTGTAATGCACCAAAGGGAGATCGGGGCACGAAACTCCTTACATGGCACTGGGGCACAAACGCCATGGGGCGACGGTTCCAGTGCGATCGTGGGCGCGGTTGCCGGCTAGGTGTGAACGCCGTGGGGAAGAGAAACAAGCGCTGACCAGTGGGGCCCGCGCAGTAGATAGAGGGGGAGAGGGTGTGATCGGGGTGTGGGCTAGGGCGCATGCACGAGAGAAATGGTAGCGGTATCGCGCGTAGGCTGGCGGCGGTTAGGGTTAGGCTGGGAGGCAGGATAACAGGTGGGGCCCTGGGTGCAATGAGAGAGAGAAAGGGAGTGCGGGCTAGGCCGCGCAGAGGAAACGGGAGAGGGGAACTTGGGTCGCGGTTGGGGACTTTTTGCCAAGGTGAGGTTTGTTCTATTATTATTATTCTTCTCTTTTGCTTATGATTTTGGTTTTAATGTTTTCAAACAAATTAATTATCAAATCTTGTATTCAATAATCACTCAATATGCACAATAAAAAATGCACTCTAATATATTTAACTTGATTATATTATTTTGAAATTGAGGATGTTACAATTCTACCTC
The DNA here is from genome assembly GCA_036927565.1 of Tuctoria greenei. Taxonomy (NCBI): domain Eukaryota; kingdom Viridiplantae; phylum Streptophyta; class Magnoliopsida; order Poales; family Poaceae; genus Tuctoria; species Tuctoria greenei. Next base: position 178,732,684 of record JAYESD010000002.1, read on the forward strand.
ACTGAAACGGAATATCACCTCAAGATTCTATAAGGTTAGATTAGGAAGAGATCTAGATTTTTGTTAATCTAAAAGCTATCTCATTAAAAAGTATTTATTATTATTATTATTATTTTTTATAATTATATTTCTTATTTAGTTTTGAAATATTTATTCTAAAACCTTTAAAAGACTAATATCTCACACAATGCAACAATAAAAACGTGACAAACTTGTTTTAAATAGTGTTAAGAGAATATTGCATTACCACTCATCTTTGTTATATATATATATATATATATATATATATATATATATATATATTTGGGTATCTAGTTATTTATTTCATTACATACACTATTATTTATTTAAACAGTGTGCTAAAAGATCTCGTAGAGCATTCTTTGTTTTTTCCATTATTTTATTTGAATTCAAACATATTCTTTAGAAATTGAAATTTGCATTTTCCACAAATAAACAATTAGCATGAAATATGTCGAATTGGTTCTTCACATTATTTTTATGTTCTTTACATTACTATTCTTATATTATTATTATTATTATTATTATTATTATTATTATTATTATTATTATTATTATTATGGATGTGGCCTAATTTCCATTGTGGTTTCAATTATAAAATCTTTCATTTCAATTAAATTATCATGATTATTATTATTATTATTATTATACTATTATTATTATACCTTTTTATATATATGTGGGTCACAATCGCACCCACCTTACAAGGAATCTCGCCCTCGAATTTCAAGTGGATCGACGAAGGAGAGAGGATACAATTTATTAGCGATCGGCTACCACTCTTAAGCAGATAAATGATATAATTTATTGTTTTTTGTTGATATGAAATGCATCAACAACATGTTACTAATTCATTGTGACAAAAGGCCTGGGCTTCACATGCTAACTAAAGGGGACCTAAGCAAGTGAGGTATAAAAATCTTTAAGAGTCTTCTTCTACTTTTGCGTCGTCATCATTCGTCGATCTTCAAACTCTCGCCAGTTGAGTCGAAACTTCATCTTCATAAGTGAGGTCAAAGGAAAGTCTAAGAAATCCATTCGAACTAAGGTCACGTGCCTAGAACCGGCATATAACTCTCATACCACTTTGTCACACTCAGTTTTATTAAGAATAAAACCAACTGCAAAATACATGTATGCCAGGATCAGTTTCACCATACATGTAAGACAAATAGTGATAAATAGTTCTATATCAAATTTAATCAACATTTATACCTCAAAAGAGAGTTTTTAATAGAACGGAAGAGGAAAAACTCTAGGGCAACCACATGCAAATCGACTAGCAGCAATGCGACCTTCTAAGCATCGTCTTCAAAAGAAACTTATATTTGCTTGATCTTCTTTCCAATGAGCAGCATATAGGAAAAATAATGGCAAGAGCATGAGTACATAGAGTACTCAAAAAGTGTGGAAAATATATGACATGAAGGACAGTAAAAAAGGAAAGGATGATAGTGGTGTAAGCACTAAGCATTAAACTATCCTTATAGCTTTCTTTAGCACCTAGAGCTAGGTGTATATTCCCAACCAAAATAGGATACTAATAATAATGAATCAATACTAATATCATTCCCAATCCATCATCTCAACCATCATCCCAATCATCGACTAATTATGAATTGGACACCAAGCCGCTCTTGTACGTGAGCACGGCTGACATGACAATTTTTCAAATCACTACAGAGAATGTATCCTTTATCCACAAGTCGTGATTTCATCCCTTGTTGCCAGTTGGACTAGGTAAAACTCACTGATGCCCGTGGTCGCGTACCACATTACACACTTCCTTTGGTGTGTGGACAGGAGATCACTACGAGGTCTTTACAAAGGTTCTCTCGACGCGTACTAGTCCTCTGAGGTTTTGCCCCTGTACATAAGTGTGAGCCGACAATTGTGTCTCAATACCTCAGTTGCCTCCTCTTGAGCCATGCAGATCTCAAGGCAGTAACTCTGAACCAATTCCCCGCACTATCCAATCAAGAATACTACACCGAGAGTGGCTTAATTAATTGACCAATCTGCCCCATACTGAGTCTTGCAGTGATACTATAAATCTTAGTGGCTTCCTTTATAAACCTGTCCTTAGAATCCGGCATGATTCATACCTTGAAACTCGGGTCTCATGCATACTGCACCATATCATACAAACCAACCCGCCAGATTCCTATTTACTACAGTTCATTTTCCAATATCATAATAATCATAATTCAATAAATAGCAAATGTTGTAAATGGTGTCCCCCCCTTCTAATATTAATGGCTAAGCATGAAATAATTTCCAAATGCCACCATTCCATACCCAAGGCGATAAGTAAATAAGGTAAAGCAACAGGGTAATCATAGCATAGAATTCATATTAAATTAACATGCAACTAAATAAAATCCCTAGGTAGGTACAAGATGGTCAAGGGCTTATGCCAGTTTTTATATAGCAGCTCTGTTTTCCTTCATTGAACTCCTGATCTTCATATTTTCGTGTTACTTCTTGTTCGATATACGAACTCGTATAAACTAAAGTCAAACGAGAAATAAAAAACATTCAAGAACAATACACCATACAAGAAATATAAATACTATTATTGGAGATGTTACGACAATGATTTAAATGGGATGGATAAGTGATTTGTTCATGTGATAAAGTGAAATACATTATGCAACTTTGGCTTCATAAGAACAATAGATATTTTCTATGTATTTATATTATTTTTATATTCATTTTATGCTCAAAACATAATTTTAGATTAATAAATGTATTTACCGTTTATTCCCCATTTCTTAGTATTTATTTGTAGGCTAAAATCATTTTAATGAATTTTCCATAGTAAACATATCTTTTATATGCACTCTACAATTTTATTTCAGTATAAAAAGATTTATAACTAATTTTCCTATTTTTTATTTATTTATTCCATCATTTGTAAATAGTATCCACTCACTAAATGCATTTTAACCATTATTTAGCAAAGGTTTATTAATTGAATAATTAAGATTAGATTTCTAAAATTTATTCCGAATTATTTAGATGTTTCTGAAATAACATTATAAATTATTTGGGCAATTATTCTATTTATTTTATGCTGAAAATATTTCTTGCAGAATTCTATAATATAAATGTTATTACTTCCTTGTTTGGGGGCTGATAAGTAAATATTACAAGTGTTGAGTGGTTAAAATATAATTTCTAACAATAACAGGGGCTTTCTTGTTATTTTTACACATTCTGCATGATTATTTTATAATTAACAGAAACACTAGGGTTATCTTTGGAAAGGTTTGTACCTATTTGTAATCTAAATAAAATGCACAGAGACCTAACAGCAAAAGCCCATATTCCTGTTATTTTTTATTTATTTTTCTATGTAAAAGTGGTGAATTGGGTCTGTGGACCGAAGGTGTGGGCGGGGTCCATGGTCCAGTATGGACCGGGGCCATACCCCGTTGCCTGGATTATGTTCTGGCCATCTGATTAATATCCAATCGTTTGGAGGGAATCCGGCGGGCGGGTGGCGTTGGTAGTGAGGTGGACGGCGGCGCCATGGCCTTTCCTCGCGCGGAGCATCGCCAGGAAGATGCTACCGTGGCTGAAATTAATCAATCTTTGCATGAATAGAGAAAGGAGGTCAACGGGTTCCTCACAATGTGGTCGCACGCGTGCGAAGACAGCCACAAACAGGCTCCCTACGACGGTGTGGCAGCATCCACCCTTTGGTCACGGTGGGGAGAACTTTGGGTGGCGGAAATTCGTCTTCGAGGCGTCCCTTGGAGGAGGTGCGACATCCCAGATCTCGACAGTGTGATGGAGGGGACCAGATTGAATTCCTTGCAGTGGGACTTCGAGCTTTGTGGACGTCCATCCTTGGCAATGTGGACAGCGCACAATACAGGGGCGCGAAAGGCGACGGCTTTGGCGAGAGTGCAATGCACCGAAGGGAGATCGGTGCACGCAGTGGGGCACGAATGTCAAGGGGTGACGGTTTCAGCGCTATCTTGGGTGTGGTTGCCGGCTAGGCGTGAGCGCCGCAGGGAAGAGAAACCAGCGCTGACCAGTGGGGCCCACGTGGTAGAGGGAGAGAGGGGGAGAGAGAGGGAGAGAGAGGAAGGGAGAGGGAGGAGCAAAGGGTAGATTGGGGTGGGGGTGGGGCGCATGCACGAGAGCAGTGGCGATGGCACGCGTATGGATGGTGGTTGCTAGGGTTAGGATGGAAGTCGTGCTGACAGGTCGGGCCCCGGGTACAGTGAGAGAGAGAAAGGAAGTGCGGGCTGTGCCGCAAAGAGCAAAGGGCAGAGGGGAAGTTGGGCCGCAGGTGCGGATTTTGGCCCAAGTGACGTTTTGTTCTTTTATTTTTTTTCTTTTCTCTTTTGCTTATGATTTTGGTTTTAAAGTTTTCAAACAAAGTTCTTATCAAATCTTGTATTCAAAATCACCCAATACGCACAATAAAAAAGCACTCTAATATATTTATCTTGATTATATTATTTTGAAATTGAGGATGTTACCAATTGTAAAATATTATGAAACCAATTTTGTTGGATCACTCTTGACCTCCTTTGAACGGAAAACCAATTATTGGCCATGTCAAAGCTACTGGCTTTTCATGAAAATTCTAGAAGGGGTTTAACTTCATAGAATTTTCAAGCACAGAGACTTTCATGAACTTAGACCAATTTTGGCCAGTATCCTACACATAGAACATGTTGTTCGCTGTACAAATTTTAGCAGCATTGGACTTCATTTGATATACTCAATTGTGTTTCCATTCAACTATGTCTATTATATCACTAATCCACTTTTCATTTCAAATTGCATAATGAATAGTTCTCGAGCTCGAGAAGACCTAGAGCCCATCGAAGTCATCGCTCGGGAGATTAACTTTGACCCCATCTCGCAGCCAGGAAGGCCTTGGTTTGTATTTAACATAGTTTCTAAATTTTGATTTGTATCATATGTATGAGATAGCAATTAATTGTGCATTTGGTCTAGGTGCTTCGGTATTTCCCACTTGCATGACCAGAAAACCCAATGAGAGCAGGGTAGATGGTTAAGTTCTTGACATGTCCACCTATGCTTAATGTTGTAGATTATTCAACAGATGTCGAGTAGTTAGAATCTACTAGTGAGTTCAGAAATTGGGATAACACGGGTTTGTTCGAGCGAGAGATTCACCATTTCAAATATAAGATCGGGCGTAGAGTACGAGCAGCAGGACAGGGGCATGTGAGCCATAGCCTTGCCTGTGTCGATCAAGGACTAATCCGTGTGCGGCCCTGTTGAGCATGTTTGAATATACCAAAGACATACTAGATATTTGAGACCCAGTAAACCGATGTATCTTGTCCACCTTAGTGTCAAGGCATAACCCTCAGCCTTATACGTGCCAGTTGAGAGCAGCAAAGTGTAACTCTGCGAGCGGGTACGTCGTGTTCCATGTGGAGGCCTCCTGCTCGTAGCGGTGGGATCGGTTCAGCATGTAGGTAGGGGTGATAGGTTGCCACATACAACATCAATGGAGTGTCCCTTCACAACTCTGAGTGTGGGCGTATGTGTCGTGCTATTCGGGTATCCCTACAGGTGTATATCGATTCAAGTCGCCGTCCCTCGCGGTTATAAGTATCGCTTGTTCACTGAGTCGTCACGTAGTGCAGTTGGAATTATTGAATCATGTTTTATGAATTAGTCTTGTATTGATACTTGCAATGCTCTATATAGGTCGATCAATAAATTTATGATTCATTAAGCCTTAAATTGCTGCTAAAAGCTAAAAGTAAGGATGAACATTTATGCGAGTCATTTTATGCACTAGTTTTGCTATGTCATAGGTATATCCTACATGTATAGTTTTGTATTTAGTGGCGATGGTTAAGTCTTGCTGAGCTTTCCTGCATATGGTTGCTATGTAATTTTTGGTTGCGGATGATGACTATGATGAAGGATTCACTAGTGAGGCATTGCCCTCGTCGGGGTACACGACCGACTGGGGACCCTATATGCCATCGTGAGTTCCTCTTTTGTGTTTCTAGTGTGATTCCTTTCGCGGGGTGAACGGATCACTTTTACATAGCTTAGGCTTGACAGTCGTGAACTATGAATTTTCCTTCCGTTGTAGTGTATTTTGATGTATATTATTTGTAAAAGAGACAAAGTTTGTAAAAGACTATGTTGTGTTATGTAATGTGGTTTACCTTTTTATGTGTGATATTGGGTGCAGCATCACACGACACCAACCAATTGTGATTCCTGGAATGTCAAGACTTGGGTCCTCACAGCCTTGTATTAGAGCCTAATGGGAATAGCATGTTTTAAAAGGATCGTAGTATGAGAAAACTTAGTTCTACGGTGAGGAATCGATAGTAGCCCTCATAAGGACTATTATTAGCATAGTTACTTAAAGTGGCAAAGCTAACATATTTGTTATTATATTCTGTAACAATGCTTCGATGTCTGTTAATAGGTAAGGTACACCACATAAGCAGATCAATTGAGGTAAGCTCACCATACGAGGAGTGGTATGTGATTGTCCAACGTGACTTGGCACGGGAGTTAATATGAGTCTCTAAACCTTCTTATGACTCTTGGAACATATGAAATGCTGATACCCGGCATGCTTCAGGCAAAAGCAAGGATACCCAATCGTGTGGTCAAAAACGCGATAGTATGCAACTCTTGAACAATTCATGTTCAATGGGCCATACGCAACACTCGTCATCGGCATGCCCCGCTGCGCGCCTCTGATGTAGGGGCAGTAGGTGGTATTTGCTGGGTTGATAAAATTCCCAACCGCGAAGACTCGTTCGTGCTCCATTTGAGTCCCCCGTCGCGTGGTGTGGAACACGATCACGTTTCTTCAGACGTGTATTCCTCGAGGATGGTCTGCATGGAATGATATAGGGCATTAGACTTGGACATTGATAATATATTGTGACTGGATGTCTTGCTGGCTATGTGGTCTCGCCCTGTTGTGGCGCATAATTGGTGAATTGTAATTGCGTGTCTTATGCAGGTACACTAACCGGGTGATTGTACTGCGCTACAAAATGTTCAAGTGACTGTGTATAGTGCCACCAATTTAGACGTATATGACAGTATAAACCGGTTAGGATTTTCATTTTGTGAGGTACCAACATATATCCCATTGATGCATTAATGGATTTTGCTGTAAAACAGACTCAAGAAGACGTAAAAGTACAGTATTAGCAATCGAGCTCTGATTTTGAACTAAGTTTCAAAATTGTAGTAGGTTTAAACTCAAGTTCTTCGAAAAATGGAGAGCCATGTTTTTTGCCAGCATATGACCTGAATTTGAAAAGACATAACTCGCAGCATAATAATCCAATGGAGGTGTATTTTGCATAGTTGAAAATATTAGGAGGTGCTCTACAACTTTTCCGTTGACCACCAGAACAGAATCCCTGTCTAACCTATTCAAAATTTAAAAGTTCCAAACTCTGCCCAACTGGACAGAAACAGGAACCCTCTCTGGACTGTTTGCTATTTTTGCCATATGTCACTCTAGAAAAATATAACAGAGTCGTGTAGACATTTTTTAAATCCTTACATTATGTATTACAACTTTGTGATCTGTGGTTTTTTATTTGTTGATGCTAATTATCTTGAAATCGTAGCTCAAAATCAGCATCAAACAAAGGAGTCGCTGTCAAAATTTCTAGAAAACTGTTAAATTTGCAAAGACATATCTCCTCAACCAAAAATGGTCTGGAGGCAAACCAATACTTTTTGGAAAAAACATGAAGTGTTTTCCAACTTTGTAATTCACTTCAATATTTGATTCTGCCATTTACCAGATCAAAATAAACTTTGAGTACAAACTGGTCAGGTTTCAACAGAAACATAATCGGTTTGACATATTTGTGTTCTGTTTGAATTTGGTTCTCGATTTCAATTTGAGAAGCGTACAACCAGGTGTTGTTACTCAACCATTTACCGGTGGGATTGAGAGTTTTACCCAATCAAACCTCAGTTCTTTTTATGACCATGTTCGTGTCACATTGAAGAATAGTGAGTGTGTGTATTTGATAAACGCACATAAAGTCCCGACGCGACCAATGATAGTTGAAATAAACTTCCATCCATGGAGTTCATTATTTTGGAACTCACTATTGTAAGATCAGTTCATGGATGATGTATTTTGCATAAAGTCTTTATCAATATATGTTACTGTTATGCAAGTTTATCAATACGCACACTATTGTTTCTTTCCTATATGATCTTTTAGTATCACGTCTCATGTTGGATAAATGATTATCACTGCAGAATGGTGCACACCCGTGCAACGTACGAAGTTGGTGGCTAGAGACAAGGAGGTAATGACTCCCAGCAACCAGAGTAGGAGCAGCAGAACATAGGGGCCTGCGAGTCATAGTCTTGCCTGTGTCGGTCAAGGACCGATCCCTGTGCGGCCCTGTTGGGCAAGTTTGAATGTAGTGAAGGCATACTAGATATATGTATAGATGGCCAATGGGTCGTCGGGCCATGGCCGGACCAAAATCTGATGAGCCCGACACGGCCCAAAAGTAAGCTCGGGTCGTGCTGCGCCGACACATCGTGCTGACGCCCAGCCCAGGGCCAATCAAGAGCAAGGCATCCTCAGCCGTGCCGGGCCCAAAATGGGCTTTTAATTCCGGGTCGGCCCAAAGCCCAGCGCAATGCTGCAGCTCTGAGCCTCAAAGCGGCGAGGCCGTGCACCTCGACCGGTAGCCCGTGGGGTGGGGCGGGCGACGCTTCACGGATCTGGAGCTCCGAGGCCGCTGGCAGCAAAAAAATGATCATCTTTCATGGATTTGAAGGTAGGAGCTCAGGCAGTGGCCGACGAGTTGGGGTGCGGCCGTGCACGAGTCAGGCGCCAACGAGAGTGAGGGACAGGGCGGGGTGCGGGAGACGGTTCGTCAGGGTGTTGGCGCTGGCGAGGTGCGGCCGTGCAGGAGCCGGGCGCCGGAGGGTGCGAGAGTCGGGCATCGACGGGGCCAATCGATCGTCGGGTGGGAGACTGAGAGAGAGAGTGGAGATCGGGCATGGAATGTGGTGACTGCTGGGGTGGCTAGTGAGAGTGGAGATCAGGGTTTGAGTGACATTTTATACATCCGTGCTTAACGGGTCGTGTGTGTGCCGCGCGTGCCCAGAAGGGCTCTACAGGCCGCATGTCGGCCCAGTCGAGCTGACCCTTAATCGGGTTGTGTCGGGCTGGCCCAACGTCCCTGAGACTAAGCCCAAGCACTGCCCGGTCATGCTTCGGGCTGTCCCAGGCATGGTGTGCGTCGTGACGGGTCCAGCTGAAACAACCGTGCTTCATGCCGACCCAAATGGGTCGGTCTAAAACCCACTCATCAGATTTTGGCCCGAGCACAGCAAGGCTCGTGCCGGGCCGGCATGGCCCTGCCCATTGGTCATCTATAAGGAGACCCAATAAACCGATGTATCTTGTCTGCCTTAGCGTCGAGGCATAACCCACTACCCTTTAGGTGATAGTTGAGAGCAGCAAGGTGTAAACCTGCCAGCATGTACGTTGTACTCCGTGTGAGGGTCTTATGCTCGTAGCGGTGGGATTGGTTCAGTGTGTAGGTAGCGGGTGAAAGGTTGTCACATACAACATTAGTGGTGTGTCTTCGCAGCTCTGAGTGTGGGTGTATGTTTCATGCTATTCGGTTATCCCTGTAGGTGTATATCGATTCGAGTCGCCGTCCCTCGCGGTTATGAGTACCGCTTGTTCACTCAGTCATGACATATTAATTACTACAGTTGCAATTCTTGAATCATGCTTTATGAAATAATCTTGTATTGATACTTGCAATGCTCTAGATAAGTTGCTCACTAAATTTCAGATTCATGAAGCCTTAAATTGCTTCTAAAAGTAGAATGTAAGGACAAACATTTATGTGAGTCATTTTATGCACTGGCTGTCCTATGTTCTATGTATATCATGCATATAGAGTTTCATGTTTAGTGGAGACAGTTAAGTCCTGTTGAGCCTTTGTGCTCACGATTTCTACTTTAAGTTTTTGTTGCAGATGACGACTATGATAAAGGGTTCACTGGTGAGGCATTGCCTCTGTCGGGGTACACGATTGAGTGGGAACCCTGCACGGCACTGTTACTTCCTCTTTTGTGTTGCTAGTGTGATTCCATTCGCGAGCTAAATGGATCACTTTTGCATAGCTTATGCTTGAGAGTCGTAAGCTATGAACTTTCCTTCCGCTGCAGTGTATTTTGATGTATATTATTTGTAAAAGAGACAAAGTTTGTAAAAAACTATGTTGTGTTATGTAATGCGGTTTACCTTTTTATGTGTTTCGTTGGGTGCCTCACACGGCACCACCCTATTGTGATTTCCGGAATGTCGGGACTCCAATCCTCAGATCTGCCCCACCCTACACCCGTTCGTCGGCAACGGCTCCGTCCCCGGTCATCAGCGCCGACCCAGCCGTCTGCCTCCCCAGTCCCTAGGCTTTGTTGATCTACCTCCGACTTCCGCCTACGCCGCCCTCGTCCATCAGCGACCACCTCCATCGTACCTGGTCGTCCGCCTTTGCCCCTATCTCCGCCATGCTTCCACCGATAGTAAATGTCCATCTCACCGCTCCCTATCGTCTACCTCCATCGTTAGTAATCTATCTTGCCACCCAAGATCGTTAGCCTCCATCAAAGTTGCGGTTGCCCAATTCACAAGTTTGTTGCAATATATGTATTTTATCGCCACAATTTATGCTCGTTACATTTTCAGTGTGATTCATTGCAATAGACTTAATTTATTGCCACATATATTTTTATCGTTGTATTTGCAAAATGATTCTTTGTAATCGATTTAATTTACTACCACAAATATCTGAATCATTGCATTTGTCTATGTATATCGCCACAAATTTTAGGATTTGCAATTACTAAAATATTCACTGCAATAAAGCGTATTATATTGCCACAAACATTATAAATTATTGCATTTTCAATCTGTCGCCATAAATCAAGAATGTTGCATTAGTAATATATTGTCACAAAATTACAAAATGTTGCATTTGCACTCAATCGGCACAAACCACGAAACTTGTGTTACACTTCTATTGTAATGAATCCAAAAATGTTGCATTTTCACTCTATCACTATAGAATCATGGATGTTGCATTAGGATCTATTACCACGAATCAAAAAATATTGCATTTTTACTCTATCACCACAAATGAAGAATGTTGCATTAGAATCTATTACCACGATAAAAATGGTTGCATTTCTACTCTTATCACCACAAACTAGAAATGTTGCATTAGGATCTTTTGCCACCAATAAAAGAACATTACATTTGCACACTATTGCCACAACATCATTAACGTTGCATTAAGATCTATTGCCACAAATTGGAAAATATTGCATTTTCACTCTATCACCACAAATTATTAACGTTATATTTGGATCTATTACCACAAATCAAAAATTGTTGCGTTTTTAGTCTATCACCACAAGTTAGGAATGTTGCCACATTGCATTTGCACAATATTGCTACAAAATTATTAATGTTGCATTAGGATCTGTTGCCACAAATAAAAAAAATATTGCATTTTAACTCTATCGCCACAAATTATTAATGCAACATTTGGATCTATTATCATAAATCAGTAAGCATTGCATTTTTACTCTATTACCACAAATTTTATAACGTTGCATTAAGAATCCATTACAACGAATCAGAAATTGTTGCATTAGCACTCTTTCACCATAAATCATGAATGTTGTATTAAGATCTATTGTCACGAATCAGAAAACATTGTATTTATACTTTATCGCCACAAATTTACTATGAATGGCTAGTGGATTTTCTGATACGTAGATTTGTATCTACAGTTACTATATCTCTACCTCTCACATCTAAATTGTAAATCTTGTCTCTCTACAGTTATTACAGCACTGGATACAGTATTTATTCTTCAAGGAATTCTCCAGACAGTTACTCTTACGAATGTGGTGTTGAAACATAAATAATTTAATGATCTGTCTGTGGAAATGAAAATTTATGAATATTTACAGGCCAAACAAATGTTATTTATGGTTTTCAGACAATTAAGTGCATATGCAACATTATCTGCAGTTTGAATACATTGTAAGCACCACGTTGTTGTAACTCATTTCGCTGTGACTGCTTACTCATCTTATTATTACTCTTCTTATTAATACAGGCCGGCCAGTCCGGATTTTTAAAAAAAAATACATCGTAAAGTCAATCATACAGCTAAATGGCACCTATGATGCCACCACGAGAGAGAATATATCATTGCAACTCGGTTTCCCACTAATGTTTGCTGTTTAAGTAGTTAAACACAGCTAGGCAACAGGAATAAGAAACAAAACAGTAGCACAATAGCAATAATACATTGAAAAGCTACTGAAGAAACACTTCCCAATATCACAAATACAAGTGTGGCACTACTGGCACCATTCATCTGGTATTGTCCAAGTTACCAAACCAAGAAACAAAGAATGCAGAAAAAAAACATAGATGAGCGGATACTAGTACAGTAATGCATTATAGGAAATGCTCGATCACCAGTGAGGCTGGCTTAATTGTGATAATACACCATTAGAGACTTTACAATTGTTCAAAGATAACATCTATTACACACTGAGCACAAGTTTAAGCGAGCCTCTCTCTGTAGCTGCAAACAACGACGATGAAGCGGACTGTCAAGTAGAAAACAAAAATCATGCTACATTCATTGTAGATCGACAAATACACTACTCCTTCCCTCCCATTTTATTTGACGTTTTTGACAGCTTCAATCAAATTAAGAAAGAGGTGAATTTACGATTTCACCCTCCTGCACCGGTCACACTCCATTCTAGCTGCCCGCACGCCTCGGAACGCACCGTCCCCGGCGCCGCCTTGGAGGGCTTCGGCGACTCTGACCCCCCACCTTCCACTTCCGTGGCGGCGGACAAAGCGTTGTCGTGCTTCTTCGAGGCCAAGGACACACCGCGGGGCGCCGCCAATTCCTCGGTGGCCAAGTGGGTGTGCAGGGCCTGCGACGAGGGCGGGAGGGCGTCGGTGCTACTGCTTCCGTGCCGCCACCTGTGCCTGTGCAAGGCGTGCAAGCCCTGGAGGGGTCGCAACAGGTGGAACATGAGGCGGAGACGGAGGTCAAGAAGATCCACAGAAGCTTGCTAAACCTGATGTTGGATCTGAACACCTGGTTGCGGCAGAGAATAGGCGAGTTAGGTCTTGAATTTTTTTTTTTTGCACAGAATGGATCAATGATTTTTTTTGTAACAAAGGATCAATGAAATTTGCCAGCAGCAACAGAATTACCATCTTGTATAGCATATGCTTGGACCAATGTATCTTGAATTGTACGACAATTGCATCTTGTATTGTGTGCTAAGACCAATGTGACCATTGATTGAAGAACTGTTACTCCATAACGATACATAGCAAGCTGTGTTGCTTTTATATTAAACTGTTATTATCTAATTCGAATCAGTTATCATGTTTCTTGAAATAGCTTACTTCGATCGTACCATAAATCCTATACCATCTGTCTTGCAACCTTTACTTTTCTCACTTCCTCTGTACAAGTCTTCACTGCACTGATGAGTGTGGCCCAGCTATTTATGGCTCGTAAAATGTTATCCTTTCTGGCAGCGATTCATTGATGCTTTTGAATTCTTGTTTCAGGGAGCAAAATCTCGACAAGGTGGAGGTTACCAGACCTGCTGTATTGCCAACTTGCACTGTGTCAGCACCGTGATATTGCACACGCATGGTGAGACGATGAAGATCCCTCGTGATGTGATCCGTGGCACCGACCACCTTGTAAGAGCTTGAAGATGCCAAGGACACTGATAGACCGTCTTCCGGTATGTAGCATCCATCCGGTACCTACACTTCATGGCGGTTTAGTCGAGTTTGCCTCTAATCTGGCACTGAGGGCGGTGGCCACCACCGGTAGGAGCGCCGCCACGAGAATGTATGCCCCGACCGCGGCTACGAAAGAAGACACCACGGCCCGCGTAATTCGCGGAGGCACCAAACTGTGGTTGGAGCTCCACTTGATGTTGAAGTTGACGAGCCTCGAAGGCAACGAGGTGCACGAACACGTCGTCGAGTGAGAGAGCCTCGTTCTTGGTCATCCTAGAGGTGACATAGGGGTCATATTCGGCAAGCAAATAAGCGAACACCTCTTCATCTCTAAGTGGAGTGTAAGCGATGGCAAGTTTGGTGGCGAGTTCCATAATCTTGCGAAAGAAGTGGGCAATAGATAGATTGCGTTTCATGGATGTTGAGAGTTCAAAAAGGATTTGCAACGTGCGAGCCTTCGTATGAGGCAAATTTATTTTGCAGGGAGTCCCAAACCATCATGGAAGACATGGCCGTGATGACGTCCCAGAGAAATTCTTTAGTCATCTGATGAGAGAAGGTCACTAAGCAGTTGTTGGTCTTGATCGTACCAGCGCTCGTACTTTGGATCTGGTATTCGCTCATCGTCGACAATTTTGGACGTCATAACCTTCTTTTCTGGCGCAACGTTGGAGCCATCGAGGAACCCCATCAGCTTCGAGCTTTGAAGGTAGGACAAAAGCCGAGCACGCCATAGTACATAATTGGACTTCATTGGTCGCCTAGTGATGACTTGGTCATTTGGGATATGCGCCATGGTAGAAGAAGCACTTGCGACAGCCATGGGAAGATGGAGGAGGAGAGGAGGAGGAGAAAATATGTGGTGGATAGTTATGATCGCGCTGGCTCCGTTACCATGTTGATTTGAATGGCGTAAGATGACCACTGTGTGTCATAGGGTCTCATATTTATAGAATAGTATATACATGAAATGTTACATGTTTTGTAAGAATAGATGATCCCCTTCTATCTATAAATATAGACTTCTACATATAACATATTCTGTATAAAATATACTAGCAATCTATATAGTAGTCTATCCATCATATCAAATATAAAAATCCTGAGATATATGACAAACTATCAATGCTATTAAATATTGATAGCCTTCTATTCCTACCATTGAGTTTGATTCTCAGTGGGAGCGAATTCAAAATGAATTTCACAATACTAAATATTGGTAATCTACGGAGGATTCATGAGTTCGCATACTGAAGCGCACCTACGAAAAATATAAGAGGGTGACAGTCGTGTAATTACTCATCCAGTTATCACCATCTTGTTCTAGAAAATAGAATGTGTGTTTCTGAATTTTGTTCGATTGTAATAAACTGATCATAATCTCTTTGAAGAGAAAGCTCGGAATTTTACCTATCATCTTAAAAAAGAAGTAGATGTACAAGACTAGCTCAGACACGGGCCATCCTGTAATGACTCGACATCCATACAAAGTTGATAAACAAAATCATAAACCAAAGCTTTATATTTTCTTAGTATTCATAACATACATGCCTTGCTTCTACTTCCAGTCTGTAGTAGACAGTCATGGACATGACCGGCTTGTATGTGCTCCATTAGACGGGCAACAAAGCTCTCTGCCCAGTGATTGGTATCTCTCTCTCTTCCTCTCTTGTCTCCGACTACCATGAATTCTTGTGATCTCTCATGACTAATCTATGTTTCGAAATCGTTCTTCTCTCTTCAATTCCAGGTATTCGTGCAATACTTCTCGCAGGAAATACTTTCAGCTCGCCCATTTGAACCGGTGATGGAACCAGCTGCAGCTGCAGCATGGGTACCTTGCCACTTTCAGCTGGCCAATTGCAACACCGAACAAGCAGTATGGACTCCAGGCTTCCCTGTGGAGTCGGCCTCCTCCGATATATTTGGTAGCTGCTTCCAAACATCTGTTCCTAGATCACCAGGAGGGCAGCTGATTGAGTTCGCAGCAGCCACACAAGAAGATTCGGTTGTGAATGTAGCACGTGAGTTTCAGGTTGATTTCCACAGCATGGAAATTAGGATCCACAATCCGATTCAGGTTTTCAAGAAAGCATCACATGAGTTTCAAGTCGATGTGGACCACATGAAGATGAAGATCCATAGGTACCCTCCAAGCATTCGAGCTCTCAATGTACGGTATACCATCCCGACTATGGTGGCCATCGGCCCTTACCACCACGGCCGAGACCATCTCAAGCCGGTGGAGCAGGTGAAGCATGCGGCTGCCTACCACTGCATCAGAGAATCAGGTTGTTCAGTCCAGGAGATGTACGATGCGGTCGTCTCAGTTGCATACAACACCTGCAGCCTCTACGACAAGGAAGTAATGTCTGGTATCAGCGGCAATGACTATCTACCTATGATGTTCTATGACGCTTGCTTCTTGGTGCAAGACATGCTTACTTGTGCCACCAGCTCAGGCGAGATGGACCCGTCTTTGCGAAGCTTCTTTGACTCCAACGACAACGATATCTTTCATGACCTGATGCTTCTTGAGAACCAGCTCCCCTGTCCGGTGCTCGAGGCTGTCATTGTTGGTGATGTGCCCAAGAGGCAATCATAACAATTCGGGTTGAGGCCTATTGGATATTTGATCCATAAGCAATTAGGGTACTAATGGGTCTGCGACCTAAAAGCCAATTAGTACGCCTATAAATATGAGAGGTAGGGTTAGGGGCTAATCATCCCACCACGTGACAGCCCTAGCCGCCATCCCTCGCAGGCCTCACGCTGAGACCCTTACCGCGCTCGCGGTGCTAGCACACCGGTGCACGGCGTTCCTCTCCGTACGTGTGGACTCCGTGGAGGCGTTGCTGCTACTGCTGCGCTGATTGGCTACGACGATCGTGATCGTCTACCTGCTGCTGTGACGAGGACGAGGAGAAGACGAATGAGATCGTCTACTTCCCTTACACCGACGCGCATCAACGTTCCGCTGCGCTGCGCGTCTAGTGGTAACGATCCATGACCTCTGTACTCGCATGTTTCCTGGGTGATGCGGTAAAGTTGCTAGAGTAGCTTACCGTTGATTTCCTAACAGTGGCATCAGAGCCGACTTTCGTAGTTTTTGGTCTGGATCTACTGCAGACATGTTCATACGATTAATTTTTCGCACGGTTTTTGGGGTTTGGAATTGGTTAGAGTAGATTGCGATCGTATATGACTAAAGGGTCAGTTCGTGCTCCTTCTCTGCTGTGTGCGCAACCTGTCCCTACCGGCTGGAATCACCATCGAGACTAATCGCGTACATAGCTAACAGATTGAGCCAACAGACCACGGTCATGAGTCGCGATCTACTCATGAATAACCGATCACATTGAAAATTTGAGACATTTTGAATGTCTCGGATTTGGGGTGATTTGATCAATCCGATGAGATTTTCATAGTGATTTCATAGCGGGACCGCCGTTTTGCTGTCTGCTATAGCGATTACATAATATCGTTTTGCGCTAGAAACCGTTCTACGCTTAACTCGTTTTTGCAGGGAATGATGTGAATGGTATGGCCTAATGTGATGTGATAATCTGTGTGTAATATTCGTGCGGCCTGCGTGCTGCAAAATTAACACAACCGGGTTGAGCTTGTCACATAATTGTATAACGACCTGTGTGTCGACCTGTGATGCTTGATCTCTCTTGTAATTTATTTAGTAGCTATTAGTTGTATTAGCTTCTTTTATTATCATGGAGATGTACTCAAGCATGGTGGAGATGGAGATCACCACAAGAAGGGAGGCATGGCAGCTCAGATCTTAATGGAACCATAGTGATGGAGACCATTATGATTCTAAAGGCCATACTATTCACAATGTGATATTATCATATGCCTGTGATGCTTATTACATTCTTTTCATGCTCTTCATATGGTGGATGTTTTGTCATGATAGAATAGCTTCCCTCAAAAAAAAGTTGAGCATTTGATGCCATTTACCAATAGCTGCACCTATGTTATTTTGATCGTTGTGTGGTAGGTTTGCCAAAGCAAAGTACCATCATCTATCATAATTCATAGGATGAATGTTGGACATTCACATGCATAGTGTTGGTTTACTCAACAAAGCTATCAAAACGGTTTTGGGCTTTATGGCATAGAGTTGGGAGTCGGGGCATTGGATGTCACCCAACAAACAAGAGTCATATAGGGATATGATTAACAATTGTTGTTTACCTATGTCACTATTTTTCTAGCCGTGAAGTCAAAGCTCACTAGGAATTAGTGAATATGGATCTTGAACCACTATATATCGTTAGAGGGAAGACAATGATAATATAGTGGTAATATCTTTTATTAAACTGTTAATAGAAGATTGGTACATAACATAGTGTTAAACCTTGCATATTTATTTTGTATTGTAGATCATGTCTGCTAGTAACAATTCCGGTTTCAATTTGCGATCTGTGCTTGAAAAGGAAAAGCTCAATGGAGCTAACTTTATCGATTGGTACCGCAACCTGAGAATCGTTCTCAGGCAAGAGAAAACCGAGTACGTTCTTCTGCAGCCTTACCCTGATGACCTCCCAGCTGATGCAACTAATGCAGCACGTAGAGCTTATACGAAGCACTGCGATGATGCGCTTAATGTAAGCTGCTTCATGCTTGCCACTATGTCCCCTGATCTGCAAAAACAGTATGAGCATACAGATGCTTATTCTATGATTGAGGGACTGCGTGGAATGTTTGAGAATCAAGCAAGAGCTGAAAGATACAATATCTCAAAGTCCTTGTTCTCATGAAAGTTGGCGGAGGGTAGCCCGGTCAGCCCTCATGTAATCAAGATGATTGGTTACATTGAAACTTTGGGCAAACTTGGTTCTGAACTCAAGGATGATCTGGCTATTGACGTTGTTCTCCAGTCGCTCCCACCGAGCTACGAGCCATTCATATTAAATTTTCAAATGAATGGCATGGAGAAAACTTTGGCTGAATTGCATGGGATGCTTAAAACAGCCGAAGAAAGCATTAAGAAAAATGCCACTCATGTGATGATGGTACAAAAGGAGAATAAAAAGAGGAAGCGTGTGACGCATCCTAAAGGCAAAGGCAAGGGAAAGGTTCCCGATGTGCCCTCAAGCTCAAAGTCTAAGCCAAAGGGCAAATCTGGCCCTTCTCCTGATGATGAATGCTTTCACTGTCTTGGTAAGGGACACTGGTCTAGGAACTGCAAGAAGTACTTGGAGGATATGAAGAAGAAGAAGGGAAGTGAGACTTCCGCTTCAGGTATAAATGTTATAGAAATTAACATTGCATTATCTTCTAGTGAATCATGGGTATTTGATACCGAATCGATGATTCACACTTGCAAATCATTGCAGGGTCTAAGTGAGACTAGAAGATTTACAAAAGGCGGGTTGGATGTTCGTGTTGGCAATGGAGCAAAGGTTGCGGTCATAGCTGTCGGAACTTACCACTTGTCATTACCCTCAGGATTAGCTTTGGAATTGAATAATTGTTATTGCATTCCTACTTTGAGCAAGAACATTATCTCTTCTTCGTGTTTAGAAGAAGTTGATGGTTATGAGATTGTAATAAAGAACAAATGTTGTTCTATTTATTACAATAATATTTTCTATGCTCAATGTCCATTGGTGAATGGATTATATGTTCTTGATCTTGAGGATAAAACTGTTTGTAACATTAATACCAAAAGGGCTCGTCATAATGATCTAAGTCCCACTTTTATTTGGCATTGTCGCTTAGGTCATATAAATGAGAAACGCATTGAAAAACTCCATAAAGATGGTTTACTAAGCTCATTTGATTTTGAATCACTTGACACATGCAAATCTTGTTTGTTTGGGAAGATGACCAAAGCACCCTTCACTGGTCAAAGTGAGAGGACGACTGACTTGTTGGGACTTATACACACAGATGTATGTGGACCAATGAGTTCAATTGCCAGAGGTGGTTTTCAGTACTTCATCACATTTACCGATGACTTTAGTAGATATGGTTATGTCTACCTAATGAGGCACAAGTCTGAATCCTTTGAGAAGTTCAAAGAATTTTAGAATGAAGTACAGAATCAATTGGGCAAGACAATCAAATTTCTACGATCTGATCGTGGGGGTGAATATTTGAGCCATGAATTTTATGATCATTTGAAACAATGTGGAATTGTTCCACAATTTACTCCACCTGGAACGCCTCAATGGAATGGGGTGTCCGAGCGGAGGAACCGAACCTTGTTGGACATGGTTAGGTCGATGATGAGCCAAGCAGATCTTCCACTATCCTTTTGGGGTTATGCTCTTGAAACTGCTGCGTTTACACTAAACAGAGTCCCAACTAAGTCTGTTGAGAAGACACCATATGAGATGTGGACCGGGAAACGTCCCGGATTGTCTTTCCTCAAAGTTTGGGGATGTGATGTTTATGTCAAACGTTTGACGTCAGACAAACTCACTCCAAAATCAGACAAATGCTTCTTTGTGGGATATCCTAGGGAAACCAAAGGGTATTATTTTTATAATAAAGCAGAGGGTAAAGTGTTTACCGCTCGCAATGGTGTCTTCTTGGAGAAAGAGTTTCTCTCAAAAGGAGTTAGTGGGAGTAAGGTGCATCTTGAAGAAATTCATGAAATACCTGAAAATGTTTCAACACCCACCGATCCTATACAGGATGTACAAGATGTTGTGCAACCAGTTGATGAAACACCAGCCCCACGAAGGTCTACGAGGGTACGTCGTGCGACTAAAAAGTTAACGCTTCTAACCACGGAGCAGCATGACATGGTATTGTTAGACAATAATGAGCCCACGACCTATACTGAAGCAATGATGGGACCCGACTCTGAGAAGTGGCTTGGAGCCATGAAATCTGAAATTGAATCCATGCATGAAAATCAAGTTTGGAACTTGGTTGATCCAATCGAAGGTGTGAGACCTATCGATTGTACATGGATTTTCAAGAAAAAGACTGATATGGATGGAAATGTTCACATCTATAAAGCGCGATTGGTAGCGAAAGGTTTCAAACAAATTCAAGGTGTTGATTATGATGAAACTTTCTCACCCGTTGCAATGCTTAAGTCTGCTCGGATTCTTCTAGCAATTGCTGCATATTTTGATTATGAAATATGGCAAATGGATGTCAAAACAGCCTTTCTTAATGGAAGTCTGACTGAGGATGTGTACATGACACAACCTGAGGGTTTTGTCGATCCTAAAAATGCTAGTAAAATATGCAAGCTTCAAAAGTCCATCTATGGACTGAAGCAAGCATCTCGGAGTTGGAATATGCGTTTTGATGAAGTAATCAAAGGGTTTGGTTTCATCAAGAACGTAGAAGAACCTTGTATTTACAAGAAGTTTAGTGGGAGCACACATGTATTTCTGGTCCTATATGTAGATGACATATTATTGATCGGAACTGACATTCCAATGCTTGATGATGTTAAATCCTCATTAAGAAAAAGTTTCTCAATGAAGGATTTAGGAGAGGCAACGTATATTTTGGGCATAAAGATCTATAGAGATAGATCTAAAAGGCTAATTGGATTAAGTCAAGATACATATATTGACAAGATATTGAATTGGTTCAATATGCAAGATTCCAAGAAAGGTTTCTTGCCAATGTCACATGGCATTACTCTAAGCAAGAGTCAGTGTCCTTCGACACCTGATGAGCAAAAGAGGATGAGAGCGATTCCTTATGCTTCGGCTATTGGATCCATCATGTATGCCATGCTATGTACACGACCAGATGTATCTTATGCTCTAAGTATCACGAGTAGATATCAATCAGATTTTGGTGAGGCTCATTGGACCGTTGTCAAAAACATCCTTAAGTACTTAAGAAGAACTAAGGATGCATTCTTAGTGTTTGGAGGTGAAGAAGAGCTCGTTGTAAAAGGTTACACCGATGCCAGCTTCCAAACTGATAAGGATGATTCTAGATCGCAATCCGGTTTTGTATTCTGCCTCAATGGAGGGGCAGTGAGCTGGAAAAGTTCCAAGCAAGATACAGTAGCAGATTCAACCACAGAGGCGGAGTATATTGCAGCTTCTGAAGCTGCAAAGGAGGCTGTTTGGATCAGAAAATTTGTTTCTGAGTTGGGTGTTGTTCCTAGCGCGTCCAGTCCTGTGGATCTCTACTGTGACAATAGTGGAGCCATCGCACAGGCAAAGGAGCCTAGATCACACAAACGGTCCAAACACATACTACGACGCTATCACCTCATTCGAGAGATCATCGACCGAGGTGATGTGAAGATATGCAAGGTGCACACGGATTTGAATATTGCAGATCCGTTGACAAAGCCTCTTCCACAATCAAAGCATGAGGCACACACGAGATCTATTGGTATTAGATACTTACATCAGTGATCATAATGTGTAGTGGGAGACTTGTGTCACATCTATGTTTATGTACTATTAAATAATTGTTATATGAGTAATCATTATCTACATTGATCATCAAGTATGTGACTTGTTCGTGAAACTCTTTGTTAAAAGTAATGTTACTCTAGATGATCCCTAGTCTATATCATTATATGAGATAATGATTGCATACAGACTAGCACATGTATTAATTGATGATCACGTTTCACGGATCATAGATATAGAGATATCAAATTAATAATGTGAACACATGTTAGTGAACATGGTGTTGGATTGACCCACTCCAAGACACTGCTGGGATTGTTATTTCCATATGTGCCATCAGTTGGTCTTGAGTGATACACCTGCTAGATCCTTAGACCTGAGATCGCCATTGTTTCTCACTATGCGTAGTTGTGTACTTTGAGACTACCAAACGCTACTCCGTAACTGGGTAGTCATAAAAGTAGTCTTCGGGTATATAATGAAACATAGAATGTGATGTGCGCGGATCAAGATGGGATTTCCCCTCCTAAATAACAGGAGAGATATCTCTGGACCCCTCGAGATAGTTGGATTTGAAAGTGCATGGCCATGCCAAGGTGATTAAAGGTTAATCACAGTGACTAAAAGTTAGTCACAGAATGAATCCACTATTTGATCGAGTGAATGGTCGAGCTATCACAAGGATGGCACGCATCTCGCCTTGAGCTTGACTGGTATCGTGAGGCAAAGGGATTAGCATGTTGAATGTATCTAGGTTCGGTCGATATGATCTTTATGTACAGTCGGGAGTCAGTATGTCCTGCTAGGTACCTCTACTGACTTGTGGTTGGAAATGGTTTCCATTCACAACCGACTGCTCATGAACCTAACGGGTCACACACTTAAGGAGTTGGAATATCGAAAATCTTGGCTAGATGATTGTCTCTAGTGCAAGTGGGAGATTGTTGGTGATGTGTCCAAGAGGCAATCATAACAATTCGGGTTCAGGCCTATTGGATATTTGATCCATAAGCAATTAGGGTACTAATGGGTCTGCGACCTAAAAGCCCATTAGTACGTCTATAAATATGAGAGGTAGGGTTAGGGGCTAATCATCCCACCACGTGACAGCCCTAGCCGCCACCCCTCGCAGGCCTCACGCCGAGACCCTTACCGCGCTCGCGGTGCTAGCACACCGGTGCACGGCGTTCCTCTCCGTACGTGTGGACTCCGTGGAGGCGTTGCTGCTACTGCTGCGCTGATCGGCTACGACGATCGTGATCGTCTACCTGCTGCTGTGACGAGGACGAGGAGAAGACGAACGAGATCGTCTACTTCCCTTACACCGACGCGCATCAACGTTCCGCTGCGCTGCGCATCTAGTGGTAACGATCCATGACCTCTGTACTCGCATGTTTCCTGGGTGATGCGGTAGAGTTGCTAGAGTAACTTACCGCTGATTTCCTAACAGTCATGAGGTTCAGGCCCGTGTCCTTGGACATCTTCATCGATAGTTTGAGAGCCTGTCTTCAGGACCGCAAGGTTTCCGAGAAAGAGGCATTTGTCTTGGATGACACCTATGAGCCACCTCATTTCCTTGGCCTCCTGAGGTACTACATTGTAGGAAGAAGCAAAACCAGACTGCCCAACCTCCCTGAAACCGAGTCAATATCATTTTCTGTCAGCGATATCGATCTCTCTGAGATGGGCGTCACGCTTACAGCCAATAAAACAACAGAGCTCATTCACATGGGTGTCAAAGAAGAACGGGCCCCTCTTTGCCGAGCTCTCCCTGATGCCGCTGTCCCTGGACGAGGCACGTGCAAGCTGGCTCATCAACATGGCTGCTCTGGAGCTATGCACGACCCCGAATTTTCAAGCTGCTCAAGACGAAGCTTCTGCTGTCTGCTCGTACCTCCTCCTCTGCGCCATGATCATGGACAGGGTGGAGGACGTGCTTGAGCTGCGAAGGAAGCATCTCCTCCAAGGTGGAGGAGGGCTCACCAATGAGGAAGTGCTCGGCTTCCTCACAAGCCTTCGGGGCCTGCGACTAGGGTCCCGCTACGTTCGCACCATGGAAGAGATCGAGAACTACAGGTCGACGAGGCGGACGCGGACGAAGTTTCATGCGTTTGTGTACAGGTACGGGAAGATCATCATTGTTGTGTTATCCACAGTTGGTGCACTCTTCAGTATCTTGGGGACGCTCGGACGGTACGTCAAGGTCCGTTGATCTATGAAACTGTGAGATGTTGACCTATACTAGCTTTAATTAGCTGCTTTTTTCTATGGCAATAATATATAGAACTCCATGTATGTGAATGCCAATTGCAGTAAAATTAAGTTTGGGCTGTCTTGTGTGATGCTACAGTGTTGTCTATTTTTTTTTTACCATGACTGTTGTCTATTTTTTGATCTGTCGGTCATGTAATTAGCAAAATAGTCATGTATTATACGTGACTGTTGATTCGGTGCCACAAGGATAGTGTCTCTTTGGTTTGAGAAGTTATGACACGATGTCAGCTCACTCATTTCTTCATTGGGTTTCAGGAAAAGAGTTGATGCATCATCATATCATTATTAGTAAGGCATATAAATATGAAAATATAAGTGAGTTGTTCGCACTTTCTTATCAATTTATAGCCTTTTTATTGCAACCCATTGGTTTATAATAGCTTAATACAGTACCAGAATTCAAAGCCACATGCCTCGAGATGGACTGCCAAGGGAGACTATATTACAAAATCTGCATACCTCATTTAGTTCATGGGAACCGTATCTCCTTATAGGACGGGGATACCCGGTGAAAAGTCAAAGCAGAACCCAAAATGAGATCCTTCGGGTGGACACTGCTACATAAGAAAATACTAACGACAGATAATCTAGAAGGAAGAGGATGGGACAATAACATCATTTGCCTGTTGTTTCAACAGGAAGCGTAGACAACTAATCATCTCTTTCTAAAATGCAAATTCTCCAAGTAGGTAGCGGGCACCATCTTACAGTGCCTAGGACTACCTCAACACTCCGGCATACAACACACCACAGCCTAAGGATAGCAGACTAAATATATGGACACAATGGTAAGAGGGACAACACAGATCGGATAGAAAATTTTCAGCAGGGATCCTTCTCTACATATTGTGGAACATTCGAAAGGAATGCAACCGTCCAATTTTTCAGAGTGAAGAGAAGTCGGAATCCCAAGTAGCTTGCTTAGCAAAAGAAGATTGGGACTGGTATAAAATAGCAGCTGCAATGTGTCGGTGTTTGGGAAACCGAATAGTATTGATGTTGCCATGCATCCTTCATTTAGGTGGCCTAGCTACTAGCACATGGAGTTTATACTGGCTTTGGCGACAAGCCCTACGTCCAGTTCAGTGTTCTTCTCTCTCTATTGATAGAGTGTCCTCGCACGATCCACATTCGACAATGGCCCTTGGGGCCTTTTATAGTGAGCTTTGCTTCATGCCAGACCCAACTACTATCTACCCGACTCTTCTCATAAATGGAGCGGGGATTACAAGGTGTCCTAGTCTTTTGGATTATCTTTTGTGTTCCTCCGGGCAGGGTCGGGTCCTGGTAGTCGCCTTGGTGCCCGTCTCTCCTTGTCCCTTGTGAGTGTTGGGTGGCAGATCCGCCCTGCCACCACGACGGATAGGACGTGACATGGGAGATGTCAACAGGGCCCGTGTCTTGACCTCGAGGGTCGGGGATTTGAGCTGCTTGTGCGCACGTCGTTGGTCCTTATTCTCTACTTGTGTCAGATGGCAGAGGCCGCCCTTTCATTTTGTTGGACGAGACTTACCATGGGAAGCATCGGTGAGATCCATGTCGTGACACTCTCACCCTGGCTTGATAACTCTGATCCCGACCTCGATGGTCAGGGCGTGGATTACCTGTGGCCGACCTCAGTGGTTGAGCCTTAGTTGGCTTTTCGTGTGCCTCCTGGTAGTCGGGCTACAAATCTTCGCTAGTAGCCCTCGAGTCTTTGACTCTTCGTGGCTCGGAGTGGATGAGCCTAGGAACCTTACCTCAATGGCAAGTTCCCAAGCTCGATGGAGCTGCGTACCAGGGGAATATGAGCGAAACCAGACACTCGATCTTTTAAGGGCGAGCAAAACCTAACACCCGGTTTCGATAGGTAGTTATGGTCAGGGATCACTCCCGACATTTTGTTAGATCATGTTTCATATGTTCACATAGATCCTGGGCCTTTCGAGGGTCCGTGCGGCTCGGTGCCGACCCTTCAGAGAGCTATTGTGGAATCGTTGACTTAGGACTCGGATACAGAGCATTTCAGATGTTGGAGATATTTGCTACCTCCGAAAGTGTCCCATGTGGGTCCATCTCACAGTCGTCTTTTCCTCGCTCTGATTCATTCCGGGTGGTTTTGAAATCCTGTGGGTTGACCTTCAAACCCGGAACTCGAGCAGGCCCCATGCATAGGTCAGGATCTCACTTCTCTTACCTTAGCCTAGCAGGCTGGTATTGCAAGAGAAAAAGTAACGCTCCTAAATCCTTCTTTGCCGTGGTACCATCGAGGCAAAGTGCGCACCTCCGAGTTGGCGCAAGCGACAAGGAAAAGGGAGGTGAAGTGTGCAGGCATCTGCGGTCTCTATCATTCTTTATGGCAGCACGACTCACGAGGAGGTAGAACGGCGTGTGGTGGAAGTCCACATTCATCACAAGCCTTTACTGCGACATTGGTTACGAGGCGGCTTGGTGAGCCACCTTCGCCGTTTTTGTCCCTTCCTCTCCCTTAGCTAGGCTATAAATAGCGAATTGTTGTGCCACTTCTCCCTCATTGCTTTCACCCTTATCTTAATTGAGTTGGAGATTTCCTTCCCTTCCTTCTCGCCCTCCACCCTTCTCATGTACTAGTGGCGTCGCCCAATGGCAAGAATGTGGCGGTCAGGGCTTCACGCCCGATCGATTGGAGTCGGCAGTCTGGCTGATAAAGTTTCAGGCTGAGATCCGGAGAAGGGAGGGTTACCTTGAAGTTCAAAAAGGAGAGAAGCCTCTCGAAGACTTGAAGACGGAAGAGCCAGCTCGAGGCTTGAATGGGAGGCGATTTGATCTAAATGTAGCACATTTGTCTGCGTGATAGAATATTTCCTGCATGACGTCGGGGGGAACGGGAAATAATATGGCCGCTTTGGCTCTCTGGGGTCGGGCCTTAAATTTTGATATCAGAGACCTTTTGACGAGACGATATTTGGGAAGAAGGGTGCGAAGTCATTAAAGCTGATGACCTCGTCGTGCGGCGAAGCATGAAGCTGTTGAAGTCACCGACCTCGCTAGGCAGAAAAGCGGGAAGCCGTTGGAGCCACCGTCCTCTTGAGGAAGACGAGTGCGATGCAGTCAAAGCTGCCGAACCCTTTAGGAAGGGTAGTGCTTATAGAGGAACAACGTTTGAGATGTAATCTTTCCCTTTTATGTAATGTTTCGAGCCATCGTGTATTATCGAGCTTTTTGATGGTTTAGAAATGTTTTCCTTGCATCTAATTTATGTCCCTTGGTCCTGCACGAACCGTAGCTTTCATACTATAATCGTTCGTAGGCCATAGGTTGCAAGACACAAAGGAAGTACCTAGATTAGAGAAAATTCTTTAGCGGAACAGATCTTGAGGCCCTGGGTGGGCCTTCTACCGGATCGCAGCCACCGAGTTGGACTTTCAAGATTGGGATTAGGGACTTCACTGGGTCCAGTTTCAGAACCCAGCTTTATATTCGCAGTGAAAGTTGGAAATTTGACAAAGAAAAATATATGAGAGAAAAACACTTACCTTGTTTGTAGCTAAGTTGGGTGTTGTAGCGTGTCTCAGGGGAGGAGTTTTGTAATGGTCGGTTGGTCCCATTTGCTTTGGCTCGGGCAAGCCGAATAAGCTCCCCCTTCGTAGTATTTTGCTGTGGTGAAGTTTTCATTGGTCTTCCAAGCGAGTCGGGGTCGGGGAAGTTGGGGATCTGGCCCCGATTGTCATCTTGCATCGTGACGGTCTCCGAGCTGAGAACAGAGAGGTGGGGGCTCGAGCCCTGAAAACCACAGTGTCACCATGCGTCATGCGTTGAAAATCAAGTGCTTGAGGGTCGGAAGACCTCAGGTGCTCATCACACCCAATGCGGGAGCCTCGATTGTCCCATCGTGCCACCATGTTGACCCTACGAGACATGGTTGCTAGCAGTACTCCCGTGTAAGTGGTGGTGGTGTGGTGTCAGCCTCTCCAGGTGGATACACCGACCTTACTTGTTGGGGTTTGGTGACTCGCCCACCGGTTCCGCTAGCCAGCCCCTACGTCGCTAGCGAGATGCGTTGCTGCTTCATCTTTTGTAGCGTGAGTGACCTTCTCTGGCGAAGGGTGGTGGTGGGATGCCCTTGGCGGCATCAAAATCATTATCGTTGGAAGCAGACCTTCATGGCCGGCATGAAGATTTTCAATGTGATGAATCCATCAAGAAAGAAGAAGTGGAACGCACAGTGGTCCCCTACCTGTCATGCCAACTGTCTGTGTTTGGAAAACCGACTAGTACCGATGTTTGTGAAAACTTGACGAGCCTTGAGAGAAACCTGGCTCTCTAACTTGAGTCACCAGGGATACATGTTGATCTATATAAATAATACAAGAGGTGCGGCCGAATAACAGAATCAAAAACAGAAAAAATATTGTCTCGGCCGTGCACTGGTATGTCGTGATTCTAAACACGACTTAACAAATCTAAAAAAACTGCTAGGGAATAAATTCTTCTAGATTGAATACAATACTGCATATAGAAAATCTTCTACAACATATCTGATCTTGTATCGTTGGAAGGCTGGAACTCTATGTTTTATTTCCACCTTGATCCTCTTGGATGCTTCCTTATTTTCATGCACACGCCAGGGGAACAAATATTCTAACACCTTCCCTCAATTTAAACATCCCAAGATGAGATTGCGAAGGAATATTATTTGCTTTGGTAGAGAGAGAGAAGTTCTGTAAATCCATCTGCTACTTCATCTTTTGTAGATATGAACTTTACCTGCAATAGCTTCTTTGTAACTCTTTCTCTAACAAAGTGATAATCGATCTCCATATGTGTATAACGTTTATGGAAAACTGGATTTGCCGTCATGAAGGTTGCTCCAAAATTATCACACCATAGTGTAGCATTTTCTTCTTGTTTAACTCTCAGTTCTTGTAGTATGGTTTGCACTCATATAAGTTCAGCAGTGGCATTTGCCAGTGACTTTTATTATGCTTCAGTACTGGAACGTGAAATTTTTGGCTTTTTCCTTGCACTCCACGATATTAGATTTGATCCTAAGAAGATAGGGAAACATCTTGTAATCTCGTGCATCTAAACAGCCAGTCGAATCATCATCAGAAAAGACATCAATTTGTGGTGAGCTATCTTTGACAAACTTGATTCCATAATCAATTGTTCCTTGAACATATATTTAATATCCTTTTTACCATAGTCAAGTCAGTTGTGGTTGGACTATGTAGACATTGCGAAATTTATTTATTGAAAATTCAAAGTCAGGTCTAGTCAAAGTAAGGTATTGATGTGCCCCTACTATGCTTCTATGCTGTGTTGCTTCTTCACTACTCAATAACGGTCCAATAAATGCAGAATAATTTTTAGAGGTGGAGAGACGTGTACTCACCGTCTTACATTTTCCATACCTGCTCTTTTGATAATCTCTGATGCATACTTCTTTTGACTTAATAAAAGTCCATCACTTTTATACGCCACCTCAATACCCAGGAAATAGTTGAGTTTGCCTAAATCCTTTAGTGCAAAATCCTCCTTTAGGTTAGCTAGCAAGGATGAAACTGCTTGTTGAGAAGAGTGGGCAACGATAATATCATCAACATATATTATCAAATAAATAGTAACTTGTCCTTTTTGATAAATGAATAAGGAAGTGTCACCTTTGGAAGGTATAAAACCAGTCTGGACAAAGTTTGAACTCAATTTTAAGTACCAGGCTCTTGGTGCTTGTTTCAGACCATAAAGTGATTTATCTAACTTGCATACATAATCTGTATGTGCCATATTTTCGTATCCTTGTGGTTGTGACATATAGACTTACTCCTCTAGTTCTCCATGTAAAAATGCATTCTGCGCATCTAACTGTCTCAAACACTGATTAGTAGACACAACAACTGAAAGTACTATTCTGATGGTAGCTGCTTTTACTACTTGACTAAATGTGTCCTCATCATCAATGTCATACCTTTCCTTAAAACCTTTAGCAACTAATCTGGCTTTATAGCTGTCAATGGAACTATCTGCATTTTTCTTGATCATATATACCCACTTTAAATCAATAATATTACTCACCCCTTGTCGTGGAACAAGATGCCACGTTTATTTTTCTTCACCGCTTGAAACTCAATGTCCATAGCATGTTTCCAGTTTTTATCCTCAAGTTCATGCTGAAGACTTTTTGGTTCCTGTGATTCTCCAGTAACTGTAGAGAAACAAATAAAATCATGACCAGGAGTTTTTGGCTTTGAGATTTTATTTTGTGACCTTGTCGTTATGCGTATCTGTCGTCCGGTCTAGTTCTGCTGTGACTCTCCTTTCTGATCGGACTCTTGTTGTGCTGCAACAGGTTGTTCATGTGGACCGAGGCTGATCTGCTGTTGTTTAACCGTTGGTGCATAATCAGTCCCCAATCTGCAACACGCGATATGTGGGAGCTCTGGCCTGCCTCGGTTCCGGATGATGCGGGCGGTTGCGCGTGGGAGCTCGGGCCTTCAGTGGTTGAGTGCGGCACGGACACCCGAGCAGAGGTGCATGGAGATTTCCTTGGCTGCTGCACCAAAGCAGGCGCGGTCTGTGCGCGCAATAGGGCCTGCGGCCCCAAATCCGAGGATGCCTGCTGTAGCGCGCTCGGAACTTCCTAGTGCTCGGTGCTCGGATCAGCTGCGCCGTTAGCACTGTTGCTGTTTCCTTGCTGTTGCTGTTTCCTTCCTGTTCCTGTACAGAGGCTTCACCACATTGAATTTTATTAGTATTTTCATTAAATCATCATTTTCCTGAAAATAATACTGTTGTAAATGTCCTACTTGTTGCCCTACATGAGGAAACAAAGTTGGATGAAGGAGATGAATATCAGACTGGAGTCTAGCACCCGCATTTGGATGAAGTGATTTGAATAGAAATACGGTCTCATCAAAAATTACGTCACGGGATATGAACACTCGTCCCGTAGCTATGTCAAAGACATTTGTAGCCTTTGCGAAGTGTGCTATATCCCAAAAAAGCACATTGTTTGGATCTAAATGCAAGCTTATGCGTATTATATGGTCGCAAGTTTGGCCACCATGCGCACCCAAAAACTTTTAATAGAGTGTAATCAGGCTTTCTTTTGAACAACATCTCCATATGAGTTTTATAGCTGATTACCTTGGGAGGGGTTCTATTGATGAGGAATACCGCAATTAAGAAGGCTTGATCCTAGAATTTCAAGGTCATGCAGGCACGAGCAAGAAGAGTGATTCCTACCTCAATGGTGTGACGATGCTTACATTCTGCATCACTATATTGTTGATGAGTGTTAGGACAATATACAAGATGTGAGATTACCAATTTAGTAAAAAAGAGATTCAGCTTTTGATATTCACCTCTCCAGTCCATTTGCATGGCAATGATCTTTTTAATGAACATTCGTTCTACCATTGCTCGAAATTCATAAATTTTTTTAAAACATTAGACTTGTATCGAATAAAATATATCCATGTGAAATTATTATAATCATCAATAAAAGCCACATAAGAATTGTTTCTACCAACAAAAGTGGGAGCCGAACCCCAAACATCTGAAAACCAAGTTCTAAAGGAGATCTTGACACACTGACTAATCTAGGAAAAGGTAGATGATGACTTTTCTCTTGCTGACATGCATCACACACATTACTAATTCTAGTACGAGAACAAGGGAGAATTTTTTCATGTACCTCTTTAATGACTATTCTAATTAACGGATGACCTAGCTTGTCATGCCACCTTTGAGCCGAGAGTTTAGTGGACATAAGGGTGAACTTAGATGATGAGTTTTCCAGGGTCGGCCAAGGGTAGAGCCCGTTCTGACACCTGCCATGAAGAAGAACCTTCTTCGTCCTTCGATCCTTTACCAAAAAATAACGAGAGTGAAATTCAAGAAAAATAGGATTGTCAGTGGTCAACTTATGAACAGAGATCAGATTCTTTGTGGTGGTGGAACATGAGGAATATTGTTGAGATGAAGATTGCATGCTAGTGTTTTTAATGTAGAACTTCCAACACAATTTATTTTCATACCTAATTCGTCTGCCCTATGCACCTTTTTTTTTTGTCTCGAATATTTTTCCCTGGTAGACAGTTTGTCAATTCTCCTGTAAAATGGTCTGTCGCACCAGAATCTGCGTACTAGTTTGTGTCGATGCCGTAGGAAGGTGTCATCACATTATTTGCTCTCTTCTCTTCATGCACCACGTAATCTCGATCAAACCTCTTGTAACATCTTCCTGCAGTGTGTCCGATCTTCTCACATATCTGACTAGTGGGACGATTTTCTGCAGGACCGCAGCCTCCATCACGTCCCTGAAAACTGCACCCAAACCCTCCTCCACGACACCTATTTCACATGAATTTCCACGTGTTGCCACATTGGATTGAATCTGATATTGTCCTGAAGTTTGTCTCTCTAGGCGCGCCTCTGTTGCCACCAACTAATCAAATAAGTCCAAAAGAGATATTGAATTGGTACGTGTCCTTACATTCCCAACAAGTGAGTTGTAATCAGCATCTAGCCTAGTTACGATGTAGGCTACAGCATCATCATTTTCCAAATTCTTCCCTGCTGCTGCCATCTCGTCAGCAAATCCCTTCATCTTGGAGAAGTTGGTCACAATTGTCATGCCACCCTTCCTGGTGCTTGACAATTTTGCACGTAGAGGAATTATACGTGCCCTTGATTGTGATTCAAAGCTTTCTTGTATGGTGCACCAAACTTCAGTTGACGAATAACATTGCAACTTGTGCAAGTACCTCTTTAGAGAGGGTAGAATTCAAGTATCTCAGCAATTGCTGATCTTGAATAAGCCAAGCCGAATAATCTGGATTCGGCACCACCACCTTGGTCTTGTCAGCCTTCTCTTCTTCAATAACTTCAGGAGGCTTCGGTGTGGTTCCATCAAGGAAGCCAAAGAGTTGCGCACCGCGTACAGCAGGAATAACCTGTGCCTTCCACTGTAGAAAGTTGTCCCTCGTCAACTTTTCTATGTGGTGGATGAGGGTGTTGAAACCCGGTGGCAGATTGGAGGAACTCATGCTTCTTGGTGAAGACTAGATGGCTGTGATTACCATGTCAAAACTCGACGAGCCTTGAGGGAAACCTGGCTCTCTAACATGAGTCACCAGAGATACGTGTGGATCGATATAAATAGTACAAGAAGTGCGACCAAATTATAGAAAGAACAACAGAAATATTGTGCCAGCCGTGCATGGTAAGTCATGATTCTAATAACAACTTAACAAATCTAAAACAAACTGCTAAGGAATAAAATCTTCTAGATTGAATACAATACTGTATATAGAAAATCTTCTCAAACCTACCTGATCTTGTATCATTGGAAGGTAGGAACTCTATCTTTTATTTCCATCTCGATCTTCTTGGATGCTTTGTTATTTTCATGCACACGCAAGGGAAACAAATATGCCAACAATGTTGCCATGCTTCCTTCCTTGCGGTGGCCTAGCTATTGGGACATGGGGTTTATATTGGTTCAGGCGATGAGTCCTATGCCCAGTTCAGTGTTCTTCTCTCTTTGTTCACCATGGGGAGCTATTTTTACAAGGAAGTGATTTCCTGGTGCCATATGAGGCGAACGATCTTGTCGGTACCCTTCGTACCGGATACACCATGGTATCGCAAGAAGTGCAAGAGAGTTCCACATGTCAGAGTTGAAGGCTTCCTCAGGCCCCACGTGTCACACGACACTGGACCCGCCTCCCTCATATGGGTAGATCCGGGATTGCCACATGTAATGTAAGACCAGAGTTGAACTCCGAACATAGGGAAGCTATGTTATTGACAAATGGATAATGACCCCAGACCTAACCCCTAGTAGAGGGGAGCTCCGGCGCCACCACGTGTATAGCAGCTCCGGACCTATCTCCTCGCGAGGGGAAGCTCTGGAGCTGTCATGGTGGAGCCTCCGGACCTAAAAAACAAACGGGAATACAGACGGATCTCCAACAGCACAGACATTCAAGGGACAGTTACTACTACAGTTACAAGGCCTGATTATGTGCCATTAATGCAATATTAATGGTGCACGATCAGAGAACCCTTAATACTGGTAACACCGCCATTAAAGCGCGTTATCACACTATTAAGGCGCTTAAACACATTTGGACGGTGTATTATGCAATAGTAACCCCCGGGGCCACATGTCGGGCCAGGCAACCCATGTAACAGCCACGCCTTCATCTATAAAAGGGATGTGCTGCTCGATACAAAAAAGGCAAGCTCATACGCACACCAGCACTACTAAAATCCTCAATACCACAATACACACCCTGTAGAGTAGGATATTATGCTCAGGCGGCCCGAACCACGTAAATCCTCCATGTTATCTTCTTGTCTAAGATCTCCGCGCGCCCAAACCGATACAAGAACCTCGCGGGCTACATTTTAGTAGTACCGAGGAAAGTGTCGT
Source organism: Tuctoria greenei (assembly GCA_036927565.1). NCBI lineage: Eukaryota > Viridiplantae > Streptophyta > Magnoliopsida > Poales > Poaceae > Tuctoria > Tuctoria greenei. Next base: position 178,767,593 of record JAYESD010000002.1, read on the forward strand.
TCATACGCTTCAACATTTGGCGCGCCAGGTAGGGGCGCCTGAGATCACAAGATGGTGAACTCTGTCGCATGATCATCCAACGACAACAACGCTGTGCAACCTATTGCAGGGAATCCTTCCAACATGCAGTAACCGGTGGGCGCTGTTGTCCCTGCAGGCATTGCACCACCACCCCCACCATCCGGTCTGGCGAACAATGCTGGACAGCAGGATGGGGTACTTGTGTCAGTCATAGCATCGGTAAACAACAAGCCTGAGAACGCGCTAATTGCTGCGCCAACTCTCTTGGGGCGCCCACCTGCGCCCGAAGCACCTCACGGTGCGATGGAGCAGTGGCGCGCTGATGTGCAACGTCTGGTTGCAGCCGCAGCCGATGCCATCAGCAACCAAGGTCCTCCCACTTCGGGGCAGGCACCAGCTCAATGTAGGACCTTGTCTGGAAGACTTGGTCCTCACGTGTCACAGCACCGAAGGCGTGCTGTTTCTCAACAGGTGACGTCGTTGCTCTCTGGGGCGCGTGGCACCTATACCATGTCGAGACTTTCGACACATGATCTGCGATCGGAACTCGATCGCCGCTATAGACAGCAAGACGATCGTGTCCACATCGAGCGTGCTCTCCAGAGGCGAGAAGCTCACGACAACCCTGCTCTAGTGGGAGTAGGGGGAGGGTGTTCTGCCTTGGCCATGCACCTACGCATGGTCTATTGGCCACAAAATTTCTGGCATGATCTCCGGAGAAATTCGACGGTACTGTCAACCCCACCGAATTCCTTCAAATCTACTCCTATGTTATACTTGCAGCAGGAGGCAATGAGGTTGTGATGGCCAATTACTTCCCGGTGGCCCTGACTGGGACTGCAAGGTCCTGGTTCATATGTCTTCCACCCGACTCCATCAATAGTTGGGCAGAACTATGCCAACAGTTCACTGCCAACTTCAGAAGTTCTTACACCCAGCCAGGCACTGAACGACGGGGGAATCGCTGCGATCCTTTATCCAGCGGTTTTCTTAGGTACGCAATACCATCCCTTCTAACTCGAATGCTTCTATTATTGTCACATTCAGATAGGGCGTTCGAGATAAGAAAATGTTGTTGAAGCTAGTGACTAAAGAAGTCACCAGCGTCACAGAGTTGTTCAGCCTGGCTGACAAGTGCACCCGGGCCACAGAGGGCCGAGAAATGCACTCAAAGCCAGCTCTGGAGGCTAACAAAAAGTCCTCCAAAGCTGAAGCCACTACCTCCAGAGGTGGCAAAAAGAAGAAGTCCAACGGCAACAAGAAGACGTCAGCCGGTGCACCTACTGTTGCGACTGCTGCAGCTCTGGGTGGCTGGGGGCAACGCCCCGAAAAACGACCTCGACCTTCGTTAGAAGGTGGTGGTAGTTCCAAGATGTGGTTTCCAATCCACAAGATTGACAAGCACAGTCTGGAGAACTGCTGAGAGGTCCAAAATCTTGTCGGGCGCTACAACAAATGCCGGTAAGAAGCTCCTTCCGTCAACGGGAAGGAAAACAGAATGTTGACGAACTTTCAGGATCCCAAGAATGTCCTGAAGGCTGTGTACAACACAGTAGACGATGATTCCGACATCTCTGACAATGAGCATCGGAAGACCCTGAACACCATTTATGGTGGTTCCTGGGACATCACTTCTCGCCGCGTTCTCAAGACAACGCGGCGGGACATGGCAGCTGCAGCTCCTACTGCCACAGCGGAACCTCATCGGAAACAGATGGACTTTCCCATCACCTTCGATGCTACGGACTGCCCCCAAAACATGATTGGAGCTAGCCAGTTACCACTGATGGTTTCTCCTACCATCAACAATGTCCATCTCTACCATGTTTTGGTGGACGGAGGTGCGGGGCTGAACCTCCTGAGTTATGAAGTCTTCGTCAAGCTCCAGCTCCGACCTTCGGACCTTCATCCGTCATGCCCTTTCTCTGGGGTAGGTCCGGGGGCCATTAGCCCTCTCTAATTCATCACACTCTCGGTGACTTTTGGAACTCGGGGGAAATACAGGATCGAGAAGCTGGTTATTGACGTCGCACAGATCAGCTTACCTTTCAATGCCATCTTGGGCAGGCCTGCCTTGTACAGGTTCATGGCTGCGGCTCATTATGGGTTCCTGGTGTTGAAGATGCCAACACCCTCTGGCATTCTCAGCATCTGCGGAGACCGTAGTGCAGGAATCACTGCACTGGAAGAACTCTATGCGCTTCCAACTGCATAGGAACAGGCATCCGGCAAAGAGCTCACTGCTCAACCCTCGAGCTCTAGTCATCGAGGCTCAACCTCTACACCACGTGTGCAACCAAGCGGCGACACCGATGTTCCAGTCAAAGTCGTCCAAATCGGTTGTGATGCTGCTGGGACCACTCGTATATTGGGAGGTCTAAACAACAAATAGTAACTCACGCTCATCACTTTCCTACGGGCGAATGTTGACGTGTTTTCCTAGAAGCCATCACAAATGCCTAGGATCCCTAGGGAGGTGATTGAGCACAATCTGAAGATTCATCCTAACGCACGGCCTGTACACCAGAAGCCCAAGAAGCAATCCATCGAGCGACAAAACTTCATCCGGCAGGAGATCAAAAAGTTGCTCGAAGCAGGTTTCATCTGGGAAGTTTCTCATCCAAAATGGCTGGCAAACCCAGTCGTTGTACCCAAGGTCGGCAGGAAGCTTTGGATGTGTATTGACTACACGATTTTAAATAAGGCATGTCCAAAAGATCTATTTCCACTACCTAGGATAGATCAGATAGTTGACTCCACCTCCGGGTGCGACCTATTGTGTTTCTTAGATGCATATTCTGGATATCATCAGATCCAAATGTCTAAGGAAGATGAAGAGCATACTACCTTCATAACAGTAGATGGATTATATTATTATACTGCCATGCCCATTGGTCTCAAAAATGTTGCTTCAACCTTTGTGTGAGCTATGTACAAAACATTTGGAGATCTAATTAGATACTTGGTGGAGGTGTACATCGATGACATTGTTGTGAAGATTAAAAACAAGGAGTCAATCCTTGACAATTTGCAAGCCGTCTTCAACAAGCTGCGCATCACACACACCAAGCTAAACCCGGACAAGTGTGTCTTCGGGGTTAGCTCCGGGAAACTTCTTGGTTTCTTGGTGACTCATCGAAGAATTGAAGCAAACCCGGCGAAAATCAAGGCTATAGAAGCATGCGGCCTCCAGCCTGCATGAAACACGTCCATGACCTAACTGGATGTCTAGCTGCGCTCAGCCGGTTCATTTCAAGGTTGGCAGAGCGGGCACTTCCCTTCTTCAAGCTATTAAAGAAAGACCAGACCATTTCATTGGTCTGAAGAAGCAGAAAAAGCATTTCTAGAGCTGAAGCATCTCCTCGCCTGTAACATCCCAAAAATTTTCAAACTTGGCTAATTTTTATTTCCAAATATCTTCTTCAACCTATCCGAATCTCGAGGGCGAGATTCATTTTAAGGGGGGTAGAATTGTAACACCCTGATTTTCGAGTTTCGGCAAATTAAAAATTTAAATGGGAATTTAGATTTAATAATGGGAGGAAGTTGTTTTTATAAATAAAAATATAAAATATATGCATCTCATATTGGATTTTGCATTTTGTATTCATCCTCATGTATTGAAAATTTATTACCAAAATAAATAAGCTAAAAGAAATTTATTTACCAGAGTAAGTACATTAAAAGAAATTAAATTAGCATAACGAATATGGAAGAAAAGAAATAAAAGAAAACGGAAAAGATAATATGGAAGAAGAAACAATAGTTAACAAGAATAATAAAATAAACTAAATCTTCTATGCACATGCATTCACATTTAGGCATATACTAAGTTACTAGATATATTAAAATCAAATTAGATATTTTATACAATAGAAAACTAATAAGGAAAAAATTTATTATAGAAGAAAAATGAATAATAATGAATGATAGAGATATATATATCAATAATGAAACATATATATATATGTAAATAACAAATAATATGGAAATAAGCGATATTAAAATAAGTATAAAAAATATAAATAATAACAGATAGAAAAAATATATAATGCAAGATAAACAAAAAAACAAAAAAAGAAAATATTAGTAAATAAATAAAAGAAGAAGAAGAAGAAAAAAACAACAACCGACGGCCAGGCCGAGCCGGCCGAACGAGCGCGCCCTAGCGCCCCGGTGCCGCCAGCCCCGTGGCCGAGTCGGTACCAACTCTCTGGACCGCCGCGCCTATATAAGGAGCCAGACTCCGTGTTTTTTCCTCGACAGAAGCAGCCGCCGCTAGAAGCCCTAGCCGCCGTAGAAAAAAAAATAGGGAACAACAGAGGCACCACCAGGAGAAGAAAAGGAAGAAAAAAAGAGGGGGAGAAGAGGAAGAAAAAGAGGTGGGTGCCGTCGTCCGTCGGAGATCGTCGTCATCGTGTCGCCAGTGGACCGCTGCGCCATCCACTTCATCTACGCGTCGCCATCGTCCCGCGATCTTCGAAGCCGTCACATCTACGGTAGGATTCATTTTTTTCGATGCGAATTTTAGCGACGTATTAAATCTAATAGATGTAATTTAATCATAGTTGCACCATAAATTTATTTTCAGCACCATTAATTCTCGCTAAAACCCCCGTAAATTCGTATGAACACGTATGAACTAGTTGCTTATAATCAATAAACAACTATAGTTAAACTTTGCATGCATGCATGTTATTGCATGTTGATTAGTATGTGTGCATCATGTAGATTTGTATGTATTTTCTTGTATGTGTAATCACGAGTAGAGGGAAGTGCTCAAGAGGCCGTGTACGAGGATTTCTAGAACCAAGGCTTCGAAGCGCTTGAGCAACCCTATCCGTCGGAGCAAGGCAAGTGTCTTTGAAGCATATTGATCAAGTTTTAAAATAAATGTTTTGTTTGCAAACTGCATGCTTTGTCAATTTGATGGAAAATCCTATGGTAGGAAGTTTACTAGCGTTGTTTGACCACCCTTGTCGCCTGGAATTTATGGTAGAGAGTCGGGAAGGGCTTTTTACCTTTTTGCTTCACTTAACTAATTGGGATGGAAACAATTATACCACTTAACTTAATTATGCATTTATGAGATTATGATTAATGTGAACTAGTCAATATGATATGGTAATGGGTGATCTAAGCAAGCCTGGTATGTAGATGGGTTGGATGTCATGGTGGTTTGCTTGCTTTAGATCTAAGGACCGGTTCATGCGAGAATAAGCCAGGACTACAGTGCCACCACGAGGCCAAGTATGGGTGCGGCGTAGCTGATTATTTGGGCTTTGCCAGTGCTATTTGGACCATTAAGGATGCTCGGGGAAGGGGTAGTCGAATTGGGTTTGTTGATAATTGGTGGGACTACCCTAGGATCCGAATGGCTCAAGAGGGGGCCCTTGGTTGAATATGTGCTCTGTAGGAGACATCGGCACCGGTGAAACCTCAGTGGGGTCTAAATAGGATAGTAATCCCTTTGTAAAGGCTATTTTGTGATCTCTTGGCCACACATCAACGGAAGTGTGTAATGTGACCGACGGGTCATGGGCATAAGTGAGGTTCTTAGTCACTGAAAGGTGATGAAATCACAAACACGTGGGTAAAGCGGTACAAACTCTGCAGTGCCTAATAAAACTATCATGATAGTCGTGCTCCCGGTTATGAGCACCTGGACAACTTCCATGATTAGAGGGAACATGGTATTGGTCATGGTTATGGATTAAACTATGGCATTGAATATGGTTAATGGTATGATGGTGATGGATATGGAATATGAATTGGTGCTATGTTATTAATTATGGTTTATGATGGGAATACTTCATATACGTATAATATATTGCTTTTCAAATGTTTTAATGTACTTTTCAGCACTTAACCATTATTATATTCATCATTTAAATCAGCTACTTGTCATACTTTCCGCAATTGTGGCGTGAGCAACCTGAATCCACAATCCAAATGTTCTCCTTACTCAAGCATGTAACCAACATAGAAACACAATACGTCGCTGACTCAATACTGGGGTTAGTCAAAAGGCATTTAGGTATCCAGTACTGAGTCACACGACGTGCAGCAGGAAAAACACGCAAAAGTTGTGACAAAACAGCAGGTTTATAAGTCAAAGATTGAGGTTTTCTGATCTTAACAATTGATTTAGAAGTTGTTACTCGTTTAGAGCGAAAATCAGTAGCTCCAGAGGTAAGGACATTTGTTTCAAAAGAAATAGTTGAGGCTCCGGATGCACAAACCAAAGGTCCGAAAGCAAAAACTGAAGCTCCGCGGGAAACAACAGAAGGTCCGGGAGCTTTCGGAGCTATCGTAACTACCAGAGCTGTCTTTGCAAGTCTCTTACCAGAGGGTCCGGTAGCTACCTTTTCAAATTTCTGACTCATTAAAGTTGGTTGCATGTTTCTAATTTTGGGTTTAGCATGAAAGTTATGAGATCTAGCAGACATTTTATCCTTTTTAATTTGTTTAGCTAGTCTATAACAACAATCTACGACATGACCATCTTTATCACAATAAGTACAATGAAATTTAATTTTGTAATCATGTCTAGATGAGCACTCAGCATTAGAAACAGAATTAGAAAGCACTCCTGCAGATTCAAAGGTCACATCCTTTTGTTTAGGGACAGTTTTGATTAAACCTCTTCCAAATGATTTTACAATTTGAGGTGGATGTGTTTTAGAATAAACATGAGAATCAAAACCTAAACCAGATTTATCATTACAAGATTTGGATGAATTCAGAAGCAAGTTTAGATTTTTGTTCCCAACACAAAACTGCTCTAGCATCCTATTCATGTCATCAAGCTTTTTAGACAATTCTAGGCAGTTTTCACATGAAGTTTTTCCTTTTAATTTGCAATTTGAACAACTCTTAACTTCATGAGTTTGTAAAGCATTGTTCAGAATGAAAATTTCATTTATTGCATCTTTTAGTTTCTTATCAAGATTGTCACATGTAGAACAATGCAATTCATCCGTTGAACAGGAAGCATCTTTTAAGTTTTTATCATTAAGTGCAGCAAGCTCTCTGTTCTTTTCAATTTCTTCATCAAGTCTATCTAGAGTGGAGGAGTGTGCACTTCTTAATGTGGACAATTGTTCATAGATTAAGTCACATGAGGGACATGCATCATCACTAGGAATCAAAGTTTTCAAACGGTTGATTTCAGATTCTAGTGATTAAATTTTAGCAGCATTATCCCTAAGCTTTTTGTCCTTTTCCCTAAAAATAATAGTCGCACGAGAAATTGCATCACACATTTCATTACAGATAGAACATACCTCATCGTCATCATTGTTTTGTTCTGCATCCTCCTGACTTGATCTTGATCTTGTTTTGCCCGCCATGAAGCATAAGTCGGCCAAATCATCTTCATCTTCGTCACTTCCAATGTCCACGTCGCTTGATCAAAGTTCCTGGAGTGCGGAGATAAAGTTGTTCACCAGTTGGCGACCTGTAAAGCCCTTCTTCTTCTTATCATTTGTTGAGGAGTGTTTCATCCTTGATTGTTTCTCTTCTCGGAAAGTAGAACCTGGAATGTTAGGACAATCTGTACGAAGGTGTCCTATCTTACCACATTCGAAGCATCGTTGAGGTCCGGAGCTTTCTCTCCTTCTAGTTCTCACATTTTGCAATGCTTTTGAGAACCTAGTAGAGAGAAGTGCTAGCTCCTCCTCTGGAAACTCCTAAATCTGTTCAAGTGTTAGAGAGGATAACAAAGCAAGTGTACCACAAGATGAAGATTGATCGGAGCTAGGCATATCACGTTGTGAGACAAATGCAATAGACTTATTTGGATTCTTACGTGATAAGATGTCAATTTCATGAGTTTTGAGTTTAGAGTAAAGCACATCTAAAGTAAGTGTGCTCATGACAGTAGATTCACAAATAGATGTAACTTTCATCTCCCAGATTGACATGTCTAATGCACTAAGAAGTTGCCTAGCATTTTCAGCATCAGAAAAATTAACGTTGACACTATGCAAGTTACTGAGAATTTTGTTAAAGCGAGCAAAGAGATCATCGAGCAAGTCATCAACCGATACGATCCGATCCTTCCAACCAGATCTTCCCATCCGTAAACCATTTGGAACAATGTTGCCACATCATGCACCGCATGCATACGTGCAAACACCTTCCTTCGACGTTTAATAACCTTCATATGCACTGCTCTTGATTCAATCATCCTGCGCGACCTCCTGACCCGCTCAACCACAATTCATCCTGAATTTAGTTGTTGGAACCTCATCTCCTCCCTGAGACTAGTCCAAGTGATCCCGTCACCAGCCATGTCTTGAACTCAAGCAACACCTGCACATTAATAAACAACCAATCCGTACAAGCCCAAGTCCGCGACTTGACTCAAGTCAGTTCCGAACACATCACCTTACGTGAGCACCTCACATAAGCATGTTGCAAAGCATATCAAAACGATATCAGCCATATCAACCAAAATGCACCAAAAACATTGTAAAAGAATACTAAACAAACTTTCTAACAATATAAAGCAAGTTCGAAACATTTCACAGTAAAAGCAGAAACATTGCGATCAAGCACCGGACCTAGCCAAAGCAAACCGGAGCCTGAGCTGGAGCTTTCAAAAGCTAGTACAACCTAGCGCTGGAGCTTACCAAAGCTAGTACAACCTAGCGCCGAAGCATACCAAAGCTAGTACAACCTAGTGCTGGAGCTTACCAAAGCTAGTCGGACCTCGCGCCGGAGCTAACCAAAGCTAGTCGGAACTAGTCATCCCAAAAGTCGGAGCTAACCAACATAAGTCGGACCTAGTAGAACATATCGGAGCTTAACAAAGACATGCCGTAGATATAAAAGACATGCCGGAGCTAAAGACAAAGCTTACCGGAGCTACCCAAAAACATGTCGGACCTAGACAAAGAAGGTCGGACCTATTGTCGCACCTTACAGAAGCTCAGTGCTAGAGTCGGACCTTGCCAAAAAGATGTTATGGCAGCATTCAAAACTTTTATTGTCAAAGCCAATGTATTCAGCACACATAGGTCTCACAAGACCAGATACATCGAGGTGCATAAGCTGCTTTACATAGTTCTTATTGCCTCAAGGAAGCTTCATCACTACTTCCAAGCCCACAAGATATTAGTGCAATCAAGAGTTAGGCTTTGGCTGACTTCATGGCAGAGTGGACCCCCTCTCCATCAAATCCTGGGGGCCCCACTGAGCAGAAGCCGGAACTCAAGGTCCCAGACTTCACTGAACCTCACAAGACTCTCTACTTCAACGGTTCCGTGCAGAAGCACAGGGCCGGAGCTAGAATTCTTCTCCTCGCTCCGTCCGGAGAGAAGGTCAAATACATGGTTCACCTTGACTTCGTGGCAACCAATAACATAAAGGAGTATGAAGCCCTCATCTATGGCTCAAGGTGGCACTATCCTACGGTGTCAAACAGCTGTTGGTGAAGGGTGATTCGCAGCTCATCATAAAACAAGTCAAAGGTGAATGATGCTGCAACAACCCCCAGCTAGCCGCCTATCTCCTTGAAGTCAAGAGGCTTTAGAAAGATTTTGAAGTCCTGGATATCCATCATGTTCAGCGTCTCCATAATGCTGAAGTCGATGAACTCTCGACAAAGGCTTCAACCGGAGCTCCGGGTACCGATGGAATCCTCGTTCGGGGGTTGTCAAGACCAAACGCTCAGTCTGCCGGACTGAGAAAAGGGGGCGAGACCAGCACCTTGAAGCTAGTGGTCCTGGTGGCCCTGTTACCATGGCGTCCAACAAGGATAGTAGGTGCTGTCGGAAGCTCCGAGCAACCCAGCACGCAAGACTCTGAAACTCAAGATATCTCCGAGGCATGGATTTCGGAGATCCGGAGCTACTTGAAAGGCAACATCCTTCCTGAAGACGGTGTATCCGCTCACTGGATCGTCAGATTAGCTAAAGGATACACGCTGGTAGAAGGGGACCTCTACCGGTGTTGTGCCCACGGCGTCCTAAGGCGATGCATTGCAAGGGAATAAGGTCGCGAGCTCCTCGCGGAGATACATGGAGGCGAGTTTGGGAACCATGCATCTTCCTACACATTGGTTGATAAAGCCTTTCGACACAGTTTCTATTGGCCTACAGCACTCCAGGACGCAGTGGAGATGGTGAAAAAATGTGAAGCGTGCCAGTTCCACACAAAACAAATTCACACACCGGCTCAATCACTGCAAATGATACCTCCTACATGGCCATTCGCTATGTGGGGTATGGACATCTTGGGACCATTCCCAAAAGCCATCGGAGGTTACAGGTTCCTGTACGTCACCATCAACAAGTTCACCATGTGGCCGGAAGCTACTCCAGTTGTGACAATCAACAAGCAATCAGGAATCAAGTTCTTGAAGTCTATAATATACAGATTTGAAGTTCCGAACAAAGTCACAACTGTAAATGGAACCCAATCTACAAGTGTTGCATTCCAAGAATATTGCGAAGACCTCAGCATTCAAGTCGGCTATGCATCAGTAGCTCATCCAGCAAGCAATGGTCAAGACGAGAGAGCAAATGCAAAAATTTTAAAAGGACTCAAGACGCGCACATATGAGTGCCTGGAAAAGCATTGAGCCAGCCTGATCGAAGAGCTTCCATCTACACTGTGGGCGAACAGGACAACACTTAACACTACAGGAAACGCGAGCACTTACGTCGGCCAGCCGACAAAAGTAGAGTAACTTACGTCGGCCAGAACAAACTGACGTAAATTAAATAACTTTCATCGGCGACCGACGTAACTTAGTTGGCCGACAGGAAAAAACATGAACATACGTCGGCCGAGAAACCAAGCCGACGTAAGTTAAAAGGCCAACGTAAGTTACGCTTAACTTACGTCGGCCGCTTTACCGGCCGACGTCAGTAAATAAGGCCGACGTAATTATATTAATTAGTCGATGTAAGTTACGGAATTTAACCTACCCGCGCGCGCCTCTCTTTCTCCTTACCCGCGCACTGCTTCGTCCCTCGCTCCCTCGCCCCACGCCGTCGCCTCAGCCGCCGCCGCGCTCGCCGTCGCCGCTAGGTAACTCCTCCCCTCCCCTCCCCCCTCCCCTCCGTTCCCCTCCGTGACAGCCGGCCCAGCCCCCCGCCCCCTCCCCGAGCGCCGCCCCCCTCCCCGGCCGACCGCCGCCGGCCCGACACTCCTCGCGCCCTCCCCGAGCGCCGCCCCCTCCACTCCCCTCCCCGGCCCCCCTCCCCCTCCCCTCCCCTCCCCGACCCCCTCTTCCTCCCCTCCCCGGTCGAGCGCCGCCCCCCCTCACCGTCCCTACAGAGGTCCCCCCCACCCTCCCCCTACCCTCCCCGAGGCCCCCCACCCCCACCCCCACCCCCCCAAACACCCCCACCCCACCCCCTCCCCTTAAAATTTGAAATTCAATTTAATTGATTTGAATTGATTTGAATTGATTTGAATTTTTTAAAATTGAATTGAATTGAATTGAATTGTTTAAATTATGCTTAAATTGCTTAATTGTTTATGTAATTATGCTTAATTAGTTAATTTGCTTACTTTAGATTATGTTTATTCAGTTATACTTAAGTGGTTAAGTTGCTTTATTGTGCCTAGTTTGCTTAGTGTACATTATGCTTAATTAGTGTAGTGTAGATTATGCTTAATTGGTTTCTGTTGAGAGCAGCGTTGGGGGCGGTCGGCTGTCGGGGCACTTAGGTTTTGTCGTGGCTATAGATGGCCAATGGGTTGTGTCGGGCCAGCCCGACCCAAGCCCGACCGGTCTCGTGCATGAAAACATTAGGCCCAGCACGGCCCGCAAATTTGCCGTGCCGGGCCGGGCCAGGACGACGGGCCATAAGCCAGCTTCAACCACGACGTATTCCATTTTCCCCTATCGGGCCGTGTCGGGCCCGTTCGCGGGCCGAGCGTGTCGTGCCGGCCCGAAGCCTGGCCGAGCTGTGGTATATATGTAGCGTATATACGGCCCATCGGACCCAACCCTAGCGTATATGGGCAGTGTGGGTCACGATCGTGACCCATGACTGGTGACACGAGGTGAATCGTTAGGGTTAAGTGTATATGGGTCGTGCGGCCCATTACTAAGCCTAAAAGTTTGTAACTAGGTATCTCTCTGCCGCAAGACCCCTCGTTCACATCACGCGTGTTTGTGAGTACATATAAGACGATGAAAACTGCGAAAATGCAGACCTACCGGGGTCCTCGCCTCGCCTCCTCTAGACGAGAGTCTAGGAGTCATCGCTCGCTGGGCTTGCTTGAGGTGCTGGAGGCGAGGGAGGGAGCCGAGGTCAGCCGAGCGGCGTCTCAGGTCAAGCCCGAGCATGGCCCATGTCGGGCTTCGAGCTGGCTCGGACCCAGTTCACTGTATCTCTCATTATTTTCTCTATCGTGCATAAATTAACAAGAAACTAACGGTAATTTGTCCGGCTATTAATTACAGAGTCAAACATGGGCGAAGATCGTAGTTGGATGTACACTGGTTGGAAGAGCAGAACTGGTGGTCACTCAGATGGGTGGTACGCCAAGACAGAAGCTTTTGTGGAACGAGCTCTTTCGTTGTCAAATAGAGATAAGGCGTAGTGCCGATGTACGAAATGCCAAAACAGAACTTTTTTGGACAAAGTGGAACTTACGATGCACTTGTATCGAAACGATTACGTGTCACATTATGAGTTGTGGAACTTCCACGGCGAGACAGCTTCTCAAGTTGTACAAAAGTGGAAGCGGACAATGATAATGCCACAGAGGTTGATGTGATGGATGAGATGCTGGAAGCTATACGACTAAAGCTTACATAGGATCCTCAAACAGCAGAGGTTAAAAATTTCTTCAAACATCTCAAAGATTCAGAAGAGTCGCTGCATGGACACACTAAAATGACAATCCTCAATTTTTTGACTAGACTTATGGCAATTAAGTCGAAGTTCTTCTTTTCTAATTACTGCTACAACGAGCTCATCAATTTGTTCAACAATGCCCTTCCACATCCCAACAAAGTGCCTAAAGATATGTATAAGTCGAAGAAAATTCTTTCTGGTCTCGGTATGAAGTACGAGAAGATTGATGTGTGTCCGGACAACTGCATGCTTTTCCGGAGAGAGCATGCCAATGAGAACAAATGTTTGAAATGTGGTCAACCGAGGTTTCTCAAAGTTGTTAATAATGATGATGATACCGTGACGACGGAAGTCGCACGTAAGCAGCTTCGTTACTTACACATAACACCGAGGTTGAAGCGGCTGTTCCTTTCAAAAAAAACGGCCAAACACATGAGATGGCACAAAGAAGGTGAGCATCACAACAATGGAGTCCTGACGCACCCATCCGATTGTGAGCCATGGAAGGCGTTGGACCGGTTCGACCCAAAATTCGGTCGTGAAGCGAGAAATGTTCGCATCGGGTTGGCGACAGATGGGTTCACACCGTTCAGCACAAACACCGCACCATACTCCTGTTGGCCCGTCTTTGTCATTCTGTAAAATCTTCCACCGACTTTTTGCATGAAGAATGAGTTCATGTTTCTTAGCCTCATTGTACCTGGGCCGGATCATCCTGGGTCACGTCTCAACGTGATGTTGAAACCATTGATAGAAGAGTTGAAAATGTTGTAGACAGGACTCGAAGCGTATGACTGCTACAAGAAGCGGAAATTCAACCTTCGAGCTGCTTATTCATGGTCCGTCCATGATTTTCTGGCATACAGCATGTTTTCTAGATGGAGCACTCATGGTCGGTTGACGTGTCCGATATGTGCCTCGGATACCGATTGCTTTCGACTTACCCAAGGAGGCAAGATATCTTACTTCGATTGCCTCCGAATCACTTGTTTAGACAACAGAGAAATGTCTTTAGAAAGAACACTATTGTCACTAAAGGACCACCGAAACGTCTTAACGGCTCAGAAATATCTGATATGTTGGACAAATTGGTGCCAGATGAAGGTTGTCCTGGATATTTCAAAGGTTTCGGAGACAAACACAATTGGACTCACATATGTGGACTTTGGGAGCTACCGTATGTGAAGTCGTTGATTCTAAGGCACAACATTGATGTCATGCATCAAGGGCGTAACATGGCTGAATGTATCATAAGCACATGCATGGACATGACGGGCAAAACAAAAGACAATTTAAAGGCTCGAAAGGATCTCGCCGAGCTTTGTAATCGTCAAACTCTTGAGCTCTCCAAAAATGGTGGTAAACCACGCGCTCCTTTCTGTCTTTGACCTAAAGAAAAGAAAGAAGTTCTCGAATGGTTGCAAAGGTTGAAATTCCAAGATGGTAATGCAGCTAGTCTGAGACGAGCCGTGAATGTGAAAACGGGAAAGCTCATTGGGTTCAAGAGTCATGATTATCACACAATCATGGAATGACTTCTGCCTGTTATGTTTCGAAGCTACTTTGACGATGCAGTGTGGAATATATTAGCCGAGCTTAGCCACTTCTAGGTAACTCTGTTCTAAAGAAAGCATGCCAGAGATGATGACTCAGTTGGACAAGGAGATTCCGGTACTTTTGTATAAGATGGAAAAAAATTTCCTCCAGGATTTTTCAATCCAATGCAACTTCTTTTAATTCATCTTCCATATGAATTGAAGATGTACGGTCCCGTGCAATATAGGTGGATGTATCATATTGAAAGAGCACTCAGATATCTGAAACCAATGGTTGGTAACAGGGCAAGTGTTGAAGGTTGCATCCCCAAAGCTTTTACTCTTAAGGAAGTAGGATATTTCTCAAGTGTTTACTTTGTAGAGGAACACAATGTTAATACTTCCGTAATGCGGTACAATATGGATGAGCAACATCCTTGTAGCGATCTCTCCATTTTTTGCAACAACGGGCACTACTGTCGATAGTTACACTTCCTACGACGTCAGCAAAGAAGAAAGGCGTGCTGCTTTCTTGTACATGTACGCTAATATGGAAGAAATGAATGAATATTTCAAGTATGTTGTTCTCCTACACCTATGCTTTTCACCATCTTTTCCAACACATGTATTCTAAAAGGTTCTCTTTTTGTGTAGTATGTTCGACAGCAAAATTGGAGACATAGACATCAACCCACGAGCATCCAAATAGAACAGATTCGACGGGAAGGAATAAACAGGGGATCTAATTTTCTTTCCTGGTTTCGAGATAATGTAACGTTTTCTCATTAACTTATCAATGTTAACAATGTTTTCTTATAACTTAAGAATGCTTATGTTTTCTAATAACTTCATATCTTGGACAGTGCAAAAAAGATGCCAACATCCATGAAGATTTGCGATAACTATCATGTGGAGTGGTTAATGTTAAAAGCTATGGTCGATATGACGTCAATGACTTTCGATTCTGTACAGCTCAATTTGAATCTCTTCGTCCTCTCGCGGCAACATGTAATACCGGAGTTGTGATGAGGGCAATCGATTGCAGGAAAACAAAACTCAGTACTATGGAATTATTAAAAGAATCCTTGAATTCACTTTTGTCGGAAACAATACAATTCGAGCAGTATTCTTTGACTACGAATGGTTTGATTCCATTCGCGGAATTCGACTAAACGGATTTTGCATGGTCAAAGTAAAACACAAGGAACAGTTGAAAGGATTCGATTCATTAGTTCTTGCACAACAAGTAGAGCAAGTGTACTATCTACCTTATCCATGCAATAAATTCAAAGCTTGGTGGGTGGTACATAAGGTGAATCCTCATGAGCGGTTATACGCTCCAGGAGATGATGATTATCATGAGGAAGTTGAGGCTAATATGGTCTACCAAGAGGAAGAGTTGCCAGACTCCTTCTCAGTCGAGCCTGGTGTAGGACTCGATGACTTAGTTGGAGACGCTCAAGATATCGAGACTGGCACGAAAGCAGAAACAGAATCAGAATCAGAATTAGAAACTGAATATATCAATGACTTAGTCGAACCTGCTGATTTTCGCAAACAAAAACGATATGCGGAAGAAGAAGATCGACGGGCTAGTTTAAGGAGTAGGGTTCATGACCGTGATGTTTATGAATTTTAGAGTAACATTTTATTCACTGACTTAACATTAATTTTGTATATTATCTTTGCATATTAATCATTTATTCATTGCAATAGGATGTCATCATCAAAGGGGAAGGTGAAGGGGAAGCCAGTAAGAGGGTTTGAGCCGCCATGAGACCCTTGCTCAGGGACCTCGTTACCTTCGAGCCGACGTTCCCTCTTTCTGGCTCACGCTCCACCCTCAGTTCACGTGTGCTTTCAGCGGACGGAGGTAAATTTTAGTTTACAATAAAGTTATTTTATAAATTGCAGCTGTTAATAATTATTTATTGTCAATCTTTTTCTTTTGTGCAGTCTGGCTCAGAGTCTTCTGAGTCCGAGTCAGAGGCTAGGGGGACGCTATAGGAGCCCGAGTCAGAGGCGGGGCCGGCTAGCGCTAGCCTTCCTCTGCAGCCGGCTACCGGTAGCCTTCCTTTGGACTCCGGTGGTTCTGTAGAGCCTTCAGGGTCACATGACGTGGCAGCGTCGCAGCAGAGGCGACGGACGAGGAGGACCCACTTTGCGGCTCCTCCTCCGGCTACTTCTCAGCGGACGACGATCCGCCCTGTCAGTGACAGGTAAAAACTGTATATAGTATATTGAATATTAGATGTTGTTTTCCTTTACTTAATGATTTAATATATTTTGCAGATGTTGGTACGACTTTTCGTTCACGGGGGCCGAGAAACACCACAGGCAGGTTAAAGGTGTCCTGGGTGCTATCGTGAAGTTGCACTACCCCGATGTCATTGGTGGTTTCCCTGCCTTGTCGTGGGACGACTACGCTCTTGTCTCTCACCCGGTCCACCGCACGGCTCAGGGAGCCGTGTGGCACGATTTTATGGTAAGTTTAAATGTTTTATTTTTTCAACTCGTTTGAATGGTTAATGCATATCACTTAAATGTTTGTTTGATTAAAGCTGAGGTACCAAGTAGAGGAACCGGGCATGGCGGACCACGCGAGACGTGTGTTCCATTACAATGCTTGGAAGCTCACGACGGCGGTGTTGTCGAACGACCGGATTCAGGCTGTCAATGCGTACTAATAGCGGCACCCCTAGGAGCAGGAGCAGGAGCAGCAAAGGGGTCCATTTAGGAAGGACTCGGATGCGTACTTGACAGAGGAGCAGTACGCGGAGGTAATGTTTTAATATTGTTAAGTATTTACAATATCTGTGTATGTTAACTGCATTGATGAAAAATGAAATATGTGCAGGTTACTATTTCCTGGTTACAGGGTAACACTGAGGCATACTTAGCTCTCTGTCGGTACTGGGCTAGCGACGCTTTCATCAATAAGTCCACAAAGGCTAGAAAGTGCCGCATGGGGTCCGACGGCAAGCACAACTATGGCAACGGCGGCTACTTGCGTTTGGCTAAACGCATGGTAAGTATTTTTCAATTTATGTGTTCCTAATATATTTATCTCACTAACATGGCTATACAAGAGCGAGAGATGGGTCATGAGCCGACCCCGACCCAGGTTTGGAAGAGAGGTCACAAGGGAAGTGACCCTTCTCAGCCAGGGCAGTGTAGTCAGGTCGCAGCCGACCGACTGGTAAGTTTTTGAAATTCATCAATTTCATTATAACTAATACTATTATTGACATGCTTACAAGATTTATTTTTTTTGTAGGCAAAGTACGCGCAGGAGGTCGTGAAGATACACAGTGCAGATTACGATTGGGAAAGCGCGTTGATCGACCCCCAAGCCGCGTACGCAAGCGGGGGTGGGAAGGCCCATGGACGGTGAGTTGTTCATGTGTTTCATTTCTTTTTCAATTTATCTTCTTCTACTCAGTGTTTTCATTCTTTTGCAGGTTTGCCATTTTTGATGGAGTTGTCGACTCGAGGTCAACGCGACCTTTGAGAGGCGCTTCATCGTCGCAGGCCTTGTCCGTTGGGACCACCAGTGGTCGTCTCTCGCAGACCCAGCTGGAGCTCCTCGCTTTGAAGAAGACGTTGACGCAGACCCAGACAGAGCTGGAGAGGTCGAGAGAGGAGCAGCGGAGGACGGCCTTAATGATGGCCCAGATGCAAACAACAGTGGCAGTAAGTAATTTAAAGTACCGTAGTTAAATTTTATAGCGTTTCAATAACATATATCTTCTAATATTTTGCAATGGCAGGATCTTGCTCGACACAGCGGTCAGGATATCGAGATTCCTATGCTTCCACCGCAGCAGACACCAGAGCAGGTGATAAACTCTTTCATTAATATTGTGCTAAGCTTCTTAAATGAATTATTCACTCTTTCACATTCTAGGAGTCGGCAAGATCCTATCCTGTTGTTGGGACGAACAATTGCTATGAAATGAACTTTACTACTAGAGTGTACACTTCTACAAAGTTTACCTACACTTGTTGCTTGCATGCATCACTTAATATCAAAATAACCATAACATCATATGCAGTAAGTGGAATTTGGTAAAATTGTTTCATTTCATAGTATGTGATAGTTCATGCTTTAAATGGATCGATTGAAATATAATATGGTTGTGCAATTCTTTACAAGGCTAATACAGGGAATATATATGGTTCTTTTTTAGGGTTCGGGAAATGTGGCTCAAACTCCTTCGCCACATCCACAGGCACCCGGAGGAACGCACCGAGAAGATCTCAGCTCCGGAGGTAGTGGAAGGGCAAGCGTGTAGCCCGGTGAATAGTTTTCAAACTGTTTTATGTTGTTGTGGATGTTTTGAATGTTTTGTGGACTATTTTGTGATCTTTGTACTGTATAAATTGTTTTTGTATTGTTTTGTGATCTGTTTGGAGCTCGCAATCCTGCGAGGTAGTCAGTTTCTGTTTTTTATTTTAAAAAAAATGAAAACTTAACTTACATCGGCTATGGCCAAGCCGACGTAAGTTAGCCCAGTTTAGCTTACGTCGGTCAGACCATACCGACGTAAGTTGTACCACTTAACTTACGTTAGTTTTGCGCAACCGATGTAAGTTATGCCGCTTAATTTACGTCGACCGGCTGTCGCCGACGTAAGTACTCCGGCCCAGCCCGTGGCCCATCTCGGTACATAACTTACATCGGTTGCCAGAGACCGACGTAATTAAGTAACTTACGTCGGTGGCCGACATAAGTTACCTTAATTACATCCAAACTGCTTCGTCGGCCGTCAACCAACGTAATTAAGTGAAAACCAATGTAATTAAGTAACTTATGTCAGTTTAGGCCTTAATTACGTCGGCCCTGGCCGACATAATTGCTCGAAATTCCTGTAGTGTAACTGGTCAACTGGAGAGACACCCTTCTTTCTGGTGTATGGAGCTGAAGCAGTCCTTCCTCCGAAGATCACCATGGGGTCGCTCCGGGTCCGGACCTTCGACGAAGCCACGCAGGACCAGCTCCGGCGTGAAGACCTTGACCTCGTTGACGAGGGAATGTGCCAAGCAGCTTTTCGGAATGCACGCTATCGCCAAGTGCTCCGGCGCTATCATCAATGGCATGTGCGCAACCGACAGCTCGAGGAAGGCGATCTGGTGCTGCAAAAAATACTAACTCGCGAAGGAATGAATAAACTTTCCCCTATCTGGGAAGGTCCCTTCCGAGTGATCAAAGTATCCTGTCCCGGATGCGTTCACTTGGCAACCGGGGATGGGACTCCGCTTCCTAATCATTGGATTATCGAGCACCTCCGTAAGTTTTATACTTAGAATCACGGAGGTGAGTCTGTAATTACACACAATGTATGTTATAGAGTCAATATACAGAATCGGGTAGGTCCTCTGGGAGAGCGTACAGACCCCTCTGGGAGGGTCTGGGAAGTTCAAATAACACTTGATACAGCCACAACACTAAAAGTGTAACTACCTGCCCTGGGCCAATACAAGATGTATACCACACTTAGCATGGTCCTGTACCCTAGGTGTGTCCTTGTCTCCCCTGTAATCCGAACTTATAATGAAGGACATTGTTGTGTGAAAGCAGACTCCACGTGCATTTATTTTTGTACAAGGCTCGGTATTTCAAAATTTTTTTATCCTTCTTGTCTATCATGAAGTTGTACAATTCTTTTTAAGTTTTAGTACAAGTTGTTTATATGTGTTACAAGTTCTATTGTTGTTCTCTTTGGATCTTAACATTGCTGCATAGTCTACTTACCTGAATGCCAAGCCAACATAAGTCCGGAGTGTGCTACCGACTTAGCCTGGTCCTGCACCCTAAGTACGCCACTCTACCTACATCCCGACAGGAGTGAGTAGGGTGAGTACTAAAAAAGCATACGAATCTGGAGAGATTACATCAATGTACTTGTTATCATATAGAATTTCTTCAGATCTAAAACTCCAATATGAATAATAAGTCACAAAAAATTTATAGACAAGAGGACGAGTTTTACTTTTTTCATTGTCTTTAATGTACAGGAAAAACACAGCGATGGTGGACGATGCCAGAGCTATTAAGCTCCGACAACCTCCAAGGATGCCCGCCGTCGATGTTTTCGGACGTTGAAAGTGGGCGCCACCGGAGCTAACAAGCTCCGTTAACTTCCATGAAGGCTGGACGATGACATAAAGTATAATTCAAGTGAAGATAACATAACCACCCAATGTTATCTACGTGTTGATAGTGGGTGCCGTCGGACCTATGAAGCTCTGACAACCCCAGGGGACCCGCCATCGACGTTCTACGCATTGATAGTCGGTGCCGTCGGACCAATCAAGCTCCGACAACCCTAGGGGGGGCCCGCCGTCGACGTTCTACGCGTTGATAGTGGGTGCTGTTTGATCTATCAAGCTCCGACAACCCCAGGGGGCCCGCTATCGATGTTACAAAAGCTCCCTGGAGAAGTCAGAAATAAACTTCAGACCTAAAAGCTATATGTTCGAAGTGTCCATGTTATCAACACATCATCAAATCCTTTTGGTACATGTTCGCTATCAAATTATGTATATCTACCAGGGGGCAAACAACATAAAGGACAGTGTATTAAAGACAAGGACAACAAAATGGAGTTCATTGTAGAAACAGTGGATTTCATTCATTCAGTGTACTGGATTACAAAATCAGGGTTACAGCAAAGGACAGAAGGAAAAGGTCCTAGCTACTGGAGGATCTATGTTCTGCGGAAAAACAAAACAACCCTCTTAGCAGCCTCTTGGACACTAGCTTTGGAGGCTTCCTCCTCTTCGGCAATGAGTCCTTCAAAGATCAGATTGAGAGAAAATTGAGGATCTTAGCTTTTGTAAAACGCCAAGACATACTCGGCGACGTCTTTGGCCAGAGATTTCCCCTCTGTCTGCACCTAATCCGCGATGACATCACCCATTGCGTCGAGTTTGCTACTAGCAGAACCAAGCGCCACCAGCGTCTGGTCAAGTTCCTGCGCTGGGTCCTTCGGGCGTACTGGACTGAAGCCAAGAGGCACAAGGGCTCTGACCGCACGTCCCAAGAAATCCGATACCATCAGAGATTCGGTCGCCCTCGAGCTCTGCAGCTCCTCCAGTGACCTCCGAGCGGCTGCTAGCTCCGAACACTCCCGAGTGAGGCGCTCAACCGCTTTGGCATGTTGCTGCATATTCTCAGCTACTTGCTTTTCACGGTCGGCTAGCTCCGTCTCCTGAAGGTGGATGCGGTTCCGCCGTTTCACCAGGTCCTTCTCCCTGCCCCTTACTTTTCCATCTCTGGTGGCAACATCAGCTTCTCTTTTTGAGAGCTCCTACCCCGGTTCTAGTAATTTTCCTCCTCCTCCTTACTCCTTAGATCAAACTTCTTAGAGCGATCTGCCAAATTTTGCTTAGCTAGAGTCAGCTTCTGACCGAGCTCTTCTTCCCTTTTCAAAACATCCTCCTGCTGTTCCAGGAGCTTCTCTTCTCTTGCATCAAGGTCTGCTCGACGCTTCAGGAGGGCCTCGTTTAATTCATTGAGTTTTTTGTGACGCTCGTCAGCAGCATCACTCCTTTCCTTGGCATGCTCGAGGATCTCCAGAGAATTAGCGTCGAGCGCCCTGATGGTGGCTTCCTTCTCCTCCAGCAGTTTGCCCGAAGCAAGGCTCGTTTGTGCAAGCTTGGTCTCAAAGTGGAGCTTGTTGTGCCAACGCCTCAAGGTGTGGCGCTCCTCTTCAAGGGCCTTACTCTCGTGATCCAAGGCGAGTTGAACTTGTCAAAGGCTTGAGCAGGCATTGTCTATGGGCAATGCCAAGGGAATAGGCTCCGGACCTATCGGGTTCACATCCGCTGGCTCCAAGGGGTCTTCAAGAACAAAAATAAAGTCGCACACCACAAGTGTGGTTCCCTGAGTTTCTATGGCACTGGGGCCGCCCTCTGGGAGCTCTTCGGCAGCAGCAGAGGAAGAACCCACTGGAGGAACATCTATGTCTAGAGCCAAAGCCGAAGGTCCTGGCGTGGGAACTTCAATTGCTGGCCCTGCGGGTGAAGAGCCTGTCTCCGCCTCTTCATGGTGTTCTGCCTCGGGCATGGGCACCTCCAGAGTAGTTACATCTGGGGTATTCCTTGGAGCTTCACCCGAAGCCATTTCCATCGCCGGCTGAGGCGCCAGTACATCAGCTACCTCCGACTCAACTTTCAGTGCTTCAACAACTTCTAGCTCAGGGCCGGAACTTCAAGTACCATCAACAACTTCCGGCTCAAGGGTCGGAGCTTCTGGCACCACCAGATTATCTACCGGCTCAGCAGCAACTTCTAGCACAGCGAACGGAGCCTCAATTACCTCCGGTCCTGTTGCCAGAGCTTCCACCATCTTCGCGTCCTGTGCCAGAGCCTTAGCCGCTAGTGACGCTGCCACTAGAGCGTCTTCAGGCATGTCTCCCTCGTGGTCCAGTACTACCACAGGAGTCTCTAGCGATGACTCTAAATCTAGATCCATGAAAGCTGGCGCCGGAGCCGCTGTGACCTCAACCACCACTTGAGGAGGCACGGGGGTTGAAGCTTTACTTTCCGTCCGCACTGTTTCGACCATTGCAACAGAGGCCGGATCTTTAGACCCTGTCTTTGATGCCCTGCAGTCAAAAAATTGGAAGATTCAAAAGATGACAAAAATAAGAGTGGAAAATCAAGGTGAAAAAAGCTTACCTTTGGAGCTACCACTCCAATCGGCGCCTAACTTTTTCGCCGGAGGCTCAGAGTCAGAACTTGCCATGGTTGGCATGGAGGGAGCTCCGGAATGTCGCCCGGAGCCTACCATCGTTGTTAAGGTTGCCCCAGCCGAAGTCTTCCTTGGCTGGGAAGGACTACCGAACCTGGAGCCCGTAGCTGGCACCAGAACCGGAGTCAACTGTAAAGAACTGGCGCCTCTCGAGGATGCTTGCACTGGAGAAGGTTTTGCCGTAGAAGATCTCCCTCGCGGGGAGAAGGGGTAGTTGTAGATGGAATAGACCTGACAGAGCTCCCATCAGCATGCTTCAACTTCCTGTTCCGGTTGGAAGATTCGGCTGGCTCCTTGCCCTTACCCTTGCCCTTGCCCTTGCCGACGTCATCAAATTTTTGGCTCGGTGTAGGGGCGACCACCTCCTCAGAAGCTCTGTGTATTACAACCCTGGAGACCCTATGCTTCTCCACCTAACCAAGGTCTTCTAGCACCAGCACATTTCTCCGGAGCTCCCTGCTAATCTCTAGAATCATGTTTAGAGGCAGGAAAGCAGCCGGCGGAGCTAAGGCATCATCGGCGATAGACCCGTGCTGAAATTTCATGAGATGGAGCTTCAAAGCTTTGTCATCCAAGTTAGATTTCAAACCGGTCTCAATCCGGTCGTCATCCATCACACTGTTGAATGACCAGCCGAGCTTCTCCCTCCTCCTTAGTGGAGCCCACCTGTTCACCAAGAAATTTCCGAAGACCATCTGGGGGTCACTCCACCCTCCACATATTCTTTGATCCTGTTCAGGAAATGGTTAAATGCATCCGACAGGTTCGGAACTACATTCCCGGCATCGGTGTCAACGTTGGGGAGTCCTTGGGGCAGCTCCAACATGTCGTGCTCCTCCACTGCAATGACGACCCAATCCTTCTTCCAGTCGTCCCATTTGCCATAGAAGAATGATTTCAAGTACTTAAAGGGACAGTTCTTGCACTTCACATTGTAGTAAAAGCAAAGCAACTCTGTCCCCTTGCTGGTGGAATGGGCTGTGAAGAAGGTCCGGAACAAGTCGACGCTGGGAGGCACGCCCACCCACATCTCGTAGAAGTGGACGAAAGTTGCCACGAGCAGAAGGGAGTGCGGGCCGAGGTGATGCAGTTGGAGGCCGTAGAAGTCTAACAGCATCAAGATGAAGCTCGAGAAAGGTGGGATCAATTGTGGCATACGCCGAGAAGTACACCATCTCCCCCACGGTGCTTCTTCTTGAAGGGGAGCTTGCCGGCACAGACCAAGTGGTTGAAGGAGTCGCTGGACCATCCCATGAAGGTCCAGACCTTCATCAGTTTGTCATTGCTCTGGATGCGTCTCTTGGGAAGACCTAACTCCATCGCGGCAAAGTGGAGCGAAAGAGGAGAAAGCTAGGCAAAGTTTGGGGGACTCTGAGCGCGAGTTTGATCAAAAGCGTAAAGAGTCCTCAAACCGTGTGTACTCTCCTTCTTATGTAAGCCTCCACAACGCTTTGAAGGAAACCGCAACGAGAGCAAGTCCACATTACAAAGAACCTACCCTGTCAATGAAGTATGGGCCCGAGGCCACCCCAACGAAGAGGTAGAGGTTATTACCCTAGGCGAACTGTTGTCATGATTGGCGGCGGGAAACCCAAAGGCGGCAGTCTAACAAGGCGCTCGGAACTAATACGGTTTTTGTATTGGGAACTAGCGACATTCAATTGCGTGAGACCTGCACTCAAAGATCTCATATGGCTCATTCAAAACAAGCTATGCGACGATGGTTTAACCCCAAACCATCTCCCCAACGGTACATCAAAAAACCTTTGAAGCTACAACGTGAGAATAGAGGATGGCCCCACCTCTGGTAGAATAACTTAACCCCATAGGGTTTCTCCTAGAGGTGGACCCGAGGGCCATTGTCGGCACCCTGCATACCGGATACCCCATGATACCGCAAGAAGTGCGGAGAGTTCCACATGTCAGAGTTGAAGGCTTCCTCAGGCCCCATGTGTCACACAACACTGGACCCGCCTCCCTCATATGGGTAGATCTGGGATTCCCACGTGTAATGTAAGACCACAGTTGAACTCCCAACATAGGGAAGCTTCATGGTTGACACGTGGATAATGACCCCGGACCTAACCCCCAGTAGAGGGGAGCCCCGGTGCCGCCACGTGTATAGCAGCTCCGGACCTATCTCCCCGCGAGGAGAAGCTCTAGAGCTACCACGTGTGGAGCCTTCGGACCTACAAAACCAACGGGAAGACAGACGGGTCTCCAACAGCACATACATTCAAGGGACAGTTACCGCTACAGTTACAAGGCCTGATTATGTGCCATTAATGCAATGTTAATGGTGCACGATCAAAGGACCCTTAATACTGGTAACGTCATCATTAAAGCGCGTTATCACACTATTAATGCGCTTAAACACATTTAGACCGTGTATTAGGCAATAGTAACCACTGGGGCCACATGTCGGGCCAGGCAACCCATGTAAGAGCCACCCCTCGGTCTATAAAAGGGATGTGCTGCTCGATACAAAAAAGGCAAGCTTGTAATACCTATGTGTGATGAATACATTGGCTTGTAGTGAATACACTTGGCTTTGATGATAAAAGTTTTAAATATCACCAAAACACCTTTTTATCAAGGTCCGACTCTAGCTTCGAGCTATAGCAAGGTCCAACCATAGGTCTGACTTGTTTTGGGTAGCTCCGGCTATGTTAGATGCTAGGTCTGACTTCTTGGTAAGGTTCGACTATCTTTGGTCAGCTCCGGTGAGCTTTATCTTTAGCTCCGACATATATTTGATAGCTCCGGCATGCTTTTGCTAAGCTCCGACGTACTTTGTCTAAGCTCCGGTTTTGGATTGACTAGTTTTGACTAGTTTTTGGTAAGCTCCGGTGCTAGCATCTACTAGTTTTGGTAAGCTCCGGCAGGTGCTTCATTGTACTAGTTTTGGTAAGCTCCGGCGCTAGGTTCTACTAGCTTTTGTTAGCTCCGGCTCAAGCTCCGGGTTGCTCTGGCAAGGTCCAGAACTTGACCGCAGTGCTTCTGCTTTTCATTTGCAATGTTTCATACTTGCTTTACATTGTTGGAAAGATTGCTTAGTATTCATTTGCTAAGTTTTTGGTGCATTTTGGTTGATATGGATGATATCGTTTTACTGTGGTTTTGCAACATGCTTATGTGAGGCTCTCACGTAAGGTGTTGTGTTTGGAACTAACTTGAGTCAAGTCGAGGACTTGGGCTCGTATGGATTGGTTGTTTATTCATGTCCAGGTGTTTCTTGAGTTCAAGTCATGGCTGGTGACAGGATCCATTGGACTAGTCTCAGAGAGGAGATGAGGTTCCAACAACCAAGTTCGGGAGGAACTATGGTTGAGCTGATCAGGAGGTCGCGTAGGATGATTGAATCAAGGGCAGTGCATATGAAGGTTACTTGACGTCGAAGGAAGGTGTTCGCACGTATGCATGCGGTGCATGACATGGCAACATGGTTCCGAAGATGGGATAAGGAAGGGAAGATCTGGTTGGAAGGATTGGATCGTACCTGTTGATGACTTTGGCTGCAGCGGAGTCGGTTATGGCTCAGTATGGAAAGTATCGAGTTGGTTATGTTAGGATTTCATGTGTGTCAAGAATTTGAGTTGTTTAGGAATGTGGGATACGTTCCTAAGGTGTTTGGAAGTCTTAAGATTGCTTCTATTTGCGTATAGAAGAATCTTGAGCAGTTATGGAAAGTTACGATTCGTGATCTGAGTAGGATTGGAGTCCTAGTTGATATTGGGTTGGCCTAAGGGCTGGTTATATAAGCAAGGGAGCCCAGAGCTTGTGGTAGACAACTTTGGGGCTGTTCCTCTTGTGTTCTATTGAATAAAATTCGTGGTTCGAAGGAACTTTTGTGCCTTGTTCATCCGACTTGTTCCAGACAAGTTTTACTCGTCGAGTTTCTGGACAGCACTACCTTTCGTCGGTGGTTTTATCATAACTCGAGTTTTACCGATCCAATTGATGTCATTCTTTTTGGGTTGTCTTGACAACTAGATTGTCTATCATATATAAAAATTTCACGGTCATTGGATTTGTGGTCTATGATCTACACAAGTTTCTTTGCAACATTCCAGAACTGTTTTTTCTCGGGTAGGACAGATTGATCATTGTTTGATCTTTCGATCATAACTTGAGTTTTTCTCGACGGATTTGAGTAATTCTTTTTGTGTTGTCTTCGCGACTTTATTCTCTCTGATATCTATCACTTTTAACACGGTGAAACACATTTAGATTAGTCTCACACACGATTCCTTCAACAGATCGTTTTTCTACCGAAGGGATTGGGGTTTAATTGTTTCCGCTGCGTAAGATTTTTAAATCTGCCATTCACCCCCCTCTGGTAGCTTTTCACGTGATATTTGATCCTACAATTTGTATCAGAGCCACGGTGCTCTAATATTTGTGATTTGCATGTGTTTTTGACTAATCATCATGGAGAAGTACTCCGCCAAACCTTGTGTGTTTGCTGGTATTGATTTTCAGGTTTGGAAGGCACGCATGGAGGCTTTTATCCAGGCACAAGGCTTTGCAATATGGGAGAAAGTGTATAAGACTTATGAAGTGCCATCAAACGATCAAGTTACAGCTACAAATCTGAGAGATGTCGACAACAACAACAAAGCTCGGAACTTGATCATACAAGGATTAACACAAAGCGGTTGCGACCGTGTTGCACACCTCCGATCTGCATACGATGTGTGGAAAGCTCTTTGTGACTACCATGAAGGATCCAACACGATCAAAGAGGTAAGGAAAGACATGTTTAAGAAAGAATACATGCGCTTCGAGATGCAACCCGGTGAGTCTATTGATGACCTTTTTGCTCGCTTTAATAAGATTCTCAGCAACTTGCGTAGTGTCAATGTTAATTTTTCAGATGCTGAAAATGCTAGACAATTGCTAAGTGCATTAGATATGTCAATTTGGGAGATGAAAGTCACATCTATTCGTGAATCTACTGTCATGAGTTCACTTACTTTAGATGTGCTATATTCCAAGTTAAAAACTCATGAAATTGATATAATATCACATAAGAACCCCAACAAGTCTATTGCCTTTGTTTCACAACGTGATATGTCTAGCTCCGGCCAATATCATCCTGCAATACTCTTGCTTTGTTGTCCTCACTAACTCTGGAGCAGATCAAAGAATTTCCAGAAGAGGAGTTGGCATTCATCTCTACTAGATTCTCAAAAGCATTGCAAAATGTGAGAACTAGAAGTAGAGGAAGCTCCGGACCTCAACGCTGTTTTGAATGTGGTAAAACAGGACACTTTCGTACAGAATGCCCTAAACTTTCAGGTTCGACCACCCGGGAAGAAAAACAATGCAAGGTCCGGACCTCCTCTGGAAATTCCAACAAGAAGAAAGAATTTGAAAGTGATGAAGATGATGACGATCTGACCAACTTATGCTTCCTGGCGGGCAAAACAAGATCAAGATCAAGTCAGTAGGATGTAGAACACAACAGTGAAGACGATGAGATATGTTCTACCTGCAATGAAATGTGTGATGCTATTTCTCGTGCAACTATTATTGTCAAGAAAAAGGACAAAAAGCTTAGGGATAATGCTGCTAAAATTGAATCACTAGAATCTGAAATTAACCGTTTAAAAACTTTGATTCCTAGTGATGATGCATGTCCCTCATGTGACTTAATCTATGAACAATTGTCCACATTAAGAAGTGCGCAAACCTCCACACTTGATAAACTTGAATTTGAAATTGAAAAGAACAAAAAGGTTGCTGCACTTAATATTGGAAACTTAAAAGATGCTTCTTGTTCTACAATTGATTTGCATAGTTCTAGTTGTGATGATCTCGATAAAAACATGCAAGATGCTATGAATGAAATTTCTATATTGAACAATTCTTTACGTTCTCATGAAGTTAAATTTTGTTCCAATTGCAAACTAAAAGGAAAAACATCATGTGAAAATTGCCTTGATCTGTCCAATAAACTTGACAACATGCATAGGACATTAGATCGGTTCTGTAATGGGAATAAGAACCTAAACTTACTGCTGAATTCTTCCAAGTCTTGCAATGATAAAACTGGTTTAGGTTTTGATTCTCATGCTCATGCTAAGGCACATCCACCTAAAATTGTAAAGTCATTAGGAAGTGGTTTGGTTCAAACAGTTCCTAAACAAAAAGAAGTGGTTTTCAAATCTGCAGGAGTGTTGTCTCATTCGGTATCAAATAAAAATGTTGATTGCTCATCTAGACATGAACACAAAGTTAAATTTCATTGTACCTACTGTGGTAGAGATGGTCATGTCATAAATTTTGTTATAGACTAGCTAAAAAACAGAAAAAGGAAAGGATGATTGCTAGATCTTATAATTTTCATGCAATTAGAAAAACACAACCTGCTTTAATGAGTCAGAAATTTGAAAAGGTAGCTTCTGGAACTTTTGGCACGAAATCTACAAAGGCAGCTCCGGTAGTTCTGATAGCTCTGAGAGCTCCCAGATCTTTTGTTGTTCCCTCCAAAGCTTTAGTTTTTCCCTCCGGACCTTCTGCTTTTACCACCGGAGCTACTGGTTTTCACTCTAAACAAGTAACAACTTCTAAATCAATTGTTAAGAACAAAAAACCTCAATCTTTGACTCATAAACCTGCTGTTTTATCTCAGCTTTCGTGTGTTTTTCCTACTGCACGTCGTGTGACTCAATACTGGATTCCTAAATGCCTTTTGACTAACCCCAGTATTGAGTCATTGACGTATTGTGCTTCTATGTAGGTTACACGTTTGAGGAAGGAGAACATTTGGATTGTGGATTCAGGTTGCTCACGCCACATGACCGGTAACAAAGATTGGTTCTCCTCCCTCTCTTTTGTGTCACGTGTAGAGAATGTTACTTTTGCCGATAATTCTCCAACTCCTATAATTGCTAAGGGTTCGGTTAGAGTAAATGATCACTACATTTTTAAGGATGTGGCACTTGTCAAAAATTTGAAATACAACTTGCTTTCTGTTTCACAATTGCTAGATGAAAATCTGGAAATTATTTTCAATAAAAACTGCTGCAAAGTTGTAAGTTCAAATAGTGAGCTTATTTTTAACATGTCTCGGTTTGGAAGAGTTTTTAAAGCTGATTTTGATATGTCTTCCTCTAAGCATAGGTATCTAGTTGCTAATGATTCAAAGGACTTATATTTTTGGCATCGTAGACTTGGTCATGTAGGCTTTGATCACCTAACGCGTGTTAGTACTCTTGATTGCATACGTGGGCTGCCTAAGCTTAAAGGGGACAAAGAAATTGTGTGCTCTTCTTGTAGACATGCTAAGATGGTTGCAGGTTCACATATTCCTCTCACAACGATCATGACAACTGAACCATGTCAACTTTTGCATCTTGACACCGTAGGACCTTCACGTGTTCAATCCTTCGGAGGTAAATGGTATGCACTTGTTATTGTTGATGATTATTCTAGATACTCTTGGGTTTACTTTATGGCGTCTAAGAATGAAGCTTTTAGTCACTTTAGGACTTTATTTCTTAGATTATCAATTGATCACCCAGGATCATTAAAAGCAATTAGAAGTGATAATGGAACTGAATTTAAAAATCAATCTTTTGATCACTTTTTTGCTGAAAATAGAATAGATCATCAATTCTCTTCACCATATGTACCTCAACAAAACGATGTTGTAGAAAGAAAGAATAGAACCTTAGTTGAGATGGCTAGGACTATGCTTGATGAATATCAAACTCCTAGGAAATATTGTGCTGATGCGTTAGCAACCGCTTGTTATGTCTCAAATCGTGTTTTCTTGCGTGCTAAGCTAGGTAAAACACCATATGAGCTCCGGTTTGGACATAGGCCTAGTGTTACACACTTTCGGGTCTTTGGTTGCAAATGCTTTGTTAAGAAACATGGTAATCTTGATAAATTTGAACCTAGATCCATTGATGGCATGTTTCTTGGTTATCCATCTCATACTAGAGGCTACCGTGTGCTTTTACTTGACACTAACAAAATTGTGGAGACTTGTGAAGTGTCTTTTGATGAAGCTAGCCCAGGTACTAGCTCCGGTGTTGCAGGACTAGATCCGTATCCTCAGTGGGAGGGTATTTTCGAAGATGAAGAAGAGCCGGTGATACTGCCTGGTAGTTTCGAAGTTGACACGTGTCTAGCTCCTGACATTGAACAAGCTCCGGCTATCACCTATGCTGGTCCTGATCATCCACAAGTCATAAGCTCATCAATCTACGATGAACCTAATGAAGAAGAAGCTTGTGAGACATCTATTCCCCTACGTTTTTACAAAGATCATCCCCCACAACAGATGATTGGAAGCCTGCACAAACGAGTCACACGGTCCAGGTTTTGCGATCCAAACTCTCATGCTCATTCTGCTTTTGTTGCTTCTTTTGAACCCAAAGATATATCACACGCACTCACTAATGAATCTTGGATTATTGCCATGCAAGAAGAGTTAGAAAATTTTGAAAGAAATAATGTTTAGAAACTTGTACCTCCACCTCAAGGTCACACTTTAATTGGAACTAAATGGGTATATAAAAATAAACAAAGTGAGGATGGGGTCGTGGTTAGGAATAAGGCTAGGTTGGTTGCTCAAGGTTTCACTCAAGTTGAAGGTCTAGATTTTGATGAAACTTTTGCTCCTGTTGCTAGATTAGAAGCCATAAGAATTTTGTTAGCTTTTGTTGCATCTAAAGGTTTTAAGCTTTATCAAATGGATGTTAAAAGTGCTTTTCCTAATGGCTACATAGATGAGGAGGTCTAGATAACACTAGTGCTATTTGCTTTGCCAAAAACCCCGTGCAACATTCTAGAACTAAGCACATTGATATTAGGTATCACTTTCTCCGAGATAACGTTGAAAAAGGAAACATTGTGCTTCACCATGTAGATACCGAACAACAATTGGCTGACATTTTTACAAAACCTTTGGATTTCACTCGTTTTTGTTACATTCGTAGTGAAATAGGGGTTATGCATCCTCATGGCTTAAATTGAGGGGGAGTTTTGAAACTTGGGAAGTCTATGTGTGAATCTGAAATTAAAATAATATGAGCATAGTATTTCATACATATATGACTTTGTGATTCCTTTTACAGGCTTAAAGTTCTTACTACATTACTCGTGTTATGCATTTTGTAGTTTTTGTCATGTCTAGTAATTGGAATAATTACTTACACTAAATCTGGTCATGGTCAAACTTTCTTGTTGTTTTGAACTTGTTGCATGCTCACAAATGCTTTTAATCATAAAGAATTAATCAAGTAATCAACTCACATGTTGAGTTTTTATGAACAAATATAAATTGAGAAAAGATCAAGAGAATATGCATGCATCGCACTTCTTCTTTTGAGATGGCTTATCATAGAACTTAGATATGAACTTGGAAGAAGTTGTGTATGACTAAAACCATGTCCTTAAGCTTCTGATTGTCAAATGACATAGGCTTGGCTTGGTTGGTTAGAATAAGGCAGATGCGCATATAATCTCTTGCAAATATCATATGATATAAATTTATGCTTTGAAAAATAATAAAATGCAGCAACTAGTGTCATGCTATCAGGTTTTGAGATAGTTAAGTTTGTGAGATCATGACTTTCTTAAATTGAAAATTACATTTGATCTCTAGCATGGCTTACACTAGTTTCTGTATTTCATTGATGTGATAATGTAAGGTACTTGATAGTATGACTTGGATGAGCTTTGTTTATATGTATATGTTATAATATGCTCATAACAACTAAAGAGAGAGAGATAATTTGTTTATATGACTTGCTGAATACATTGTTAAAGGGGGAGAGATAAGCATGAAGAGAAAGAGAAGATGTGCATAAGGAGAGATAATAAAGGGGGAAAGATAATATGGGATAATTTTTCTTCTCATTTTACTTTTGATTTACAAAGGGGGAGAAATTGCCTTCAAAACTTTTATGTGAATAAGCCAATGTTCGGATTTTAGATGGTGTTGCCAATGCATTCATCAAGGGGGAGATTGTAAGACCTATGTGTGCTGAATACATTGGCTTGTAGTGAATACACTTGGCTTTGATGATAAAAGTTTTAAATATCACTAAAA
This sequence comes from Tuctoria greenei, assembly GCA_036927565.1. Classification (NCBI taxonomy): domain Eukaryota; kingdom Viridiplantae; phylum Streptophyta; class Magnoliopsida; order Poales; family Poaceae; genus Tuctoria; species Tuctoria greenei. Next base: position 178,800,800 of record JAYESD010000002.1, read on the forward strand.
CACCTTTTTATCAAGGTCCGACTCTAGCTCCGAGCTATAGCAAGGTATGACCATAGGTCCGACTTGTTTTGGGTAGCTCCGGCTACGTTAGATGCTAGGTCTGACTTCTTGGTAAGGTCCGACTAGCTTTGGTCAGCTCCGGTGAGCTTTATCTTTAGCTCCGACATATATTTCATAGCTCCGGCATGCTTTTGCTAAGCTCCAACGTACTTTGTCTAAGCTCCGGTTTTGGATTGACTAGTTTTGACTAGTTTTTGGTAAGCTCCGGTGCTAGGATCTACTAGTTTTGTTTAGCTCCGGCAGGTGCTTCATTGTACTAGTTTTGGTAAGCTCCTGTGCTAGGTTCTACTAGCTTTTGTTAGCTCCGGGTTGCTCTAGCAAGGTCCGGAACTTGACCACAGTGCTTCTGCTTTCCATTTGCAATGTTTCGTACTTGCTTTACATTGTTGGAAAGATTGCTTAGTATTCATTTGCTAAGTTTTTGGTGCGTTTTGGTTGATATGGATGATATCGTGTTACTGTGGTTTTGCAACATGCTTATGTGAGGCTCTCACGTAAGGTGTTGTGTTTGGAACTAACTTGAGTCAAGTCGAGGACTTGGGCTCGTATGGATTGGTTGTTTATTCATGTGCTGGTGTTGCTTGAGTTCAAGTAATGGCTGGTGACGGGATCCATTGGACTAGTCTCAGGGAGGAGATGAGGTTCCAACAACCAAGTCCGGGAGGAACTGTGGTTGAGCTGATCAGGAGGTCACGCAGGATGATTGAACCAAGGGCAGTGCATATGAAGGTTACTGGATGTCGAAGGAAGGTGTTAGCATGTATTCATGCGGTGCATGATGTGGCAACATGGTTCTGAAGATGGGATAGGGAAGGGAAGATATGGTTGGAAGGATCAGATCGTACCTGTTGATGACTTTGGCTGCGGCGGAGTCGGTTATGGCTCGGTATGAAAAGTATTGAGTTGGTTATGTTAGGATTTCATGTGTGTCACGAATTTGAGTTGTTTAGGAATGTGAGATACGTTCTTAAGGTGTTTGGAAGTTTTAATATTGCTTCTATCTGCATATAGAAGAATCTTGAGCAGTTATGGAAAGTTACGATTCGTGATCTGAGTAGGATTGGAGTCCTAGTTGATATTGGGTTGGCCTAAGGGCTGGTTATATAAGCAAGGGAGCCCAGAGCTCGTTGTAGACGACTTTGGGGCTGTTCCTCTTGTGTTCTATTTAATAAAATCCATGGTTCGAAGGAACTTTTGTGCCTTGTTCGTCCGACTTGTTCCAGACAAGTTTTACTAATCGAGTTTCTGGACAGCACTACCTTTCGTCAGTGGTTTTATCATAACTCGAGTTTTACCGATCCAATTGACGTGATTCTTTTTGGGTTGTCTTCACAACTTGATTGTCTATCATATATCAAAATTTCACGGTCATTGGATTTGTGGTCTATGATCTACACGAGTTTCTTTGCAACATTCCAGAACTGTTTTTTCTCGGGTAGGACAGATTGATCATTGTTTGATCTTTCGATCATAACTTGAGTTTTTCTCGACGGATTTGAGTAATTCTTTTTTTTTGTCTTCGCGACTTGATTCTCTCTGATATCTATCACTTTTGTCATGGTGAAACACGTTTAGATTAGTCTCACATACAATTCCTTTAACAGATCGTTTTTCTACCGAAGGGATTGGGGTTTAATTGTTTCTGCTGCGTAATATTTTTAAATCTACCATTCACCCCCCCCCCCCTTTGGTAGCTTTTCACGTGCTCTTCGATCCTACAAAGCTCATACGCACACCAGCACTACTAAAATCCTCAACACAACAACACACATCCCGTGGTGTAGGGTATTACGCTCAGGCGGCCCCAACCACGTAAATCCTCCATGTCATCATCTTGTCTAAGATCTTCGCGCGCCCAAACCGATACAAGAACCTCCTCGGGTTACATTTTAGTAGTACAGGGGGAAGTGTCGTTCATGCGCTTTGACAAATGCCCTCTGTTTTTGTCCTCGTTTGCTCCCCCATCGATGATGGCCCTTGAGGCCTTTTTATATAGGGATCAGCTTCGTTCCAGGCCCAACTACTATGTACCCCAACTCTTCTCATAAATGGGATGGAGGTTACAGGATGTGCTAGTCTTCCAGCTTATCTTCTGCGTTTCTTGGGTGGAGTCGTGTCCTGGTAGCCGCCTATCTGCCTGCCTTCGTCACCTCGCTCCTTGTCCCTTGTTACTATTTGGTGGCAGATCCGCTTTTTCACCATGAAGAATAGGACATGACATGGGAGATGTCGATCGGGCACATGTCCCGACCTTCGAGATCTGGGTTCTGAGCTGCCTACATGCAAGCCGTTGCTCCTTGGCCTCTGCTTTTGTTAGGTGGCAGGAACCGCTCTTTTATTATGATAGACGGAACATGTTGTGGAAAGGGTTGGTGCGGTCCGTGTTCTGACACTGTCGTCCTTGCTTCATAACTCTGGTTTTGTCCTCGATAGTCGATCTTTGGATTACCTGTAGCTGACCTCAGTGGTCAAGCCATGTTGGCTTTTGGCATGCTCTCTGGCAGCCAGGTTATATAACTCTGTCACAATGGTTCTAGGAGCAAGTGTATCTAATGAAAGGCTTCAATGGTCGCTTCTGTTAGTTTTGAAGTTTGTTTTTTATTTGTTTTGGTATCCTGAACCGGTAACAAAACTTTTTTTCCATTTTAATATCAATTCATAATGAATTTACATCATTAGCTATCAAAAAACTTTTTTTGCCATTCTAACCACCCTACCGTCCACGTTGTGGACGACTCGTCCACACATGGACGATTGGCCACGTGTCAGCCTCACGTCTCAAAAATTCTGAGTCATATTCATTTTTGGATGGCTATTTTAAAATACATAGAGACATATTTTAGAGATGCAATTATTGATGAAACTGTAGTAAAAAATGTGTACTACACTTTATTCAATAACAAAACTCCAAAAATATGTCTCTAGGTATTTTAAAATAGCCGTACAAAAGTAAATTAAACTCAAGAAATTTGAGCTGCAGAGCAAAATTTGCTGAGTTTAGTCACTTTTAGGCGGCTATTTTGGATATTTAGAGACATCGTTAGGAAATGTTGTTATTTAAGTAAATGTAGAACACAACGTGTACTACATTTTTACTACTAACAATTTTTATAAGTATGTCTCTAAGTATTTTAAAATATCAGTTCAAAAGTGACTAAAACTCAGAAAAGTTGCCCGTTCTAGTGACAAATAGCCCAAATTTTCTAAGTATTAGTCACTTTTGAACGGATATTTTAAAATACTTACATACATGTTTTGTAAATTTCTTTATGGAATTAAATGTAGTACACATTGTTTTCTACATTTACTTAAATAATAACATTTCCGAAAGATGTCTCTAGATATCCCAAAATAGCCGTCTAAAAGTGACTAAACTCAGCAAATTTTCCTCTGCAGCTCAAATTTCTTAAGTTTTCTTCACTTTTGGACAGCTATTTTAAAATACCTAGATACATATTTTCGGAATTTTGTTAAGGAATAAAGTATAGTACAAATTTCGTAGTACAGTTTCTTCAATAATTACATTTCCAAAATATGTCTCTAAATATTTTTAAATAGTCATCTAAAAATGAATATGACTCAGAAATTTTAAGACGTTCGAGAGGCTAACAGCTGGCCAATCGTCCACGGTGTGGACGAACGATAGGGTGGCTAGAATGGTAAAAAATGTTTTTTGGTAGCTAATGTAAATTCATTATAAATTGATATTAATATGGAAAAAAATTCCCGGTAACATAGGTTGTCGTCTCCTGTTTGTCGTTTTTATTTTTCCTGTACTCAGTTTTTATTCCTCCATTTAATGACATGGCACACCTGTACTTTGCTTCTAAATAAAATGCCACATGCCTCGAGTCAGAATCCTTACGGCAAGATTTATAAATTAAATATGAGGCTTAACTGAGCCTTCACATGTAATCCCCTCAGTCTAAATAGTGTTAGCTGTAAATGTTCGGTGTAATGTAGCGAAATAAATTAAGAGAATGGAGTCAGCATCTCACCAAAGCTTCACATGATAATATATGTTGGGTCATTTGGTCAAAGATCAAGTGGCACCTCATAGCAAGCAAGCAAATAATGAATAACTGCATGATACTGCTATTGCCTGCTCATACAATTTTATCTTCGAGGCCTCTCTATCAGTGTGGGTGGCAGATCTGCCTTTTCAGCACGACGAATGAGATGTCGATAGGGCCCGTGTCCTGACCTCAATGATTTGGGGTCTGAGCTGCCTGCGTGCAAGCCGCTGCTCTTTGTCCTCTGGTTTTGTTAGGTGGCAGGCACCGCTCTTTCATTATGTTAGACGGGACATATCATGGAAAGCGTCGGTATGGTCCGTGTTCCGACACTCCTGCACTGGCATCATAACCCTGGTTTTGACCTCGATAGTCGGTGCGTGGATTACCTGTTGTTGACCTCAGTGGTCGAGCCCTGTTGGCTTTTCACGTGCTCTCTGGCAGCCAGGTTACATAACTCCGTCACAATTGTTCTAGGAGCACGTGTAGCTAATAAAAGGCTTCAAAGGTCCTTTAAGTTAGTTTCGATGTTTGTTTTTTATTTGTTTTGGTATTGTGAACCGGTAACATAGGTTGCCGTCTCCTGTCTGTCATTTTTATCTTTCCTGTACTCAGTTTTTATTCCTACATTTAATGAGATTGCACACCTGTCCTTTGCTTCTAAATAAAATGCTACATGTCTCCAGTCAGAATCCTTACGGCAAGTTTTATAAATTAAATATGAGGCCCAACTGAGCCTTCACAGGTAATCCCGTCAGTCTAGATAGTGTTCGGTGTAAATATTTGGTGTATTGTAGCTCAATAAATTATGAGAATGGAGTCAGCATCTCACCAATGCTTCACAGGATAATATATGTTGTGTCATTTCGTCAAGGATCAAGTGACACCTCATAGCAAGCAAGCCAATAATGTATAACTGCATGATACTGCTATTGCCTGCTGATGCACTTTCATCTTCTAGCCCTCTCCACCCACCCCGGTACTTAAATGACAACTTGTGCAGATTCTATGGTATTGATACGATATGACATGCTTGGTGGCAGCTGTAGGTCATGTCGTGTGGGCAAGATACTATCACTAACCATGTGGGTACGTACAGTAAGCATAAATTACCGAGCAACGTTGGATGCGCCTGTCAGACAAATGTAGATACTCCCAGCAAAAAGGAAAGAAATGTGTAGGTACATTCCGAGGTGTTGGTGATAAGTCTAAGAGGTAATCATAACAATTCAGTCTAAGGTCTGTTGGATATTTGATCCATATGCAATTAGGATATTAATGGGCATGCGACCTAAAAGCTGATTAGTACGCCTATAAATACGAGGGGTAGGGTTAGGGGCTAATTACTCCACCACGTGACAGCCCTAGCTGTCACCCCTCGTAGGCCTCACGCCGAGACCCTTGCTGCGAACGCGGTGCTAGCACACCAGCGCAAGGCGTTCCTCCCCGTACGTGTGGACTCCGTGGAGGCCCTGCTACTAATGTTGCGTTGATCGGCTACAATGAACGTGTTCGTCTACCTGCTGCTGTGACGAGGGCGGGGAGGAGACGAACAAGATCGTCTACTTCCTCTAAACCGACGCACGTCTATGTTTCGCCACGCTGCGCGTCTAGTGGTAACGATCTATGACATCTGTACTCGCATGTTTCCTAGGTGATGCCGTAGAGTTCCTAGAGTAGTGTAGCGTCGATTTCCCGACAGCGGCATCAGAGCCGACTTGCGTAGTTTTTGGTCTAGATCTTGTTAGTAGATGGGATCTACTGCAGACATGTTCATACGATGAATTTTATCTCACGGTTTTGGGGGTTTGGAATTGGATAGAGTAGATTGTGATCGTATATGACTAAAGGGTCAGTTCGTGCTCCTTCTCTGCTATGTGCGCAACCTGTCCCTACCGGCTGGAATCACCATCGACACTAATCGCGTACATAGCAAACAGATTGAGCCAACAGACCACGGTTATGAGTCGCGATCTACTCATCAATAAGCGGTCACATTAAAAATTGAGGCATTCTAAATTGCTCGGATTTGGGTTGATTTGATCAATCCAATGAGATTTTCATAGTGATTTCATAGATGCGATCTATGTAATTCTGTTTTGATGTATGCTATATCAATTACATAATCTAGTTTCGCGCTAGAAATCGTTCTACGCTTAACTCATTTTTGCAGGGAATGATGTGAATGGTATGGCCTTAATGTGATGTGATGATCTGTGTGTAAATTCGTGCAGCCTGCGTATTGCAAATTTAACACAACCGGGTTGAGGTTGTCACATAATTGTATAATGACCTACGTGTCAACCTGTGAGCTTGATCTCTCATGTAATTTATTTGGTAGCTATTAGTTGTATTAGCTTATTTTATTATCATGGAGATGTCTTTAATCATGGTGGAGATGGAGATCACCACAAGAAGGGAGGCATGGCAGCTCAAACCTTGATGGAACCATGGCGATGGAGACCATTATGATTCTATAGGCCATACTATTAACAATGTGATATTATAATATACCTGCGATGTTTATGTCTTACTATTCTTTTCATGCTTTTCGTATGATTGATGTTTTTTCATGATAGAATAGCTTCACTCACAAAAGTTGAGCATTTGATGCCATTTACCAATAGATGCACCTATGTTATTTTGATCGTTGGGTGGTAGGTTTGTCAAAGTAAAGTACCATCATCTATAATAATGCATAGGGTGAATGTTAGACATTCACATGCATAATATTGGTTTACTCAACAAAGCTATCAAAACGATTTTGGGCTTTATGGTATAGAGTTGGGAGCCGGTGCATTGGATGTCACCCAACAAACAAGAGTCATATAGGGATATGATTAACAATGGTTCTTTACCTATGTCACTAATTTCCTAGCAGTGAAGCCAAAGAACACTAGGAATTAGTGAATGTGGATCTTAAACCACTATATGTCGTTAGAGGGAAGACGATGATCATATAGTGGTGATATCTTTTATTAAACTATTAATAGAAGATTGATACATAACATAGTGCTAAACCATGCATATTTATTTTCTATTTTATATAAGGTCTGCTAGTAACAATTCCGGTTTCAATTTGTGATCTGTGCTTGAAAAGAAAAAGCTCAATGGAGCTAACTTTATCGATTGGTACCGCAACCTGAGAATCGTTCTTAGGCAAGATAAAACCAAGTACGTTCTTCTGTAGCCTTACCCTGATGACCTCCCAGCTGATGCAACTAATGCAGCACGTAGAGCTTATACGAAGCACTGAGATGATGCGCTTAATGTAAGCTGCCTCATGCTCGCCACTATGTCCCTTGATCTGCTAAAATAGTATGAGCATACAGATGCTTATTCTATAATTGAGGGACTCTATTGAATGTTTGACAATCAAGCAAGGGCTGAGAGATACAACATCTCAAAGTCCTTGTTCTCATGCAAGTTGGCGGAGGGTAGCCCGGTCAGCCCTCATGTAATAAAGATGATTGGTTATATTAAAACATTGGGCAAACTTGGTTCTGAACTCAAGGATGAACTGGCTACTGACGTTGCTCTCCAGTCGCTCCCACCGAGCTATAGGTCATTCATATTGAATTTTCAAATGAATGGCATGGAGAAAACTTTGGTTAAATTGCATGGGATGCTTAAAATAGCCAAGGAAAGCATTAAGAAAAACGCCACTCATGTGATGTTGGTGCAGAAAGAGAATAAAAAGATGAAGCATGTGACGCATCCTAAAGGTAAAGGCAAGGGAAGGTTCCCGATGAGCCTTCAAGCTCAAAGTCTAAGCCAAAGGGCAAATCTGGCCCTTCTCCTGATGATGAATGCTTTCACTGTCATGGTAAGGGGCACTGGTCTAGGAACTGCAAGAAGTACTTGGAGGATATGAAGAAGAAGAAGGGAAGTGAGACTCCCGCTTCAGGTATAAACGTTATAGAAATTAACATTGCATTATCTTCTAGTGAATCATGGGTATTTGCTACCGGATCGATGATTCACACTTGCAAATCGTTGCAGGGTCTAAGTGAGACTAGAAGATTTGCAAAAGGTGAGTTGGATGTTCGTGTCGGCAATGGAGCAAAGGTTGCGGTCATAGCTGTCGGAACCTACCACTTGTCATTACCCTCAGGATTAGTTTTGGAATTGAATAATTGTTATTGCATTCCTACTTTGAGCAAGAACATTATCTCTTCTTCGTGTTTAGAAGAAGTTGATGGTTATGAGATTTTAATAAAGAACAAATTTTGTTCTATTTATTACAATAATATTTTCTATGCTCAATGTCCATTGGTGAATGGATTATATGTTCTTGATCTTGAGGATAAAACTGCCTGTGACATTAATACCAAAAAGGCTCGATGAAATGATCTAAATCCTACTTTTATTTGGCACTATCGCTTAGGTCATATAAATGAGAAACACATTGAAAAACTTTATAAAGATGGTTTACTAAGCTCATTTTATTTTGAATCACTTGACACATGCGAATCATGTTTGCTTGAGAAGATGACCAAAGCACCCTTCACTGGTTAAAGTGAGAGGGCAATTGACTTTTTGGGACTTATACATACAGATGTATGTGGACCAATGAGTTCAATTGCCAGAGGTGGTTTTCAGTACTTTATCACATTTACCGATGACTTAAGTAGATATGGTTATGTGTACCTAATGAGGAACAAGTCTGAATCCTTTGAAAAGTTCAAAGAATTTCAGAATAAAGTACAGAATCAATTGGGTAAGAAAAATAAACTTCTACGATCTGATCGTGGGGGTGAGTATTTGAGACATGAATTTTATGATCATTTAAAACAATGTGGAATGTTCCACAGTTGATTCCACCTGGAATGCCTCAATGGAATGGGGTGTCCGAACGAAAGAACCGAACCTTGTTAGACATGGTTAGGTCGATGATGAGCCAAGCAGATCTTCTACTATCCCTTTGGGGTTATGCTCTTGAAACTGCTGCGTTTACACTAAACAGGGTCCCAACTAAGCCTGTTGAGAAGACAACATATGAGATGTGGACCGTGAAACGTCCCGGATTGTCTTTCCTCAAGGTTTGGTGGTGTGATGCTTATGTCAAACGTTTGACGTCAAACAAACTCACTCCCAAATTGGACAAATGTTTCTTTGTGGGATATCCTAGGGAAACCAAAGGATATTATTTTTATAATGAAACAGAGGGTAAAGTGTTTACCGCTCGCAATGGTGTCTTCTTTGAGAAAGAGTTTCTCTCAAAAGGAGATAGTGGGAGCAAGGTGCATCTTGAAGAAATTCAAGAAATACCTGAAAATGTTTCAGCATCCACCGATCCTATACAGGATGTACAAGATGTTGTGCAACTAGTTGATGAAACACCAGCCCCACGAAGGTCTTCGCGGGTACGTCGTGCTACTGAAAAGTTAACGCTTCTAACCATGGAGCAGCATGACATGGTATTGTTGGACAATAATGAGCCCACTACCTATACCGAAGCCATGAAGGGACCCGACTCTGAGAAGTGGCTTGGAGCCATGGAATCCGAAATTGAATCCATGCATGAAACTCAATTTTGGAACTTGATTTATCCAATCAAAGAAGTGAGACCTATCGATTGTAAATGAATTTTCAATAAAAAGTCCGATATGGATGGAAATGTTCAGATCTATAAAGCACGATTGTCCGCGAAAGGTTACAAACAAGATTCATGGTGTTGATTATGATGAAACATTCTCACCCGTTGCAATGCTTAAGTCTGTTCGGATTCTCCTAGCAATTGCTGCATATTTTGATTATGAAATATGGTAGATGGATGTCAATACAGCCTTTCTTAAAGGAAGTCTGACTGAGGGTGTATACATGAAACAACTTGAGGGTTTTGTCGATCCTAAAAATGCTAGTAAAATATACAAGCTTCAAAAGTCCATCTATGGGTTGAAGCAAGCATCTCGGAGTTGGAATCTACGTTTTGATGAAGTGATCAAAGGGTTTGGTTTCATCAAGAATGTAGAAGAACCTTGTATTTACAAGAAATTTAGTGGGAGCGCACATGTATTTCTGGTCCTATATGTAGATGACATATTATTGATCGGAAATGACATTCCAATGCTTAATGATGTTAAATACTCATTAAGAAAAAGTTTTTCAATGAAGAATTTTGGAGAGGCAGCATACATTTTGGATATAAAGATCTATAGAGATAGATCTAAAAGGTTAATTGGATTAAGCCAAGATACATATATTGACAAGATATTGAATAGGTTCAATATGCAAGATTCCAAGAAAGGTTTCTGTGGCATTACTCTAAGCAAGAGTCAGTGTCCTTCGACACCTAATGAGTAAAAGAGGATGAGAGCAATTCCTTATGCTTCGGCTATTGGATCCGTCATGTATGCCATGTTATGTACACGCCCAGATGTATCTTATGCTATAAGCATCACGAGCAGGTATCAATCAAATTATGGTGATGCTAATTGGACCGTTGTCAACATCCTTAAGTACTTGAGAAGAACTAAGGATGCATTCTTAGTTTTTGGAGGTGAAGAAGAGCTCGTGGTAAAAGGTTACACAGATGACAGCTTCCAAACTGATAAGAATGATTCTAGATTGCAATCCGGTTTTGTATTCTGCCTCAATGGAGGGGCAGTGAGCTGGAAAAGTTCCAAGTAAAATATAGTAGCAGATTCAACCACAGAGGCAGAGTATATTGCAGCTTCTGAAGATGCAAAGGAAGCTATTTGGATCAGAAAATTTGTTTCTAAGTTGGGTGTTGTTTCTAGCGTGTTTAGTCCTGTGGATCTCTATTGTGACAATAGTGGAGCCATCGCACGGGCAAAGGAGCCTAGATCACACAAAAGATCCAAACACATACTACAACGCTATCACCTCATTCTAGAGATCATCGACCAAGGTGATGTGAAGATATACAAGCTGTACACAAATTTGAATGTTGCAGATCCGTTGACAAAGCCTCTTCCACAATCAAAGCATGAGGCGCACACGAGATCTATGGATATTAGATACTTACATCAGTGATCATAGTAGTGAGAGACTTGTGTCACAGCTGTGTTTATGTAGTATTCAATAAATTGTTATATGAGGAATCATTATTTACATTGATCATCAAGTATGTGACTTGTTCGTTGAGCTCTTTGTTAATAGTAATGTTACTCTAAATGATCCTAGTCTATATTATTATATGAGATAATGATGTCACACAGACTAGCACATGTATTAATTGATGATCACATTTCACGGATCATAGATATGAAGATATCAAATTAATAATGTGAACACATGTTAGTTAACATGTTGTTGGATTGACCCACTCCAATACACTGCTGGGATTGTTATTTTCATATGTGCCATTAGTTGGTCTTGAGTGATACACCTGCTAGATTCTTAGACCTGAGATCGCTATTGTTTCTCACTATGTGCAGTAGTGTACTTTGAGACTACCAAATGCTACTCCGTAACTGGGTAGTCATAAAAGTAGTCTTCGGGTACAAAATGAAACATAGAATGGGATGTGAGCGGATCAAGATGGGATTTGCCCCTCCTTAATAACAGGAGAGATATCCCTGGTCCCCTCGAGATAGGTTGATTTGAAAGTGCATGGCCATGCCAAAGGGATTAAATGTTAATCAGAATGACTAAAAGTTAGTCAAGGAATGAATCCACTATTTGATCGAGTGAATGGTGGAGCTATCACAAGGATGGCACGCATCTCGCCTTGAGCCTGACTGGTATCGTGAGGCAAAGAGATTAGCATGTTGAATGTATCTAGGTTCGGCCGATATGATCTTTATATACATTCGGGAGTCAGCATGTCCAGCTAGGTACCTCTACTAACTTGTGGTTGGAAATGGTTTCTATTCACAACCGACTGCACATGAACCTAACGGGTCACACACTTAAGGGGTTGGAATATCGAAAAGCTTGACTAGATGATTGTCTCTAGTGCTAGTGGGAGATTGTTGGTGATATGCCCAAGAGGCAATCATAACAATTTGGGTTAAGGCCTGTTGGATATTTGATCCATAAGCAATTAGGGTACTAATGGGACCGCAACCTAAAACCCATTAGTACTCCTATAAATACGAGGGGTAGGGTTAGGGGCTAATTACTCCACCACGTGATAGCCCTAGACGCCACCCCTCGCAGGCCTCACGCTCAGACCCTTGCCGGGCACGCGGTGCTAGCAAACTGGCGCACGACGTTACTCCCCGTACGTGTGGACTCCATGGAGGCGCTATTGCTACTGCTGCGCTGATCGTCTACGAGTTTATCTCCCTGCTGCTGTGACAAGGGCAAGGAGGAGACGAACGAGATCGTCTACTTCCCCTACACCGATGCGCGTCTACGTTCCGCGGGACTGCGCGTCTAGTGGTAATGATCTATAACCTCTGTACTTGCATGTTTCCTGGATGATGCGGTAGAGTTGCTAGAGTAGCGTACCGCCGATTTCGCAACACGAGGCACAGGGATGGTAAATACAAGAATTACGAGCACAACCATTAGCATCTAGAGGTGATAATAATCTGTTCTTCCTCCTGAAAAAATGAGTTTATCCCCCGTATAAATGAAAACAGTTTCTGGAGAGAGAATCTGGAGAAGGTGAAATTGTTAGGTCTAGAAATATCATGGTTACTTAATTAGGATTACAAACCAGCGCACATAAATAGATGATTGCATATGAACACGTGAATACTGGCAACAAAAAGATCTGGACTACATATCAACCTGGAGCATCTGTCATCAATAGATTTATTGTTTTTGAGATCTCTATGACTGTCCTTTCATCAAATTAAGTTGCTTTTTGATTGAATAGTTTGATATAAATATAATCACTACTTTATTATTGTACTTTTGCTACTTTCATGCAAAGCTGAGCCAATATGGCCATACATATATAGAATAGTTACGATTAAAAGCACACATTCTTTAATGGTGCGTTACGCCGGGGCTTTTCATGTAATTATTAATTTGTTTTTATTTACATCTATATCGCACCTCTAGGTATTTTCCGTTGATAGGTTGATTGGCTTAGCTACGTTCCTAGGTGATTAGTTTGCTAGTTTCTATCACATTTACAGCCATGACCAGTGATACTAGAATTATTCTCGAACAAACAGGAGATGTGCGTGTAATTGCATTAAGAGAGAGGAAAGCCAAAATAGCTAAGTTGTAGGATCTAGGATACCGACTAGAGAGGTGTGAATAAACGGTTTAAAATTTTATTGCTACTTGATCAAAGTAAATTGCTAATTAAGTGTAATTGATCAAAAGAAAGATAATGAAGCTAATCCTAGGTTGATACTAGAGTAAGTTTTACAATCCTAGGGTTAGATAAAATAAAAAATTTCTAATAAGGTAAATTCCTCAAGTAAATGAAAAAGAGAGAGACAAACAATTTTTCTGGTAGTCTCGGTGATTTCCTGATCACCAACGTGGATTCAAGTCTTTGATCACTTCACTATCAAGTATGCACTTCATCAACAAGAAGAGCTCGCAAGAGCAACTTGGCCTTAAGGCGAATCAATCTCTTAAAACCTTGATTCCACTAGTATTGCCCTTCACAGGTCCGGTGAGGTCAGCACAAACCTCTCACAAGAACAACCGGGCCTCCTTTACAATCTTTTTGAAGGGCTCTTGCTCGCTTGAAGAAATCCTACTACCATAAATCCCAAATCGATGAAATCAAGCACTATGTGCTCACACACTCACAATGAATCAGCTAAAGCTTGTGTGAGAAAGAAGAGAGCTCAAATGTGTCAGGTATGCAATTCAAACGGCCAAGAGGCTTCCTTGCATGGGATGGGTGAGTACATATAGAGTTCACTCAGAGAACTGACTGTCGGTCAGACCACAGTTCATATGGCGGTCGAACCGCAATGGTAGTTTAATGGCTAAAAATGCATTTAATGCACAGAGGAAATTGGACGTTGCAGAACTCACGGTCAGATCACAACGCAAGTTTTGGTCAGACTGCTGGTTTGAACAGAGCACACAAGTCTCTGCATAGCTTACGATCAAACCATTCGTCGTGCGGTCAGACCACCTAGTTTAACAACGCGAATGAAACACTCTGTATAGAGCATGTCAGACCCCCACCTCTGACAGTCAGACTGCCAAGTTCGGACAGTCCAAACAGAACCCTCTAAACCGGCTAAAAAGTCTATGTACAAATGGTGGTCAGACCGTCCTTCTTACATTCAGACCGCCAGTGTCTAAGTGCATGGTTTTGTTTTTGAGCAAAGTAGTGACTAAGGATCATTCAATAAATATATCAGTGACCCCTCTTGTTAGTATGGCACCTATTCTAGCAACCTGGCAATTTATCTCCTCTCCTCTAATGACCTTATGACCGGTAAAAATTAAAAGCCCTATCAATATAACTTTGCCTTGCGCCACATATTAATTTCTAGTTGATTTTTTCATGTCATCCATCAATATGACTTTCTTGCTCAATTCTTCGATCACTAGGACTAACACTATATTAATCTTTATGGAAATAGTTAGTCCGAAAACACATATTATCGCTGATTACCAAAATATCAAATTAACAGTGAGGATTCCTCAATCTCTCCTTTTTGGTAACAATCTTAAGAAGTGAAGTGAATATTTTTTTAGTCAACAAAATAAACAAGATATATAGTTTACTCGGAGATGAAATTTGATAGCACGTGTCATATATGAGGTTTAAACATAGTAGACAAATGAATTAGTGCTAGCAAATTTCAAAAGGAGGTATGCTCCCCCTAAATACGTGCCTATGTGAATTTTAATTTAGAAATATCGTTCATAGATGTTTTTGAAGGAGGCTACCTTGTTTGTTTGTTGACCTCAATATGTATAGCATACTTGTTGAATGTGAGAAGAGATAGATATCCATAACAAATTCAATATTCTCAGCATTCATGCATTAGAATCATGATATGAAAATAAGAACGAAGTTTGAAATAGCAACAAAGACCATACATAATTCATTCCAAAGAAAACATATTTCTTAGCAATAAGGAAGGCAGCCTTGAACCGAATGTAGCAGCCATGAATCGAACGTAGCAGACATCAATGTAACATTTATTTTAAGAAAGTGTTTCAAGTACCTCATAGCGTAGCTGTTGCTGGAACTGCAGCTCGACGGTGACAGGATCCACCGACACTTCGTTCCACGCCCTAGCCTTGCTCTTTGCCCCAACGTCAACATTACGGAAACAAGAATGGACCTTAAAGGCCAACGTCACCCCAGTCGCCTCACTCACCTTGATATATCGGAAGAATGCATAGGTACCTTGGAGCATCGATCTTCCATTATTGTTATGAACTGCACACTTGACTTCCAGCAGCATCGATGTTTCATTATCAACAGTACTGTCGCGACTGGCTTTATACAATTTCAACTATTTGTTGCAGTTCTAATTATGAACCGGTACAAATATTCATTTCAGGTAAAAATAAATAAATTCTCATTATCCATCTCAGGACATTTTTTATAAGAACATATAAACAACATCTATAGAACTCAGGACATATATAAAACAACATCTGCACAACATATATAAACATCACCAATCATTACAGCAAACAAATTACCATCAAACTGATGAATGCGAATGCAGCTAGGAACTATCATGCAGTTTAGAATAGCATAGGAGGAACACTTAATGTCTACATGCTACATTATCGGCTTAATGATGTTGAAGGTGCATGCATCTCCCAACTCGATCCAATTATCCCGGCAGGAAGTGATCCAACCATTCCCAAGCTGGTGTTTTACACAGACATTTGGATAAACAAAGCCACACACTTACCATGACTGCCGGTTTGCTCCTTTGCCTGTCGACAACCTCAGCATGATTTCACACATATCTAGGAACCCCATCACGTCTTGGAAGGTCAATGACAAAGGCTGCAAGACTCTATTATGTTATTATCTAGCTAGCTAGTAAGATGATTGGGTTCTAGTTAGATTACTCAATATTCTTACCAGTTGAGTGTTTATTTTTCCTTTGTCCTCTTTATCCAAGATGGTGGCCCAATGGTCAAATTTGCACTAGTAGATGCTCCTGTTGTTCCCTGATTGAATGGAGGAGGTGAAGAGCTTCTTGGGCTTCTCTTCAGGCCGGTAGATTATTGCAATGCAAAATTATAAATGAATGAATAGATGCACATAATTCAATGCATTGTGACATGAGATAATGAGAAGGTGGGCCAGATGTTATTGAGGACTTGAAGTATTTCTGGCATCCTTGGAACCCAAAAGCCTTTAGTGAGAATGACATCTTCCCTTTGTGTCTCAGCAGAAGAGCTTCACCTTCGGTTATACCATTAGGCACAAGAAATTGTGACCATCCACCAAAGAACACTTTGTCAACTGGTCCTTCCGAGCCTCCCCATGCCAGGTTTTGCCGAAAAGATGCTGAGAGACGACCAGTTGGTCGTTGTTACCAATGTTGTTACCGATGTGCTCTCACACGAATTTGCGAGGGATGGCCTGCTTTGCAAAAAAAGGATAATTCTTTATTTGAATCTTGCTCATAATTACAATTAAACATAAGCTAAAAATTTCTATATGACATTATAGAAAGATATCTTGTGGAAACCATCTAAGTAGTGTAAGCCATGCTAGAGCTCAAATGTAATTTTTCAATTTAAGCAAGTCATGATCTCACAAAATTAACTATTTCAAAACCTGAAAGCATGACACATGTTGCTGTATTTTTATTATTTTTCAAAGCACAAATTCAGATCATATGACATTTGCGAGAGATTATATGCCACATCAGTCTTATTCTAACCAACCAAGCCAAGCCTATATCATTTGGCAATCAGAAGCTTAAGAACATTGTTTTAGTCATACACAACTTCTTCCAAGTTCATATCTAAGTTCAATGATAAGCCATCTCAAAAGAAGAAGCGTGATGCATGCATATTCTCTTGATCTTTTCTCCGTTTTTATTTGATCATAAAAGATCAACATGTGGATAGTTGATTGATTAATTTTTCATTATTAAAAGCACTTGTGGGAATGCAACAAGTTCAAAATAGCAAGAAAGTTTGATCATGACCAGATTTACTATAAGTAATTATTCCAATTACTAAGCATGGAAAAAACTATAAAATGTATAACACGAGTAATGTACTAAGAACTTTCAGCATGTAAAAGGAATCACAAAGTCACATGTGTATGAATTACTACGCTCACTATTTTAAATTCAGATTCACACATAGACTTCAAAAGTTTCAAAAACTTCCTTCGTTTGATGCACAAAAGTTCATTCCTTCGATTGCTTGATTTGCACCCAAAAAGTAAGTGAGTTTTCCCATCATACTCATCTCAAATTCTGAACTCATCATAGCTAAAAACTTGAACACAAGATTATGAGAAGCGCAGCAAAAGATAATATCATCCACATACACTTGAACGAATAGTGAGTCATTGCCATGCGTAAGCACAAAAAGAGTTTTATCAATCTTGCCCCATGGTAAACCCCTTTGCAAGTAAGAATGTTTTAACCTATCATACCATGCTCTAGCACTATGTAAGAAACAAAAATAGGAGACAAAGATGGGTGACGTGCTAAAAGGAGAACGTCTTTGATAACCTTAAGCGAGATGAGCCCGCTTCAGCGAGGATCTGACATGGCTCGGTTGAATGTACAATGAGACATGTTACAATACAACCCGTCTCAGTTAAGTAGTTATTCGAGATGCGCCCTCCTCTTTGACTAATAGGAGACACACTTTCATTGAGAGCGACTCGTATTTGTTTCGTAACTGAGACAGACATTCCTTGCAGTGCGTCTTCTTTCATAATCGAATCTGGCGTGTCTCCCATACCCAGTGGTCAGGCACGTCTCCTTTTGTTATGGAAGCGGGCTCGTCTCCCATTCCACCTACAGAGAGACGTGCATTATATCGGTTTGTCTCAATTTTCTGTTGCCCTTCTATGACCTCCTAGCTGTGGCAGAACAAGTGGCTACCAGATCCGTCCTATTCTTTCCCTCCTTGGAGGTGCCCCTCTAAAAGTCATGTGGTGATTATCAGTGGATCTTAAAACAAAGGGTTAGTCTTCTTCTCCCGTTCCTCACTATTTTTTATCCCTTCAGATCTTGACGATCAGTTGCTTCAAATTTCTTTGATTTAGTTCTTCTTTTCTGTACCTAGATGTCATCGGATCGAAGTTGGATGTATGGGTCGCGCCTTTGCAATGAATATATC
This sequence comes from Tuctoria greenei, assembly GCA_036927565.1. Taxonomy (NCBI): domain Eukaryota; kingdom Viridiplantae; phylum Streptophyta; class Magnoliopsida; order Poales; family Poaceae; genus Tuctoria; species Tuctoria greenei. The sequence continues at coordinate 178,819,060 of JAYESD010000002.1, forward strand.
CAAGGAGTAGATGCATTTATCAATTTTGTGAAGAAAGACATGTTGGACAAGATTAGAGGGACTATTTTTTGTCCTTGTAAACACTGCAAGAATGAGAAGAGATATCGCACAGATGAAGTGTTGAGGTCACATTTGATCACGCATGGATTCATGGTGGATTATCGATGTTGGCACAAACATGGGGAGGAGGGGCTTAATGAAGCAGTGATGAGAGATTCATATCTGGAGAGGGAGGTCCCAACCAGTGTCGAAGAAGATCACGAGAAGGATGTGAACGAGCCAGATATATCAGGGTTTATCGATGACGACATTGAGTTTCAGGTGCATAACATAGAGGAGATGGTACACAATCTCGAGAGACATGGCGACGATGATCGGTACAATAATGGTGAACATGCAAATTACAAGAAGATGATCAAAGACTCGAAGAAGCCATTGTATCATGGTTGTGCGGCTAAGTACACCAGATTGTTTGCGGTGGTAAAACTTTTCCAATTGAAGGTGAGCAACTGATGGAGTGATGGTAGTTTTAAGGAATTGTTGATGTCCTTAAGGACATGTTACCCAAAGGCAACACAGTCCCTACGACAGTTTATGAGGCAAAACAGATAATCTATCCACTGGGATTGGAGGTGGAGAAAATCCACGCGTGCTAGAATGATTGCATTTTATATAGTGGACCTGAGTACAAAAACCTCGAGAAATGCCTTATTTGTGAAATTGACCGATTCAATCATAGGAAAGACGACGGTGATATCGAGAGCTGCAATAGAAGAAAAAGTGGGCCTAAAAGGTTTTTTTGGTACTTTCTGATCATTCCTCGTTTGTAGAGTTGGTTTGCAAACAAGAAGGGGTCAGAATTGTTGCGATGGCACAAAGAGAAGCATAAGTAGGATACTGGAATGATAAGACATCCTGCTGATGCCACACAGTGGCAAACCATTAATTCACGAAGTCCTGAATTTGTCATTGAACCTAGGAATGTTAGGAGCACAATGAGCACCGATGGCATGAATCCTTTTTTGAACAGTAGCACACATAGCACATGGACAATTGTGCTAAAAATTTTGAACCTTCCTCCTTGGTTGTGCAACCAACGGAAATATATTATAATGTCAGGACTGATATCGGGGCCACAACAACCTGAGAATTACATCGACACTTATTTCAAGCCTTCAAGCCTCTGGTTGAAGATCTGAAGCAGTTGTGGTACAACTACGGAGTGCAGGCCTAGGATGACCACAAGCGTGAGTACTTTCGCCTCAAAGCAATTTTATTTGTCACTGTTAGTGATTCTCCAGCGGCACAAAACTTGTCTGAAGAGAGTAAGAAAGTAGGTTGCGGATGTACACATTGTTTGAGAGAAACAAACTCATAGTACTTGAGCGGGTCACGAAAAATAGTGTACATAGGACATCGATGCTACATTCTAATGAAGCACCCGTTTCGGTGTATGAAGGATAATTTCAATGGTGACACTGAGAAGAGGCATCATCCACCTCATCTCACTGGTCATGAAGTCTATGAAACGGTCAAGGATATCCATGTTGTCCTTGGTAAGCGGAAAAGGACTGGCAAAAATACAGGTGAAGATGACATGTGGAAGAAGCAATCGAATTTTTGGGAGCTACCATATTAAAAAGACTTAGACGTCCGTCATTCGATTGATGTAATGGTTGAGAAGAATGTGTGCGAGATCCTACTTGGGACATTGCTTAACATAGATGGGAAAAATAGGGACCATGAACATGCCCGGGCAGATATAAAGAAAATAAGAATTAGGCTCGAGTTGTGGGTCGATGACTCGGTAAAAGGAACAGAACTACCCACATCATGCAACACCCTTTCAAAAAATGAAAAGAAAGAGTTTTGTGGGTTCTTGATAAATGTGAAAGTACCATCCGGCTACTCGACGAACGTCTCAAGGCTTGTGTTATTTTCAGATCTAAAAGTAGCACCCGGTGTGAAGTCTCATGATTACCATATATTCCTTATGTAGATGATTGCTATTGGAATTCCGAATATCCTACCGGTTAATGTTCGGGAGCCTATAATGAAATGTTGTTTTATTCTTCAATGCAATTGGTAAAAAAGTACTATGTGAAGAAGATCTCGAGTCATTGGAAAAAGGCATTATGAAACTTTATGCTTCCTTGAGATGTATTTTCCACCTTCCTTTTTCGACATCAACGTCCATTTCACAACTCATCTTATCATGGAGATACAGCTACTTGGCGATATGTTCCTTCATCAGATGTATGCTTAGAGATTCAACGGTGTACTAAAGTCCTTCGTTAGAAATCGAGCTTACCCTGAGGGCAACATGGTACAAGGATACTCTACAAGGGAAGCTGTGGAGTGGGCTGTAAACTACATTGTCCCGAGTAACCCGATTGGTGTTCCTAAGTCTCACCATGAGGGGAGGCTCACGGGAAAAGGGACCATTGGGAAGAAGGCAATAACCCCACATTCACATTTATTCTTCTGTGCTTATTTCCACGTGTTGCAACACATGTCCATTGTTTCATAGTACCTCGATGAGCACAAGGAGGTGGTGCTTAGAGACAATCCTGGCCACAATGAATCATGGTTAGCAAATGAACACATGAAAAAGTCCATTGGCTGGCTCTGGGCTTTGATTTCTCACTCACTGGATACTAAAATAAGTGAATACCTAAAAAAGTTGGCTCGTGGTCCTATATTCATAGTTATTACATATCAAGGGTACGACATAAATGGATACACATTCTACACTGTAGAACAAGATATGAAAAGCACGTATCAAAATAGTGGTGTTCGTGTTGATGCTTATAATGTTGTGGGCCAAGACATAGACTTGTACTATGGTCAAATACAAGAGATCTAGGAACTTAACTTTCAAAGATTTAAGATTCCTCTTTTCCCATGCAACTGGGTTGATGGAGGTGTTGTACAAGATAAGTACGGGTTCACTAGCGTTGATCTTAACCATCACGGATATAAGTGAGAGCCTTTCTTGTTAGCAGAACATGTTGCTCAAGTGTTCTGTGTTCCAGACACGACAAATAAAAGACTTAAAGTGGTTATACATGGAAAATGACGAATCATCGGAGTCAAGAATGTCGTCGATGAGGAAGAGATTGACCAATTCGATAAGATTCCTCCTTTTTTCACCTCGATGATCAAGCTAAGAATACCATCGGCCAACGAACTTCCTTACTTACAGAACGACCACCATGAAAAAGTCAAGAATATCAAAAAATCAAGACCGCAACGTAAAATACCAAATTAATTGTGTGTAAAGATGCTCAAACATGTTAAAATATGGTCAATTGAGTGAAAATTGACTTCCATTTGGATATTTGTGTGATATATGCTCAAATGTGTGAAAATATTGCCATTTGAGTGAAACTTTGACTTTCATTGCTCATATGTGCTCTGTTTCTTATGGAGAAGTACTGATGCCTTACGTTTTGTTTCTTATGGAGAAGTACTGATGCCTTGTGCTCTCTTTCTTATGGAGAACTACTGAGTATAGCACTTGATCTACCCTGGAAAACGGGATACGAATGTGATGCGAGACGCGCCTCACAAAGGCGTGTCTCTCGAGCAAGGTAATGTGAGACGTGTTTTTAAAAAGTGCGTCTCCGATTCAAACGCTTTGATCTGCGCAAATGGCATACTGACAACTTCTCGCATTAATTCAAAAGAAGAGAGATGTGATCTTATAAAGCGCACTCTGATATGGGCTTATACATGTGGGAGACGCGCCCGGCGGTGGCTCTTTTGAGACGTGTCTCAGATTGTTGCCCTAAGGTACTTTTAGCTCTCTCGCGCGCTCTCTTCCCAACACTTAACAAAACTTTTTGACACTTTAACTTTCACGTGCTGATCACTTTTTGCCATAGAAACCGCCGACATGTCATCCCCTTCCCCGGAGCACGCCGCCACGTCGATCCACTTCCCCAGAGCTCGTCACCGCCTGGACACTGCCCTCTTGATCAATGTCGCGCTGTCGCCGTCGACCCTTGACTCCCCGTCGACCAGCTCGGCACTACCCTAATAAGGTTTGTTTGTGCTTTGGATGTAGTCGAAACGGTCCGCACTTTGGTCGTCACCGGTCAATGTTTAGTATATTTTTTTGGGTCTACGCTTAGAGTATTACGCTTTGGTCGGAGCCGAAATGGTCTGTGCTTTGGTGGTTCACCGGACAATGTTTAGTACATTTCCGTAGTCCTACGCTTAGAGTATTACGCTTTGGCTAAGTACCGATCAATGTTTAGTGATTTATTTAATGATTGCTTTGTTTGGATTGTCCTTACACTTGGCACATAGATCTTTTTCTTATTAAGGTACAAATGCCATGAGAGAATTTGCTCCCTTATGTGATTGTTTGTGCGAATGTGTTTGAAATATGATAATGTTTTACAGGATTTTAGTGATTTTTTTTTGTGAATTTGAAGATGTCTCAGTTGGAGCATCAACAACATATTGAAGAGGAGGCCCAACAGCAGACTCAGCAACAGACACATGAACAGGATGCATCTGACTCTTGTAACACAAGAAAGAAAAGCTCGCTGACGACGTGGCCGACAAATGTTTTGACTATTGATGAGGCCAATGACGATGGCTTACCTCTGGACCATAATCTGAATATGAGACTGTCCATAATTTATGTTCTAGCTGCTTCGGAAAGGTGTGGCTAAACCTGCAGAGATTCGATCACTTGACCAGAAATGAAAAAGATGAACTATTTGAATGCTCTATCCAACCATATGTTCAATATCCGAAACATATGAAACAGAAGGGGAAGAAGATAGCTATGAAGATGATCTCTCATGCATGGAAGACCTACAAAACTAAGCTTCATGAATTTTGTAAGAATCATGAAACCCGCTTGTATAAGTATCAATATGTGTCAGAAGAGGAAAGGACGAGATTTGTTGAAAAGTGTGAATCACAAGAATTTGCCAAGAACAGTGAATGTATGAAGTGGCTCTGATCGCAGAATGAGCTTGACCACCACCTCGGCAACACCTGTTATGCCAGAAAAAAAGTATTTGGGAACAACAGGATGAAGAATTGGCCGAGATAGGTGTTGTGAATCCATACGACAGTTTTAGTGGACGGCTGAAACCGTTTATGTGTGCTCGTTCACAGCTGTCTGAGTTAGGCAGTATCAACTTCTACAGCCCAAGCACCTTACATGTTGCTCAAAGAGCCTGAAACCTTAGTAGCAAAGTGTCAAATGGTAAGAGGGAAAACGATGCCCTCACCAAGGCCCTGCAAAGACCGGAGCAACGAGGCCGTGTTCGTGGTGTTTCCAGTAAGTTGACCTGGAGGGAGGGTTTTTCGAAACAAAAAAATACTTATCAGAAGGGGAAAATGACCTCGACATCACAGGTTGATGTCGAGGAGCTGAAAACACAACTGAGAAGGAAGCTCGTAGGAGACGTGAAGCAAATGCTGGAGGGAGCAGGTATAGCAATCCCTAACGCATTTTTTGTCTTAAGTAACGACGAGGATCATAGGAGCAGCTTTGCTTCTACAACAGCTGGGGTTGGACAACCACAGGAGGATCTTCAGGCACCAACGTCAGGACCTTCAATTGAGTCGGACACGATAGATTACTTGGCTCAACCAAAAACATGCAGCCTTCTACTAATGGTCGGAGGAATCGCTCGAATGGAGGTCGGGGGAGGGCTAGGGTGTCCCGATCAGACCATGCTTGACGACATCAAGGTGGACACAACATCCTATGTTGTGGTCAAGGTGGTCATGGTGCATGAAAATACGAAAAACCTGCAGCTCGAAGTGCCACCGGACGATACAACGCTGACTATGCAGGATGCAGTTACTAGAAGGGTTGAGTGGAGACAGAGCCTTATTGTCGTTGACCCAGCAGCAGCAGCTTCCGCATCAATCACTTTGATGTCTCCTGAGGCACGTCTACTTATGCATCCAAATATAGAACAAATAGATCTATCTCCAATTCCAGAGCTATCTTTGCCTCCAATTATAGAGAAACAGCAGAAGTCTCTAATTGGAGAGCAGTTGCATCTAGTTACAAAGAAGCTGCATTTGTCTCCAACTCTAGAGCTGCCACAGAAGTCTCCACTTGTAGAGCAGCCGCCTTGGTCTCCACCTCGCACTCGATGTGCCCTGCACCATACACCTGATCAGCCGTCGGCAAAGCCGACGAAGAATGTGTGTGTCAAGAACAAGACTCAGCCGCCGTAGTGATTATTATTGAAGAAAGCTTGGAAGAAACCAATGACTGAGTCGGGAACTAACCCGAGGGCACCGAAAGCTATGACGCATTCAAACCCGAAGTTGAAAGGGGAAAGTCGATGTTAAGTGTGGCCGCACTCAAACAACTTGTTAAACCTTGTGTTCAACTTCATCAATACTACATGGAGAATTACAAAAAAGTGTGATACCATACTAGTGGCGGTAGACACTTTCTCTTGGGTGATGGCGCTTTTGTCATCGCATGGTCCGATCTCTATGACCTTTTCAACCTCAACGCATTGGATCTCTCTCTAATATGCTTCTTCGCATTGTAAGTCCTAGAAATATAGGTTCTTCAATACATATAGTAAATATAAGTGTTATATGTAACAAATTTGGCATTTTTCGTGTAGACACCAGCAACAACATACTCGTCATAACGCGGGAAAGCGTCTCCTGCAAATCTTGACCCACAAGTACTAGCAAGAACTTAGATTTAAATGTCCAGTGGCCAAAAAGTTGTTGTTCAATATTTTGTGCAGGCAATGAAACACTACAATGATAAGGAGCTCCTGGTCGTACCATTCAACCCGGGTAACAATTGGGTAACCGTAGCAATTTCTACAAGGTACAACCAAGTCTGTACTGTGACTCAAGGGCGAGAGATGAAAAAAATTGGCGAGCGAACAACCCGTACATGGAGTGATATGTCTTCTATCATTGATGAGAAAGTTCCATCTTCACATTAGTTTTTGACTGTTTTGTCCTTAAACAATAATTTTAAATTAATTGTGAATGTTTTTATTTAGGGCTTTTGGACAAGTAAAAGGAAAACGCTGACAACTTAAACATCATACTGCATTTGACGTCCCACAACAAGCTCCGGGCAACACGTGTGGCTTCCATGTCTTCTTACACATGGCCTTATTTGGAGAGCAGCCTAATTGCAATGTATGTGTAAGTGCATTTATTTTACTTTATTACTAATCTTTTGCTAAATCTCATTTTATCGTGTGGCAGGACTACAAACCCGCCTTCAGGAATGTCGAAGGTCGTAGCCTCGAGCAAATTAGAAAATTATGAACCAAGTGCGACGCATATGTGTGCCCAGGATGTTCAACACACATACATGAGTGAATCACAAATGATATACAAAAAATTAACACATCACAAGTTAATTAAGTACATGTATTACAATATTCAAATAATCCTCAAATTACAAACTCTAATGATCAATATGGACCAATAACTGCAACGGAAACAATCTAATTAAGAAACTAAGCAAATTAAGCATAAAGGATAGCGTGGCTCCAAGAAACACCACAGGCGAGTCGACGGCAGCACACAGCCTAGTACTCCACATTATCCTAAGGATACTCCCAAACTTCACATGAAATTGTTGGTGGGGGAACTGCAAGGGTGACAACATGTTATACTCTACAAGTGTGGCAAAATAATGACATGTAGCTTAAAAAAGGAATTGATTATAAATAATAGTTATTTGCTAAAAGTACATTTAAAACATATGAAAAGCATCTTACAATGTCTATGTGATATTTGTCCCATCAAATCCCGAATAACATAATATTCCATATCCAACATTCATTATCCATCCATATACCGTATTCTTACCATTATCATTAACCATATCCATTATTCGCCATCCAATCCATAACCAGATCAAAAACAAAACCATAGCCCAACCGTAACCAATACAAAACCATAACCCAACCATAACCATCCCAAAACCCAAGTTCCACTCTAACCATAGAAGTTGTCCAGGTGCTCATAACAGGGAGCACGACTATCATGATAGTTTTTACACTCTGCAGAGGTTGTACCACTTTACCCACATGTTCTTGATTTCATCACCTTTCGGTGACTAAGAACCTCTATCATGCCTTGTCACACTTCTGTAGGTGTGTGGCCAAGAGATCACAAAATAGCTTTTACGAAGGGGCTACTAGTATGTACGGACCCACTAAGGTTTCACCAGCAGACTTGAATCTCCATTCTCCCATCCACGGGCCCCCTCACGTGCCATGTAGTTCCCACGGTAGCCCTCCTCGAATCCTATTCCCCGCATCGTCCAATGGTTCATACGATACCAGCAGCACACCTAATTAGTTAGCTACGTCGCACCCATATGTGGTCTTGTGGTGGCACTGTTATCCTGGCACATTATCGCATAAACCGGTCCTTAGATCTAAGGCAAGAGAAACCACCATAACATCCAACCTAATCCAGAGACCATGCTTGCTTAGATCTCCCATGACCCATGTTACCAATTATCCATATTCACCAATTCTCATCATATATGTGCTCATTAATCCATAGTTAAGCCATTTGGTTATTTTCCCAACCCAATTAATTCGAGCGAAGCAAAAAGGTAAAAATGCCCTTCACGACACTCTACAACATGTCCCAAGTGACAAGGATGGTCAAAGAAGACTAGTAAACTCCTCTATTGGGTTTCCTTTCAATTTGACACAAGCATGCAGTTTTGCAAACAAAACATTTAAAAATAGAATTAAAATGATCGAGGACACTTGCCTTGCTTCTGAGATTGATTAGGGTCAAAAGCTTCAAAGTTTTGGTGCCGGAAGTCCTCTACAGCACCCTCTAGAGCCACACCTTCTAATATGCGTGATAGACATACAAAATAAACATTACAATCAATATATGCTTATATATTACTCAATATGCTATGACATGCATGATTAATTCAATTATGTGGTAAAACATGTTAATGAGTTGCTATTAGTGTTTACTCACCTATTATAATGATTTTCAATAAGTTTGAACATGTTTCGAATTGATTTGGATCAAATTGGCATTAATTCAGAACCTTAAGATTTAGGTGTTCGGACAAGTCCGTACTGGGGACCGGACTAGTCCTCTCTGGACCAGAAAGTCAATCGGACTAGTCCGAACTGGGATCGGACAAGTCCATTTGGCTAGGTTTTTTGGCAAATTTCCAACTAGAGTATAGTTTCAGTTGAATTATGGGACAAAGATTGAATTGGAAAGATGATATAAGGTAATTACCGTGAATTCAACAACTCAAGGGTCGAGAATTCGACAAAACTCGAGATCTTGAGCCTAGATCCAAAGAAGATGGAAAATCGGTTGAGAACTAATGATGTCGTTGATGGGTTGATGAAGATCGATCTTGCTTGATCCTTCTTCTTCCTCCTTCCCTCCTCCTGGCTGCGATGAACTCCTCTTGACGACGGCTCTCGTGAACTATGGTTTGGGGTTTCTCCAATTGTTGCAAAGGGGTGAAGGGGTGGGTGTTGGGGTGTTTATATAGAGGTGGTGGTGGTAGAGTTTGATGGATTTCGAGTTCAAAGTGGTAGAGGCTGGGGTGGGGTTCCACACGGGCTCCACAGGGGTTGGGCATGACGTTCTTGGGCTCAATTAAGTTAATTACCCAATAACAAGTCATGGAGGAAAAGATTGAATTCGAGTCGGGCACACTGGACAAGTCCGCTATGGTCCAGTCTAGTCCGTTGGAAGTCAGAAAGTTGAACGGATAAATCTGGTGTCAAGCCGGACAAGTCCATTCAGAGTTATTTTGAAGTTAAACAAAGTTGAACGGACAACTCTGCTGCTAGGCCAGACAAGCCTGGGGTATGACTTATAAAACATCAGAAACATTTTCGGAATAGTCTGTAGCATTCACGGAAAAGTTCAGAAAGACAACAGAGAGCAAAATGGACTAGTCCGGGGTCCAAACCGGAAGAGTCTGCCCTACCCAGGGAGAACAACAGAGAGTTGGACGGACTAGTCCGAGGTACAAATCTGGACATGTCCGCACAACAATAGGATTTTATTTGCTTGCATAATTATCATTTATTTTAAACTTATTCTTTTTGTGTTGCTTAATGCTAAACATGTATAAGAATGTAAGTAATGCATGATGAATTTAAATGAGGGTGTTACAAACCTACTCCCCTTAAAACGAATCTCTCCCTCGAGATTCAGTGTAGAAGAGAAGAGATAGGGAAATTCTTTGTTGGTCTCACCTTCCTGCTCACAAGTTGCTTCTGATTCTGCATGATGCTTCCATCTTAATTTGCACCATCGAATCACCTTGTTCCTTGTGACCCTCTCCTTGGTTTCCAAAATTTTGACAGGTTGCTCGGCATAAATTAAATCTGCCTTTAATTCCGAATCCTATATTGACACTTGTTCTTTTGGTACCCTTAAGCACTTCTTGAGCTGTGAAACGTGAAACAAATCATGAACATCAGCAAGATGTGGTGGCATCTCCAACTTATATGCCACTTCTCCACGTTTTCCCAAAATCTTGAATGGCCCAATATAGCGAGGTGTCAAGTTGCCTCTAACATTAAACTACTTATGACCTCGCATAGGTGACACTTTGAGGCATACGAAGTCCCCCACTTCAAAGTCTAAGTTTCTTCGCCTATTATCCACATAGCCATTTTTTCTTGTTTGAGCGGGCCTCAAATTCTCGTGGATTATCTAGACTTGCTTTTTAGCCTCTTGCAACACATTTAGTCCAAACACTTGGTTCTCTCCTATCTCGCTCAAAAACAAGGTTGTCCAACACTTCCTTCCATATAGTGCTTCATATGGAAACATCTTCAAACTGGCTTGGTAACTTTTATTGTAGGAAAACTTAGTATACGACAAGCTCTTGTCCCAGCTGCGTCCATGCTTTAAAGCACAAGCTCTCAACATATATTCCAATATATGGTTGGTCCTCTCAGTTTGTCCATCCGTTTGAAGGTGATATGCATAGCTGAAATTTCATCTTGTATCCATAGCTTCATACAGTTTCTGCCAGAACCTAGAGGTGAATTGAGAACCTCGGTCAAACACTATTTTCTTGGGTACTCCGTGTCGGCACACAATTTTCTCCGTGTACAACTAAGCTAGCTGTGCATAGGTATACTTGGCCTTGACACGAATAAAATGAGCTGATTTGGTCAACTGATCCACAATAACCCATATTGAGTCATAGCCGGATTGGGTTCGAGGTAATCCAACTATGAAGTCCATACCGATTTCTTCCCACTTCCATTCCGGAATCTTTAATGGCTGCAACAATCCAGCTGGCCTTTGATGTCCTGCTTTAAGCCATTGGCACACATCACACAAGCCAACATACTCAGCTATGTCCTTTTTCATGCACGCCCACCAATAACATGTCTTCAAGTCCTTGTACATCTTTGTACAGTCGGGATGGATTGAGTAGGGTGAGTCATGTGTCTCCTTTAGTATTGTCTCGCGGATTTTCTTCACATTAGGCACAACAATCCTCTTCCCAAGGCATAGAGTGCATTGGTCATCCTCATCAAATCTGAATTCTCTCCCTTCTTGGGTCCTTTTCTTGATTTCTCGGATTTCCACATCCTTCAGTTGACCTTCTCAAATTTCTTGTTCCAAGGTCGGATTTAACTCCATTATCCCCATAATGTTCACAAATCCAAGATTCAACCATTCAAACTCCTTGCATAGATCGGATGGTAGCTCTCGAACTGTGAGTTGGTGGATTACTCTTTTCTGACTCAAAGCATCAGCCACTATATTAGCCTTCCCCGGGTGATAGTTTATTCCCACATCATAATCCTTGATGAGCTCCAACCATCTTCGTTGCCTCAAATTTTGGTCTGTTTGTGTGAAAATGTACTTGAGACTCTTGTGATCCGTGTAAATCTCACACCTATGACCAAGAATATAATGTCTCCAAATCTTGAAGGCATGCACTACGTTTGCATGTTCGAGATCATGCGTAGGACAATTCTGCTCATGTTTCTTCAATTGCCTTGATGCATGGGCTACCGCTTGACCTTCTTGCATGAGAACACATCCAAGTCCTTGTCTTGATGCATCACAACATATGTCAAAACTTTTGCTCACATCCGGCAGTACCAACACAGGTGCTATTGTTAACCTCTTCTTTAGCTCCTAAAAGCTGCTTTGGCAAGCTTGATCCATTGGAATTCTTTTCGCTTCATTAATAACTCAGTAATGGGCTTGGCTATTTTGGAGAAATTCTTGATAAATCGACGGTTATATCAATTAATGCAGTGACGGCTCCCATTTCAGCACAACCTTCTTTTCCAGGATCAATCGATACTGCTCCTCTAGAGATAATATGGCCCAAAAACGACACATCCCTTAACCAGAATTGGCACTTGCCGAATTTAGCATATAATTGGTGTTCCCTCTATTTCTACGATGTGAGCCTTAAATGCTCCTCATGCTCCTCCTCGCTCCTCGAATAGATCATAATGTCATCAATGAACACCACAACAACTTTATCCAAGTATTCCATGAATACCTTATTCATGAGGTACAAAAAGAAGGCAGCCACATTTGTCAATGCAACGGACATAATGTTGTACTCATAGGATCCATACCGTGTCCGGAAAGTCACTTTGGGTATATCTGACAGCATAATCTTCATTTGGATGTAACCTAACCTCAAGTCAATCTTGGAGAAAACACAAGAACCCAGGGCAATGTATACTTGTTCTTGATCGTCACCTCATTGAGAGCTTGGTAATCCACACACATCCTTTGGGATCCATCCTTCTTGTCCACGAAAATCCTTGGTGCTCCCCAAGGTGAAGAGCTTGGGCGAATGAAACCATTCTCTAGCTACTCTTGAATTTGCTTCTTAAGCTCCGCTAACTCCAGAGGAGGCAACCTATATGGCCTATTTGCTATAGGTGCAGTTCCAGGTACTAAATCATTAACAAACTCAATATCACGGTCAGGAGGCATACCTGGCAACTCATCCGAGAACACATCTGGGTACTCGTGAACAATCGGAATGCTCTCCAATGTCACACCTTCCACATGACTTAGTGTTGCTTTATCCGTTGCGGGTTGGGCTGTCTCAACTTCAATACAGGTGCCATGCTCACTCGTCAACTGCAAAATTCTCTTGACACACTGAATCACTCCATTGTGCTTGCTCAACGAATCCATACCAAGTATTATGTCTATCCCTTGGGAATCCAGGACAATGAGATTCACAAGAAAGTCTACCCCCCTTATTTTGATACTTACCCTCAGACACACTATATTTATCGTCATCTCTCCTCCAGGAGGTTTTACCAACATAGTGTTTTTCAAATGAGCTATAGGCATATTATACTTGGCAACATGCTTTGACGATATGGATGAATGAGATGCTCTAGAATCAAACAGAATGATCACGGGGATGGAGTTGGCAAGGAACATACCAATCATGATGTCATCAGCTTGTTGGGCTTCCTTAGTGGAGACGTGATTCACATTGCCATGAGTGACATTCTACTTCCCATGGTTGCCTTGTGGTGCTCCTCCATTCGGTCGTGGATTCTGCCTTGGTGCATTGTTCATTGGTCCATTGCTTCTCTTTGGGCATTGACTTGCAAAGTGTCCAACCTCTACACAAGCATAGAATGTATTGCCACCCGAAGCACCAGGGAAACTCGGGCGCTGCTGACCTTGAGGGTTATTCACCATATTAGTGTGTGGTGCATACCGTGCAGGCTGACGAGGCACTTGCATAACAGGGCGCTGCTGCTGGTTTGGGCGTGGAGGATAAGCAGCTTGATATCAGGAGCGGAGGGGTTGTGATATGGCTAATTTGGTGGCGCAAGGCGAGAACAGACATTGCTCCCCTACGGCTGCCCTTGGTATGGCATCTTCCTCTTATTGTCTTGTTCCATCTCGCGAGTCTTGTTTTCAACCACAATGGCCTTGTCCATAAGCTTCTGAAAATTGGCATAGTCACAATTGAGCAATTGAACTTGAATCTTTTTATTTAGGCCTCTCATGAACAGATATTGCTTGCAGCTGTCCCGGTCGACATCCTCTGGAGCATACCATGAGAGTTGAGTGAATTTATTGAGATACTCACTCACACTTGACTTTCCCCACCTTAGGTTCTCAAATTCTTCTCTTTTCAAGATCATAACACCTTCAGGAACAAAAGGAGAACAAAAACTCTCCTTGATTTCAGCCCAAGTGACCCTCTCTTGATTTTCATGGGCATTGCATAGCGACTCCCACCAATCCACAGCTGCTCCAACTAGTTGGTATGACGCAAAAATAACCTTCTCCCTGTCACTGCACTGTACTATGGTAAGTTTCTTCTCAACAGATTTTAGCTAATCATCAACATCTAGAGGATCTGTGCCTTGAGCAAAGGTAGGCGGCCTGGTCCTCATGAACTCTCCCAAATGGTTGTTGTGTGGCGGGGGTGGTGGTGGTGGAGGCATGTGCGGCTGATTGTTGTTGCAAGCTTGCAGCTGTCCCATGGTGTGTATCATTGTCTACATGAGCTGGTTCTGCGTGGCCAATAGCTGCTCAAGGTCGATAGCCCCATGTCTAGGTCCATTGCCGATCTGAGGTGCTCCATTGCTCTCCTCATTTTCATTGGCATCCCTTGGTTGCGAGTCCTCGGCATATGAAGAAAGAGCCAGAGATAGAAGATTTTAGAAAATGTCCCCAACTATATGCATCAAGGGATATGAAATTAAGCAACTAACTATACTAGCCTATATGGATGTCGCAACGCTAAAGCATCCCACAATCCTCTGCTAAGCACACAAAAAACCATTACATAGCAATCAGCACACCAAACAAACCACAACGTTTCCTGAGTGTTCTTATGTGCTCTAAAGTGTCCATTCTATCTAGGATGCATCATACGGTCAACCTGTGGCTCTGATATCAATTTGTGACACCCGATTATGAAAATGAACCAAGTGCGACACATATGTGTGTCCAGGATGTTCAACACACATACACGAGTGCATCACAAACGATATACCACATCACAAGTTAATTAAGTACCTTTATTACAATATTCAAATAATCCTCAAATTACAAACTCTAATGCTCAATATGGAACTATAACTGCAACGGAAATAATCTAATTAAGCAACTAAGCAAATTAAGCATAAGGGATAGCGTGGCTCCAAGCAACACCATAGGCTAGTCGATGGCAGCACACAGCCTAGTACTCCGCATTATCCTCAAGATACTTCCAAATTTTGCCTGAAACTGTTGGTGGGGGAATTGCAAGGGTGAGCACATGTCCTACTCAGCAAGTGTGGGAAAATAATGACATGTAGCTTAAACAATGAATTGATAAGCAATAATGGCTATTTTCTGAAAAGTACATTTAAAACATATGAAAAGCATCTTACAATGTCGATGTCAAATTTGCCCCATCATATCCCGAATAACATAATATTCCATATCCATCATTCATTATCCATCCATATACCGTATTCTTACCATTATCATTAACCATATCCATTATTCGCCATCCAATGCATAACCATAACCAAAACCAAACCATAACCCAACCGTAACCAATACCAAACCCTAACCCAACCATAACCATCCCAAATCCCAAGTTCCACTCTAATCATAGAAGTTGTCCAGGTTCTCATAACCAAAGCACGGTTATCATGATAAGTTATACACTCTACAGAGGTTATACCACTTTACCCACATGTTCGTGATTTCATCACCTTTCGGTGACTAAGAACCACTATCATGCCCTATCACACATCCGTTGGTGTGTGACCAAGAGATCACAAAATAGCTTTTACAAAGGGACTACTAGTATGTACGAACACAATAAGGTTTCAACAGCAGGCTTGAATCTCCATTCTCCCACCCACGGGCCCCTTCATGTGCCATGCGGTTACCAGGGTAGCCCTCCTCGACTCCCATTCCACGCACCATCCAATGGTCCATACGATACCAGTAGCACACCTAATTATTCAGCTACGTCGCACCCATACTTAGCCTTGTGGTGGCACTTTGTTCTGGCATATTCCCGCATGAGCTGGTCCTTAGATCTAAGGAAACCAAAACTAGCATAACATCCAACCCAATCCACAGACCATGGTTGCTTAGATCTCCCAAGACTCATGTTACCAATTATCCATATTCATCAATTCATCATATGCTTGCTCATTAATCCATAGTTAAGAAATTTGGTTGTTTTCCCAACCTAATTAATTAGAGTGAAGCAAAATGGTAAAAATGCCCTTTCCGACACTCTACAACATGTCCCAAGTGACAAGGATGGTCAAAAAAGACTAGTAAACTCATATCTTGGGATTCCCATCAATTTGACACAAGCATACAGTTTTGCAAACAAAACATTTAAAATCAAGATCAAAATGATCAAGGACACTTGCCTTGCTCCTGAGATTGATTAGGGTCAAAAGCTTCGAAGTTTTGGCGCTGGAGGTCCTCGATAGCACCCTCTAGGGCAACACCTTCTATTCCGCGCGATAGACATACAAAACAAACATTACAACCAATAGATGCTCATATATTACTCAATATGTCATGACATGCATGATTAATGCAATTATAAGGTAAAACTTGTTAATGAGTTGCTATTAATGTTTACTCACTAGTTACAATGGTTTTCAACAAGTTTGAATAGGTTTCACATTGATTTGGATCAAATTGGGATTAATTAAGCAACTTCGGATTTAGGTGGCCGTACAAGTCTGTACCTGGAACCAGACTAGTCCACCCTGGACAAGAAAGTCAATCGGACTAGTCCGCATTGGAACCGGACAAGTCCGTTTGGCTAGGGTTTTTGGCGAATTTCCAACTAGAGTATAGTTTGAGTTGAATTATGGCACCAAGATTGAAGTACAAAGATGATCAAAGGTAATTACCGTGAATTCAACAACTCAAGGGTCGAGAATTTGATGAAACTCAAGATTTTGAGCCTAGATCCAAAGAAGATGGAGAATTTTTGGAGAATTAACGATGTCGTTGATGAGTTGATGAATATCGATCTTGCTTGATCCTTCTCCTTCCTCATTCCCTCCTCCTGGCTGCGATGAACTCCTCTTGACAGCGGCTCTCACGAACTAGGGTTTCGGGTTTCTTCTATTGTGGCAAAGAGGTGAAGGAGTGGGTGTTGTGGTGTTTATATAGAGTTGGAGGTGGTAGGGTTTGATGGATTTCGAGTTCAAGGTGGTGGAGGCTAGGGTGGGGTCCCACACGGGCTCCATAGGGGTTGGGCATGACGTTCTTGGGCCCAATTAAGGTGAATACCCAATAACAGGTCATGAAGGAAAATATTGAATTTGAGTCGGACACACCAGACAAGTTCGCTAGGGGCAGGACTAGTCCGTTGGAAGTAAGAAAGTTGAACGAATAAGTTCGGTGTCAAGCTGGACAAGCCCGTTCAGAGTTATTTTGATGTTAAGGAAAGTGGAAGGGACCAGTCTGGTGCTAGGCCAGACAAGTCCGGGGTATGACTTAGAAAAACATTAGAAACATTTTTGTCCTAGTTCATAGCATTAACGGAAAAGTCTAAAAAGACAACAAAGAGAAAAACCAGACTAGTCTGGGGTCCGACCCCGACAAGTCCGCCCTACCCAGGGAGAACAACAGAGAGTTAGACGGACTAGTCCGGGTACAAATCCGGACAAGTCTGCACAACAACGGGTTTTTATTTGCTTGCATAATTATAATTTATTTTAAACTTATTCTTTTTGTGTTGCTTAATGCTAAACATATATAAGAATGCATGCAATGCATGAAGGATGAAAATGAGGGTGTTACAGACGTACTATGCAGGTTCGTCATTTCTGAAATCGTTAGTTCAAATAGAGAATTTCATTACCAAGTAGAGGATTAGGTGACAGTTATTCTTTTGTGTAATTTGTTACTTGTTAAGCTGGATGAACAGGAGAATTATGTGTAAATAGTTACTTGGTAACCATGATTGATACTTTGTTAATATTTGATTGGTGAATGTGTTTGATCTCCATTAGGCTATACATATTTTTCTATATGTGTATGTTGCTGACACTAGCAATGCGGCTGCAAAATCCTTGCTAGCTCTAGGATGCAGCCGGCAACGAGGATAATCAGTGGTGGGGGCACCTAATAGGAGACGTACATCTAGCAGGGAGCGTCTCCTGTTAGTGCCACAGTGACCTGCCTATAAACAATCTGTGACGTGTTGTAATAGAGGATGTCTTGGAATACCTAAAAAAAAGCAGAAATGCTTCCCTAGAGCACGTCTCAGATCAGTCAACAAATCTGGGATGGGCTAACATAAAGCGCGTCTCAGATCAGTCCACAAATTTGCGGCGCACTGTATTAGAGCGTGTATCGCATGTACGGTGATGGGCGACGCGCCCGGAGTCCGTCTCCAATGACCACATAAAGCCCGTCTGTTATGACTAAACGAAAGGAGACATGCGATCTTAGAGCCTATCTCGCACTTAGTCTGATCGGCGGCGCACCTAGCGCGCGTCTCTGATGACAAGTAATGGGAGACGCGATGACAGAGACACATGGTTTGTTCATCTTCCTTATTCGTTCAGGCACGTCTCACATGAGTCTTTATTATGTAGTGTAGGGGTTTGTTTGAGACAGTACAAGGCTTTGGACAGTGTGTAAACATAATTAGGAAAATATGGATTTTCAAAACCCGATGGTTGCTTGACATAAACCTCCTCATCTTTGGAGCTATTAAAAAAATCACTTTCAACATCATTTGATATAACTTGAAACCTTTAGATGCAGCAAATGCTAACAAAATTCTAATGGCTTCTAATATACCAATGGGAGTAAAAGTTTCATCAAAATCTAGACCTTCAACTTTTGTGAAACCTTGAGCAACCAACCTAGCCTTAATGCTAATGGAAACCTCATCCTCACTTTGTTTATCCTTAATCACCCATTTAGTTCCAATTTAATGCGTGACCTTGAGGTGGAGGTACAAGTTTCCAAACATTATTTCTTTCAAAATTTTGTAACTCTTCTTACATGGCAATAATCAGATATTCATTAGTGAGTGCGTGTGATATACCTTTGGGTTCAAAAGAAGCAACAAAAGCAGAATGGGCATGAGAGTTTGGATCAAAAAACCTGGACCGTGTGACCGGTTCATGCAAGCTTCCAACAATTTGTTGCAGAGGATGATTTTTGAGGATCCGGAGGGGAGTAGACACTTCACAAGATTCTTCTTCTTAATGTATATCAAAAATCGAAGAACTTGTGACTCGTGGATGATCTGAACCAGCAGTAATGGTCGTTGGTGCGAGATCAAAAGTTGGAGCATCATTGTTTACTTCTGAAAATTCGGGCCACAACTCCACACGTTCTTCATCTACAATGAAAATACTCCCCCCCCCCCCCCCCCATGGATATGCATCTTGAAATGCAATAGTAGAGCTAGTTCCTAGGCTAGATTCATCAAAAGAAACCTTACAAGTATCCACAATTCTGTTAGTATCAAGTAAAAGAACATGGTATCCTCTAGTATGAGATGGATAATTAAGAAACATTCCATCAACAAATCTAGGCTCAAATTTATCAAGATTACCATGTTTCTTAGCAAAGCATTTGCAACCAAAGATCCTAAAGTGTGTGGCACTAGGCCTATGTCCAAACCGCAGCTCAAATGGGGTTTTTCTTAGCTTAGCACGCAAGAAAACTCGATTTGAGACATAACATGCGATCACAATTGCATCAGCCTTAAATTTCCTAGGAGTTTGATATTCATCAAGCATAGTCCTAGCCATCTCAACTATGATTTTGTTCTTTCTCTCTACAACACCATTTTGTTGATGTATATATATTGAAGAAAATTGATGATCTATTCCATTTTTAGCACAAAGTGATCAAATGATTGGTTTTTAAATTCAGTTCCATTATCACTTCTAATTGCTTTAAGGATTCTGGACGGTCAAGTGAAAGTCTAGGAACTAAACTTCTAAAGTGTCTGAAAGTTTCATTCTTAGATGCCATAAAGTAAACCCAAGAGTATCTAGAATAGTCATCAACAATTACAAACATATACCACTTACCTCCAAAAGATTGAACACGTGACGGGCCTACGGTGTCAAGGTCTAAAAGTTGTTTCGGTGCTATAGTCATGGTCATTGTGGTCGGAGCATGTGAACCTACAACCATTTTAGCATGTCTACAAGAAGAGCAAACACATTATTTGTCCCCTTTAAGCTTAGGCAGCCCGCATATTCGATCAAGAGAACTAACATGTGTCAGATGACCAAAGCCTACCGACCAAGTCTACGATGCAAAAAATATAAATCTTTTGAATCATTAGAAACTAGACACACTACAAGAAACATGAACACTTACGTCGGTCGTCTTAACTTACGTCGGCCAGCCGACGAAAGTACAATAACTTACGTCGACCAGATGAAACCGACGTAAGTTAACTAACTTTCATCGGCGGTCGACGTAAGTTAATAGACCGACAGCAATAAAAAGAAACTTACGTCGGCCAGGACACCAAACCTACGTGAATAAACAGGCCAACGTAAGTTAAGCATAACTTACGTTGGCCTCGTGGATGGCCGACTTAAGTAACTCTGGCTGACAACATTAGCTTATTTAGCCGTCGTATGTTACGGATCTTAACCTACCTTGCACGCGCCTCTTCTTTTCCTTACCCGCATGCCGCTTCTTCTTTCCCCGCCGCCTCAGCCCCCTACCCTCCCCAGCCCCCCACCCCACCCCACCCTCACCATCCCACTCAAATTTGAAATTCAATTGAATTGAATTGTTCAAATTTGAATTGAATTGAATTGAATTATTAAAATTTGAAATTGAATTGTTTAAATTATGCTTAAATTGCTTAATTGTTTATTTAATTATGCTTAATTTGCTTATTGTAGATTATATTTATTTAATTATGATTAAGTGGTTAAGTTGCTTAATTATGCTTAATTCGCTTAGTGTAGATTATGCTTGCTTAGCGTAGTGTAGATTTTGCTTAATTGGTTTCATTATGCATCGAGCTTGATTGCCGTGGAGAGGGCGGAGACGGGGGCCACCGGCCGTCTGGGCGCTGCGGCGCCGGGGGTACGATTGGGGCACCGAGCTCGGGCCCCATGAGGAGGGCGGCGTCGGGGGCGGCCGGCTGTCGGGGCACTTAGGTTCTGTCGTGGCTATAGATGGCCAATAGGCCGTGCCGGGCCGGCCCAGCCCGGACCCCGTTGGGCTCGTGCCTAAAACCATTAGGCCTGACACGGCCCGCAAATTTGTCGTGTAGGGTCGAGCCAGCACGACGGTCCAAAAGCCAAGGTCAAGCACGACGGATCCCATTTTCCTCTCTCGGGCTGTGTCGGGCCCGTTCGCGGGCCGAGCGTGCCGTGCCGGCCCAAAGCCTGGTCGAGTCGTGGTCACCTCCTCGCGCCTCGTCGCCTCCTCTGTAGCTTCTTCTCCAATAGTTCCGTCGGCTGGCCGTAGACCTAGCTACCGGGGTCCTCGCCTCGCCTCCTCTAGTCAGGAGTCTAGGAGTCATCGCTCATTGGGCTCACCTCGCATCCTCATAGATTCGGGGAAGAATCAGGCTGGGCATCGCAGATGGCGGGCGGCGGTCGGCGACTCAATACGAGGCAAGGGAGCCAAGGGCGACCGAGCGGGGTTCGGGGGACTTGACAGCTGGGGAGGAGAGAGAAGGGCTGGGGATGGGCAGGATTCGAGATGTGGCGCTCGAAGTGTCGAACGGGGTGCTTGGTGCGGGGGCAGTGACCGAACAGGAGTTGTGGGAGGTGTTGTAGGGTTTGGAATTTCAGGTTACTACTTTTATATGCTAAGTGGGTCATGGTCGGGCCAGGCCGGGTCAGTCGGGCTCATCGGGCCACATTGACGGGCTGACCAGGCCGCCCTTAACCAGGTCGTGCAGGGCTAGTGCGACGGGCTTGAGGTCAATCCCGAGCACCGCCCGTGTCGGGCTTCGGGCCGGCCCGGTCCCAATTATTTTGTGATGGGCAGTGCTCATGCCATGCTTTTTTTATAGTGCTTCGGGCCGACAGGTTTGGACCGGGCCATTTGGCCATCTATAGTCGTGGCCCATTTAGTGTGAACTTAAAGTATGCGACTAAATCACCGCGTGTGTATGGCGGACCCTGATGGACCCACTTTACTGTCTCTCTTATTATTTTCTCTATCGTTTATAAATTAATGAGAAACTAACGGTAAATTTGTTCGGCTTTAAATTGCAGAGTCAAACATGGGCGAAGACCGTAGTTGGATGTATACTTGTTGGAAGAGCAGAACTAGTGGTCACTCAGATGAGTGGTACGCCAAGATAGCAACTTTTGTGGAACGAGCTTTTTCGTTGTCAAATAGCGATAAGGCACGGTGCCCATGTACGAAATGCCGAAACGGAACTTTTTTGCACAAAGTGGAACTTACGAGGCACTTTTGTCGAAACGGTTACGTGTCACATTATGAGTTGTGGAACTTCCACAGCGAGACAACTTCTCAAGCCGTACAAGAAGTGGAAGCGAACAATGATGATGCCACGGAGGTTGATGTGATGGATGAGATGTTGGAAGCTATACGACCAGAGCTTACAGAGGATCCTCAAACAGCAGAGGTTAAAGAGTTCTTCAAACTTCTCAAATATTCAGAAGAGCCAATGCATGGACACATGAAAATGACAATCCTCAATTTTGTGACTAGACTTATGGCAATTAAGTCTAAGTTTATCTTTCCTAATAACTATTACAACGAGCTCATCAATTTGTCCAACAATTCCCTTCCACATCCAAACAAAGTTCCTAAAGATAT
The DNA here is from genome assembly GCA_036927565.1 of Tuctoria greenei. Taxonomy (NCBI): domain Eukaryota; kingdom Viridiplantae; phylum Streptophyta; class Magnoliopsida; order Poales; family Poaceae; genus Tuctoria; species Tuctoria greenei. Next base: position 178,841,848 of record JAYESD010000002.1, read on the forward strand.
GTATAAGTCGAAGAAAATTCTTTCCGGTCTCAGTATAAAGTACGCGAAGATTTATGTGTGTCCAGACAACTGCATGCTTTTTTGGAGAGAGCATGCTAATGAGAACAAATGTTTGAAATATGATCAACCGAGGTTTGTCGAAGTTGTTAATAACAATGGTGATACTATGACGATGGAAGTCGCACGTAAGAAGCTTCATTACTTACCCGTGACACCGAGGTTGAAGCAGCTATTCCTTTCAAAAAACGGTCAGACACATGAGATGGCACAAAGAAGGTGAGCGTCGGAACAATGGAGTCATGACGCACCTGTCCGATGGTGAGGCATGGAAGGCGCTGGACCGGTTCGACCCAAAATTTGGTCGTGAAGCGAGAAATGGTCGCTTGGGGTGGCGAAAGATGGGTTCACGCCGTTCAGCACAAACGCCGCACCATACTCCTGTTGGCCCGTCTTTGTCATTCCGTACAATTTTCCACTGGCTTTTTGCATGAAGAATGAGTTCATGTTTCTTAGCCTCATTGTACCTGGGCCGGATCATCCTGGGTCACGTCTCAATGTGATGTTGAAACCATTGATCAAATAATTGAAAATGTTGTGGACAAGAGTGGAAGCGTACGACTGTGACAAGAAGCAGAAATTGAACCTACGAGCTGCTTATTTGTGGTCCGTCCGTGATTTTCCGGCATACGGCATGTTTTCTGGATGAAGCACTCGTGCTCGGTTGACATGTCCGATATGTGCCTCGGATACCGATTGCTTTTGACTTACCCATGGAGGCAAGATATCTTACTTCCATTGTCATAGACGTTGGCTGCCTCCGAATCACTTGTTTAGACAACAGAGGAATGTCTTCAAAAAGAACACCATTGTCCTTAAAGGACCACTAAAACGTCTTAACGGGTCAGAAATATCTGACATGTTGGACAAATTGGTGCCAGATGAAGTTCGTCCTGGATATTTCGAAGGTTATGGAAACAAACACATTTGGACTCACATATGTGGACTTTGGGAGCTACCGTATGTGAAATCATTGATTCTAAGGCATAACATTGATGTCATGCATCAAGAGCGTAACATGGCCGAATGTATCATAAGCACATGCATGGACATGACGAGCAAAACAGTAGACAATTTAAAGGCTCGAAAGGATCTCGTCAAGCTTTGTACCCGTCAAACTCTTGAGCTCTCCGAAAATGGTGGTAAACCACGCGCTCCTTTTTGTCTTCGACCTAAAGAAAAGAAAGAAGTTCTCGAATGGTTGCAAAGGTTGAAATTAACGGGAAAGCTCATTGGGTTGAAGAGTCATGATTATCACATAATTATGGAAAGACTTCTGCCTATTATGTTTCGAGGCTACTTCGACGATGCGGTGTGGAAGGTGTTAGCCGATCTTAGCCACTTCTATAGGCACCTCTGTGCTAAAGAAATCACGCCAGAGATGATGACTAAGTTGGAGAAGGATATTCCAGTACTTTTGTGTAAGACAGAAAAATTTTTCCTCCAGGATTTTTCAATCCAATGCAACATCTCTTAATTCATCTTCCGTTTGATGTGAAAGTGGGTGGTCCCGTGCAATATAGGTGGATGTATCATATTGAAAGACCACTCAGATATCTGAAACCAATGGTTGGTAACAGGGCAAGGGTTGAAGGTTGCATCACCGAAGCTTTTACTCTTAAGGAAGTAGGATACTTCTCAAGTGTTTACTTTGCAGAGGAACACAATGTTAATACTTCGGTAATGCGGTTCAATATGGATAAGCAACCTCCTTGTAGCGATCTCTCCATTTTTGCAACAAGAGGCACTACTGTTGGTAGTTACACTTCCGACGACGTTAGCGAAAAAGAAAGGCGTGCTGCTTTCTTGTACATGTACGCTAAAATGGAAGAAATGGATGAAGATTTCAAGTAAGTGTTTCTCCTACACTTATGATTTTCACCATATTTTCCAACACATGTATTCTAAAAGGTTCTCTTTTTGTGTAGTATGATCAACAAGCAAAATTGGAGACAGACATAGACAGATTCGACGGGAAGGAATAAACGGGGGATCTAATTTTCTTTCCTGGTTTCGAGATCATGTAAGGTTTTCTCGTTAACTTATCAATATTAACAAAAGTTTCATATAACTTAAGAAAGCTTACGTTTTCTAATGACTTCATATCTTGGACAGTGCAAAAAAGATGCCAACATCTATGAAGATTTGTGACACTATCCTGTGGAGTGGTTAATGTTAGAAGCTATGGTCGATATGACGTCAACGACTTTTGATTCCGTACAACTCAATTTGAATATGTTCGTCCTCTTGCGGCAACATGTAATACCAGAATTATGATGAGGGCAATCGATTCACAAGAAAATGAAACTCAGTACTATGGAATTATTAGAAAAAATCCTTATATTCACTTTTGTCAGAAATAAGACAATTTGAGCAGTATTCTTTGACTGCGAATGGTTTGATTCCATTCGTTGAATTTGAGTAAACGAATTTGGCATGGTCAAAGTAAAACGCAAGGAACGGTTGAAAGGATTCGATTCATTAGTTCTTCCACACCAAGTAGAGCAAGTGTACTATCTACCTTACCCATGCAATAAATTCAAATCCTGGTGGGTGGTACATAAGGTGAATCCACATGAGAGGTTATACGCTCTAGGAGATGGTGATTACCATGAGGAAGATGAGGCTGATGTGGTCTACTAAGAGGAAGAGTTGCCAGACTCCTTTTCAGTCGAGCCTGGTTCAGGACTCGATGACTTAGTTGGAGATGCTCAAGATTTCGAGACTGGCACGAAAGCGGAAACAGAATCATAATTGGAAATTGAGGATATCGATGACTTAGTCGAACCCGCTGATTTGCGAAAACGAAAATGATATGCGGAAGAAGAAGATCGATGGGCTTGTTTAAGGAGTAGGGTGCATGACCGCGATGTTGATGAATTTTGATGTAACTTTTTATTCACTAACTTTACATTACTTTTGTATATGATATTTGCATATTAATCATTTATTGCTTGCAACAGGATGTCGTCAAAGGGGAAGGGACGGGGAAGCCCGTGAGAGGGTTTGAGCCGCCACGAGACCATTGCTCAGGGATCTCGTTACCTTTGAGCCGATAATCCCTCTTTCTGGCGCACGCTCCACCCTCAGTTCACGTGTGCTTTCAGCGGTCAGAGGTAGATTTTAGTTTACAATAAACTTGTTTTATAAATTGCAGTTGTTAATAATTACTTATTGTCAATCTTTTTATTTTGTGCAGTCTGACTCAGAGTCTTCTGAGTCCAAGTCAGAGGCTAGGGGGCCGCTACAGGAGCCCTCTAGCGCTAGCGTCCTTTTGGAGCAGGCTAGCGCTAGCCTTCCTCTGCAGCCGTCTACCGCTAGCCTTCCTTTGGACTCCAGTGGTTCTGCAGAGCCTTCAGGGTCACAGGACGCGGCATCGTTGCAGCAGAGGCGACAGACGAAGAGGACCCACTTTGCGGCTCCTCCTCCGGTTACTTCTCAGCGGACCACGATCCGTCCTGTCAGAGACAGGTAAAAACTGTATATAGTATATTAAATATTAGATGTTGTTTTCCTTTACTTAATGATCTAATATATTTTGCAGATGTTGGTATGACTTTTCATTCACGGGGGCCGAGAAACACCACAGGCAGGTTAATGGTGTCCTGGGTGCTATCGTGAAGTTGCACTACCCTGGTGGCATTGACGGTTTCCCTACTCTGTCGTGGGATGACTACGCTCGTGTCTCTCACCCGGTCCACGGCACGGCTCAGGGAGCCGTGTGGCAAGATTTTATGGTAAGTTTAACTGCTTCATTTTTTCAACTCGTTTGAATTGTTAATGAATATCACTTAAATTTTTGTTTGCTTAAAGCTGAGGTACCAAGTAGAGGAACCGGGCATGGAGGACCACGCGAGACGCGTGTTCCATTACAACGCTCAGAAGCTCACGACGGCGGTGTTGTCGAACGCTCGGATTCAGGTTGTCAACGCGTACTACAAGCGGCACCCTCGGGTGGAGTAGCAGCAAAGGGGTCCATTTAGGAAGGACTCCGATGCGTACTTGACAGAGGAGCTGTACGTGGAGGTAATTTTTTAATATTGTTAAATATTTACAATATCTATGTATGTTAACTGCATTGATGAAAAATGAAATATGTGCAAGTTACAATTTCCTGGTTACAGGGTAACACCGAGGCGTACTTAGCTCTCTGTCGGTACTGGGCTAGCGGCGCTTTCATCAGTAAGTCCACAAAGGCTAGACAGTGCCGCATGGGGTCCGATGCAAGCACAACTATGGCGACGACGGCTACGTGTGTTTGGCTAAATGCATGGTAAGTAATTTTTCAATTTATTTACGTGTTCCTAATATATTTATCTCACTAACACGACTATACAGGAACGATAGATGGGTCATGAGCCGATCCTGACCCAGGTTTGGAAGAGAGATCACAAGGGAAGTGACCCTTCTCAGCCAAGGCAGTGTAGTCAGGTCGCAGCCGACCGACTGGTAAGTTTTCGAAAATTTATCAATTTCATTATAACTAATACTATTATTGACATGCTTACAAGATTTTTTTGTTTTGTAGGCAAAGTACGCGCAGGAGGTCGCAAAGATACACGGTGCGGATTACGATTGGGAAAGCGCGCCGATCGACCCCAAAGCCGAGTACGCAAGCGGAGGCGGGAAGACCATGGACGGTGAATTCTTCATGTGTTTCATTTCTTTTTCAATTTACCTTCTTCTACTTAGTGTTTTCATTCTTTTGCAGGTTTGCCATTTTTGATGGAGTTGTCGACTCGAGGTCGACGCGACCTTTGATAGGCGCTTCATCGTCGCAGGCCTTGTCCATTAGGACCAGCAGTGGTCATCTCTCACAGACCCAGCTAGAGCTCCTCACCTTGAAGGAGACGCTGATGCAGACCCAGTCAGAGCTGGAGAGGTCTAGAGTGGAGGCAAGGGAGGAGCAGCGAAGGACAACCTTAATAATGGCCCAAATGCAAGCAGCGGTGGCGGTAAGTAACTTAAAGTACCGTAGTTAAATTTCATAGCATTTTAATAACATATATCTTCAAATATTTTGCAATGGCAGACTCTTGCTCGACATAACAGTCAGGATATCGAGATTCCTACGCTTCCGCCGCAGCAGACACCGGAGCAGGTAATATATGTCTATCCCTCTTTTTGTTTTCTGTACACCCTATTATTGTGAGTTTTAGCCTTAGTGTCGAATAGAAACTTGTTAGAGGACTCTTTAATCTTTCCAGACATGTATATATATTCCTATTTGCTGTTCAAATTTAGGAATTAAGTCTGTTCAAAGTTCACAATTTTTTTCTGACTGGTTCAGTTAGCACTTTACTCTTGTTCCAGTTTTTAACTCAAGTTATTAAATACTCATGATCTAAATTTGGGGCAACAATGAATTACAAAGTGTTAGAATAGATCCTTCTCTTTCCGAAAATGCACCACAATGGCCTAGAAGAGTTTTTTATGAAGAGATATGGCAAAAATACAGCTGCTGGTTCACACAGTTTCAGAACAGCAGCATTAGTGATTATGTTGCATTTCATCATCTTGAAAAGGTATTTTGGCTTGGAGGTCAATAGAAAGCTAATAGAAGACTTTCCAAGCTTTCCAAAAAATATTTATTCTCCCTCATAGCATCTCTGGTGCAGGAGATATGGAGTTTTAGAGTTAGATTATGATTCCATTTTAATCCACCAACCACTTTTAATCTAGTTTTACTAATTGTTTCGCACTATTGACTATGCTTCTTCTGCGGGGTTCGGGAACACGCTGAGAAGATCCCGGAGGCGGTGGAGGGGCTAGCGTGTAGCCGGTGGAACTTAATTTGTAAATTTTGTTGTTGTCGATGTTTTGGATAATGTTTTATAACTATTTTGATGTGTATCTGTTCTGGAACTTAATCTCTATCTGTTCTGTGTTCTTGCCATCGTGCGAGGTAGTCAGTTTCTGTTTTTAAAAAGAATTGAAAACTTAACTTACGTCGGCTATGGTCATGCCGACGTAAGTTAGCCCAATTTAACTTACGTCGGTTTGTCCTGACCGACGTAATTTAGTCCACTTAACTTACGTCGGTTTAGTGCAACCGACGTAAGTTATACCACTTAACTGACGTCGGTCGGCATTGGCCGACGTAAGTACTCTGGCCCAGCCCGCGGCCCATCCCAGTAAATAACTTACGTCAGTTGCTGGAAACTGAAGTAATTGAGTAACTTACGTCGGCGGCCAACGTAAGTTACCTTAATTACGTCCAAACTGCTTCTTCAGCTAACAACTGACATAATTAAGGTAAAACTGACATAATTAAGTAACTTACGTCGGTTTAAGCCTTAATTACGTCTTCCCTGGCCGACGTAATTGATCGGGGTTCCTGTAGTGACACCTATGCTTAGAGGATGACAAATCAAAATCAGCTTTAAAAACACTTCCAGACAGAGACATGTTAAATATACGCTCACTATTAGAATCTACAACCTTGCATAAAAATAATTTTAAGATTTTCATCTAACAATTGTGAAATAGGAATCAAGTTGTATTTCAAACTTTTAACAAGTGCCACATCTTTAAAAGTGTAACGATTATTAACTGTAACCGAACCCATAGCAATTATAGGAGTTGACGAGTTATCGGCAAAAGTAACATTCTCTACACGTGACACAAAAGAGAGGGAGGAGAACCATTCTTTGTTACCGGTCATGTGGCCTGAGCAACCTGAATACATGAGCCAAATGTTCTCCTTCCTCAAGTGTGTAACCTACAAAGAAGCATAATACGTCAATGACTTAATAAATGGGTTAGTCAAAAGGCATTTAGGAATCCAATACAGAGTCACACGGCGTTCAGCAAGAATAAAACGGTAAAGCTAAGCAATTACAATAGGTTTATTAGCCAAAGTTTGAGAATTTTTGTACCCAACTACTGACCTATGAGGTGTTACATGTGTAGCACAAAAAACATTAGGTTTGAGAGCAAACTTTGCAAGTTTTTGACTCATCACAGCAGGTTGCAAGCTCCTAACATTCGGTTCTACACGTGCAACAAGTTTTGCTTGATTGTTACGTGATCTAGCTAGCATTATTTGCTTCTTTTCTTGTTTAGCTAGTCTATAACAAAAAAATATAACATGACCATCTCTACCCTACACGTACAGTAAAATTTAACCTTATGTTAATGTCTAGAAGAACAAGCAACATGTGAGTTAACAACTGATTGAGACAACATTCCTGCAAACTTAAAAACCACCTTTTTTGTTTAGGAACAGTTTGAATCAAACCGCTTGCTAGTGACTTAACAACCTTAGGTGGATGTGCCTTAGAATGAGCATGAGAATCAAAACCTAGACCAGTTTTATCATTGCAACACTTGGAAGACACTACAAGAAATGATGAATAAGGTATCGATTCAATTACATGCATCGGAGCCATCACATTTAAATCAACTTAGAGTGTCGGTTTAAAGGAACCGACATTTCTACAATAGATACGTCCACCAAACTACAAAAACCTAATCTCTTATTACATATGTCAGCAAAAATGACGAAAACTAACACCCATAATCTAATATGTCGGCTAAACTGACACTTCTTTGAGCGAGGCCGACACAGGCTTTAAACGTGTCGGCCCGCAGCCTAGCCAACGCTCTTATGTGGTCCCCATGCAAAATTCCAAAATGCGTCGTGCCTTCTCTCTACAATCGCTCGGCAATGTAACCCGTAACCTTCACGTGAACCCTCTCGGCCACACTTCAGCCGAAGCACGCTGCCGCTCCGTCCCTATCGCCGGCTCCCTCTCTCGCATTGCTCGTCACCATCTCCCTCTCTCATGCCGACTGTCGTCGGCTCCCTCTCTCGCGCCACCGGCCTCCTCTCTCGTGCCGCTCCGTGCGCCCCTCTGCTGACCTTGCGCGCGGCGCAAGCAGTCGCCTGTCGTCGGCCATCGACAACCGGCTGCCCCTGTGCTGTCTCGTGTTGCCCCTGTATGCCCCATCCTCGTGCACCACTGCGCTGCCCCCGGCCTCCCTCGGTGCTGCGCGCCCGTGTTCTGTCCGCCGTCATCCCGTTCATGGCAAGGTATAATGTTTGCTAAAATACTTTTAAGCATGCAATGCAAATATGTGTAATTTGTGAGTTTTATTGTGTTTTTTTGTTACTCAGTTGATGGTGATGTCTAATGTTACTTGCAAATTTGGTTAGTTATTAGTTGAATGCAAATTTCAAAGTTTAGTTATGTTAAAGTTTAGTTATTAAGTCACTTCTATGTGTTGCTAAATTGTTGTATGTAACCAAAATTTTAATTAGTTTATCATGTATATGTTGCTTAATCGTTGTAGCAATGTTTAGAACGAATGTTGCTAAATTTTGATTACTTCAATGTGTTGCTAAATTCTAAATTACATCTATATGTTGCTAAATTTTAAATTACATCTATATGTGTAGTTTAAATGTATTAACATATTATGTATGTCCCGATACGAAATGCATTAAATGTGTTCGTGAAGCAAGAGATTATTCTAGTCGTAACATATGTGTCAAAACGAGCATAGAGGCCAACGGTGACAACGAGGACCTCCAATTACCCGTGCGTAGACAGCGGACCTGGACTTGGAACTTTCAAATCTAACCATCTTTCGCCCTCTGTCTTGTTCTTTCCTCTCTCATAAATGATTTAAAAATGAAAATGAGCAACATAACCTATAGAATTTGATTACTCATTTCGAATCGGCACATTTCACATGCTATTGGCATGTGAGACGTGAAAGTTCGGAATTGTCCCTTTTTGGACAGCCTGGGAGTGACCGAGGGAGTGTGGCTTGTGACGAGACGAGGGTCTGGATCTTGATGAGATTTCAAAGGCATAACCCTGATGTTCTCTGCTGCACCATTTTCGGGCGTGCAGTGGAGTATAGCACGGTTATGCTGCCGAAATTTCGTCTGAATCCAGACTACATGTGTCGTCATAAGCATGCCCTGCTCGATCACTCTTGGGTGAGTTTAGGACCTATCTGGGCCGTCACATAACATAAAAATAAACTAATAATGGTTTGTCTGCTTTGAAGGTATAAGTTGAAAAATGGGTGACGACCGTAAGGTGATGTATGATGGATGGAGTACAAATAGTGTGTACACTTTGGTATGGGCTCATATCACAAATGTGTTTGTGCACCAAGCATTTCCTAGTGGTGCTCGTTTTGTGAAGCGTTTGTGTAGCAGGTGCCAGAATCATCGGCGTGTAGAGAAGTCTGAAATGATGTTGCACCTTTGCAAGAATGGATTTATGCAAGGCTACCTAGTGTGGCGTGAGCATGGGGAGATAGATCATGCTAGTGAGTCTAACAGAAACGATAACGAAGATCGCATGGATAAGATGCTAGCGGATATTGGTCGAGAGTAAAAGAGCAATCACTACCGAAGGAGGTGAAGAAGTTTTACAGGCTACTTGTCGCCTCGGATGAAAATGTGTATGAGGGCACCAATGTGACAGTTCTGCAGGCGGTCACACGACTTATGGGGTTGAAGTCTAAGTACAATTTTGCAAACGGTTGCTACAATGGTATCCTGATGTTGATCGGTGATCTCCTTCCATCAAATGATAAGATGCCGAAAGACATATATCAGTCTAAGAAGTTTTTGGCTGTTCTGGTCACGAGCTAAAAGAAGATTGATGCGTGCGAGAATAATTGCATGTTGTTTTTAAAGGAACACAAGAACGATACTCATTGTATGCATTGCAAAGCATCTAGACATGTGAAGGTTCTGAATGATGATGGAGAGGAAATAAGTATAAAAGTACGGATCAAACAACTTTGGTACATGCCTATCACGTCTAGGCTTAAACGGTTATTTCTGTCCCAAGAAACAGCAAAGCAAATGAGGTGGCATTCAGAAGGGATATGTTAGAGTGATGACAAAGATAGTATGGTGCATCCTTGAGATGGGGTGGCATGGCAAGCTCTAGACCATTTTGATCCTGAGTTTGGTACGGATCCAAGAAATGTTCGTCTCGGGTTGACAACAGATGGTTTCACTCCTTTCAGCACCAGTAACATTCCATACTCTTGATAGCCTATTTTTATCAGGCCTTACAATCTCCCTTCCATAATGTGCATGCAAGAAGGATACATATTCCTCACGACTATCATTTCTGGTTCTAAACATCATGGGAAGAAAATTAATGTGTTTTTGCAACCGTTGATTGAGGAGCTAAAAGAGTTATGGCAAGGTGTAAAGGCATATGACAATCATCTGAAATGTAAATTTACCTTACGTGTTGCGTATCTATTATCTATACATGATTTGTTGGCATATGGAATTTCGGTTGGTTGGTGTGTCCATGGACAATTGTGTTGCTCCATATGTATGGCTGACACCGATGCCATCAGCTTCAAGTATGGAAAAAAAGTCAGCTTCTTTGATTGCCATCGACGATTCCTTCGTTCAAATCATCATTTCAGGACTGATACACGATCATTCAGAAAGGTAGAAGGGTTACAGAAGGACTACCTCGTCGACTGACAAGCGAACAAAAAATGACATGGCATAAAAAGTTAAAAGAGTCTGCGGAAGGTGTTTTCGAAGGATACGGTAAAGAACACAACTAGACTCATATTTATTTTCTTTGGGAGCTACCATACGCAAAGGCCCTACTTTTACCATACAACATAGATTTGATGCACCAGGAGCGTAATGTCGCTGAAAGCATCATAAGCATGTGTTTTGATTTTACCGGTCAAACCAAAGATAATTTGAGTGCGAGGAAAGACTTAGCTGATATTTGTGATCGTCCTAGGCTTGAGGTTATAACAAATGAAAGTGGAAATGAAAGTAGGCAATGAGCTTCATAGTGTGTCAGGCCAGAAAAAAGAAAGCAAATACTTAGTTGGTTGAAATATTGAAGTTTCTAGACCGCTATGCAGCTAATATAAAATGATGTTTTAATATCAACATCGATAAACTGAATGGGTTCAAGAGCCATGATTACCACATTATGATGGAGAGACTTATACCGCTAATGTTTCATGGCTACTTCAAACCTGATTTGTGGAAGGTTTTTGCCGAACTTAGCTACTTTTGTAGACAAATTTGTGCTAAGGAAGTGTCGAAAAAGATGATGCGGTTGTGGGAGAAAGAAATTTTTGTGCTTGAATGTAAGATGGAAAAAGTATTCCTGCCTGGATTTATGCATGTTATGCAACATTTGCTGGTGCATTTACCTTATAAAGATAATGATGATTTCTAGGTATGTGTAAAGATAATGATGATTTCTAGGTTAATGAATGTCGATTCATCACACTTGTATTTTTCGTAGACTTGGGTTCGGCGACGGGTATGTGGACCATGAGACTTATGCTAGACGACGATCCTCCAGTGTTATTTCTAGTCGGTCTTGATCTAATGCAGAGGCTAATGAATTAAGAGAAGAATTGGGATGCACCAAGGAGCATATGCAGATACAGCTGCAACAGCAACAACAATGAACACAGATGAAGATGCAGCAACAAATGCATTATTTGTATATGTATGAAGTAACATGTAATTATCACATTTCAAAAATTTATTCAATTCCAAAATGTTTCTACTCAAGATCTCACAACTAATTTACCTGACGCAGTTCATGGATCAAGGTAACACCAGTTCTCAGATCGGTACGCCGCACCAATCTCACCTCAACATGTTGGCTCAAGGTGGGATGGGATCACAGTTTGGTATGCTTCATCTAAATCGGCCAGGACAACATGTTGGCTCCTCGTCAAAGGTACAACTACTTATCTCATTGCTCTGGATATAATTCAATATTGTAACCACACTACAAGGATTCCGCCCAGTTGCAATGATTGTAATGCAACAAATACTAAATCGTTGTAGTAAGCTTTGTCTTTTGCCACGATTCACTAGTTCGTGGCATTAGCATCTATCGCCACGAAACACGATCATTGCATTAGGATCTGTTGCCACGATTCACTATTTTGTGGCATTAGAATCTATCGCCACGAATTTGTTGCCACGATTCACTAGTTCGTGACATTATGATCTAACGCCACAAAACCCGATCATTGCATTAGGATTTGTTGCCACGATTCACTAGTTCATGGCGTTAGCATCTATCACCACAGAACACGATCGTTGCATTAGGATCTGTTGCCACGATTCACTAGTTCGTGGCATTAGCATCTAGCGCCATGAAACATAGTCATTGCATTAGGAACTTTTGCCACGCTTCACCAGTTCATGGCGATAGAATCTATCACAACGAAACACAATCGTTGTATTAGAATCTATTGCCACAAAATACCATTTCGTGGCATTAGGATCTATTGCCACGGAACAGAACATTGCATTAGGAACTTTTGCCACGATTCACCAGTTTGTAGCGTTAGGATCTATCGCCACTAAACACAAATGTTGCATTAGAAACTTTTGCCACGATTCACCAGTTCGTGGCGTTAGGGTATATCGCCACGAAACACAAATGTTGCATTAGGAACTTTTGCCATGATTCACCAGTTCGTGGCGATAGGATCTATCGCCACGAAACACTATCGTTGTATTAGGATCTGTTGCCATGAATTACCGGTTCGTGGCATTAGGATCTATCACTACGGAACAGAATCGTTGCATTAGGAATTTTTGCTATGATTCACCAGTTCGTGGCGTTAGGATCTATCCCCACGAAACACGATTGTTGCATTAGGAACTTTTGCCACGCTTCACTCATTCGTGGCGTAGGATCTATCGCCATGGAACATAATCGTTGCATTAGGATCTGTTGCCATGATTCACCAAATCGTCGCGTTAGGATCTATGGCCATGAAAACACAATCGTTGCATTCAGAACTTTTGTCGCGATTCACGTTCATGGCGATAGGATCCCATCGTCACGGAATACAACTGTTGCATTAGGAACTTTCACCATGATTCACCAGTTCGTGGCATTAGGATCCATCGCCACGGAACACAATCGTTGCATTACGAACTTTTGCCATGATTCACCGGTTTGTGGCGTTAGGATCTATCATCATGGAACACAATCATTGCATTATGAACTTTTGCCACGATTCACCACAATTCAATATCGGCTTGCTTCTAAGCTTGCTGCTAAATAGAACAGCGACTTCTATCTTTTCAAAAAGAAATCAAATAGTTCACGTACAGCTAGCTCCCATAGTACTTATATAAAAAAATCATCATCTTCGCTGTCCTCCCCCAATATTGGAGGTACAATACCATCATTATATGTATCATCATCATCGTCATCTTCATTTTCTGATGGAACTCTATGTGTCTCAAACTAATCACATGTTCTCATTTGAAGAGCGGAAGCATCACCGGTTGCTCTCTCAATGTCATTCCTATCCCATGCGGTCCTATCCTCATTTATATCAGTAAGTCGTCGATCATCAAATGCCTCAGCCTCCATCATCTCAGTGACATTATTTTCACTGCCTCTAGGGGGCATGGCAAAAAGGTTTTGTGGCTTCGTTTTAACAACTGTAGCCCATTTAGGTTGATTCACACTTCGAACGTAAAAAACTTGTTCTGCTTGGGTGGCTAGAATGTAAGGCTCATACTTAAATTTAGAAAGAGTAGTGTCAACATCTATCATTCACTATCATTCCATTTTGTAGCCTCTGCTTTGGCTCTGATCAGAACGAGGCCGATCAAACCAGTCACATTCAAATAACAAAACCTCTTGATTTTTTTTTCAAAATCAACAGAAATTATTTTCTTGATTACTCCATACCACTCATGATCACCATCTCGAACAACAACACCACTTTTTTGCGTCCATAAATCTTTTTCCACCTCTGTTGTTCAAAAGAAGAAGCCATTCATGAATTATTGACTAAAAAAACATGCTCGACGATCAGGTCCTCTAGATAATGCATACAAGTAATCGGTTACTTTGCCTTCTTTGTGTAATGTCGTAATTTGTATACATTAATTAGTATAAAATGTGTCATCAATAAACCAACATCAGAACACATATTTGTTCAATATTTCATCAAAGTAAAACTTGCATGTACTTACTCGTTTCTGAAACCAATAAACAAACTCATCTCTATGGCGTTTTTCAACATCACGAGAATGAATCTTTTTCAGCTCTTCAAAACTCTCACTAAAAAGGGTACAAAATTATATTAGCAATCTACAATAAGCATGATCTAATATAGTACAGAACATTTGAGTTATACGTATTTGATCCATGGAGCGGCCTCTTCAACATTAGAAATAATATAATGTCTGATGTTATGTTGTTCCACCATAGTAAGTTGGCCCCATTTAAACCCTCTTTTAGAATTATCAACTTCTGTAAATATATTAGACTGGAGAGAAGGTTCATTACTAGCTTCAACTTCATGACGTTCTGGCCTGTTATGCTTGGTGCTGATGTTATCCAAAAACTGACTACAAAAAGTCATACACTCTTCCATAATATATGCCTCAGCTATAGAACCCTCCAGGTGAGCTCTGTTACGTACATACCTCTTCAATGTACCAAGGTACCTCTCAATTGGATACATCAATCTATAAGAAACAGGTCCACCCAAGCGAGCTTCTTCGACAAGACAGATTGGAAGATGTACCATGATATCAAAGAAAGCGGGAGGAAGCAACATCTCAAGCTTATAAATTGTTTCAGGAAATTGTTTAATCATCTTATCCAAATCTGGTTCCACCAATTCATTAGAACAAATTCCAGAAAAAATCTGCTAAACTCAATTAAAGGTGCAACAACCTTTTCAGGCAATATGTCACGTATTGCAATAGGAAGGAGCTTCTGAAATATAATATGGCAGTCATGAGTTTTTAGACATGATACCTTACGTGCTGTTATGTCCACACATATCTTGATGTTTGAGGCATAACCATTGGGCATCTTCACAATCGCCAAAAACTTGCACAAGGTGGTCTTCTGATCTTTTTGCAAAGTATATGATGCTGATGGGCAATCATACTTCCCTTTCATACCCACCGGATGTTGCTTTGGCCGTACCCATTTCCTGCATATCAAGACGAGCTTGTAGACTATCTTTTGTTTTACCATCCATATTAAGCAATGTCCCCAATATGCTATCACAAATGTTTTTCTCAATGTGCATGGCATCCAAGTTATGCCTTATTAGCAATGTCTTCCAATACGGGAGCTGAAAAAATATACTTTTCTTCTTCCAACTATGCCACCTATCTTCCTCAGTACGCTTTCTCTTATTATCCGTCCATCCAAAACTCACTTGATAAAAAGTCTCGTATTGTTTGAGTACTTTGTGACCAGAGAGTGATGTTGGAGCCTCTCTATTCTCTATCAAGTTGTTGAAAGAAGCTTTGTCTCGACGCCACCTATGATTCTGAGGTAGGAAATGACGATGACCCATGTAGCAATACTTTCGTCCATGTTTCAACCACAAGGCGTCAGTGTCTACATGGCGGTATGGACATGCTAGCTTACCTTTTGTGCTCCATCCACATAGCATTGCATATGCTGGAAAATCATTTATTGTCCACAATATATAAGATCGCATGAGAAATGTCTCTTTCTTTGAACTGTCGTATGTATCAACACCATCAAATAATAATTTCAGTAGCTCATCAATCAAAGGCTGCATATACACATCAACGTTGTTTCCAGGTGACTTTGGCCCAGGAATAATCATTGACATCAACCAATAAGGCTGCTTCATACAAAACCAAGGTGGTAGATTATAAGGGATTAAAATCACAGGCCATGTACCGTAAGAAACATTCATTACTCCAAAAGGATTGAAACCATCAGATGCTAGCCCAAGTCTTATGTTGCTAGGATCAAATGAGAAGTTTGGGTGAATGCTATGAAAATGCTTCCATACTTTCGAATTTGCAGGATGGCATAATATTCCATCATCAATACGTTCTTCTTTGTGCCAGCGCATGTTTGATGCCGTTGATTCTGCCATATAAAACCTTGGAAGACGGGGAATAAGAGGGAAGTATCGTAGAATCTTGCGTGCTACAAGCTTCTTGGCTTTTCCACAAGGTAAAGCCTCTCTTGCATCCCCACCAGTACTATTTTCCATCGTAATTCACCACATTTTGGGCATCGATCCAGTAGAGAATACTCCTTCCTGAATAACACACAATCAATGTGAATGTGGCCTAGAGGTGGGGTAAATAGGCCTTTTTGAATTTTAGTCGGAACCTGCAACACTCAGCAACTTGATCAAATACCGATAAATCGGACTAGTTCGGTAGTGTGCGGACTAGTCCGGTGCTTGCAGACTAGATCAATCAAGTTTGATCGATGATCTCGATACAAGTACTCTACGCAGCGGACATTAAGATGTAACTAAAGTATGTTGCTTCAATTAAACTGAGGATAGCACAAGGTAACCTTAGTTTCAAGTTTTGACGTAATTTGACTAAGATCAATTAAACCCTAGATGCAATGAACAATAAGCATAAAGTGAAGACACAAGCATTTTATCCCGTGGTTCAGTTCCCACGAAGGCAACCTACATCCACATTGAGGACCCCACGAAAGGACCGGGTCTTCACCAACCCTACCCTTGTGGAATTGCCACGGAGGCAGATTCTCTTCCACTAATCACAAAGGGGTAAGAATAACCATGTTCAAGGGGCCTTCTCACAAGTTGAGTGCTCCCCAAGATTTACAACTGAAGACACCACCAACACACTCAAAATATATGCTATAAAGAACAAGAGTGTGTGAGAGAATCAAACCCAAGAGCTCAAAACGTGAAGAATCATGTCTCTCCTTTGAGCTAAAGTTAATCCTCAAGGATTTGATCTTTCTTGCATTGGATTGTGTGGAGAGACGTGTTTTATAGGCTCTTGGAGGGTGTGACGGTGCAGGGGGTCGAGAGAGATCATATTTGGGTCGTGCACCTCTATTTATATTAGGATTTACAAGGGTTACCATTAGGGTTTTCAAAGTCCGGACTAGTCCGGTGTGCAGCATGTGGGAAACCCTAAGTGCCCCGAATTATTGGACTTGTCCGGCCATAGGCGGACTAGTCCGTTTTTGTCTCTAGAAATGTTCGGACTAGTCCGGCACATATTGGACTAGTCCGGTGTGGTGAAACCCTTAGTGAATTAGGGACAAGTCCGCACTTTGAGGATTGTCCGATTTTAGTCAGAAGGTTTTTTGGACTAATCCGAGCAGATATCGAACTTGTCCGATTTGGGTGAGAAGGATATCAGACTAGTCCATGGTGATATCGGACTTGTCTGATTTCGTGCAAAACTGTGATGTGATGAGAACTAGTGTGCACTGGGGAGGACTAGTCCGATCTTAGTCAGAAAGGTATCGGACTAGTCCGTGGTGATATTGGACTAGTCTGGTCTGTGTAAACCTGGATTGTGCAGACAAGGCCGCACTGGGAGGACTTTTTCGATTCTGGACAAGGAGAAATCAGACTAGTCCATGGTGATATCAGACTAGTATGGACCTGTATGAATTTGTGCAGTGAGAGGATCAAAATTTGCTTGAGTTCTTGAAGTGTGTTCCTCCAACACACTCCATACACAAAGATTATTCTATTCATCTCTTGAGCTCTTTCTAACTTGATTTCTCACTCTCCTTTCATTTTGTGCTTTCTCCATGTTTTCATTAAAACCTGCACTAATCTCAACAATTTGGTTAGGATCTCATTTGTTTGTCATAAATCAACAAACCCACAAGGGATGCCTAGATGCACATTCAATCTCCTCCTTTTTGGTGATTGATGACAACCAATTGAGATTTCACAAATATGATTAAAAATGCAGAATTTTCATAAAGTGTGCACATATGAGTTTGGAACAAATTAAGCAATGAAAACATAAGGCATATGTGCACTATTTATGGTGGGATGCAAAACTAAGTGTGTGTGAGCAATAATTGTGATGAGAATGAAACAATTGACATAATTATCTCAACATCAAGCATATATGTAGATTTCAGAGCATAAGCACACATTATAGCAAATCATCATCATGGATTTCACAAATATAACTTAGAGGCATAAGCATAGTCATAGCACCACATCACATGTCCAATAGCATAAGAGAGCATAGAGATTTACAACCCAATATAAAAACGAATAGATCTCTCCTCTCGCAACCTACAGCTAGGATCTAGTGACTCCCCCTCAATCTCTCCCCCTTTGGCATCAAGGCACTTAAAAGAAGGAGAGGAGGGATCTAGATGACTCATTCCTCGTTGTCGGTCCTCTCATCATCTTCATCTTCGGGTTGTGGAGGAGGAGGAGGAGCGGATCACTTGAATTGCACCCAATGCCGAAGTAAGCAAGCTCGCAGGGAGTCAAAGGTCAAAGCTCAGTGAAGTCAGATGTGGAGTCATCTGAGATAATTGGAGATCTGATGGGCTCAATCTCCAGCTTCTGATAGATTTGCTTGACATTTTGCTTTATGTATCTCATGTCATCCTTCCTTGCATTGTTCAGCTCATGGATTTTCACTTCGGCCTTCTTGCATGAGCCAATGATGGCGGCCTAGTATTTCAAGATTCCACTTGGAGACCCTTTTTGAGGAGGGGCCCTAGTGGTGGGAGGAGTCCTTGTATCTCCTCGCGCTCTCCTTGGAGCCTCTTCACTGGACACTGGAGATGGAGCAGCTGGGAGAGTAGCTTGGGTAGGCTTCTGAGGCCTCAGGGGAGTGTGCTCCACATCCTTCACGAACTCGATCCCCGTGACTTTCTCAATCATAAACATCAAGTAAGGTGCATAGACACACAATCTGTCCGGTGTGCAGGAGATGTTCACCATGTCATTCAAAATGTAGTCAAAAACAACAAACTTCCTTCTTTTGCTTATCACCTTCATTAGTGTCCTTAAGTAGCCCTGGACACTTCCTGCATCTCCATCTTTTGGAGCTATGGTCTTCCTGAACACCCTGTTGAGAACCATGAAGAAGGGCTTCATGTTCTTAGTCAATGGAGGATTGTACTTCAGGCTAGTATCATAAAGGAACTTCATCTTATCCTTCCCCAAGACACCAATTTTGTGGATATTTAGCTCATTGTTGCTAGTGTATTCTAGGTGAAGCAGTCTTGCAAAGTCATCATAAGTAATAGTGTACATGGATCCATGCATCATCCAAGTCAACCTCTCCTCTTCATTACTGGCAAAATAACATGTGGCATAGAATTGAGCAATGATTTCATCATTCCAGTTGTACCTGAAGGCAAATAGGTCCTTTAGTGCATGCCTTGCTGCAGCCTCCACCACTTCATCATAAGCACCAAACCTCTTCTTTTCAAAATGATTCCAGTCAATCCATTGGCTGCGAACAATTGAAGTCTTCATTGTGAGGTACATAGAGCTATAGTAATCTGCTTAAAAATTACTCCAGAATTTGGCATCAGCTGCCTTTTTAGATTTGCTGTAACAATCCACCATTCTGAGCTTGGAAGCCGTATCGCTTCCCTTGCCATTGAACTTTTCTTTAGAGGAGTCCTTGTTCCCCTGTCTTGGTGCATTCATCTTGAGAGGGCCGATCAGGCCCGAGGCAATTCTCTTTCCCTTGCCCTTAGCTTCACGAGGAGCTACCGAGCTAGAGCCAGCTGCATCCTTGGCTTTGGACGCAGGCTTCTTAGCTAAGACCTTGCGCCGCATCTGAGGTGGAGAAGGTGCCGGCTCGGAGGGACGCTCTTGGTGCTTCTTCCCTTGGCCCGTCGAGGACCAAATCAAGGAGTTTTGGTCCATCTCCGCCTCATAGTCGGAAATTTCATCATTTGAGCTTGACATAGTCCTGGGAAGGGAATTATACAATACATGTATGAGAATCGATGGAAAGGAGATGCATTGAGTAGAGGAATTTAGGGTTGAGCTCTGTTAAAAATCAGACTTGTCCGGTCTTCAAGTGCGGACTAGTCTAGAGGATCGGATTTGTCCGTACAGAGACCGGACTAGTCCGATGTTCAACACCTCAAACCCGAACTTTGAGACCAATGGTGTTGCTCAATGCAAAACTAGTTCAAGATAGATGTAATACAACAATGAAGCTTGTATTAACTGGAAGGAACTGAGCTATTTGATTCAAAACAAAGGAAATTGAAGTTTCTAGGGTTTGGGGAAAATTTACCGAGATTCTTCGATTCTTGAAGATGGAGCAGTTGGGGGTGCGGACAAGTTCGTGGTCTTCAATCCCCTAGCAATGGAGATCGATTTCCACCCAAACTTGAAGGGATTTGATGGAGAAATCGCCAAATTGCCTTGGGGGCTCTCGAGTGAAGAGAGAGAATGTGAGGTGAGTTGTGAGGGTGAAGTAGATTAGGTTTTGGCGGCACCTAGGGTTATGGAGTAAAAAAATTGGACTAGTCCGTGGTCGGTCGGGCAAGTCTGGACTACCGGACACTTTGTGGACTAGTCTGCAGTGTGCGGACTAGTTTGGATAACCGCGGACTAATCCTTGGTCACTAGAACAGATATAATTAGCCCATTCGTATATATTCGAAGGTTCTTATAGAGAAAAATATGGGGCAAAACACAAAAATAATCTTGATGAATATGATCAGTAAACATCGAACAATCAAGCTACGACCATAATTCACCAAGATCAAGTAATTGAAATAGTTTTTTGGAGAACATTGAGGGAGATGATTTTCATAACACAATTAATGGATTTTGAATAAGCCGTACAGGTATACAAGTTTTCAAGCCACGTTTTGAGCATCAAGGATATTCAGTTCATTTTGGAGCTCACAAAAACGCTATTCATCAAGTGGCTTGGTAAAGATATCGACTAGTTGTTTTTCGGTGTTGACATGGGAAATGGCTATGTCTCCTTTCATTTAGCAGTCTCTCAAAAAACGATGTCGGATGTCTATGTGTTTGGTCCTAGAGTGCTCAACGGGATTATGGGAAATTTTAATAGCACTCTCATTGTCACAAAGAAGTGGAATACGGCTCATATTGTAAACCGTAATCCTTAGAGTTTGTCGCATCCAAAGGAGTTGTGCACAACAACTCCCGACCGCAACATACTCCGATTCGGCTATGGATAAGGCAATGGAATTTTGTTTCATGAAGGAACAAGAAACTAGGGATCTACCTAGGAATTGGCATGTACCTGAGGTACTTTTTCTATCTACTTTGCATCCGGCATAATCTGCATCAGAGTATCCAATGAGAATTAGTTTGGAACCTTTAGGATACCAAAGGCCTAGGTTGGGTGTATGAACTACATATCGCAAGATTCTCTTGACGGCTGTCAAATGACACTCCTTAGGATTGGCTTAAAATCTTGCACACAAAGAGACACTCAACATAATATTAGGCCTAGATGCACAAAAGTAAAGTAGGGATCCAATCATGGAGTGATATACCTTTGGATCCACGCTTGGTCCGTCTTCATTGAGATCCAAGTGTCCATTTGTTGCCATGGGAGTCTTTATTGGCTTCGCCTTGTCCATTCCAAACTGCTTGAGTATGTCTTGATTATATTTTGTTTGGCTTATAAACGTCCATTCCTTTTGTTGCCTCACTTGGAATCCCAAGAAGTGTTTCAGTTCTTCCATCATGGAAACCTCGAACCTATCGGTGAGTAGCTCATATGACATTTTCTTGAGCAGTCGATGAAGATAGAGTTGGTTTATGGTGTGACAAGCGCTGTTAACCGCTTTCGCCCAAAACCGGTCCAAAGTCTTGTACTCATCAAGCATTGTCCTCGGCATCTCTATGAGGGTTAGGTTCTTCCTTTCCGCTACTCCGTTTTGTTGAGGAGAATACGGTGCTGAGAATTCATGCTTTATCCCTTCTTTGTCTAGGTACTCCTCAACTTGGGTGTACTTGAACTACGTGCCATTGTCACTTTGTATGTTCTTGATCTTCAATGAGAACTCATTTTGGGCACGCTTGAGAAACTTCTTGAGGGTTCCTTGAGTTTCTGTCTTATCATGTAAAAAGAAAACCCACATGAAGCGCGAAAAATCATCAACAATACTAAGCCGTATTTGTTACCGTTGATGCTTATGTAAGCAGTTGGACCAAACAGATCCATATGAAGTACCTAGAGCGGTCTTGTCGTTGTCATGACATTCTTCGCAAGATGAGGTGCTCCTACTTGCTTCCCGGCTTGGCACGCGCTACAAGGTCTGTCTTTCTCAAAAACAACATCCTTCAAGCCTCAGATGTGATCGCCCTTAAAGAGTTTTTGAAGATTCCTCATACCAACATGTGCTAGCCGTCTATGCCACAGCCAACCCATGTTGGTCTTTGCAATCAAACATGTGTCAAGTTCGGCTTTATCTTTGTTGAAGTCAACAAGGTAAAGCTTTCCCTTTAACACACCCTTGAATGCAACCGAGTCATCACTCCTTCTAGACACCCTCATTAGTGAACAAGCAATTATAGCCCTTGTCACATAATTGAGATATGAACAGAAGATTCTAATCTAAGGAGTCAACATGCAAAACATGAGAAAGCGTGTGTTCAGATGATATTGCAATTTTACTGGTACTGAGCACCCTTCCTTGACTATTGTCTCCGAAATAGATGCCCTAGCTTGGATCTTCATTTACTTCATACTCAACGAACATCCTTCTTTCTCCAGTCATGTGGTTGGTGCATCCACTGTCTGGCACCCATTTTGCTCCACCGGAGGAGTAGGCTTGCAAAAACAAATTATGCCTTGTTTTTAGGTACCCAAGCTTGCTTGGGTCCTTTGAAGTTAGTTACAAGTGATTTGGGCACCCACACATGGGACTTGGTGTTCCCATGGCGTGGCCCAACATATTTGGCATACACTTTACCAAAGTTGCTTTTCATAAGAACATAAGATGCATCAAAGGTTGTAAAAAAAAGTTGTTGCTCAAATGAATTAACATGTTTGGACCTGTCAACATTACTAGCCTTTCTAGCTTGAGGGGAGTTTCCCTTGATAAAGGCAATGCGCTCCTTGTTATTCTTATGGCTTCTAGCATTTTTCTTTTCACCATAAGAATACCCAATGCCATATTTGACATTAGGAGGTCTTGTGGTCAAGTATCCACTGCGTGCATACTTGATCTTCTCCTTGTCAAATATGCCACTACGGGAAGGATGATTGTCTTTTGCTAAGTTTTACTTATCCTTCAAGTTAGTTTCAATTTTAGCACATGTACAAGTAGTAGCAGTTTCAGATTTTAAGTGTTGAGAAGGTGAACTTGAAGAGGATGAAGGGTCACTTTGCTTGAGTGACTCAACTTGTACCTCAAGGATCTTGTTAACTTTGGTCAAGTTAGCAAGTTCATCCTTGATAATTACATTTGAGTCGCTTAATTTCACGCAAGCTTCCGTGCTTGAAGCTAATTCAAGCTCTAATGGCTTGCTTCGCTCCTTTTCAAGTTCAAGGAGCTTTTTGATCTTAAGATACTCCTCCTTTTGAAGGATGATCATATATTCTTGGCGATCAACAAGCTCCTCCTTATCAATAAGTTTATACATTAATAATTTCATTTTTGTGGCAGTTTTCTTATCTAGGCCAACAAGCATATCTCTATTATCACTATTGGCATCACTATCGCTAGAGTAAGAATGCAAGGAGGAAGATTTAGTTTTTACCTTCCTTTTACCTTCCTTTGCCATGAGACATGTGTCATTGTCCTTCCATGCACCGATAGTTGGGAAGAGGGTCGATTTCTTGGTCGTCTTCTTGATGGCTATGCTAGCCATCTCATCTTCCTCTTTGGACGAGGACTCAACATTTGAGTCCCACTCGTTTCCTAGCTGCGTCTATCCAGCTTGCTTTTTCTTCTTTAAGAACTTCTTAGGTTGAGGTTTTGCTTCCTTGGTCTTCTTCTTGTTTTCTTCATAAGGGCAATCAACTATGAAGTGGTCATATTCACCACAGTTATAGCATGCCCGCCTCAACTTTGGTCTTGATTTATCTTTGTATTTTCCTTCATTTTGTTTACCCCCTTGTCTTCTTTTTATCATCCTTTTGAATTTCTTCATGAAGAGGATCATGTCTTCTTCATCTATGTCGTTGCTCTCATCATCGCTATCATCATCTTCTTGGGCTTCTCGAGCTTCTTTAGACATGGGCTTGCAAGTGGATTTCAAGGCAACCTTCTTCTTCTTTGTCGAGGTGAGGTCGGCAATCTCTTTGACATGTTTTGTTTTCTTTTCCATCATCTCGAAATTGATGATCTTTCCAAGGAATTCGTCCGAGGTCATTTTCTTGTACCTGGGGCTTTCTCTAATCATTGAGCACAAGGTGGCATTGCGAGGCATGAAGGCTCTAAGAATGGGCTTCACCACCTCGTGATCGTTCCACTTTTTACTTCCATATACTCTAACCTTGTTGATGAGAGTCTTCAATCAATTATACATGTCTTGCGGTGACTCATCTTCTTCTATGGCGAATCTTCCCAATTCGCCTTCGTTCATATCAATCTTAGCTTCTCGCACATGACGATCACCTTCATGTGTTGTTTGTAGCGTATCCCATATTTCCTTAGCAATTTCGAGTCCATCCACCTTGGTGAACTCATCTCGACTCAAAGATGATGTGATCACCGCTGCAGCTTGAGCATTCCGATGAATCGCCTGCTCTTGGCTTGGTGTTAGCTCTTCATTTTTGTTTGGGATATCTTTACCCGTACACACTATGTGCCACAAATTGGGGTTAAGTGAGATTATGTGCATTTTCATGTTTTGCCTCCACATAGAATAATCGTTGCCGTCAAAGAATGGGGCTTTTCCTAAAGGAATTGATAAATAATGGTTATTATTAGAATTCAAATGATCATAATTAAAAGGATATCGGGAGTAGTCGGTGTGACTACTCCCCTTCTTCTTCTTTTCATCTTCGACCTTTAGTTTGCCTTTGGAGACAGCTTTCTTCCTTAGGAGCGCCTTGAGTTCAAGCGTCTCCTCATCATCGTCCTCAAAGTCTTGGATGCCATCGAGGAGCTTCTCCAACTTCTGAGCCTTTTCATCGTCAACCTTTTGATCTTGTTTGATGTTCTTGTGCATATCCTTCATGTCCGACATTTTCTCTTCGAGCGATTAGTCGCCTTTTTTAAGAGTCCTGCTCTGATACCAATTGAATGTGGCCTAGAGGGGGGTGAATAGGAATTTTCGAATTTTAGTCAGAACCTGCAACACTCAGCAACTTGATCAACTACCGATAAGTCGGCCTAGTCCGGTAGTGTGCGGACTAATCCGGTGCTTGCGGACTAGATCAATCAAGTTTGATCAATGATCTCGATCCATGTACTCTACGCAGCGGAAATTAAGATGTAACTCATGTATGTTGCTTCAATTAAATTGAGGATAGCACATGGTAACCTTAGTTTCAAGTTTCGACGTAATTTGACTAAGATCAATTAAACCCTAGATGCAATGAACAATAAGCACAAAGTGAAGACAAAAAAATTTTATCCCGTGGTTTGGTTCCCACGAAGGCAACCTACATCCACGTTGAGGAGCCCACGAAAGGACCGGGTCTTCACCAACCCTACCCTCATCGAATCGCCACAGAGGCCAATTATCTTCCACTAATCACAAAGGGGTAATAATAACCGTGTTCAAGGGCCTTCTCACAAGTTGAGGGTTCCCCAAGATTTAAAACTGAAGACACCACCAACACACTCGAATTATATGCAATAAAGAACAAGAGTGTGCGACAGAATCAAACCCAAGAGCTGAAAACGTGAAGAATCGTGTCTCTCCTTAGCTCTAAAGTTAATCCTCAAGGATTTGATCTTTCTTGCATAGGATTGTGTGGAGAGACGTGTTTTCTAGGCTCTTGGATGTTGTGACAGCGCAGGGGATCGAGAGAGATCATAGTTGGGCCGTGCACCTCTATTTATACTACGGTTTCCAAGGGTTACCGATAGGGTTTTCAAAGTTCGGACTAGTCTGTGGTGGTCTCCTCACTAGTCCGGTGTGCGCCGTGTGGGAAACCCTAAGTGCCCCGAATTATCGAACATGTTTAGCCATGGGTAGACTAGTCTGTTTTTGTCTCTAGAAATGTTCGGACTAGTCCAGCACATATCGGACTAGTCCGGTGTGGTGAAACCCTTAGTGAATTGGAGACAAGTCCACACTTGGAGGACTTGTCCGATTTTAGTCATAAGATTTTTTGGACTAATCCAGGCAGATATTGGACTTGTCCAATTTGGGTCAAAAGCATATCAGACTTGTCCATGGTGATATCAGACTTGTCCAATTTCGTGCAAAATTGTGAACTTGTCCGATTTGGGTCAACTGAAGACACCACCAACACACTCGAATTATATGCAATAAAGAACAAGAGTGTGCGACAGAATCAAACCCAAGAGCTGAAAACGTGAAGAATCGTGTCTCTCCTTAGCTCTAAAGTTAATCCTCAAGGATTTGATCTTTCTTGCATAGGATTGTGTGGAGAGACGTGTTTTCTAGGCTCTTGGATGGTGTGACGGCGCAGGGGATCGAGAGAGATCATAGTTGGGCCGTGCACCTCTATTTATACTACGGTTTCCAAGGGTTATCGATAGGGTTTTCAAAGTTTGGACTAGTCTGTGGTGGTCTCCTCACTAGTCCGGTGTGCGCCGTGTGGGAAACCCTAAGTGCCCCGAATTATCGAACATGTTTAGCCATGGGTAGACTAGTCTGTTTTTGTCTCCGGAAATGTTCAGACTAGTCCGGCACATATCGGACTAGTCCGGTGTGGTGAAACCCTTAGTGAATTGGAGACAAGTCCGCACTTGGAGGACTTGTCCGATTAGTCATAAGATTTTTTGGACTAATCCAGGCAAATATTAGACTTGTCCGATTTGGGTCAAAAGGATATCAGACTTGTCCATGGTGATATCAGACTTGTCCAATTTCGTGCAAAACTGTGAAGTGTTGAGAACTAGTCCACACTGAAGAGGACTAGTTCGATCTTAGTCATAAAGATATCGGACTAGTCCGTGGTGATATCGGACTAGTCTAGTCTGTGTAAACCCGGACTGTGCAGACAAGTCTGCACTGGGAGGACTTGTCCGATTCTGTACATGGAGAAATCGAACTAGTCCATGGTGATATCGGACTAGTCTTGACCTGTATGAATTTGTGCTGTGAGAGGATTAAAATTTGCTTGAGCTATTGGGGTGTGTTCCTCCAACACACTCCACACGCAAAGATTATTCTATTCATCTCTTGAGCTCTTTCTAACTTGATTTCTCACTCTCCTTTCTTTTTGCGTTTTTCCATGTTTTCATTAAAACCTGCGCTAATCTCAACAATTTGGTTAGGATCTCATTTGTTTGTCATAAATCAACCAAAACCCACAAGGGATGCCTAGATGCACTTTCACATTGACACATGCATCGATCTTTTCGTACCTCAGCCCGAGGTCACGAACAACCTTCTGAAATTTATCAAGTGTACTAGGAATTCAATGGCCCTCTGGAAGCACATATGAGAATAGTTCAAGGATCAACTCACAAGCTTTTTTGCTCAAACCAGTTAAACACTTTATCTGGTACAACCTGAAAATGAAGGATAATTGGGTCACCTTCTCACAACATGGATACAAGTCCTTTTTGGCATCATTTAATAAGTCATGGAATGCCTTTGCACACCCATATGGCTCTTGCTGGTTTATAGCATTTTCTGGATCATCAACATCCGCTGAAGTACCACCATGATCAGTGCCTCTAAGTAGGCTGGACAACATATTTTCCATAGCAGCATCATTAGAAATTATCTCCTCATTATTTGTTGATTGCTCAACAATATTTTTCTCAACTCGTTTTTCTCCATGGTGTACCCAACAAGTATAATCAAATGACATCCCATTATGAAGCAAGTGAAGATGATCTTCCTTGCGTGCCCTGTGGCAAATATTACGACATTTCGTGCAAGGACAAGGCTTAGTTTATTCTTCACGAGTGCCCTGGAATGCTAAATTTAAAAATGACTTCATTCCATCTTGCCACTCCTTCGTACGCCTGTCGTTTCCCATCCATGTCTTATCTTCTGACATCGCTTCTTACAATTCAATCAGCATATCAGTAAGAGGATAGAACTACAATAACATTATGTGAGCAATTGTACCTAGCGATGTTGCTCCTCCACGTGTGGCGGCTGGCAAATGCTCCTCCACGCCGGTGGACGGCGGATGCTCTTCCACGAGTGTGGCGGCCGGCGGATGCTCCTCCAAGAGCGTGGCGGCCGGCGGATGCTCCTTCAAGAGCGTGGCGGCCGGCAGATGCTCCTCTAGGCGCGTTTCATGCAATCAGGAGAGGGGCCATTGTGGATCGAAGGGTCCAGCGGGGAGGAAGCCAGGACAAAGCGTACGTGAAGCTATCAGAGTAGGCCCAACAATGCGTTGGGCCGCTTGTTTTTCGTGGGCTGAAACTGCGCTGAGTCTATTCTCGGGCCAAAACTGCATTGAGACGCTTGGTGTTCGTCCCCATGACGCGTGAGCCCATCTACGGGCATGCATCTGGCTGTGGCAATTTGTTATCTAAATAAGTTAATGTAGCAATGGGGGGTGGTATTCCGATCAAAATAAAGCATACGCGACTGTTCCACTCCTTGCAATAATAACATCACGACTGTTCAGATTTTGGCAGGGAAACAACATAAAAAAACATGAAAATAAAAAACATCAAAAAACCAAGAACAGAAGCACAACATCACGACTTGGATTAATCAGCGTCAACCGATTTCCTGTTTTACGATTTTGTTCTCCAGGCTCTTTCACCTTAAATCTCGTACGTAGTACCTATTTTTTCTAACATTTTTCTCTTCCTTTCTTTTCTTTTCTTTTCTTTTCTGGAGTTTATTGTCTCCACTTTTCTTTTCTTTTCTAGAGTTCATTGTCTCCAATCTAGAGGCCCGCGGTGTGGAGGGTCACACAATTCGGTTTACGCACGAAGTGGGTTAAAGGGGAAAATTTGGCGTCGTTAAAGGATATGTTTTTCGATAAAAGGAGAAATTTTTAATTTGACACGCAAAGGGCCCAGCGTATGCGGGGAAAAATTATGCTTATAAAAAATCACGTCTAGCTCTGGCAATTATGCTTATAAAAAACTACAGTTTGCATCCCTCTCGGTTATCACAAAGGCTCGACGTGTCCCATCGGCTTCACTGGTAGTTTTTTAAATTGACACGAAAAGGGCCCAGGGCTTATATAAAAAACATCCGCCTCGTACACGCCTCATACACGTCCCGTTCGACTTCGACCGGGCGAGCGGACGATGTCGAACGGGGCGTGGCCGAGTCTTGTATGACATCTTTTTTCAATCGGATGTGTAATGACAATAGCGCGCATTGCCTTATATTCTCGTTGCGATGAGCTCATCTTTCTGAGGTGGGACAAATCGTTCACACCTTGTCAAAATCGCTCGCACGAATTCGTTGCGGACACCGCGCGCGGTGTAGACATAGGGAATATGACAGGTGACCAGTGTGGAACATGGGCCCAGGTGGTGCATAGATTACAATTGACGAGGATACGATTCCTGGAATTAATCCTGGTGTTATCCCTATCATGTCCGGCCATCATACAACCTCGTTCATTCATGTGGACACATATCACAGTCATGCAACTGCTTCATCCGTCCGTTCATGTGGACACATGTCACAAATCTGGAACGGTATGGACAACCTTGGACATGCATACGGTATCCATAAAAAAAATTTCCTTGTTTGGGTAGGAGTGGATCCACTTCAATCTAAGTGGATTTGAGAGTGTCCGGCCATCATACGACATGGTGTAATGAAGGTTTTTGAATCTGATATACTCCTGTTTTTTAATTCTTATCGTTATGACCCAAGTTGCATTGTCTAAACCAAACACCACGTACAACAAAAACGACTCAGCGAAATCGGGAACTGGCCAATTAAAATGGAAGTCAGTAGTCTCACGGTTCATGGGTCAAAACGCGCGCCATCCTTTTTCTTCTTCCTTTTTTCTACCCATAACCGTGAGACTGCTGGGCCCAGTAGTGTTCAACATACCATTCCAGGCAATGAACTAATCGACAGAACTAGCTGTTACATAATCCCTAATAAACACAAAATAAACTAATTGGCACATCTAGTCCGCAACACTTCCCTTCAAGTAGTGGTAATAACTTTTGGCTACGTATAGGAGTAGTGGTAATGATTTCGCCGCGTATAGGGGCATTAGGCCAGTGTTATGTTGGGGCCAGTGGTATATAGATGGTGCCACGATCATGGAATGGCGATTGAAGACACGAAGAAAGTACGTGGCAACATCTGAGAACAGTATGCACTTGCTCTTCGGTACGTCGTTAAAAGAGATGTTTTTCAATAAAAGGAGAAATTTTTAATTTGACACGCAAAGAGCCCAGCGTATGTGGGGAAAAATTATGCTTATAAAAAACTACGGTTTGCATCCCTCTCAGTTATCAAAACGGCTCGACGTGTCCCATCGTCTATACTGGTAGTTTTTTATTTGACAAAGAAAGGGCCCAGGGCTTATATAAAAAACATTCGTCCCATACACGCCTCATACACGTCCCGTTCGACTTCGACCGGGCAAGCGGACGATGTCGAACGGAGCGTTGCCGTGTCTTGTATGACATCTTTTTTCAATCAGATGTGTAACAACAATAGCGCGCGTTGCCTTATATTCTCGTTGCAACGAGCTCAACTTTCCGAGGTTGGACAAATCATCCACAGCTTGTCAAAATCGCCCGCACGAATTCATTACGGACACCGCGCGGGGGCAGACGTAGGGAATATGCCAGGTGACCAGTGCACAACCTGAGCCCAGGTGGTGCATAGATTGCAACTGATGAGGATACGATTCCTAGAATTAATCCTGGCATTATCCCTGTCATGTACGGCCATCATACGACCTCGTTCATTCATGTGGACACATGTCACACTCATGCAACATCTTCATCCGTCCGTTCATGAGGACACATGTCACAAATCTAGAATGGTATGCACAGCTATGCATACGGTATCCATAAAATTTTTGTCTTCGTTTGGGTCGGAGTGGATCCACTTCAATTTAAGTCGATTAGAGAGTGTTTGGCCATCATACGACTTGGCATAATGAAGATTTTTTAATCTGATATACTCCTCTTTTTTAATTCTTATCGTTACAACCACAAGTTGCATTGTCTCAACCAAACACCACGTACAACAACGACTTAGCGGAATCGGAAACTGGCCAATTAAAATGGAAGTCAGCACTCTCACGGTTCATGTATCGAAATGTGCGCCATCCTTTTTCTTCTTCCTTTTTTCTATCCATAACTGTGAGACTACTGAGTTCCATCTTCACCGGCACATGTACGGTTGGGTGTGTCGGTGTACCTTAACCCCCGTCGTGCGTCCCAGTGGTGGTTGGAAGACCCCTGCAGGTATGTTCTGATTCTTGTCCTCCAACTCCATCTAGGTTTCCGATGACGCATGCGGTTCACCACCAGACAAACCAGCAAAGCCTCGGTGATGAGCGGCATGCAAGTTTCTTGATGAAAAACTGACTGCGGGGGCCGGTGATGGATACGGCTTCCCTCC
The DNA here is from genome assembly GCA_036927565.1 of Tuctoria greenei. NCBI lineage: Eukaryota > Viridiplantae > Streptophyta > Magnoliopsida > Poales > Poaceae > Tuctoria > Tuctoria greenei. Next base: position 178,873,318 of record JAYESD010000002.1, read on the forward strand.
TCCCGTTCTGTCCTCCCATGCATCATCCCGCTGATATGTCGAAATGTTATTGGTCCCATTATAAATGCTTAGTTTAACTATCATACCTTCACAACAAATAAGATGATGAGACATCAGCGGGAGTATGCATGGGAGTACAAATAGGAGGAGGCAAGTGGGCGACATGCAAATTTTTTGTTGAAAATTTGACTGCGGTGGCCGCAGTCAGTTTTTCATCAGAAAACTAGCATGCCGCTCAACATTGAGGCTTTGTTGGTTTGTCTGGTGGTGAACCGCCTGCATCATCGGAAACCTAGAGATGGAGTTGGATGATAAGAATCAGAGCATACCTGCAAGGCTCTTCCCAACAACCACCGGGGACGGACGACGGGGGGTTAAGGTACGCCGGCACACCCGGCCGTACATGTACCCAGCCAGCCGTGTAGTAGTTTCCTTCGAACCTCCGATTGGCTGCCTAGATGGTATACCCCTCCTTCCCATAACATTGTCGTTTTGGACAAGATTTTTAGTTCATTTTCAGTTCAAAATGAACTAAAAATCTTGTTCAAAACGACAATTATTGTGGAATGGAGGATTATCATTTATCCTCAAACCCTTGAGGGAGCATCCTTCCTGTGAAACATGCATGGCCAAGGCCTGCCCCGGCAGTCATTTTCACATCAAGAAACTTGCATGCCGCTCATCACCGAGTCTTTGCTGGTTTTGGACTCGACGTCATGGCAGAAGAAAGCAGAAGCATGCAGGGAAAGATTACTGGTCTTGATACTATTCTGTATGGAGAATGTTTGTTGTGTATTCATCAGGGAACACATATACACTTTATATAGTCTAGCTAGTGTAGTGTGAAACCAAAACTAAACCCTTTTGCACTAGACAGATTCAAAAGCTATCGTTAATGACTAAACGTAGGCCAACGCAGTCAAACAATGACGTTAGACAAACAAAGTCAACAATGACAATAACATGTGTGCGTGCTTATCCTTTCTACAGCCTGGTGGTGAACCGCTTGCGTCATCGGAAGCCTAGATGGAGTTGGAGAACAAGAATCGGAGCATACCTGCCTGGACCATGATCGCCTGACGTAGCGACATTTTATTGCATGCATGCAGTAAAGACTGCATCCACCGTTTGTTTTGATCCAATGTTGTACATCCGAGCTATCCAACTAAGGGGTCCATTCAAATCGTTTCTTAAACTCTTGCCTGCTTTCTTGAACATGAGGAGAGTTTACATGCATATAATGACGCATACTTCAAACATCTAAATAAAACAACTTCTATAAAAAATTAATAGGTTTAAAAACACATTAACTATAGAGGACATTAGGGAGGGTTCCGATGCTTTCATTTTGTAAACTTGAGAAGAACTCAAGAGTTTTTATTTTAATTGCCTCTTATTTGCATCAACATGAAGTACAATCTTTTTTCTTTTTTGCCTAGAGCATGAAGTGTCATATGGATCGACCTTAATAATTAATGAGAAAATGCCATATTTAAAAAGACTCCTGAAAATAGGATGCAGTAAAATTCACTACGTCAGGCGTCCTAGTCTGCCTGCAAGGGTCTTCCAAACAACCATCGGAGACGCACGACGGGGGTTAAGGTGCACCGGCACACCGGCCCAGACTGTACGTGTACTCGGCCAGCCGCGTAGCTTTGTTTTATATTCGATTCCCAAGGCTTAGAAGTTTGCTCTTCCACTCTGTTTTTGCTCTGTTTGCTCTTCCCTAGGCTTAAAAGTTTGATATTGTACAATATTTTTACATATGTAATAAGACATAGGATATGTCAATTGATGGTTTTGCAAAAAAAATGGAGGAGAAATATGTATATCCCATGCAACTATGTAAATCCACCTCAGTTAATTAGCTAGTTATTTCTAAGATGATAAAAAATTATTATCTTTTCCTATGTGAGGTGGTCTGGGTAGATGATGTACATGGCATAATAGCTTATGTGGCATGCCAATGTGGATGTCCAGCTCAGACTAAGGATGAAAGTGAAATGGATTTTTGAAGTTGATGGACTAAATAATTGACCTATTTGAATGTTCAAGGACCAAACTTAGTTTTGATTGAAAGTTTGAGGATGAAGTTGAGTATTGCCAGCTTGATGAGCTCAAGCTCGAAAAGTTCGAGTATGCTCATTTGTTGTTGTCATCTATGATACGTACGTATGATTAACTAAACTATATAATTCTATTAAAAATGTTCTATGGGACACAATTTTTATATATGATAGAAACAAACTCGCTCGAGTTCAACTCGTTGACAGCCCTACATGCAATTAAAGTTTTGGTGCAATTGTGTAATCAAAGATTTTCATCCATTGGATCTACATCTTAAGGTTATTACATCTTCTCATTTAACCCCTTCCACCACCACCACCACCACCCCTCCACCTAGTGGAGGGTGTTAAATAAAAAGATTCAACGATCGTACTATAGATCGATCTAACGGTTGAAGATGGTTGATTGCATGATTGCACCAAACATTTGATCACATTCTAGTTGAACCCAACTTTAAAACATGAAATATTTTGACACAGATTAATCAAAGTCCGGTCCACAGTCGTGTGCTTAGCCATCCAGTTATCGTCGTCTTGTTCTAGACAATAAGTTGTGAGTGTCTGCATTTGTACTCGCTTGTAATAAATTGATCATATTCTCCTCGGAGAAGAAGGTCGAGACTTTACCCATCATTAAAAAAATATATGAGAGCTTGCCTCTGATTCCAATATATATATATATATATATATATATATATATATGGTACCGCCTCCGAGCAGATCATGATTAACAAATAATGCTATTAAAATATTCTTAGAGGTTCGGCCTGCCTTCCGCAAACTTAACCTAGCCACCGCTGCTTCTTCCGCAACGCTCGCCGCCCTGCTCGCTGATCTTTCTCGGAAATCATGGATTCGCTCTGCGCGCGGGCGATTGTGCGATGTTGCCTCGCGGTCCGTGGTGCACGGACAACTATGCGGTCCAGGCGTGCGCACCTCGCCTGCTAAGCGCGCACCCCTTGGTCACACCGCAATCTCTCTTCCATCTCACCACCACCGTCATCGGCGGTCAGACCGCCATTCCACTTACGGTCAGACCACCAACCCTAATCATAGCCACCACTGTTATTCGGTCATGCCTCCTCTCCCGGTCGTGCCACCATTTGCTCTTGTGTTGCGCCACCTTTGGGTGGTGAGTTGTCCTCACATAGCGGCTGCCCCTTCCAGCGTGCCACTACGCCCGCCCGCACCTGCGCCTCCTCAACAAGCCCTCATGGTGTATGCGTTGTCGGTGTAATGTCTAAGGGGTTAACTTTTCCACCTATGATGAAAACTTGTCGGGCACAGTCTGCTCGCTAAGGCCGGGCTGAGACAAGAATAGCTCCCAAAAAGAAGCACCAGTCGAGGCTCCCTTTGGTACAGTTTTACAGAGCTGATTCTCTGAATTCCTTTCTGATTCTCTAATGAAGCTATTCTGAAACTGAAAGTGATTCTTTGTGATTTACTAAAATAAACTCTTAGAATCAGGACTGAGAATCGCTTCACAGAATCAGAAGAAGTTACTTTTTTCAGCTCTCAGCCCCTTAGTTCATTTCAGAGAATCACTTCTCAGAATCAGACAAGAATCACTTCTTCTGAAAAACAGTGTTTGGTACAGCTTTCCTGATTGTCCTTGAGAATCAGCTCCGTGAAGCTCTACCAAAGGCGGCCGAAACATGTCGAGTTCGCCACTCCGTAGCCCGACCCAGTTATGACACTCCTCGCTGGAGGATCCTCAGCCGGGAGAGGTCACCAGCCCTCCATTATCTATGTAGGTCGGGTGTCAACCATCGCGAGCCAAGCCCAGTTTCGACCCGGAGAGGCCGAGATATTTTTGTCGATCGATTGCTTCAACCTATCCTCTATAGGTAGGATAGTGAGGAGACGTGGAGGAAATACTGAGTGCTCAAGTACGTACGTGGCTAAGGCGACCGGTGACAGGACTATACGCACCAATTGCGACCGAGGGTGGCAGTGGGCGTAAGGAGTAGGTCCCATCAAGGGATAGACTTCTCACTACAGTATCGCGATAATAGGTGACGGTTAGAAACCGTCGTCTATAAGAAACATGCTGACGTCTATAACGTATAGACGACGGTATAAGCTTATAAATGACGGTTCCCGGCCATCTACGATTATTTGTCGTCTATAAGCTTATAAATTATGGTAACCGTCGTCTATAAATTAATTGACAACGGCCAAATTTAACTGTCGTCAATAAATTAACTCCATCCACGTGACAGCAGGGGAACCTTATTGACGACCGTTGCCTGAACCTTCGTTTATAAGGACACTTATAGATGATGGCTTGTGAGAAACCGTCGTCTATAAGAGTCTTTATAGATGACGGTAGACGAGAAACCGTCGTCTGTAAGGACTCTTATAGACGATGGCCAGTCAGGAACCGTCGTCTCTTATAAACGACGGCCATAAAAAATCATCGTCTATAAGGTTTGCATTAAAAAAAACAGAAAACTCCTGGCTTCGAGGTTAGCCCTGGCTCGATGGCCAGCTCACACAGGCATATAAAAACAGACATTACACAGACATATATATCATAATAAGCATTGCAAAACACTATACACATGCCACAATACACACTTTGCGAGTTCGTGAAGCCCAAACCTCAAAGACAAAGAAATAGGATACGAACGCGATTCTTGGAAAGGCCTGCAAAACATTAAGAGCGTCAGAAGCAGGAAAATAACTCAATATTCTGTCAAGGATATTGAGTCATGCTGACAAGGAACTAGCATGTTGGCAAGGAATATCACTTGTCTACTGAACTACTACTACCCTCAATGGGATCAAGTTTTCGTCTTCAGTTGAGAGACACCTTTCGAAAGGATCTGTAAACTTAGGTTCATGTTTCATGTGATTTTGAATGTAAAGCGAAATCTTAAGTCGGTACAAGTTTTTGTTTGTTCTGTTTAGAAAGAAAAAGAAAACACAACACTTGTGTCTTTTAATTTTTTGCTCAAATTAGTGCTTTACACCTTTGACAATTTCCAAAGGCAATCTTGCAGAAGAGCAACTCCTATATATAAAACAAAAATTACACAAGACACCTATTAGCGTAAGCTTGTCACAGCTAAGTTGTCCATGAATAACTCTGCATGCTGTTTGACCTTGACAAGAACTTGTCAATAAACTCTGCATGCTGTCTGTCACAGCTAAGCTGTCCATGCTAAAACGATACTTCTTCCTCTGTTCCATGCTAAAACCGTACTCTAATTATTTTATTAACTAGAATTACTGTTATAATTATTAAAAATCAGAGCCATACTTCTGCACGTTGTTTTTTTGGTGATGTTGTTTATAATGATGTTGTTTATAATCAAGAGTAGATCATCTATTTCTGGACGGTTCCTTAGTGTAGCTGCATTTTCTATGTTAGATTGACCTGACACTAGCTGGTGAAATTAGAGATAGAAGAATACTGACCTCACTATCACACGCTACTCCGTCCGCTGCCACCGGAGTTCGCAAAGTCCTCCTCCTGCAATCGTCCAAGCACCAGAATCTGGGGCGACGGTATTTGAGCCTCTGTCTCCGATCCTGTGATGTGAAAGTGTGGTTAGGCATCTTATAAGTATAAAAAGGCATATTTTACTAAATTTAAATAAGTTTAACTAGTTTCAAATTTTTTTGAATAATTTTGTACATCTGCTCTTGTCGTCGGCACCCGTGGCAGCTCCATCGATGGCAGCGCCCACTGCGGAAAGACAGCCTCCTGTCCTGCGATCATAACCTGCTGCAAATAAAAAGTAAATTATTATACATATATTAAAAATATTAAGTACAACATTTAGTACTTTCATGCATGACACTTGCCACTGTAGGGTAGCATGTACGAGTTTTAATACTAGTCCCTAGCCTTGAGTGCCGCTACCTGCATCACATCCCTAGCCTTAGCACGTCGTCCCTAGCCCAGAGCGCCGCTACCTGCATCTCGTTCCTAGCCCTGAGCGCTCCTTGCGTCCTCTGGAGCTCCTCCCAAACACTCTGGAGCTCCAGATCTCAGCTCGTACGGCTGCTGCTGGACCCGGCCTACTGTGATGAAGAGGCTCTCAAGGAAGCCCGCGCCTGCCTCGAATCGACCACTCCATCGAAGATGGCTAAACTGCACAACGAAGTAAGATTATTAAATTTTTGTATCTCAAAGTTCGTGATAGTAAACTAAAAATAACAAAACTCACCGTCCGTGAGGTTTCTCGCCACCACTTGCATACGCGGCTTCGGGGAATATTGACACGCTCTGCTAGTCGTACTCTTCGCCTCGAAGCCTCCACGTCTCCTACCCGTACTTTGCCTATAAGTACAAAAAATAACGTTATCAAAACTGTCGAAGTATAGCAACGACACTTCCCTCGGTACTACTAAAGCGTAGTCCGCAGAGGTTCGTATTCGAATGGGGCGCACATAACATCACGAACAAGACGGTGACACGAGAGTTTCTATGTGGTTCGGGCTGCCTAAGCGTAATACCCTACTCCATGGGATTGTTGTTGCTTGTATGAGTGTGTGGCGAGTGTCTGGATTGCTTGTATGCGTATGAGCTTAGATTCCTTCTACCGTACCGCACAGCCCTTTTATATGCTAAGGACTGACCGTTACAGCGTATATCTGGCCTGACAGGTGGCCCCGGTTGTCATTAACACCCTATACATGATCTACTGATGTGATGGGTGATTAACAGTGTGATAATGTGCCTTAATGGCAGCATTATAGGTCTTGATAGCCTCCTGATTGTGCGTCATTAATATGGCATTAATGACACGTTAACCAAGCCCTGTAACGGCTATTTAATAGCCTCTTGAATCACCGCACCGTTGGAGATCCCTTGGTCTTCCTGTTGCTGACTTAGGTCTAGAGGTCTTACACGTGGCAGCTCTAGAGCTTTCCACTATGGGGAGGCAAATCTGAAGCCACTTGACACGTGGCGGCACCAGAGCTTCCCTCTACAGGGGGTTAGGTAGGGGCTACTAGACAAGTGGCGGTAACGGAGCTTCCCTGTGGAGGGACGTATGTCCGGCTCCGTAGGAGACGTGGTAGCACCAGAGCTACCCAAACGAGGGAGACGGGCCCAGTGCTGCGGGATGCGTGTTGCCTTTGGAAGTCTTCAACTCGGACATAGGAACTCCTTGGTTTTGAGTGCGGTATCAGGGGGTATCTGGTATGCAGGGTACCGACAGTAGCCCCCGGGCCCACCTCTGGGAGAGACGCTCAGGGTGTGGTTATCCTACCAGAGGTGGGGCCAACTTTGATTCCCGCGCTGCGACTTCAAGGTCTTTTTCTGGGCGATTGAGACAACAACAAAGAGTTATGCCACTGCCACGTGGCCCTTCTTGATATGGCGAGTGGGATCCTGGCGTGCAGATCTCACGCAATTGAAGGTCGCTAGTTCCCAATACAAAATTTGTATTGGTTCCCAGCATAATCTTTGTAGTTCTGTCAACTCGCCGCCCTTGGGGTTTCAACTTCCCATCATGACAACGGTTCACCTGGTACGAATTTCTACCAAAGTGGTCCCGGAGCCCCTTTTCATTGACGGTGTAACTGTCCATAATGTCATTTTGACCCCGACGCGGTTTCCATCCAAGCGTTGTGGAGGCTTACTAAAGGGGGAAAACTTGCACTGGGAGAGAACTCTTTAGACTTTTGTTCGATCTTGTGCTTAGTGCTCTCCGCCTTTACATTGCTTCCTCCACTTCTGATCCACTTTGCTACAATGGAGTTGGGTCTTCCTCGTAGTCGGATCAAGAAATATAAAGATTTGTTGAAGGTCCGCACCAACATGGGGTGGTCAAGTGACTCCTTCAACAACTCGATCCACGTTGGCAAGCTCCCCTTCAAGAAGGAACGCGCCGGTGAGATCGTCTACTTCACGGCGTTCACCATGGTGGGGCTCATCCCACCCTTCTCCAGCTTTCTGCTGATGCTGTTGGACTACTATGATGTGCAGCTTCATCACCTCGACCCCCACTCCTTCTTGCTAGTGGCGTCATTCGTCCACCTTTGCGAGATGTGGTGGGTGTGCTGCCCTGCATCGAGATTTTCCGGACCTTCTTCACAGTCCACTCCACCGAGAAGTCGAAAGAGTTACTTGGCTTCTACTACTTCATGAAGCGCAAGAACTCTCCCTTAAAGTACTTGAAGGCATTCCCCTCCGGGAAGTGGGATAGCTGGAAGAAGGACTGGGTGATTGTCAGTGTTCATTACCATGACATGTTGGAGCTGCCCGAAAGCCTCTCCAACATCAACATCGACGTCTAAGAAGTAGTCCCGGAGCTATCCAAGGCGTACAACCCATTTTGACAAGGATCCGACAATGCGTGAAGGAGGAGTGACTCCACAGATGGTGATCGCAGCCTTCCTGACAGATCGGTGGGCTCCACTAAACAAGAGAAACTGTCCCGCATGGGCTTTCAGTGGAGTGATGGACACCAACCGGATTGAAATTGGTCTTCGGTCTAATTTGGATGAAAATGCTTTGAAGCTTCATCTTCAAAAAGCTACATCATGGAGCCATCCATCCAGATGACCTGACCCCTCCGGCGGAATTCCTCCCTCTGAACATGGTTTCGGAGATCAGGAGGGAGTTGCAGAGTGGGCTACTGGAGCATGATGACCTGGGCTTGGTGGAGAAGTGAAGAAATGCAGGGCTCTCCATTCCCAGAGCTTTGGAGAGAAGAGCCCCTGCCGCTCCGAGCCAGAAGGAGGCTGATATCGGCAAGGGCAAGGGCAAGGGCAAGGGCAAGGAGCCTGTTGAACCTTCCAGCAAGAAGTGGAAGCCAAGGCATGCCGTTGGGAGCTCCATCAGATCAATTCCAACACCAGTAGTGCCCCCACCTAGGCAAAGTCTAGCTTCGGTGGCGGAATCATCCTCGGATCCGGCGTCTGTAAAGGGTGCTGGCTCCATCGAGTCGACCCCGGCCGTAGTGCCGGCTGTGAGCTTTAGGTCCAGGAATCCTTCCCAGCTGAGGGAGGTCCCAGCTGAGGCGACGCCGACAGCAACAGAGAGCTCCGGGCCAAAATCCATAGCCTTCGCCACACCAACTACGGTGGGCTCTGGCTTCGGTCGCCAGATGAAAAAGTTCCACGCCGATTAGAGCGGAAACGTCCCAAGGTAAGGGCCGTCGGCTTAACTTGAGTTGTAGTATTTAATCTTTGTTGTTTCTTGAGTTTTGTTTACTCTGCTTCCACAGTTTCAAAAAAGGAGACTGCAGCTCTAGCGCCCACTACAGCGATAGAGACTGTGCAAGCTGAAGATCCCGCCTCAGCTCCTGCCTCACCCCGAGTGGTGGCGGCGGACGACATGCAGCTCTGATGCCGGCTGTCGTGGAAAAAAGTCTATTGTTGTCAACAGAATTCACGTGGTAGCGCCAGACCACGTGGAAGAAGTGCTTGAAGGAGCTCCAGCGGTTTTGGAGTCTGTTAAGGAAGCTCCGGTGTCAGTGCCGAAAGTGGCCAAAGCTCCGGCTGAAGCTTCTGTGCGAGCCCCAGAAGTGACATCTTCAGAGGTGACTACGTCCGAGTCGTCGCAACCAAAGGATCTGGCTGCGGGTCCTCCACCTTCGGGGCTGACAGTTTAAGATCCAGCTGAGGGACCCTCCTCGTCAGCTCCAGAGGTAGAAGTTCCCACTACGGGACCTACCTCAGTTGCAATAAATATTGATGAGCTCCTGAAGATCGGTCCCGACGATGTAGAGCTGTTGGAGAAAACGCTCGTGCCGTGGGTTTCGATAGTGATTATGGAAGACCCCTTGGAGCCTGTAGATCATCCTCAAGCATGCCCGGAGTTGATTCCCCTGGCATTTTCTTTTGACAATGCCTGCTCATATCTCCGCCAGGTCCAGCTTGCCTTCGACTACAAACGTAAGACTCTCGAAGAAGAGCGCGACACCCTGAGGCGCTGGCACAACAGGTTGTTCTTCGAGACCAAGCTCACACAGTCTCGGCTAGTAGACCAGAACGAGTGGGTGTCCAAGAAGAAAGCCCAGATGGCGAGGTTAGACCACGCGCTCAGTGAGAGAGAGGCCATGATCAAGGCCCTATATGAGAAGACCAGGGAGGTGTATGGGCATGCTAAGAAGGCCAGTGAAGCGGCTGAGCCTCAATGAATTGAATGAGCAAATTCTCAAGCGTCGGGAAGCTCTTGATCAAAAGGAGGATAAGCTCCTAGAGAAAGAGGAAGACCTCGTGAAGAGGGAGGAGGAGCTGGCCCAGAAGCTGTCACTGGGAGAGCAAAGCTTGGCTGATCACGTCGAACAGTTAAATCTATGGTGCGAACAAGAGAAGAATCAGGTATGGCAGGTGGGGATAGACGTCTCCAAAAGAGAGACTGACATCTCCACCAGGGAGGAGAAGGTGAAGTCCAAGTAGAAGGACTTGGCAGAGCAGAGGAACCGCATTGACCTCTGAGAGAGTGAGCTCAGTGACCAAGAGAAGGAGGTGGCCGAAATGATATAGCAGCATGCTAAGGAAGTTGAGCGCTTCTCCAAGGAGGGTTATGCAAAACTTTTGGCTGCCAGAAGATCACTTGGGGAGCTTAAGAGCTTGAGAGAAAATGAGTCCCAGCAAGTTAGGGATTTCTTGGGGCAAGCCAATGAAGCTTTGGTTCCATGTGGTTTCAGGCCGATACGTCTGGCTGACCCAGAGCCGGAAGTGCAATGCACTCATGGCATTGAACTCCGCCGACAAGAAACTGGAAGCTGTGGGAGATGTGGTCGTCGATGAACTGGAGACGGAGGGAAGGTCTCTGGCCAAGAACATTGCCGAATATGTGTTGGCATGTTTCAAGATTCGGGACCCCCAGATGTCTTTAGATCCAGTGTTTGAAGGACCCGTTGCCGAGGAGGAAGAAGCCGCTAGGGCCAGCGTTCAAGAAACTGCCCAAAAAGTTTCCTCATTCTTCAATAGGAAATCCAGTAGTTAGGACTTGTCCTTTTAGCCTTCATCTTGTAATCCTTTGATTTTGAATGAATGAAATCATTCCAAATTCTATTTTTGTGTCTTCAATGCATTGCCCTTTACATTGTTGGCCCCCTGGTAGATGTGTTCAATGAATTGAGGGCATCTACCATGAAGATTTAGACAATGTCTTGAAAACTCGATAGCTCCGAATTTGTATCTAGTATGATAGCTTCGTGTTCCTAGTCGTGCCTCCGATATCTCCAGGGGCCTTTGTTATGTTGACAGCGGGCCCCTTGGGAGTTATCAGAGGTTGGTGTCTCCGACGGCGCCCACTATCAATGCTTAGAACGTTGACGGCAGGCCCCATGGGAGTTGTTGGAGCTTGGTAGCTTTGACGGTGCCCACTGTCAACGCTTGGAACATCAACAGCGGGCCCCCTGGGGGTTGTCGGAGCTTGGTAGCTTCGATGGCACCCACTGTCAATGCTTGGAACTTTGACGGCGATGCTTGGAACTTTGACGGCGGGCCCCCTGAGAGTTTTCAGAGCTTGGTAGCTTCGACGATGCCCACTATCAACGTATAAAACGTCGATGGCGGGGCCCCTGGGGGTTGTCGGAGCTTGATACTTTCGACGACACCCACTATCAATGCTTGGAATGTCGACAACAGACCCCTGGGAGTTGTTAGAGCTTGGTACCTTCGACGGCGTCAACTGTCAACGCATAAAACGTCAACGGCGGGACCCGTGTTGTCAGAGCTAGTGCTCCGGTAGCATCCACCATCACCGAGCAAATTGCCATTAAATATTCATTTTTCCTGCGCATAAGGGACAAGAAAAGCGGTAAAATGCGTCCTCTTGTATATAACTTATTTGCGGCTTATTATCCTTCTTAGAATTTTAGATCCTAAGGATTTAACATGACGACATAAGTGTACAGATGAAATCTCTTTAGGTCTGAATGCCTTCTAGACCCGCCCTACTGTGACCTGCCAGGATATAGGTAGAGTGGCGCACTTAGAGTGCCTTAGAGTCCAAGTCGATAGCACACTCTAGACCTGTCGTTGGCTTTGGTTTTCAGGTGAGTAGACCATGCAGCAATGCTAAGAACCAAAAGAGGATTAACAACACAACTTATATATCACATGAATACCCCTGGACTAAATTTCAAAGGGATTGCACAACATTGTTATAGACAAGAAGGTAAAAAAGTAATAAGCTTGTACAAATGAAATGCACGTATATTCTATCCGTATAAAATGTGTGTCTTTAAGGTCCGAATTATAGGGAAGACAAGGACACACTTAAAGTACAATGACCAAGTTAAGTACGCTATTCATCTTGATCTAACCAGGGAGGGTATAGACACACCTAAAGTACAGGACCAAGTTAAGTACGCTAGGAACCTTCCCGACTCTAGCCGTAGACTATAAGAGATACAATTTATACAAATAGAATCACCTTTGTGTAGCTAAGTATAAAACTTACGAATGTGCTCGATGTTCCACGGATTAGGAAGTGTGGTCCCATCCTCTGTCGCCAAGCGAACGCATCTGGGGCGGGAAACTTTGATAACTCGGAAGGGACCTTCCCAGCCTGGGGAGAGCTTGTTCATCCCTTCTCCAGCCATTATTCTCAGCAGCACCAGATCACCTTCTTCTAGCTGCTAGTTGTGCATGAACCTTTGATGATAGCGGTGGAGTGCTTATCCATATCATGCGTTCCGAACAGCTGCTCGGCACCTTGCCTCGTCGATGAGGTCTAGGTCTTCACGCTGGAGCTTGTCCTGCATAGCTTCGTCGAAGGTCCGGACTCGGAGAGACCCCATGGTGATCTTCGGAGGAAGGACTATTTCAGCTCTGTACACCTAGAAGAGAGGTGTCTCTCCAGTTCCCCGGCGAGGTGTTGTCTTGCTTGCCCACAATGCAGATGGAAGCTCCTCTATCCAGTTGGCACCATGTTTTTTTAGGCACTCAATTGTGTGCGTCTTGAGTCCCTTGAGTATTTCTGCATTAGCTCTCTCAACTTGTCCATTGCTTGTCGGGTGAGCTACTGATGCATAGCTGACTTGTATGCCGAGATCTTCGCAATACTCTTGGAATGCTGCACTTGTGCATTGGGTTCCATTGTCGGTCATGACATTGTCCGGAACTCCAAATCTGAAGACTATGGACCTCAAGAACTTAATATTGTATTTCTTGTTGATTTTCATTACTGGGGTAGCTTCTGGCCGCTTGGTGAACTTGTCAATGGCAACGTACATGAACCTGTAACCTCCGATGACTTTTGGGAAATGTCCCAAAATGTCCACCCCCACACAGCGAATGGCCACGTGGGAGGTATCATTTGCAGTGACTAAGTCGGTGTGTGAATTTGCTTCATGTGGAACTGGCATGCTTCACACTTCTTTTCCAGTTTGACTGCATCCTAGAGCGCTGTAGGCCAGTAAAAACCATGTCAGAAAGCTTTACTGACCAATGTGCAAGAAGAGGCGTGGTTCCCACACTCGCCTCCATGGATTCACGCGAGAAGCTTGCGAACTTCTTCCCGGGAAATGCACCGCATTAGTACATCATTGGCACCACGTCGGTAGAGATCCCTTTCTACCAACGTGTATCTTTTAGCCAATCTGACAATTCGATCAGCAAAAGCACCATCTTATGGAAGGATATTGTCCTTCAAGTAGCTCCGGATCTCCGAGATCCAAGCATCGGAGTTTACTTGAGGTTCTGGATCTTGCGCATTAGGTTGCTCGGACCTTCCTATAGTGCCTACGATCCTTGGTGGGTGCCATGGTAACAGGGCCACTAGGACCGCCAGCTTTGAGTTGCTGGTCTTGCCCCCATCACTCAGTTTGGCGGGTTGAGCGGCAGGTCCTGACAATCTTCTGACAAAAACTCCATCTGGAGCTTGAGCTCCGGTTGAATCCTTCGTCGAGTGGTCATCAGCTTCAGCATTATTGAGACGCTGGACAAGACAAAGATCTAGGATGTGGAAGTTCTTCTGCAGCTTCTGGACTTCAAGTGCAACAAGCTGAGGGTTGTTGCAACTACATTCACCTTTGACTTGTTTGATGATGAGTTGCGAGTCACCCTTCACCAGTATTTGTCAGACGCTATATGATAGCGCCACCTTGAGTCTGTAGATGAGAGCTTCATACTCCGCAGTGTTGTTGGTTGCCTTGAGGTCAAAGTGTACCATGTACTTGACCTTCTCCCCGGTCGGAGCGAAGAGAAGGATTCCAGCTCCAGCCCCTTGCTTCGGCATGCAACCGTCGAAGTAGAGTGTCCAGTGAGGATCAATGAAGACGGGGACCTTAGGTTCCAGCTTTTGCTCACTGAGGCCCCCTAGAGTTGATGAAGAAGGAGTCCACTGCGCCACGAAGTCAGCCAGCGCCTAACTCTTGATGGCATGTCGAGGTAGGAATTTGAGATCGAATTCTACCAACTCCGCAACCCACTTGGCGATATTTCTAGTAGAATTAGGATTTTGCAATATAGGATGCGGTGGATAGGAAGTTACCACTGATATCTTGTTGGCCTAGAAGTAGTGATGTAGCTTTCTTGAGGCAACAAGGACTGCATATAGCAGCTTATGCACCTCCATGTATCGAGTCATGGCATCGTGGAGCACTTCACAAATGAAGTACACTAACCGTTGGATGGTTCGGACCCTCTCAGAGGGGCGCGGAGGTTCTACTCTGTAAACCCAGACCCTCCCGGAGGGGTTCAGATCTTCTTCTTGAGCAACCCAGACCCTCCTGAATGAGTCCAGATCTTCTTCTTGATCAGTTCGGACCTTCCCGGTGTGGTCCAAACCTTCTTCTTGAACCATAGAAACTCGCTCAGTTGAGAGAAGTTGATCGACATGTGTCTTGCCTTAGGATTCGTGCCTGGGGGCTGGGACTCAGACTCGCCTTCAAGTAGCTCCGGACCCTCCCGAAGGGGTCTAGACTCCTGAGCTGAAGATGGCTCTGGTCTCTCCATGACCAAGACCATGTTGACAACCTCCGTAGTTGCCCAAATGTAAAGCAGAAGAGGCTCACCAGGCTCTGTAGCCACCAAAACTGGTAGTGTGGTGAGGAGCAACTTGAGCTCTTGGAATGCCTTCTCTGCTTCTTCGGACCAATGAAATGGCTCGAAATTCCTCAATAGCTTGAAGAAGGGAAGCGCCCGCTCTACCAGTTTTGAAATGAACTGGCTGAGTGCAGCTAGACGTCCAGTTAATTTCTGGACGTCCTTGACACGCGCTGGAGGCCGCATCTCTTCAATGGCCTTGATTTTGGCTGGATTTGCCTCGATTCCTCGATGAGTCACAAAGAAACCAAGGAGCTTTCCCGAGTTAACCCCGAAGACACACTTGTCCGGGTTGAGCTTCGTACGCGTCAAGCGTAGCTTGTCGAAGATGGCTTGTAGATTGTCAAGGAGTGATTCATTTTTCTTCACCTTGATGACGATGTCATCTACGTCAACATTTGCCCGGAGGGAAGTGACGAGCGCGAGTTCCTATTTGTCATCCAAACCTCCCAATATACGAGTGGTCTAGGCAGCATCGAATCCGATTTGGATGACTTTGACATGGATGTCGGTGTCGCTGCTTGGTTGCACACAAGGTGCAGAAGTTGAGCCACACTAACGTAAGCTTGAAGGTTGTTGAGCTGGTTGCTCCTTGCCAGATTCTTCTTCTTGCGCTGTTGCAAGCGCATAAAGTTCTTCCAGCGCAATGACCCCAGTAGTGCCATCCTCACAGATCTAATGGATGCCTGAAGGAGTCGACATCTTCAACATCAAATTGCCGTAATGGGCTATGGCCATGAACCTATATAGGGTTGGCCTGCCTAGGATGGCATTGATGGGAAGGTTGATGTGTGCCACTTCAAAAACCAGCTTCTCGAATCTATAGTTGTTCGAGTCCCGAAGGTCATCGGGAGTGTAAATGATCCGAGAGGAGTGATGGCTCTCGGACCTACTCCAGAGAAAGGATGTGAGGGCCTAAGGTCCGATAGGCTGAGCTGGAGCTTTGCAAAAGCTGCGAAGCTGAGGAGGTTGAGCGCCGCACCTCCATCCACCAAGACATGAAAAAGATGGATGTTTTTGATGGTAGGAGAGACCATCAAAGGAAATTTACCAGCTCTGGTCATGTTCTTCGGGCAATCCGAAGCATCAAAGGTGATGGTAGTATCCATCCACTTCCGATGAGGTTCTGCCTTGTCGGTGGGAGCTGCAGCAGCCATCTCCCGCATTGTCTTGAGGATACATCGGGAGGTAATATCTCAGGACACGCCATATATCATATGGAGAGTCTTTCGATGCTCGTTGTTGGAGATATCAGAATCATTGTCGACAGTGTTGTAATCCGGTTGTTCAGTTCAACTAAACTATTAAGTGATTATGCAGGAACTTCAAATAAAATTGCAGAAGAATGTAACCACTATTCTTTCAACTTGAACAAGAGATAAGATTACTTAATGTTCATGTGGATCAAAAATTATTTGATTTATCAATTCTAATGCCCTAGATGATGAAACTTGCAAAAGTCAAACAATGGAACACGCGAGACACATATTTTTTACCGAGGTTCGATCTCACCAAAGAGATCTACTCCTCGTCGAGGAAGCCCTCACAGAGCCAAGTCTCTTCAAACCCTTTCCCTCATCTAGTCACCACACAAGGCCGACTTGATTCCACTATCACAGGTAATCACTGAGTTGGTGGGGCAACCTCACACGTTGAGGGCTCCCACAGGAATTATAGCAGAAAAGATGATCGAATACACTCAAAAAGATTACAAGTAATGAAAGAGTGTAAAGAGATCAAACCTTAAGAGCTCAATGACGCGTAGACAACGATCTCCCAATCCCAAATCTGAATACTCAAATGATTTCACTTTTGAAGATATTAGATGTGTGGGGAGATGTGTTTTTGTTCTCTTGGGACAGGTGGTGGTGCTAGGGTTTGAGTTATGAACAGTAGAACATGAGAGTTGTCATTGTGGGGTTGTGGATCTCCTATTTATAGTGTTTCCAAAAATATTACCATTAGAGATCCCAACGGCCGGACTAGTCCATACTGGGGATCGGACTTGTCCGCTGTGCTGTGAAACATCGTCGTGAAATGTGCAGCACACTAGAAATCCTAAATTGTGTGAGGTATACTGATCTAGTCTGGTAGGTGTCCGTACTTGTCCAGTGACATTTGAATTGGAACATTAGAAAGTTTCTCGGGCTAGTCCGGACCATAAATGGACTTGTCAGGTGCAATGTGTTATGAAACATCAGAGAGTTCAACGGACTAGTTCTGTTTTTGAATGGACTTGTTCGGTGCACAGTGTATCGAGTATACATAAAGTTGAACGGACTAGTCCGGTGCACTGTGAAGTGAGGTTGCAGAAAGTTGATCGAACTAGTACGGTCCACAAATGGACTAGTGTGGTGCACTGTGAAGTGAGATAACAGAGAGTTGAATGGACTAGTCCGATCCATGAACGGACTAGTCCAGTGCTTAGTGAATTTTAAGGTTGATTTTAAGCACTTACCCCTACGTAAAGATTTGAGCTCTTGGGATGTGTCCTTCACACACATCCTATACAATTAAGTTTACTTTGCGCTTCATTTATCAGTTGGGCTTCTCTGTTTCTTCATCACTTCATTTTTTATTTTTTGAGTGCACCAAACTATCTTATTTGAGTTAACCTGCATTCATCTCAACAAGTTTCTTAGGATCTAATTTGTTTGTCATCAATCGTCGAAAACCCACAAGGGATTACCTAGATGTACTTTTTGTAAAGTCCCCAAAATGTTAATGATGCAATTCAGTTATGGCGAGGATCAGAGTATGAAAGAAAATAGGAAACGGATTGCCTAGATGTACTTTCTGTAAAGTCCCCAACATGTTAATGATGCAATTCAGTTATGGCGAGGATCAAAGTATGAAAGAAAATAGGAAATTTGCATGACATGGTTAGAATAAATTCAAATGCATGGCTTGAAAATTTCAAACTCATTTAAAAATTTATGTTTAAATCAGCAAAATTGAGGAATATAAACCAGCAACTAATTATTTTAATTAATTGGGAGTCCCTGCTGGTTTTTGGAAGAAGACAGAGAAAGAATAAAGCAAAAGTTTAATTATGAATTCAAATTCAAATTTTAATTTCAAATTCGAATTGGTAAATTCTTAGAAATCATTTCACGAATGGACTCTTCATAAATTATTTAGCAACCCTGCCAAAATTCAGAATTTATGGAGATATTTTGTCAGCCCAAAATTGAATTTAGAAGAAAAGGGGAAAGGGGGGAGAGGTGGACCCCACCTGGCAGTGGCCCAAAATAGTTGCCGACTCTGTTTTCACGTGCTATGTCTCCCGGCCCGCCACGGCGATGGTGCATGTTGCCAGCGCTTGCTAAATCCAGAAGCCGAAACCTGTGATGCTTGCTCATTCTAATCCATGCCCATACACATTTCATTTTTCCTGTGACTAGCTTGGTTCCTTCCTCTCAGTACAGAGCAATAACTTATCCTCTGTTGATTGCCGCCGTCGCACACCAGACAGGCAGTCGACGCCGGCGCCTTGGTGTTGTTCCTCGCCCCGGAAAGCTTGCAGACTACAGCGCCGGCACCCTCTCTACCTCCTCAACCGAAGCCCGACGTCTTTCCCTGCACAGGCGAGCTCTACCAGCCGGTTTCTTCCATGTTTCACCATTGCGCCCTGCTGCATCGATGCCCGGCTGTCTCCGACGTCTCATCGGTCGCGCAAGACTTTTCTTTCCATCCTCGACACGCGCCACTCGGCTTGCTGCGACGTCCCGAAGAAAACAGAGGCATCTTTTTCTCCTTGCCGCCACTCTAGCTGCACAGCGTCGCCCAGCTGACTCCGACAGTCCCGTGCCCCTCCAACGCCGTCCTAAGGTTGGCTTGAACCTCCATTTCGTCTCCTTGCTGACCAATGTTTGTTCCATTGGATCTGCTCGTGGAATTTGGATTTTCTCCTGTAGGCGTTTACCCAACTGGTGGTAATTCTTATTAGAAATTCTCTTCACATATGGTTTCCCACATCCTCCAACTTACACCAGAGAATATACATGACCTAATGATTCTTCCAGATCAATCCATTCGATAAATAATCAATAAATGGCGCCACCAGGTTAGATCTTGCAGCCGCCACCATTGAAGAGCTTCACTCGCCGTTGCACCCGAAATTCCGGCCATCCGCTGCACCAATCAACCACATTCCATTGTTCTTCACCTCACTAAAATCCTTTAGGGCTTTGTACCAACAATTTTGGTGCATTCCAAAAGGAGATCGACATCGCCGAAAGTCGGCCGCCATGGTGCCGCCGCCGCCGTCCGACTGCAGCCATCCCCGGCATCCCAGTAAGCTGTGGATGGATTCCCCTTGTCGCGGTCGCCATTTTGGGCAAGTCCTTGATGCCGTGCATAACCTCCGGCGAGGTGCCGACAAGCTCCGGCCGCCCTGGTCTCCATGGCCGCCTCCCAGGCCATTGGGGAAGAAGACCCACCCATAGGATCCTTTGCGGCTGTTAGATCAATGCGGCTGTGCCCTTTTAATCCATAGCTTCTGTGTGGCCGCAATGTGACTATATAGATTCAGACAGTGGGCCTGGCCTTCAGTGAAACAATGGGTTTTCTATTTAAATAAATTCCAAAAACTGTACAAACTTTAGAAATTCACCACTCATTGTAGAAACTCCCAAATATCACGAAAAAAATTGTTGGGTTCCTCATGTCAAGTACTTTGCAGTGATGCAAATAAATTAGTATGAAAACCATTTTAATTTTCTAAGTAATTCCTTTTCCAAAAGCCATTGGGAATTTATTGCAGGAGAGTCCCTAAATGGAAAATTCCCAAATTTTGCCAGAATATTCTTCACATGATATTTGAATCCCAGTAACAGTTTCAGCTCCATTGACCTTAATTAAGTTAGGTTAATTAATGATCTTTGCTCAGCTTAATGGAAAATACCAGAAAATAATAGTAATATTTCCAGAAAATGGCAAACCCGCCAATGCTACAGTTTTTCCATAAAAATTCAGACAAGCTTAAACACTTATGGAATTTTGTAGACCAAAGTATTCTAGAAAATGGCAAACCCTTGTAAAATCAATATCTGCCTGTAGGAAGCTTATAAAAATGTCAAACCAAATTTTGTTAGACTCTACATGAACAGAACTATCTCGAAAACACACTTTGACTCATGCCAATGCTACAGTTTTTCCATAAAAAATCAGACAAGCTTAAACACTTATGGAATTTTGTAGACCAAAGTATTCCATTCCTGTAGCTGGAACTTTGCTGGGAGATCCTAGCGCCTGTAAAAATCCCAGCACCAGTGGACCTTCTTCACTCAAGTATTTGGATAAAGAATCCCATATGTCCATTACATTGTCTAATTCTTTAATATCCAATTATTCCTATCCTTCATTTTGATTTCTTCTTGTTCTTGTGTACCACAACAGCAGGATTTACAATCTTAGTTAGTGCTACTCCTTCCTGAACTATTAACACCTTCACTTGTTCAAGTACTAAGTTACATTCTTCCCATTTTGTATTGCATTCTACACTACTACAATAAGCCTCATCACAGGCGGCTCCAAACCTATTATCACAGACGGCTTTTAAAACCGCCTGAAACAAAGAGTCTATGATAATCCGCAATTTCACAGGCGGAGAAGTGAAACCGCCTGTGAAGACTAATTATCATAGGCGGTTCTTCACTAAGGATAGCCGCCTGTGAAGACCGATTATCATAGGCGGTTCTTTACTTAGGCTAGCCGTCTGTGAAAATACTTTATCACAGACGGGTCGTGCAGCATATACAACCGTCTGTGATAAACGTCTTATCACAGACGGTTATTGAAGAATAACTAACCGCCTATGATAAGAAGTCTTCACAGACGGGTATTGAAGCATTACTAACCGCCAATGATAATTTGTCTTCACATGCGGATTTTGAAGCATAACTAACCGCCTATGATAATGAGTCTTCACAGTCGGGTATTGAAGCATAACTAACCGTCTATGATAATTTGTATTCACAGGCGGATTTTGAAGCATAACTAACCGCCTATGATAATATGTCTTCACAGGCGGGTTTTGAAGCATAACTAACCGTCAATGATAATGTGTCTTTACAGACGATTATTGAAGCATAACTAACCCGTCTATGATAATGGTGTTATCACAGACGGAGTTTACCTATATCAGCCGTCTGTGAAGACCCTTTAACGCAGCCGGTTTCTACCATAACAGACACCGCCTGTGAAAATTAGGTTATCATAGATGTTTCTTTACTTGTATCTAGCCGCCTGTGATAATTGTTTTTCACAGTCATGCAGTACTACTGCTGTTATTTCTAATTTCCAGGTCAATTCAATATAATCACAGAACAAAAAACAACAATCATCACAGAACAAAAGACAACAATATTATCATCACAGAAGTCAATTTCACTAAAACAATATACATACACACAAGTTACAGATACAATTTCATCTCAAAGTTTACAAGTTTTCACTAAAAACTGTTTAGATTGGTATAGTCGCAAAGTTCTGGCACATCAGCTGCTGAACCTCTCTTATCAAAGAACTTCCCCGTTTTGTGCAAAATTTCGCGACGAATGAACTGACAGAGTTCAGAAGCAATCCTGTCGTCTCCTCCATCAGGAATACTTCTACAAACCGGCCATTCTTCGTTCAGATTCTTCTTGTGCTGCAATATAACACATAACAAGGTTTAGAATGTGTTGGTTTGAACAATCTCAAAGTATAGATCAAAGTGAGAGTATACAAGAATTTAGTAGGTATTTTTGGAGCAGTTGTACTATGAGCAATTGAATTTTGAAGTTGGAATCAAAATATGAAAATAATGTTTCTGGTAATATTGAACAATAGAGAATATAAGCATTAAACTATGCTAGTTACAATGAAAATGAAACACAAAAGTAAGAAAATAAGGTATCGACATTAAGGATAACTTACATCCTCACGATTGACTCTATATACGGCGGCGGTCCGAAGATGCTCGCATACATAATACCCGCATAAGACACTCCCAGCAGGCTGCTTCGGACAAGCATAATACGTTTTAATGTCCAATGCATTCGTATTAGGAGGTCTCTGACCGCCAAGCTGTTCCGCGTAAAACCGCCAAGCGCTGTAATACAAGAAATGTCATATAAAACTTGTCAACACATTCTAAATGTGTGTAAATTAAAATTATTGAATAAACGTACTTTTTCAAAATGGAAAGGAAATCTTTGTAACGATCTGGTGGGTAATCGGCCGAGTCCAAGACTGTTGCCATTCCCTGCGTTGGCTTGATGAAGATCATTATGTAGTGATTACTGCAAACATACAAACACACATGTTAACAATTACCAATAATTGCTATTTCAATGCCATGTGTCGAACTTACTCGAAGTGGTACGGAGCCTTTACGAGGTCCTGGCCGTCTCTGACAAAGTTAAACATCGCATGTCCTATGTAAGCTGCAACTTCTGCCTTTCTATCCTTCTTAAGTTTTGCAATTGCTCTTTCAAAATCTTTTTTTTTCATGTGTTTGTACTGGCTTGATTCTCGATTCGCCTGGACGTCGAATAGCGACTTTGCAATCCTAGTAGGGTCAAGGATACCTGTCTTGTGCGCCAACTTTTCATTATCCATGTATTGCATCCTATTGAAGAAGTCCAGAATTGTTATAATCTCATGAAATGCGTATGCGTGTAGTAAGAAAAGCAAATACAAAATATTAGAGCACTTACAAGCACCAGACGAGCAGCAGGTTGATTTCGAGCATGCCCCGATGGAAAAGGGAAAGCAGCTCGTCAAATAAAATGACTCGTTTATCTACTCCAGTGCTCCAGAATGCTTCTTTTGGAATACGAAATGTGACACAATTAAGACCATATTTTGTGCTGGCAGTGATGTACCACTCATGCATTCTTCTGAGCGCGACGGGTTGTTTGCTAAGTTGTACGGATGTCATTAACGGCTTCCCATTCTCAAATTTAGGAGGAACATCCTCAAGCTTGTATATTGGAACTCCTGGTTTAACTAAAGCCGTCCGCCGATTATACATGACACCGTCTTCTTCCCACTCCTCGATATCTTCTAATGCTGGCTCATGAGAAGAACGAGATGCACTCGATTTTCTAATATTTTCCTTCATAGCTTCCAAATACTTTGTCACTTCTGATGAAGGTTTCTTATTTTCGTATGAGCTAACTTTGACAGGCACTGATGATCGAGGAGTAGTCGTCGGAAGTTGGACACTGGCTTGTTGTTGAACCTGTTGTTCAACTGATTGCTCTTTACTCCCAGCAGCTGGCTCTAGTACTACTTCAAGCTGTTGCTCAACTAGTTGCTCTTTACTAGCAACAGCTTGCTCTGGTACTGCTTGAAGTTGTTGTCCAACTTGTTGCTCTTGGATATCATCATCCTTGCTCAGACATAGGGGGAGTGGATCTTCCCGGACTGGGAGTGGATCTTCATGCACTTTCGCCTTAGAAGATGGGGTTGCAGTATTTGGAGATGCGACGGGGCTAGAAATTGGCTCATCGTCCAACACGATATCGCGTCGGTGCCAAAGGATTAATTGGTTGACAGCCTGCCCCAGAGTCGCGATCCCCTCAGGTGTGACGTGGTCTATTTCATAATCTTCATAATCATTATCAATGATCTGAAGAACTTGCACCACAGAATAATACAACGGAAGTGGACTCCCGTTGAAGTCACGATCAGGCTTTGCCATAGCAGTGGCAACCTGTTTGGTTTTGTTCCCTGCTCTGCCTATCGGGACAAGAAGACGACAAGATTTGTCGTTAGCAATATCATCGACAGGGAACTTATGGGCTGACCCTGAGCCTGGCACGGAACCAACGCTGCTAGGGTAGGCAGTTGGAGATACTAATTGCTCCTTTTGCACCGGAACCATCATTGTACTCGGTGCCACTAATTGTCCTGATTGTCTAAGTTGTTCCATTATTTCTTGCATATTTTCTTTTACCTTTTGAGCAATTGTTTCATCAAGTGTTTTCTTAAACTTCTCACGTCTTCTATATGTGTCTTTATCTTTAGGGAAACCATCTAGCCAAGACATTTGAGAAGAGACCGCTCGAACCCGTCCGCTGTGTTCAGGGTTTCCCAAGATAGCGGTAAGTTGGTCATTCTCCCTCTTCGGCTTGAAGAGACCCTTCTGTTGCTTTTCAATTACTTCTTTCATTTTATCCTCTACTTCATTCAGAGAGTCGGGCTTTTCAAGTTTGCCCTCTCTGGTCAAACCTGACCGAGCAAAGACCCAGCATTGAGTTCGCTCATCGCACCCTTCTAATGGGTGAGGATTGCCCTTACTAAAAATTTCGTCTATTATCTTATTCCATTTCTGGACTTTGGAGCCATATCCGGCAGACCCCAAGCGATGATGGTATTTGTTCTTTTTTGCAAGCTCTGACCTAGTTGCACTTAGAGCTTTAGCATCAGGTGTGCTCTTTTGACGAACAAACTCTTGCCACTGAGCTTGTGTCATTTTTCCCATCTTCCTTGGGCTAGGGACCTTATTGGCCTTAACATAAGCATTCATTTCACTCTTCCAGCATCGAAACTTCTTGCCGCAAGAGACCAATGTTGCTTTCTTTACAGCTTCTTCTGTGCCTTTCGGGAACTTGAATTGTTTCTTTATCTTTTCCCACAACTCATTCTTGGTCTGCTCGGGTAATTTCCTCCAATTCTCGGTTGTGATCGGCACAACCTCCCTAACAAGAAAACCGCATGCATTACGGTACTTGGTAACTGAATCCAGTGGTTCTTGGGGAAGCCCACTTGGACCGACCCTTGTTATGTACATGATGCGGTCCAATAGACCCTTATTGGGACCTCGTTGCCCTCGTTTCCGCTTGAGTGAAGCTGAGGATTCATCCATTGGTGAACCTTCTGCGGTTTTAGGAGCCGATGTCACCTCATTGTCTTCGAGATTAATCTAGGTAGAAAAAAATTATAAGACTTCGTATACTTGACAACCAACATTAACTTGAACTGCTGAAGTTAAGATTCGTGATCCATACCTCGTCGGCAGGATCATATTCCGGGTCTAGATCCACTGAAGTCTTTTTAATTTTTATATTCGGAAAAGGATCCGAAGGACTGTGATAGGAGCCTGAACTGCTGGAGTCAGTAAACTCCATATTGTCTTCTTTGTTGTTACAATCAGGACCAGTCTTCTTAGGGCTTTCCATGCTAGATCTAATAAGACAAAAATCTAATAAATGGCATAACTAAATTTGGTCATATTTAAAACAAATTTTCTCAATTTTGGCTCAATTAAGTAAATTTAGCCAAAACACATTTTTGAAGTTATATAGGTCTAACTAAATTCTTGTATCATAGAGATCGGCATCATATGCTCAGACTCTATCGCCACACCTAGTGTTACCTAGATATGGGCGTGAGGATGCTCCTGGCATCACAAATGAGTTGGCCAGCAACTTTTGTTTGGCTTCAGAGCTAAATATAGCATAACTTTGGTAGCTCAGATTAGGTACAATTGCTCAAATGAAGCTGATGGAGCCACAAGTGCAGACATCTTTGGTAGCACAGATTAGCTACAATTGCTCAAATGAAACTTAGAGAAATAAAAGCAAACTTAGCCAAACTTAGTCTAGCATAGCTAACTCTAAGCAAAAGTAGCCAAATATAGCTAAATATAGCATAACTTAGTCAAAATTAGTCAAGTATAACTATATCTAATGTAACTTAGCCAAAATTAGCCAAATTTGGTCAACTTAACCAAATATAGCTAAATCTTGCCCCTAATAGAGAATTATGTGGCATATGCAAGGCCAATGATAGAAATAGGGAATATACTGCTGTTACTAGAGTCTAGAATCATGTTTACCACTAATGTGTCAGAACAGTTTCAGACACACAGAACCAACTACCAATTTATCGTGATATAACCATCCACATAAATCTTGCCCCACCGAACCCTAACCAAAGATGCCACCGAACTTGATAGTTTTTCAAATTCCACCGAACCCTAACCAAGGATGCCTACCATTATCTAATTCCCGAACCCTAACCAAGGATATGCAAGGCGGCAGCGAGGGCGGGGAGGGAGGCGGCACGGCGAAGGAGGATGGAAGGTCGAAGGGTTTAGGGTTTACCTTGAAGCTCGACGGCGACGGAAATGGCTTCGCTCGGCGTACCTGGAAGTGAGGAGGGCGAAGCTCGGCGGCGACGGCGAAGCTCGGCGACGACGGCGAAGCTCGGCGACGGCGAAGCTCGGCGGCGTACCTGGAAGTGACGAGGGGGAACACTTGGCGGCAAACGAAATTTTGGCAGCCTAACGGCGTCTAAGTGTTTCGCCCGGGTTAGGTTTTTCCAATGCTGCCGAGGGGTATATATAGACTCACATTTTCTCAGGCGGATTTTAAGTACCGACCGTCAGGGAAGACTGTTACCTCAGCCGGATTTTACTGAGAAGATACAATTATCTCAGGCGGTTGGTTAGTAACACCCGCCTGAGAAGATACAATTATCTCAGGCGGTTGGTTAGTAACACCCGCCTGAGTTAAACATGGGCCTGTGAAGATATTTACTTCTTCTTAATTTGATGAACGCCTACATAAAGACCCCTCACCAACCGGGATGAGGATCCCCTGACTTAATCAGCGGTCACTGACATGTGGACCCGGTCCCACACGTCAGTGACCATGTCACGCGTGCGCGACCTTTCTTTTCCACTCCGCGCGGCCTTAAAGACGCGCTATCGCTCACAAGCGCATCGCTCACTTTGAATCCTCTTGTTTTCTTCGTCTTCCTCCGCTCCAACGACCCAACACCACTATGGTCGACCTTCCGCCGCCAAGCCCTCCGAGGGAGCCACCTTGCAAGAAACAATGTTGCAGCTCCCCCGAGAAGATCAACGCCGAGCAGCGCCTCCTCATGGCGTGAGAGGCGTACAACAATACGTCTCGCGCCATGAGTGCCTTGGGGCTGGGTACCCTTCCAGAGTATACTGGAATGGGTACCTTGGGCCACTACCTCTACGCCCTCATGGGGGTGGCTGATCGTCTCGACATTCTGTTCGCGACGATGGCCCAGGTTCTTGGCCCCGAGGGCCGTAGAACGCTGGTGGAGGCGACGGCTAGCAACCTCGGGGTTGCACCGCCGGTGCAGCCGGTGCAGCCGGTGCAGCCGGCCCTGTCTCCTGTTGCACCGGTGCCGGAGTCGCCGCCGGAGGACGAGGAGGAGGAGATGGAAGAGGAGTAGGAGTAGGATTTAATTAGTTTTTCTTTTTGTTGTTTTTAGTTGCTTCTGTTTTGTAAATATTGTTAATGAATGAAATCTATCTTTTTTCATCTATGTGATTGAATATTACTTGTGTATCTTTTGTGTTCTTGTGTGTTCTTGTGTAAATATTGTGCATCTTGTGTGTTCTTTTGTGAGATGTGCATATTGTTAATGAATGAGTATCTTGTGTGTTCTTCAACTGTGTGAATGATTGAATATTGTTAATGAATGTAGTGTGTTCATCGTTAATTAAAATTTCACATCTGAGAAGAAATTAATTTGATATTTACCAAAACATTACAATGTCAGCTAT
Organism: Tuctoria greenei; assembly: GCA_036927565.1. Classification (NCBI taxonomy): domain Eukaryota; kingdom Viridiplantae; phylum Streptophyta; class Magnoliopsida; order Poales; family Poaceae; genus Tuctoria; species Tuctoria greenei. The sequence continues at coordinate 178,900,894 of JAYESD010000002.1, forward strand.
ACAAGTTTTAAAAATATTTTGTTCAGGTGGTAGATGTTAATTTTATACAAATGTAGAAGAAAGAATCATCGAATTTGGACACAATTTGCAGAATCTAAACATGTTTGAGTATTTATATTGGAATCTAAATAAAAAAGAAGCAAGGGATAAGGAAACTGAAGAACAGTATCGGGCATTATCTCAGGCGGTTGTTAAGCAATAACCGCCTGTGGAGATATTTACTTCTTCTTATTTAATATTCTTGATTAAATGTGGTCCTTTAAAAAGGCAAAAATCCACTTTCTTGTAATATTATTGATAAGTAAAGGTTACCATTAAATTTCACTTCATAAATCCTTTTAAATTTGTCAGAACATAAAAAACATACAACAAATGCTATTTTTCATTTTTCTATCTTGATGAATATAATGCTTTTTTCATTTATTTTTTCAGTGGACATTTTTAATCATCATACCAACATCTACGAATTTTTTCATATTTTTTTAAATTTTTTGGAATCAATGTGTGTTCATAATTTGATGAATGCCTCATATGAATATGAGCATTTAGTTAGAATGGTGGATAATTTGAAGTTTGACATGTTGGAATGCTTTTAAAAAAATTAAAAAAATTCATACATGTATAAATTATACAAATATGTTCATACCAACAATTTTGAGTGAAGGAACCTTTTTTTTATGAGATACACAAATGTGAATAATATGTGAGTAGAAATTAATTTGGTATTTACCAAAACATTACAATGTCAGCTATACAAGTTTTAAAAATATTTTGTTCAGGTGGTAGATGTTAATTTTATACAAATGTAGAAGAAAGAATCATCGAATTTGGACACAATTTGCAGAATCTAAACATGTTTGAGTATTTATATTGGAATCTAAATAAAAAAGAAGCAAGGGATAAGGAAACTGAAGAACAGTATCGGGCATTATCTCAGGCGGTTGTTAAGCAATAACCGCCTGTGAAGATATTTACTTCTTCTTATTTAATATTCTTGATTAAATGTGGTCCTTTAAAAAGGCAAAAATCCACTTTCTTGTAATATTATTGATAAGTAAAGGTTACCATTAAATTTCACTTCATAAATCCTTTTAAATTTGTCATAACATAAAAAACATACAACAAATGCTATTTTTCATTTTTCTATCTTGATGGATATAATGCTTTTTTCATTTATTTTTTCAGTGGACATTTTTAATCATCATACCAACATCTACGAAGTTTTTCATATTTTTTTAAATTTTTTGGAATCAATGTGTGTTCATAATTTGATGAATGCCTCATATGAATATGAGCATTTAGTTAGAATGGTGGATAATTTGAAGTTTGACATGTTGGAATGCTTTTAAAAAAATTAAAAAAATTCATACATGTATAAATTATACAAATATGTTCATACCAACAATTTTGAGTGAAGGAACCTTTTTTTTATGAGATACACAAATGTGAATAATATGTGAGTAGAAATTGATTTGATATTTACCAAAACATTACAATGTCAGCTATACAAGTTTTAAAAATATTTTGTTCAGGTGGTAGATGTTAATTTTATACAAATGTAGAAGAAAGAATCATCGAATTTGGACACAATTTGCAGAATCTAAACATGTTTGAGTATTTATATTGGAATCTAAATAAAAAAGAAGCAAGGGATAAGGAAACTGAAGAACAGTATCGGGCATTATCTCAGGCGGTTGTTAAGCAATAACCGCCTGTGAAGATATTTACTTCTTTTTTCTCAGACGGTTTATAAGTAATACCCGTCTGAGATAATCATTTTTAAACTACAATATGTTAATTAACGGCCTGAGAAGTGTTAATTAACTGACGCGCCGCACGAGGTCTGCAGAGAAGTTGAGAAGCCGTGGTGCAGGGACGCGTGCAAGGATCTCTCAAGATCGTCTTCCACAGTGGTTTAATTGTGCGCCGCACGAGGTCTGCAAAGAGTTCAATGCGCAATGAACTAAATATTTTGTTCAGTTGGTAGATGTTAATTTAATACAAATGTAGAAGAAAGAATCATCGAATTTGAACACAATTTGCAGAATGTAAACATGTTTGTGTATTTATATTGGAATCTAAATAAAAAAGAAGCAAGGGATAAGGAAACTGCAGAAGAGTATCGGGCATTATCTCAGGCGGTTGTTAAGCAATAACCGCCTGTGAAGATATTTACTTCTTTTTCTCAGGCGGTTTATAAGTAATAACCGCCTGAGATAATCATTTTTGAAACTACAATATGTTAATTAACGGCCTGAGAAGTGTTAATTAACTGACGCGCCGCACGAGGTCTGCGGAGAAGTTGAGAAGCCGTGGTGCAGGGACGCGTGCAAGGATCTCTCAAGATCGTCTTCCACAGTGGTTTAATTGTGCGCCGCACGAGGTCTGCAAAGAGTTCAATGCGCGGGAAACGAACCGCTCCCTCGTCTACTCCGCACAGACCTATATAAGGCGCGTCGTCGGTTATGGACAAGCACAAAACTTTTCTCCACTCCTTTCTTCTTCTCCTAGCCCGCCGCCGATTAACCACCACAGCCATGGCCAACCTTCCGCCACCTAGCCCGCCGAGGCAGCCACCCTGCAAGCGGATACGCTGCAGCTCCCCCGAGAGGGTGAATGACGACCAGCGTGTTCCACCGCCGGTGCAGCCGGAGCCACCGGTACAGCCGGAGCAATCGGCTCAGCCGGAGAAGCCGACCCTCTCTCCTGCTGCATCGTCGCCGGAGGAGGAGGAGGAGGAGGAGGAGGAGGACGACTTCGACGACGACGACAATGATGATGATGATGACGACGAGTCGTCCTCCGACGACGGCGACGACGAGTCGTCCACTGACGACGACGACGACGACGACGGCGACCACCACCATGGTGACGACTACGACAACGACGACGACGAGTCGGAGGAGGACCGCTTGGCTTGGTTTGAGAAGCTGGCGGAGAGGATGGAGGAGGCGGGGCCGTAGTGTAGTTTTAGGATTTCAATCAAGTGTTCTTGTACATTTTTCTTGTGTTTTGTACATATTTCAATCAAGTGTCAATGAATACTGGTGGATAATTTGAAGTTTGACATGTTGGAGTGCTTTTAAAAAAATTAAAAAAATTCATACATGTATAAATTATGCAAATATGTTCGTACCAACAATTTTGAGTGAAAGATCTTTTTTTATGAGATACACAAATGTGAATAATATGTGAGTAGAAATTAATTTGATATTTACCAAAACATTTCAACGTCAGCTATACAAGTTTTAAAAATATTTTGTTCAGTTGGCATTATCTCAGGCGGTTGTTAAGTAATACCCGCCTGAGATAAAAATCTTCCCTGGCGGTTATTAAGTACCAACAGCCTGTGAAGATATTTACTTCTTAATTAATAAACATCATCTCAGGCGGTTGGTAAGTAAAACCCGTCTGCGATAAAGTTAAAAACCGCCTGTGAAAAACCTACGTCTATATAAGGACCCCTCACCGCAGTCAAAACGCAACCCTGGAGAATTTATATCGACGCCGCCAGGCTGTTGAAATTTCCCCTGCGCCGCGCCGCCACTCCGCCGCCCAGCCCATACTGCCGCGCCGCCGCTCAACCCCGCACCGCCACTTCTCCACCCAGCCGGCCCACCGTGCTGACGCCTCCCCACCGTGCTGACGCCTCTGCAAGGTAAATGTAGTTTCCTTACTTTTTCTTTGTATATTTTCATTAGCTGATAAGCTGTTAGTTTTGTGTGTTCTGGTATATGGATTTTGTCCTTTTGCATGTGTAAGGACTGTATGGATTGTGTTCTGGTATATTGATGTATGGACTATATGGATTGTTTCCTTTTTGTACCTATTATGTGACATGAATATGATGTTTAATTAACAGATGCTATTGTAATATATATAAGATGCATCTGGGCCTTGTTTCCCGATATAACGGATTGGATCCCACCCAGACCTAGCCCATGCTGCTGGGCCTGTTTCCCCCTTTGACTCCGTCCGCCTCAAGACGTCGCCCGTCTCCTACATTAGTCGCCCTAATCATACTTGTTATGTCTCTGTAAATTCATTTTATAGAAGACCTTTAGAGAATATTTGTGGCCAAATTTTGTAAATCTGACAAAAAATTCTATTATTGAAGCATGGACCGTCGAGCGTGGATGTATAACATGCCAAGACCCGATCCTATGTACATTCGTAATGTTGCAAATTTTATTGAAGCATCCAAGAGACATGCGAAGTTGCAAAAGATAGATGACTTATTATTGTCATGTATCGACTGCGAAAATAAGATTGCTTGGACGGATACTATAGTAATCCAATCTCATTTGGTGAAAAGAGGTTTCAAAAATAACTACACAATATGGACAGAGCATGGTGAGTTAGATACACATGATGTGGATAAAGATGATGAGAGAGGCTCAGATGATGATAATGTTCATATCGATGATGGTAGTGACAATCAAGCTGGTGATGATGATGATGAGTTCGATTGTGAGGAGATGTTGCGTCACATTGAACCATATGTACTGACTTCTATGGGAGCAAGCAAAGGTTTAAGTAAAATGGAGACATTGCAGAATGCGGCCACAGAGCTTTTATATGATGAATCAAACGGTTGTGATAAAGAGTTTACTACATTGCGTGCAGTCTTAGAACTACTAAAGTTGAAAGCTACGCACGGATGGTCCGATTGTAGTTTCTCTGATCTTTTGAATCTTCTGGCAGAAATTCTTCCAAATCCAAATAAACTGCCTAGAAGCACTTATAAAGCGAAGAAACTTCTTTGCCCGATGGCACTAGGTGTGACAAAAATACACGCTTGTGTGAACCATTGTATTCTGTATCGCAAAGAGCATGAGCTCGCAACTAGATGCCCCATTTGTGGTGTCAGTAGATATAAGAAGGACTACAATCACCAGTATGTTACCAACATGAAAAAGACTCTGAAGAATAAGAAGTTTATTATTGGTCCTGAAGGTGACGATGACGATACTTCTGGCGATGCAGACGGGAAGAATAAGAGAAAAATTCCTGCATTGGTGATGTGGTACCTTCCGGTAATTGATCGCTTGAAGCGTTTGTTCTCAAACCCTAGGGAGGCTGAACTTATGCGTTGGCATTCCGAGGAACGCAAGAAGACTGAAAACATATACGACACCCTGGTGATGCAACGCAGTGGAAAAATTTTGATATTCAGTATCCAGAATTTGCGAAGGAAATCAGAAATGTGAGGTTTGCCTTGGGTACAGATGGAATGAATCCGTTTGGTGAAAAAAGGAGCATACACAGCACATGGCCCGTGGTCTTAACTATGTACAACCTACCGACGTGGTTGTGTCACAAAAGGAAATATATCTTATTATCTGTTCTTATCCAAGGTCCGAAACAACCCGGCATCGAAATTGATGTGTTCTTGGAACCTTTAATGGAAGATATGGCAAAATTGTGGAATGAAGGGGTACGTACATGGGATGAGTACAAGCGGGAGTATTTCACGCTAAGAGCAATGATATTCGTTACAGTGCATGATTATCCTGGACTGTTTACATTATCGGGACAAATGAAAGGGAAGAAAGGTTGCGTTAGGTGCGTGGATAGAACTGGATATCTATACCTCACTTCATCCAGAAAGACGGTGTACATGAGACATCGACGGTTCTTGACAGATACACACAAGTATAGGAAGATGAAAGAACAATTTGATAACAAAATCGAAAAAGATACTGCACCGAAACCTTACAGTGGAAAACTTGTGTTTGAAATGGTCAAGAACATTCATATTGCTTTCGGTAAGGGAAAAAAGAGTAAAGGAATTAAGAGAAAGAAAAGTACATCTTCGGATGATACAACTGACATGGCTTTCAAGAAACAATCAATTTTTTTCAAGTATCTTCCGTATTGGAAGAATCTGGAATGTTGCCATAGTATTGATTTGATGCACGTTACAAAGAATGTATTTGACAGCATCATTGGGACCTTGCTGGACATGCCGAGGAAGACAAAGGATGGATTAAATTCACGTATGGACCTAGTAAATCTTGATTTGAGACCAGAGCTTCATCCAGTAGAAAAGGCGAACGGGAAGCATTACCTTCCCCCAGCCAGCTACAACTTGACGCTAGAAGAGAAAAAAGCAATTTGCGAATGCTTGCGTGGGATCAAAGTGCCCACAAGTTTCTCATCCAATATCCGCAAACTAGTCTCGATGAAAGACTTGTCTTTATTCGGTTATAATTCTCACGACTGTCACATGATGATGACAGTTTTCCTTGCCATTGCAATAAGAGTAATCAAACCTGAGCATATAAAAGTTGTCATCACACGTTTGTGTTACTTCTTCAATGCAGTATCGCAAAAGGTGATAGCACGTGAAGATTTAGACTATCTGAAAACATACATCGTCGAGACAATGTGCAAGCTTGAGATGTGTTTCCCACCATCCTTTTTTGATATGCAAGTACACCTAATCATACATCTTGTTGATCAGATAAAAGCATTGGGGCCACTATATTTACATCATATGTTTTCGTTGGAGAGATATTTAGGAGTATTAAAAGGTTGTGTGCGGAACCATGCTCACCCAGAGGGTTCAATTATGGAAGGATACACCACTGAAGAAGTGATTGAGGGTTGCGCTAATTACATCAAAGATGGAAAATCGATAGGTGTGCCTATACCGGTACATGAGGGTAGACTACGTGGGAGAGGCAAAGTGGGTAAGAAAACTTTTATTGTTCAAGATTACAAGAATGTACACCGTGCACATTTTGGTATACTACAACAGCTCGCAATAGCTGAGCCGTACATCGAGGAACACCAAATTGAGCTTCGTGATAAAAACCAAGACCGCAAAGAGGACTGGATCATGAAAGAGCACAGAAGATGTTTCACTGAATGGTTAATGGACAAAAATATATCATACGGAAACACTATAGAAGAGGCAACAATGAAAAAGTTAGCTTGTGGCCCATCTGCTTTGGTAACATCATGGCAAGCATATGACATCAATGGTTACACATTTTACACTAAAGAAAAAGACGGTAAGAGTGTTGCACAAAATAGTGGTGTTCGTATTGAGGCTTATGATTCACAAGGGCAGAAGACCACATACTTCGGGTTCATAGAGGAAATATGGGAACTCGATTATGGCGAAAGAATGGTAATGCCCGTATTTAAGTGCCAATGGGTCAAACATCCTGATGGTTTGAAAGTGGACAATTACGGACTGACACTGGTAGACTTGAATAAAGTGGGTTACAAAGATGACCTGTGGGTTCTCGCCGATAATGTTGCACAAGTTTTTTATGTTCAAGATCCAGAAACTGAGAAGTTGCACGTAGTTGTTTCTGGAAAGCAAAATATTGTTGGGGTTGACAATGTGGGAGATAATGAAGAGGAATATAATCAGTATGAAGAGATGTACCTTTTCACCGAACCAGAAAACATCAAGCGCGTAGAGAGAAGCATTAAAAAGAATTTGAAACCCTATATGCGAGAAGATGTCAATGCTGGAAAAAATGTATATAGCAATGCGAGATGATATATATTTGTGTACATATGCGTTTGGACTCAATGATTTGGAAGTTTGGAAGTTTGGTCTTTCTTCAGATAATGATGTCTCGGGCGTGTAGCCGATTGAAGGAGGAGCGCTTGGCGTGGCGCAAGAACCATCCCCATGTATGTACATATGGCACACCGGTCACATGGTTGTATATACATATGTATCTGTAATGGACTGATGAACTTAACTGTAGTTTGTTTTTCCGTGTTGTTTGTTTTTGGTATTTTCAATTTCTCCGCGTAGGGTTTCTCTGCGAAGCCTGAATCGGGAGATTTATTGAAGTGGCAGTGCATCGTCCCCGGTAAAGAAGGGGTAAGTCATGAAGAACAAGCACAATATGAGTTTAACTATCGTCCTCCTATTAATAAATTTCTTTTGCAGACTGAATGGGAAGATGGTTACTACCCCCTGACAATCTCCTTCTCTGAGGACTATCCCTTGGTGCCTCCAAGATGCTCCTTTCCAATTGGGTTTTTCCACCCAAATGTCCATCGTTCGGGAGCACTCTGCATCGGGATTCTTGATCAAGAGACTGTAAGATAGACCTATTTTGTTCATGTAATTATTACTTATAATTTTTGTCGAACTTATTTGAACTGGTTTCTTATATTGCTTAAATTATATTTCGTAGGGGTGGTGCAGTGCTTTTACAATCAAAACTATACTACTTGAAGTTCAGCGTTTGCTGCATCAGCCAAATGTGCCTGATGTTGAAAATGATTGCTATAATCTACTTATCAAGGTTAGATGACACTTTGACTTAGTGACCAATGTAGGTTATTCATTCCTCCTTCGACATTTGTTAATTTAAATAATGTCAATATTTTCAGGATCCAGCGGAATATAAGAGACGTGTTCGGGAGCAAGCAGGACGGTACAATTTAGATTGATCGATGGGAGCTTCATCGTCGATCTACAATGAATGTAGCATGATTTTTGTTCAGTGTGTAAAGAAATTATCTTTGAAAAATTGTAAAGCCTCTAATGGTGTATTATCACAATTAAGCCAGCCTCACTGGTGATCGAGCATTTCCTATAATGCATTACTGTACTAGTATCCGCTAGCTCATCTGTGTTTTTTTCTTGATACAATTTTGCCTGCACGACTACATGCGGCTGTGATATATAATTGCAACTACATCCCTGTAATTTCAATGAAAACCGCTTATGATAATTAAATAATGACCGCCACTGAAAATACATGATCTTCTTAGGCCGTTGTTAATCAAGAACCGGCTATGAAGTTCATTGCATTACAGACGGTTATTAATTAAGAACCGCCAACGAAGATCATGTATTTACTCAGACGGTTGTTCCTTAAAATCCATCTGTGAAGTTCATTGCATTACAGACGGTTATTAATCAAGAACCGCCAACGAAGATCATGTATTTACCCAGACGGTTGTTTCTTAAAATCCGTCTGTGAAGTTCATGGCATTGCAGGCGGTTAATAATTAATAACCGTCTGTGAAGATCATGTATTTACCCAGACGGTTGTTTCTTAAAATCCGTCTGTGAAGTTCGTTGCATTACAGGCGGTTCTTAATTAAGAACCGATTCTGAAGATCATGTATTTACCCAGACGGTTGTTCTTTAAAATCCGCCTGTGTTGTTCTTTCATCACAGACGGTTATTATATCATTCGTCATCACAGTCGCATATTTTTAAGGACCGCCTATGTTTGAAAAATTGAGGCGCCTGTAAAAATGCTTTTTGTAGTAGTGCTATACCTTGATCTTTCTATGTTCCACCCTAATTTCTCTTGGTTATCTATACACGCCCGAGTCCAGCAGTTTCACATCAATAGCCTTCATGATTCTTGAGTTTATGCATCTTCATATAGTGATTTGCTAAGTGCCTTTTTATGTGATTATTCACTGCATACATGAACTCCCCTATCTTCCAATGTAAATTTACCTCTCTTTCTCCATACAACAGAGACATGGCCATTCCTAGCTGAGTTAATTCTTTTTTGAATCATAAACCATTTCACTTCTATTTTACTAAGTTCCACTATTCTTATATGCATTTTCATATCGATAGCGATCACGACGATGACATTCGACAAGTGGAGATCTTGCTGCAAGGGTATTTGAAGAATGGCATCGACTCGAAGCTCCAACCCATGATCAAGCAACTGACTTCATTAACATTTATCGAGTCACAACCTAGGGCATATGCCCCGGTTTGCATTTAAGTGTCTTTTTAAAGTTTTTCTTTATACACACTGTACTGAACAGACTTGATATGTGCATTAGGTCTATGTTGATTGAATACTCCACATGCATGACCAGATAATCCTTGGAGTGGATGGGTAGTATAAGACTCCATCGTATTATTATTGCTATGCTTAATGTTAAGTTAGAAGATCGGTATAAGTCAAGTATGTTGGACACTACTCGCGAGATTGGTCACATTTTATGGACCACAAGTCAAGTAGTTGAATTCTACTTGCAAGAGAAGTCGAGTTAGGAAAACCTACTTGCGAGATGTCACTATAGTGTTCACTCTTTAATATGATATGTGGACGGGAATTCGTGTAGGTTGCTTTGCTCACATTGTGCCTGGGTCGGTAATGGTGAGGCAGGTGTTGGGAGATGGATTGGTACCCCTGATTGTGTCGGTTAAGGCCCGTCTCGTGTTTGGCTCGGTTGAACAAGTTTGAACTGTACCGAAAAGCATACTGGCTATATGGGACCCAGGAAACCAATGTACCTTGAGGATCCTATGTTGGAACCTTTTCAATCAGCTGAAGATGTCGGCTGTTAGTACAATGGGAGTCAACTTACTCAGGAACATCTCACAATGAAGGTACAGCCTGAGGGGAGCTCGCTGTTCGAGTCGATCGAACTATTTTGATGTGGTTGAATCTGGGGAAAGGTGGTTGCATGTTACATCAGTGGAGTGTGCCGTCGCAACTCCGAGTATGGGCGTATGTGTCGTGCAGTCCGGGTGTTTTGATTTCAACCACCGCCTCTCGCGGTTATGGATTGAGCATACTTGATCACTGAGTCTTGATGTAGTAATAAAGAGTAGTGGAAATATTATGAATATGCTGCTATGATTAATATTTTGTATTGTAACCGTGGTTGAATTAGAACTACCACAATTAAAGTTATCATTTCCAAACCTTCAAATTGAATGAAGCTTATGCAACTTTGGTCGAGTATCATCGTGGATGAAGCGTTTCTTGTTTGATTGTGGAATTCACAATGATTCTATGTCTATAGAATGCGTACGCTACTTTAAATCTGACCACTAAGGATTTTTTTCAGCGAGTCCATTTCTGCAAATTCGGCTTTCCAGTCTTTAATTCTAGCATGTAGAGTTTCATGCTTTAGGTGAGACGGTTAAGTCTTGCTGAGCCTTGTGCTCACGGTTGCTATATTGTGGTTTTTGCAGGTATTATAGCTTATTCTTATGTTGTGGTTGTCCGTGAGACCTCGAGTTTGTCGAGATGTATCTCTCACGGAAACCTTGCCGCTGCTTACCTGTTTTGTGTTGCTAGTGAGAAGCGTCCGCGGGAATGGACGGCTTCTCTTGTGCATAGCTAGTTGAGAGTATGAGTATGCATATTCCTCTATGTTGTATATTATGTTGTAAAAGAGAATCATCTTGTGAAATAAAATATTTCTGTTGGTTATTTTGTATTGCTTTTCTTGTGTGCTGTTGGGTGCCGCATTGCACAGCACCACCCAATGCAATTCCTGAAATGTGTGGACCCTGGTCCCCACAGTCTGGTATCAGAGCTACATTGGGAATAGCACGCTTCAAAAGTGCCTATTTTTTTTTTAAAAAAAAATCTCGAAGTAGTCAAGTAAGGATTAGTCTATATGCCCATGTAAGGTCTATAATAGCATAGTTATTAAGGTGGCGAAGCTAACATACTTGTTATTATATTCTGTAACAACGCTCCGACGTCAGTTAAGAGGTAAAGTACACCACCACAAGCGGATCAATTGCGGTAAGCTCGCCGTACGAGAAGTAGTACGTTGATTGTTCCTGTGGCTTGGCACGAGAGTTAATATGAGTCCCTCAACCTTCTCATGGTTTTGGGAACATATGGAAACGCTGCTCCCCGTCGTGCTTCAGGAAAAAGCGTGGATACCCCATTGTGTGGTCGAAAACACAAAGTATACAACTCTTGAACGTTCAATGTTCAAAGGGCCAAACGCAGCGCTGATCCCTGGCGCAAGAGATAAATTACGTGGCCACCTATCGTGCGGTTGAAAAGCACGTAGTATATATTTTTTAATAAACACGCGAAAGCGCCTCCTACTGGTGCTGCATTAGACAAAGACGTGGGACCCCCGTCAGGTGGTAGAAAACACGGTCATGTACCTCGAGACGTGGCTCAGCTCGGGGCGACCCGTATGGAATGATACGAGATGGATGTTCTTACTTTCATATATATTATTACGACTGCTTGAAATGATCGCCCATGCGGGCCGTGCCGTAAGGCACCATACTGAGTGTTCTGTAAATTGTTTGTCTTCTGCAGGTACACTAACCGCATTATCCGTAGCTCGAGCAGAAAACGTTTGCGAGTACACGTCATTAGTGCCACCGTTGAGACGTATGCCGGAATACCAGCTTAGAATTTTCTTTGGTGAGGACGTAGTAGCGACATTGCATTTGCGTTACATCAGCACATCGACAGTTAAAATCCGTTCCTAAGTTGTATCTCCCACCACAAGCTTCTGTTCAGCTCCAAATACAGAATTCCACTTTAAAATGATGAAAATGAAGTTTGAACCGGAACTGTCACCTCCAGTCTTTCCTCTGTTATTCTGGCAGAACAATAGCCCAACTTTAAAAAGGAATATCTCCTAGTAGAATTATCCAATGAGGTTGTTCCATACATGGTTAGAAATAAGGAGAGACATCTAAATATTTTTTGTTGATCACCACGGCATAATCTCCCTATAACTTAATTAAAATTTTGAAATTTCCAAAACCTGTCAAAACTGTCAAGAAACTGAAACAGTTTCTGGACTGTTCACTATTTTTACCATAACTCCCAGTAGAATCAGCTAATGGAGGTGTATTTTATATAGTTGGAAAGTTTTGGAAGTTCTCTCGAACTTTTATCTTCACCTACAGAACAGAATCCATCTCTAACCTATCCCAAAGTTCAAATTTCACAAATCGGTAAAATCTGTACAGAACCTGGAACAGTTTCTGGACTGTTCACTAACTCGATCATAATTCGCTGTAGAAAAATCAAATGAAGGCATGTGATATATTTATCGAATCCTGATGAGATGTGTAACAATTTTGTCATCTAAATTCCTGGGAAATTTTGAATATATCTGTATAAAAATCTGCAGACAAATCAGCCCTAAACAAATGAGGTTCTGTCAAAATTTCTCAAAAAACTGTCAACTTTTAAATTACATATGTCATGATCCAGAACGTCTATGAGGGCAAGTAAATAATGGTTAGGAAGACATTGAAGTCCTATACAACTTTCATTTTCACACCCAGAGCAGATTCCTAAGTTAAATATGTGAAATCTTCAGAAGAATAGAATGGTTCAGGAACACAAATCTGGGATATCGTTCTGTACTTTTCTGTTATTTGCTCATTACCCTCTGCATACAAGGCAATCTGGTTCATGTGATACACAGAAGAAAAGCTTATAATGAGTGCTACAACTTGGTAATTCTGGACATGATTAAATTATGTCCAGAAACACATGGAAAAGTTGGATCAATGTATGTGCACACTTAGGATATGCTGCAGCAATGCTCCAGATTTGCTGTAGCTTTGAAATTCTATATCTCTTGAACCAAAATTGATATGAGGGTAAATGAATATTCGTTGGAAATATACGAAAGTTAAATTTAACTTCGGTATTCAACTCAAGTTATGAAATTGCTATTATCATGATCAAAATTTGGAGTTAGTACAGACTGGTCAAATTTGGATAGTAAATCAATCGGGCAAGTTTAAATGTAGTAGAAATAAACTAGCGCCGATGTGATACATCCTTGTGGAATTAAAGATGTAAACCTGACTGAAACGCTAGTTGGTTTGATATGAAGGGATTTTTATAGCTACTGCATTGGAACTTTAAGGGGGAAGGAGCGTGCTCAAGTGACTTAAATGATCAAGTGGCATTTTATTTCCAAGAGAATGCAACTTCAAGCTCAAGGTTGACCCGTCATAGAAGAAGTATAAGCTCAACTCCATTAGTGCTATCGAGGAGGACATCAAGCACCACTACGATTGAAGAGAAGATTAAGTAAAGCACCATTAAGGACAACTTTAGTAGACTTGATCCTATGCCTAGTGGTATTCTACCATGGAGATGAATTGGTTAGAGTTGTCACGCAGAAATGATTCTGTGGTTCAGCAAGTGCAGCGAAGATTTAGGTGCAGAAATAGATAGCTCGATTAGAATGTGTACACATTTGCAAAGGTTAAAGTTGTGTAGTATAGTGCTCACCATTCCTTGCTTTCTTAGTTAAACTTGAATTCCGCAACCTTGGTCAAGATATGAGAAGGGCATTCCTTATTCAGCACTTCTCAAACACTGTGAAATTGGGATAATCCTTACCGTGTTTGAATTGTTATACATACTTTTGCTCAAATAACAAAAACGAATGCACCATACCTTATGCATAGTTTCCCGCGGGATTGCATTGTGTCTGCATAACATCATCCGATTTGTAATGCATCATGATACATGAGTCATAAGTAATTTTGAGCAAGAATGTGTATCTCAGTTCAAAGAATTGAGTATTACCAAATAATCTTGATTGCTTTTCCAACTCTAGTAATCACCACCTTACTTGCTTTATTGTGGTTGAGTAATACCGGGGAAACTGATTACTCAATCATCCTTGCAGTTCAACTAGGAGTTGAACCTTTATGCTTGACTTGTATAGCTTCAAGTATCTTAGTTGTGAAAACAATACCACTTTGATTCATGAGGTCCTCCCTTAATTGATAAACCTCAGTAGAAACCTTGATTCTCTATGTTCGCAAGATTGTCATCTTATGTTTGAGCTTGCAAAACTCTTTGACTCGTGTTGTATGGTGATGTTGACATATCCAGAAACCTTGTAGTTGCCATACATTAGTGACCTTGCTGTGTTGAGCACATAAGAGAGATAAAACCGTTACTACTCTTATGTCCCAGCAAAGTGATCCGATTGTTGACTACATGCATGAGAAACCCGATCTGAATGAGGTTAATGATTCGTTGTTTAATCACGCCAAACCATATTGATTCACGATTGGAAAATACTACACTAAGCTTTAAGCACTCGGTCACACAAAGCCAAAGTTGAAAGCAGCTGCATGTTACTTAAGGTAGTCAAGATGCTCAAGAGAGTTGATGAATAAGTGTTGATTCTCCGAGTACAAGACTAGGATAGTAAAACCTTCATAAGAGGAACATCAAGAATTAAGGAAGCTAAATAGTAGAAAACCCTATGTGACTCCAACCCAAATGAGGTTACTTCCTTTTGACGTAAAGAAAAAGACCTCAAGACACCAACATAACTTCGCATCAGAAAGACGCAAACTGATATCATTCACGCCGAGCATCCGAATCAGATTTACAATAAGAAGACTCAAGTCACAAAAGCTGGACAGTGTGGTTTACAAGATAATCTAGATTAACCACACTTTCAAGGAAACCACATGAGAAGGTGAGAAGTTTCACAAGTCCATTTGCTAGGAGTTGTTAGCGTCGTATCACCGCTAACCTACTTTACCCTCGCTCTTGTCCAACAGAATCTCGGGACGAGATTCTTCCAAGGGGGAAGGGATGTAAAGTCCCAAAAATGTTAATGATGCAATTCAGTTATGGCGAGAATTAGAGTATGAAAGAAAATATGAAATTTTCATGACATGGTTAGAATAAATTCAAATGAATGGCTTGAAAATTTCAAACTCATTTAAAAATTTATGTTAAAATTAGCAAAATGGAGGAAAGTGAAACAGCAACTAGTTAATTTAATTAATTGGGAGTCCCCGCTGGTTTCTGGAAGAAGACAGAGAAAGGATAAAGCAAAAGTTTAATTATGAATTCAAATTCAAATTCAAATTTTAATTTCAAATTCGAATTGGTAAATTCTTAGAAATCATTTCACAAATGGACTTTTCATAAATTATTTAGCAACCCTGCCAAAATTCAGAATTTATGGATATATTTTGTCAGCCCAAAATTGAATTTAGAAGAAAACGGGAAAAGGGGAGAGGTGGACCCCACCTGGCAGTGGTCCAAAATAGTTGCCGACTCTGTTTTCACATGCTCTGCCTCCCGGCCCGCCACGGCGATGGTGCATGTTGCCAGCGCTTGCTAAATCCAGAAGCCAAAACCTGTGATGCTTGCTCATTCTTATCCCTGACCATACACGTTCCATTTTTCCTGGGACTAGCTTGGTTCCTTCCTCTCAGTGCAGAGCAAAAACTTATGCTCTGTTGATTGCCGCCGTCGCACACCAGGCAGGCAGTCGACGCCAGCGCATTTGTGTTGTTCCTCGCCTCGGAAAGCTTGCAGACTACGGCGCCGACACCCTCTCTACCTCCTCAACCGAAGACTGACGTCTTTCCCTGCACGGGCGAGCTCTACCGGCCGCTTTCTTCCATGTTTCACCACCGCGCCCGTGCTGCATCGATGTCCGGCTGTCTCCGACGCCTCATCGCCCAACCGTACCAGCTAAAGGGCGCACAAGACTTTCCTTTCCATCCTCGACACGCGCCTCGCGGCTTGCTGCGACATCCTGAAGAAAACAGAGGCGTCTTCTTCTCCTTGCCGCCGCCCTAGCTGCACAGCGTCGTCCAGCTGACTCCGACAGTCCCGTGCCCCTCCAACGCCGTCCTAAGGTTGCCTTGAACCTCCATTTTGTCTCTTTGCTGACCTATGTTTGTTCCATCGGCTCTGCTCATGGAATTTGGCTTTTCTCCTATAGGCGTTCACCCAAGTCGTGGTAATTCTTATTAGAAATTCTCTTCGCATATGGTTTCCCACATCCTCCAACTGACACCAAAGAATATACATAACCGAACGATTCTTCCAGATCAATCCATTCGAAAAATAATCAATAAATGACGCCAGCAGGTTAGATCTTGCAGCCGCCACCATTGAAGAGCTTCACTCGCCGTTGCACCCAAAATTCCTGCCATCCGCTGCACCAATCAACCACATTCCGTCGTTCTTCACCTCACTACAATCCTTTAGGCTTTGTAATGACAATTTTGGTGCATTCCATAAAGAGATCGACGTCGCCGAAAGTCGGCCGCCATGGTGCCATCACCGCCGGCCGACTGCAGCCATCCCCGGCATCCCAGTGAGCTGTGGACGGATTCCCCTTGTCGCGGTCGCCATTTTTGGCAAGTCCTTGACGCCGTGCATCACCTCCGGCGAGGTGCCAGCAAGCTCCGGCCGCCCTGGTCTCCATGGCCACCTCCCGGGCCATTGGGGAAGAAGACCCACCCGTAGGATCCTTTGTGGCTGTTAGATCCATGCAGCTGTGCCCTTTTAATCCATAGCTTCTGTGTGGCCGAAATGTGACTGGATAGGTTAAGACAGTGGGCCCGGCCTCCAGTGAAACAATGGGTTTTCTATTTAAAACAAATTCCAGAAACTGTACAAAATTAAGAAATTCACCACTCATTGTAGAAATTCCCAAATATCATGAAACAAATTTTGTTGGGTTCCTCATGTCAAGTATTTTGCAGTGATGCAAAAAAATTAGTATGAAAACCAGTTTAATTTTCTAAGTAATTTCTTTTCTAAAAGCCATTGGGAACTTATTGCAGGAGAGTCCCTCAATGGAAAATTCCCAAATTTTGCCAGAATATTCTTCACATGATATTTGAATCCTAGTAACAGTTTCATCTCCATTAACCTTAATTAAGTTAGGTTAATTAATGATCTTTGCTCAGCTTAATGGAAAATACCAGAAAATAATAGTAATATCTCCAGAAAATGGCAAACCCTTGTAAAATCAATATCTGCCTGTAGGAAGCTTATAAAAATGTCAAACCAAATTTTGTTAGACTCTACATGAACAGAACTATCTGGAAAACACACTTTGACTCATTCCAATGCTACAGTTTTCCATGAAAATTCAGACAAGCTTAAACACTTATAGAATTTTGTAGACCAAAGTATTCCGTTCCTGCAGCTGGAACTTTGCTGGGAGATCCTCCATGACATTAGAAAGCGCCTGTAGAAATCTCAGCACCAGTGGACCTTCTTCACTCATGTATTTGGATAAAGAATCCCCTATGTCCATTACATTGTCTAATTCTTTCATATCCAATTATTCCTATTCTTCATTTTGATTTCTTCTTGTTCCTGTATACCACAACAGCAGGACTTATAATCTTAGTTAGTGTTACTCCTTCCTGAACTATTAACACCTTCACTTGTTCAAGTACTAAGTTACATTCTTCCCATTTCATATTGCATTCTATACCTTGATCTTTCTATGTTCCAACCTAATCTCTCTTTGTTATCTATATACACCCAAGTCCAGCAGTTTCACATCAACAGCCTTATGATTCTTGAGTTTCTGCATCTTCATGTAGTGATTTGCTAAGTGCCTTCTTATGCGCGTATTCACTCCATACATGGACTCCCCTATCTTCCAATGTAAATTTACCTCTGTTTCTCCACACAGCAGAGACATGCCCATTCCGAGCTGAGTTAATTCTTTTTGAATCATAAACCATTTCACTTACTATTTTACTAAGTTGCACTATTCTTATATGCATTTTCATATCGATAGTGATCACGACGATGACACTCGACAAGTGGAGATGAACGAGGAGCACCGCTTGGAGGAGGAGACACAAACTTGGATCTTGCTGCAAGCAATCTCTCATCTTGAGCAGCAGCAAGGGTATTTGAAGAATGGCATCGACTCAAAGCTCCAACCCATGATCAAGCATCTGACTTCATTAACATTTATCTAGTCACAACCTAAGGCAAGTCCTGGTTTGAATTGAAGTATTTTTTTAATGTTTTGCTTTATACGCACTGTACTGAATAGACTTGATATGTGCATTAGGTATATGTTGATTGAATACCTCACATGCATGACCAGATAATCCTTAGAGTGGATGGGTAGTATAAGACTCCATCGTATTATTATTGCTATGCTTAACGTTAATTTAGAAGATCGGTATAAGTCAAGTATGCTGGACACTACTCGCGAGATTGGTCACATTTTATAGACCACAAGTTAAGTAGTTGAGTTCTACTTGCGAGAGAAGTCGAGTTAGGAAAACCTACTTGCAAGATGTCACTATAGTGTTCACTCTTTAATATGATATGTGGACGGGAATTTGTGTAGGTTGGTTTGCCCACATTGTGCCTGGGTCGGTAATGGCGAGGCAGGTGTTAGGAGATGGATTGGTCCACGTTTGTCTTGATTAAGGCCCGTCTCGTCCTTGACTTTGTTGAGCAAGTTTGAACTATACAATAAGCATATTGGTTATATGAGACCCAGGAAACCGATGTACCTTGAGGATCCTATGTTGGAACCTTTTCAATCGGCTTAAGCTGTCGGCTGTTAGTACAATGGAGTCAACTTACTCAAGAACATCTCACAGCGGAGGTGCACCTTGAGGGGAGCTTGTTGTTTGGGTCGATCAAACTATTTCGATGTGGTTGAATCTTGGGAATGATGGCTGCATGCGACATCAATGGAGTGTGCTGTCGCAACTTCGAGTATGGGCGTATGTGTCGTGCAGTCCGCGTGTTTTGATTCGAGTCACTGTCGCTCGCGGTTATGGATTGAGCATACATTGTCACTGAGTCTTGATGTAGTAATAAAGAGTAGTGGAAAGATTATGAATATGCTGCTATGATTAATATTTTGTATTGCAACCTTGGTTGAATTAGAACTACCACGATGAAAGTTATCATTTCCAAACCTTTAAATTAAATGAAGCTTATGCAACTTTGGGCGAGTATCATCATGGATGAAACATTCTTGTTTGATTGTGGAATTCACAATGATGCTATGTCCATGGAATGTATATGCTACTTTAAAACTGACCACTAAGGATTTACTTTTGGCGAGTCTATTTCTGCAAATTTGGCTTTTCAGTCTTTAAAGTTTCCAGCATGTAGAATTTCATGCTTTAGGTGAGACGGTTAAGTCTTGTTGAGCCTTGTGTTCACGGTTGCTATATTGCAGTTCTTGTAGGTATTATAGCTTATTCTTGTGTTGTGGTTGTCCGTGAGACCTAGAGTTTGTCAAGATGTCTCTCTCACGGAAACCTTGCTGCTGCTTACCTGTTTCGTGTTGCTAGTGAGAAGCGTCTGCGGGCATGGACGGCTTCTCTTGTGCATAGCTAGTTGAGAGTATGAGTATGTGTATTCCGATGCGTTGTATATTATGTTGTAAAAGAGAATCGTCTTGTAAAATAAAATATTGTGTTGGTTATTTTGTATTGCTTTTCTTGTGTGCTGTTGGGTGCCGCATCCCACGGCACCACCCAATGCGATTCCTGGAACGTGTGGACCCCAGAATGTGTGGACCCCAGTCACCACACTTTCAACTTCTCTCACCACAACTTTTTTTGTTTACACTATGCAGCAGTAGCTGTTAACCTGTCACTCAACAGAGAACCCGGATCAACTGAAGTGGTGCAATATGCAATAATTAATTATCCCTTGCCAATTCAGACAAATTTATCTCACGCTAAACAAACAATGCCATCTCAAAATGTCATCACACTCACAATAAATAGTTTCAGGGCATAAAACATTTGATTTTACTACCCTAATAAACCTGACCGTTATTGCACTCTCAATGGATCAAGCTACGCTGGGGTGCCTGATCTTTATCCAGGTTGATTCATGCACAAAAAAAGTGCACCTGTTAAATAGGCACTTTATTTCTTACCAGTACTGTAACTTCACTAGTAGCCACTACAGCAAATGCATGCCTTCAACATCAGGATTGTGCATTCAATGTTATAAATTTCCCACTAAATCAAAGTTGCGGCAGAATCGGTAAGTGCTAATCAAAGTGCTAATCATTAAAAAATGCTAGGCCACCGTGGGGGGCGGCCAAGGTGGGGAGGGGGCGGCTACGGTGGGGGGCGTCCACGGTGAGGAGGGGGGCAGCCACGGTGGGGGGCGCCGGGAAGGGGGTGTTGGGGAGGGGGCGGCACACAGGAAAGGGGTGCCGGGAGGAAGGCGGTGCACGAGGAGGCGGCAGCGCCTGGGGAGAGGGCGCTGGGGAGGGACGTCGTGGATGGTGCGACGCAAGGGTAGGGGGCGGCGGGGAGAGGCGGCGGCGTATCTCGATGGCACGGTCCACCTCGGTGGATGGTGGCAGCAGCAGCCCTCGACCATAGTGGATGGTGGCGTCGGCGGCCCTCAACGGCGATGGTGAAGGCGCGACGCGGCGGCGGCGGAGGCAGGCGGCGGGGGCGGTAGTTGGAGGAGCTCAGGCGCGAGCCAAATGAGGAGCGCAGAAGCGAAATGAGGAGCGCGCGATGCAGGGAGTCGGGAAATAATCCCTAATTGTAATTAACGATGGTGTAGGTCAGCCATCATCAATTACGGCTTAATTGACGACGGTCAAAGGAAACCATCATCTATAGCCGCTCGTCTGGGCCCGACTGTCGGTCCATATTGATGATGGGGCTAATTGACGACGGTTCACTGTCATCTTTTAGTTATAGACGACGGTAGAAGGTCAACCGTCATCAATTAAGGCGTAACTGACGACAGTTGGATTTAGCTGTTGTCAATTACTTAATTGATGATGGCACAATTGTCAATTAATTTGGCCGTCGTTTATTTTCACGATTCCTGTAGTGTCTAGCATACCCGACTCCCAAAGATGTGATGAACATGCAGTGACATGACAAATGGGGTTAGATACTTAAAGAGGCAGCTACCTGCCCGACAAAAGCTCTGAAGCCCGAACCAATTCGTTGGAAGCTCCCCTTGCATCTATAAAAGGAGATGCCCCGAGGTTAAGAAAAGAGGGAGAGGGCGGAAGAAAAGAAGATAAGAAGAGGAGATAGGAAGATAGCTTCTAATTCCTAGTTTCACACAGTGAGAAATAAGCCAGACAAGTAGGACGTAGGGTTATTAGTGTTCGGACATTCTGAACCTAGGTAGACTCGTGTTCGCCGTTCAATCGAGCTAGAATCATACATTTCAACACTATGAAAGTTGTGCACCCCACTCCAAATCTCTAAACAGGTGATTCAACAATCCCTCATATGCTGATTCCAAACAACATCGACATAGGACATGCCAGGTAGGGGGGTGCTGAGTTTTTGTGGTGACTTGCACCATTATTGGCACTGAGTTCTTCATTCATCTGCGCTGAGGTGGGAAATTTGTGGTTCGTGCCATTTGAAGGATCAAGCTTTGCTCAAGGGACTTCGTCGAATTTATCGCCGTTTTGGCGAGGAAGGGTAGAAGACTCCGCTCAGGGGACTCCACTCAGGTTTTCATTTGTGTTAGCGTGGGGGACAAGATGCTCGGGTGACCCATGAGTGCATTTGTGAGCGATGTTGCGTGGTACGGTGGAAGCCATACCGCTACGATAGTCTTAGCACCTTGTTGGTATTTCTTACAATCACAACATAAATCAACAAATGCACCAAGTACCATTGTAGCATTTCACCTATGACTATCCCAATGATGTCGTATTTATCCCAAAGGAAGGTAGTGAAACAAAGATGTCACTATTCTTATGATTAAGGTATAAAGTACTATGTAATTTTCATAACATGGGTAACTTGATAATATGGGTAGTGTGACACACATCTAAGCAATCTACTACTAAAGATAATGTAGTCCCAGTGAGGGTTAAGCTAAGAAAGGGTCCTTTCTAATGTGCTTCTAATATACTATGCATAGTCTAATAGTGTACATGTGGATATGCTAATGCTGAATGCTAGGGATTAGTGGTCTAACGTACTGAGAATAGGTTTACCTCAGGTAATAATAGAAAAAGTTCTACTAAGAGTCTGTGACATAGCCGAACGTGGAGGATTACAAAGGACGGACATAATTGTCACCACCTGCCACCTACCCCAACAACAACTGGGCCTGTGAAAAATACCTTAGAAGTCCGAATACAATTACCACTCCAAGGCAATGACTAACATACACATCAACCAATGCTGGGACCAAGCACTACGTTATTCATACTAAAATTTTTTATATAATACCTAATTAGACTATAGTAGATGATTATGATGTTCATGATAACATAATAATATTATTACTATACTATCATAATAGCAACTAATCCTATCACATGCATGGATTCCACAATCAAACAATAAACGCTTCACCGAATCATATGAATAAGAGAAGACTAATATTATAATAATGCATAAAGTCTCAAATAAAAGGAAATATACATGAGCCATACCTTTCCTGAAATGGACTTGAGACTAGAGGTTCTTCTCTACAATCTAACCTCCACTAAGGACTAAGAGAACTAGTGTATACAAGAGAGTGATGCTCAAGTGGTGTGCGTTATGAAGTGAGGGGGTGGGGTCCTATTTATACATGGAGTGCGATTGGCTCTTGCCACAATTAGCATGCAAATCATTCATCACCGCCATCAAGGAGCCACAAGAGAGCGTCAAGTGTCGATTGACCGTGTTTGGCACCAGGACCAGGTCGGTCGACCAGGGGACTCAGCCGACTTGGTCGTAGCCCCTCATGCGGTGTGTTTTGTCCAGGTGACTAATAGGTGGGTCCTGAAGCCATTCCTGGGTGCTACACTATTGGATTCTCTAGGATACCCCTGTAAGTGGCCCAGTTGGTCCATGAGATGCCACGTTTCGGCACCTAATTGGCTGGGAGGTTAATTTTTAGGATTGCTTCGCACAATTCTCCTCATTTCTGCAATAAAATGTCTACATGCATTATATTTCCAAGTACAAGTGGAATTATGTTAAATATAAATGTGATGTGTATAAGAAATATTTGTTTCTTCACATAATCGAGTTGTATTGACAGTCAAAATTGTATAGATTGATCTTCAACAAACTCCCCAAGCCTACCCTTTGCTCATTCCGAATCAAAGATGAAGACTTAGATTGTTGATTAGGAGTTGCTACAATATTTTATTTTCAAAAGTACAAAGTGCACAATAAAATATTCTACCTTGTATTGAATAAATTTTCTATGGTACTTCACCCTCTTCCTTAGTAATTTATGGGGTTTATGCCTTCTCTTCTTCTTGGGTGGTTGAAAGATAGAACAACGAATTAAGCATGCCTCACCTAATGTCTAAGTTCCACTTGTATTCCGTAGAGTTTCAACGGTGCTTAATTTCAAGTTCCTCAAATGATACACTCAATCACTGCTTTGTGTAAGTGGAATTTTCCTCACCAAGGCAATGCCTTCCTTGTCCTACATCTAAATAAGGCTTTTTGTGAAGCTTGGTAGGGAATAAGAGTAGGCATATTTGCAACACAACTTTGCTAAGTCAAAAGACTAAGCCTTAGGAGAAACCAACTCATACTTTGATCAAGATTGTTCATGTGTGATGGAGTGGAAGTGGAATTTTAGAATGACTCCTTATTGTGTGGAGTCTCTTTATTGCAAGGATGAAACATAGCTACTTGTTCTCTTTTTTTTTCTCTTTCTTTTTTTTTTCTCATGCTCGTGTGATGTGAGCATGCATTTTCTTTTTCTTTTTCTTTTTCTTGTAGCCATGCCTTCTATTCGTTTTTTTTTTTTTGATAAACTTAAAGAGGGTACTAGACATAAGGAATATTGATTTTCTCTATATGGTGGAGTAGTATGATGGACATTTGCTAACTTCTAGTATAGAAGTTTAGCATGTGCATGTGAAATCTTGATCTTAAAAGTGTGAAAAAAATCTCATATAGGTCTACACTAGTTTGACTAAGCTCAATCTAAAAGCAAATGGCATATGCATGAGGTTTATCAAATTTGAACATTATATGGCTTTGGTAGGAAATTCTAATCATGTGAGGAACTTTAACTTAACCCATTTTATAAGTACTCCAGAAAGTCATGTTTCACTTTCAGTTTGGAGTTTAACAGCTCTATTACTATATCATATCTCACAACAACCTAGAACTAGATTAATCTTATGCTACCCACAAATTCCAAGTTTAAGACAAATTACTTAAAGTCAATAAATGCAATAGTTGGAGAATACTAAGTTGTATACTAGGGACTAGGGGAAAATAAAACAGAGCAATATTCATCATCTCAGCTTATGCAAAGTTAAAATATTCTTACCCTAGATCTTTTCTTTTATTCAAACTATCCTAAACATAAAGGAAGTAAATATATTTTGTTTTTATATATTTTTTATATGCAGATGGTGTGGGAAAATAAAGCAAAATGAGATGCAAGTAGGATGTGATACAATTTACGTCAAGTAGGGGTCCTCCCCCAAGCTTGTTCTTGGTCAAGGTCCATGATAGGTGTTGAATCACTAACGGTGGAAGTAGGCTATGAGGTCGGTCAAACCTTGTTGCATCATGGCTTAGGCAATGGATGTTTGAGTGTCGATGTTGTGCTGCCTCCCATGGGTGCCATGAGCGTGATCGAAGAGTGTTGTAGATGTCGGTTGTCCACACCTCAAGGTCTCCCATGTGTGGGTGTGATTCATCATTATTTGGATAAGGTCACGATAACCTCTCCAAGCCACACAGGAACAACTTGCACATAGCGATGGTGGCAACTCCTTTGAGCTTGAATGGGTTCTTAGAATAGTTAGGAGCATAGTGACCCACTTATTCATAATAACCCTTTGGTTGCTCGTGGAGGGTTTCCATGTCAAATCTCTGACCTCATAGCTATGATTGGTCCTCGGCTTACTTTCCGATAGGTTGCAACCACACCCGTTTTCTCATTGGCTAGGAGGTGTTGAAATGGAAACTCCATTGCTCACAAAAATCGACTTCTTGCATGCATGTATAGTAATATTGCTCATGTGAGCTTCCCCTCTTGGATGGAGAGGGATTGTTAACTCCCGGTACTTGTACAAATGAAACTTCGGGTTGAGTAAACTGAATTTCATTTGTACATCTGAGGAAGAAAAACAGCAAAGATCCATTGGGTCCAATTTTTAGTGTATCTATAAATAATATATTATTCAATGAAGCTCTATAGATAAATCAATTTGCACATTTTCTAAAGCTCCTACTCATGGCAATGTAAGTGATGGATGTACACCCTATGGATCCCTTCATCTTGAAATATTCTAACGATCATGACCGTTTAGAAGAGCAAGTTTTTATCATTTGGATCATGGCCAAAAAGGTTCTCAATTTTATCCTCTCTGAACATTTCTAATGTCCTTCCTAGGAATTTTAAATCTAGTGACCCCATATATGCATGAAATTCAAATCAAAATTATAGTCATCACTATTCCTGGTTTGCTACATGCTAATTTACCCATCAAATTATTCCATAAGCTTTTTTTACTAAACCTAGGTAAAAAAATTTGGCTAAGTCTATTAAACATTAATGCTTATGGGATTCTAGGTGCTGGTATTAGTTCCGTCCATGTAAGGTGACATTCCTTTTGAAAAACTAAAAGGCAACACCAACACTTACTCTCATGAGTGTGCACAAAATTGAATGATGACAGGTGCCAAACTTCCTCATCAATGCAAGAAAATCCATTCAATCAAAATGCAAAGCGAACATGGAAAGTCTAAACTCAAACCTCAATTAAAGGGCAGTTCGGGGCTAAAGGTCTTTGTGTGAAAAACTCATGACCGTGGACTTTGGCGTAGCCTTGGTGTTTGATGTCACATGCCAAGTTGAGGTTCGCGTGGTCATGAATGTGGCTGAAGCTTCGTCTTGCTCCTCCATCTGGCCATTATCTTAAACTTTCCTCTGCCTTTAACACGAAACGAGTTCGATGGAGAATATGCTCTTAAATCTTCATGATGGTGGATTGAGGCTTCCCCTTTCTTGCCAAACCATCTCTTTGCACATTTCATCCTGACTGCGATAAAATCAAGAACAAGCAAAAGAACTCGAAAATGGGTTATGTTAGCAAAAGCAAATCGAACCCCTTGTACAATTGTCTTGTCCAACTTTAGACAACTTAGGCACGCAATGAGGAACAAGATAAAATATTTTGGTTTGAATTAAGAAAATAAATCCAAATGGTCATGTCCCAAAGTTCATATCCAAGTAACTTTCCTTCCCAATCCAAAAATATTTTATTATGTTGGTTGGAAATTTTGATTTCCAACATGCAATTGTCAAAATTCGAACATGCTAAATGCAAATGCAAAATTTGATGGAATAAAATATGTAGTTGGAAAAATATAAATATGAGATAACTATCAATTAAGATATTGGCAAGGACTTACCAAAATTTTAAAGTCCGATGAGGGAGACTTACCTTCGTCCTATTTAGTATGATGGTAAGTCATCCATACCTAGAGAAGAAGGTGTTGATGACTTCTCTTGCTTGACACACCAATCCTTTTTTGGCGGTCATTTGGACAGTGGGGCATGTGGTGTCCCTGTCCTCTCCGTTGCCTTGGTGAAATCTTCATGGCATCGCAATGTCTTTTTCCTCTTGAGGATATTCTTTATTAGCTGAAAATGAAGTCATCCTTCTTCGGGGGTGTCACTTCGACCTTCAAGATGTTCTTTGGATTCAACCCATCCTTGATCTTGGATCGAAGGTTTCCTTGGGCATAACAACATGTGGAATCCACAATATAACAACAAATGCTTCATCCACTATGTCGCTTGCCCAAGGTTGCACGGGCTTGATCGAAGTGTAGGGTCTAACAAGTGAGTGTGGAACCCTTTGATCTTGAATGTTTTCAAGTGACTTATCTTTTGCTAGTAGCTTCCTGGACATGTTGTCATGAATCCTTGCTTGGCCAAGGACATGATACGTTGAGGTAGACTGGTTGAAGTTGAATCCTTTGGAAGTGAAAAAATAATCCTTGCATGCTTGATTGTAACGGTGGGGTTGATTCCACCCTTGACCTCCTTGTGGATGATAACCATTCGAGTTGTTGCTTGGGACCAAAGGATCTCACGAGCCTTTGGAAAATAATTCCTAAGTGTATCATGTTGGCATGGACTTTCACACTTCATGTGGATATCCATGACTTGGATATTCCCGAACACTTCTCCATTAGCTTGATCTTTATGATACTTCATAAGGAGGTCCAATGTAATAGTTGGCATGTCCACCTATTAATGGTGTGCATGTCAAACATACGGAACTAGAGTCATTCATAGATCCATCCATTGAGTAGTGACCTTCTTCTCTTCATCTTTCTCACGATTAATGAGAAGAGGCTCTTCCATATTCAACATGAATGTGAGCATGGGTTGATGATGTCAACCCGTTGTAGGAGTGTTGGACGATGAGCCAACTATCCACCCCATGGTGAAGGCAAAACAAAATATAATCTTGGAGCCTCCCCAAGCTTTGGGATGGATGTCTTTGACTCCTGCTGGTGGTTGGTAAATCCTCTCGTGGAGGGCAATGGTGTTGCCCAATGGGAAGAAGTTGTCAAGGAACGCCTCGAAATACTATTGTAGTTCAGATCTTACGACCTAGTTGGCTTTTCCATGGAACAGGCTAGACAAACACTACCCTGTTTCACACAAATAGAGAAAACAAAGCAAGGGTAAACCTGTGTAATAACTACTAGTACCTATGGCTTAATCATAAGTGATAGCTATCCTTTACTTTCTTCGCCTTCCCTGGCAATGGTGCCAGAAATGCTTGTTGATATTTCTTATGATCACATCATAAATTCGGAAGCACATAATACAGTTGTAGCATTTCACCCGTGAGTATTTCCAAGGGTATCATATTTATCCCAAAGAAATGCGGTGAAGCAAATATGTCACTATTCTTATGATCAAGGTATAGAATACTATGTAATTAACATAACAGTGGTAAGTTGATAATATGAGTAGTGTGACCCACACCTAAGCAATCTACTCCTAATAATAATGTACTACTGGTGAGAGTTAAGCTAAGAAAGGGTCTTTCCTTATGTGCTTCTAATATAAGTATGACTAGTCTAATAGTGTACATGTGGATATGCTAGTGGTAAATACTAGACTTAGTGGTCTAACATATCGAGCATAGGTTTACCTCTGGCAATACCAGATAGATTGCCTCTAAGAGCCTATGGCATAGCCGAACGTGGGGGATTACAAAGATGGACAATGCTGTCACCACTTGCCGCCTACCATTAACCCCTACAACCTGTGGGTCTACAAGACATCCAACTCTAGTTAACTATCCAAGCACCACACTTGCATGCTAAGTAAATACCTTAGAGGTCCAAATACAATTACCACTCTAAGGAATGACTAACCTAAACATCGTTGAACCCATGTTGGGACGAAGAACTATGTTATTCATACTAACATGTTTATATCGTACCTAATTAGGCTATAGTGGAGGCTTATGATGTTTATGATAACATAAGAGCAACTAATCCTACCACATCCATGAATTCCACAATCAAACAAGAAACACTTCACCCAAGTATATGAATAAGATAAGACTAATATAATAATGCATAAAAAGTCAAAAATAAAAGGAAAAATACATGAGCCATACCTTTCCCAAAATGGACTTGGGCTCGGCTAACTTGGTCCTGGCTCCTCCCGCAGTGTGTTTTCTCCAGGTAATTAAAAGCTGGGTCCTCAAGCCATCCCCGACTGCCACACCATTGGATTCTCTCGAACACCCCTCTATGTGGGCCAGTTGATCCATGGGATCCACGTTTCAGCACCTGATTGGTTGGGAGGTTAGTTTTTAGGATTACTTCCCACAATTCTCCTCATTGCTGCAATAAAATGTCTACATGCGCTATTTATCCAAATAGAAGTAGAATTATGTTAAATATAAAGGTGATGTGTATAATAAATACTTATTCCTTCACATAATTTAGTTATATTGATGGTCGAAATTGGTATATAACAATCATCAACACGCATGATAGCTCTCTCAAGTTTGTTCCGAGTGTCGCAGACTCGAAAACCAAGCATGTGTCCACCATGTTTGTCGACACCTATAATGCATTAGATCCCCCTCTATAGGAAGTAATGTAACCTAGAGGGTTCCGACTGAACTCGAGAAGCTGGTACGACAACTCCACATCCTCGTCAGGTTTTCAACAGAAATATTCGGGTGAAATTTATTTTGCAGGTGAAGTGAGGACATCAGGGCGAACTTGTTCCCCATTGTTCTCACTAGCCCGACCCACAAATGGTTGGTAGGTCTCTCGCAGGGTTCCATCTAGATGTGAGGAGAGTATTATCGAGCTTTTCTGGCTCACTTTCAGGTCGCGGTGGAGGAGCAAAGGGCCCTGAGAGTCCTTGACAAGGTCATGCAGTGAAGGGATGCACTACTATTGACGATCATTAAGTACCATTTTCAACCGCCACTTTAACTCATTTTCATGGAGTATCACATGTTTTACATACATCCTATTTACAAATAGCATAGTGACACACGTACTTGGAGAAATTGCATGTGATATTTACCCATATTTAAGGTGAAACACGTCTATATGGTGAATAAACACGACTTTGACCAATCAAATGCCACCGTGCGAACTCCCAGTGATCTAACGGTCCGCATTTAGGCGGGTACCAAAACTTTTTCATTGCGAAGCAGGACCAGGTCCCACAAATCAATAGGTGGATACTACACAATCACATACGCTTAGAAAGGAGCAACCACTCTCTTGTATTAGTATTCTTCAAAGTCTTAGTGGAGTTTAGGCTTAGAAAGGAGCTTCTCAAGTTGCCTAGTTAGCTAGAAGATCTTGGTATGTCTTTTGTACTATTATCACTTATATTGACTTATACATTGATAATTTAGTTAGTCCTTTCCTATACTTATGTTTGGATTACATATTTCTTATTTGATTGTGTACTTCATATATGTGGTAGGAATAATTTTATTATGCTAGTATGATAATGCTAGTTTTATGCAATCATAATCATCATAAGCCTCCACTATAGTCTACTTATGTAAAAGTTTGAACATGTCAGTGTAGAATTACTCGGGTTTAGTTCCCGCATTAGTTCAACAATCTTCAGAATTTAGGATTGTCTTATGTTGAAAGCGGGGATCTAATGTAATTCTTAGTTATGCAAGCATGGCATTTGGATACACAAGTAGTTGTGGATATCTCATATGCCTAGCAGTTGTAGAGGTAGGCAATAGATGGTTGTTGCCAGTCGTTAAGTACCGTTTTCGATCGCCAATTTAAGTGACATTCACGGAGGATTTGATATTTCTTTCACATATGCCATTTAGAAATAACGTAGTTCCACATGTCTTTGGCGAAATTATGCATGCATGTGATTTTATACGTATGTGAGGCATAAGCATAACTATGTGGCAAAGAAACACAATTTTGACCAATCAGGCACGACCTAGAGGATTCATTGGCCCATACGAGCTGAGAACCAACTCAAATGCATAGGAATCACCCATAGCCATGATGAGGGCCCACAAGATGGTGCCATAGTGAAGTTTTAGCTAAAGAGGAGCCCTGGGATTTCGGCCGAACATTCAGTTCACCCAAACCTATGGCTCCCTATTGGTAGTGACGACTGCTTCCTACATATATTCTAGCATCAAAGTGACCTCACTCTCACACACACACTTAGAAGCATTCACTCTCTTGTATAATGTTTTTTTCTAGTGGAGAAGTAGTAGTATGGAGGATCCTCTCTAATTCCTAAGTCTATTTTGGGAAAGGTATGTCTCATGTATCTTTTCTTTTGTTTATAACTTAATTCTTTTATTCCTGTTCACTATCATAACACCTATTCCGGTCGACCAGACACGTAATCAGGTATAGCCACCAGCCTAGATAGAATGGGCGGGGGGAATCTTTTCAGACACAAAATACTTTGGCAAGATGATGGCGATACAATTAGAAACCCGAAAAGCGTGTTTGATTGTGGAATCCAAGGACATGGTTAATAGTTGTTATTATGTTAGCATGGTAATGCAATTGTTATACTATCATAATCACCTAAACCTCCAATATAGTCTCACTAGTGTATAGAATTATCATGCCCATGTAAGAGTAGTTAGGGTTCATGTTACAACATGAGTTTAGTGTTTTGATAGTCTAGGTAGCATTGATTGTCCCATAGTCCACAATTTGTAGAGGAGGGCGGTAGGTGTTGACAACCCTATCTGTTCATTGTAATTCTCCTCGTTCGGCTATGGCGTATGCTCTTGGCGGGAGTCATTTGCCAAGCCAGGATAAACCCATGTCCAATGTGTTGTAACAATAACTCATAGGTATTCTTGAATGTGGCCTAGAGGGGGGGGTGAATAGGACTTTTTGAAATTTGTGGGAACCCGCAACACTTAACAACCAGTTTAAAACCAGAGATATCGGACTAGTCCGGTAAAGTGCAGACTAGTCTAGTTTGTACCGACTAGGTTGATTAAGTTTGATCGATTAATTTGATTCTTCGATGTATGCAACAGAAATATACAATCAAATGAAGTGTTGCATGGTTATGGACTAGGGTATATCACAATTCAATCTTATATTTAATGCCTCAAAGTAAAGTAAGCAATAATGATTGAAACCCTAGATTATTGTGATGAATAAGAACGATGAACACAAAACAAGACACAAGGATTTATCCTGTGGTTCGGCTCCCACAGAGGCAACCTACATCCACGTTGAGGAGTCCACAAAAGGATCGGGTCTTCTCCAACCCTAACCTCGTTGGATCGCCACGAATGCCAATCGTCTTCCACTTATCACAAAGGGGTGAATAACCGAATTCAGAGGGGCCTTCTCACACTTTGAGGGCTCCATTAGATTACAACACGAAATGCCACCAAGAACGCACTCAAAAGATTACAATGAAATCACAGGAGTGTGTTAGAGAATTAAACCAAGAGCTCAATGCGTGTTGAACGTGTCTTTCCAATGATCTAGAGTGTATCCTCAAAGGATTGATCTTTGTTGCACTTAATTTCATGGAGAGATGTGTTTTTGAGGCTCTTGGGAGGTGTGACGGCGCTGGGGATCGAGAGAGTTTCAAGTTGGGCTGTGCACATCTATTTATATGGGGTTTCTAAAAGTGAACATTAGGGTTTAGAAGGATCGGACTAGTCTGTAGTGGTCACTGGACTAGTCCATTGTGCTATTTGTAGCAAACCCTAAGTGTCCCGAAATGTCGGACTAGTCCGGCTAGGAGCAGACTTGTCCGATTTCTCTTCTGGAAATCTTCGGACTAGTCCGATAGACATCGGACTTGTCCAGACAGTGAAACCCTAAGTGGTTATGGGGACAAGTCCACACTTGGAGGACTTGTCCGATTTAGATCAGAGAGTTTTTCGCACTAGTCCGTGCTAATATCGGACGTGTTCGATTTAGATCCGAACGGATATCGGACTAGTCCGGTGGTGATCAGACTTGTCCAATTGTGTGTGACTTGTGAAGTGTTTTGAGGACTAGTCCGCACTAGGAGAACTAGTCCGATTCTAGTAAAATAGATATCAGACTAGTCCGATGGATATCGGACTTGTCCGATCTTGTGCAGAAAGGATATCGGACTAGTCCGGTGACATTCAGACTAGTCCGGTCCTGTATAACTTTGTGCAATGTGTGTGTGTGTAATTGTGATTGAGCTCTTGGGATGTGTTTCCTTAACACACTACATACACAATGATCTACTATTCTTCTTCCTTGAGCTCATTTCCACTTTGCTCCTCATTCTCCCTTCTTTTTGGCACTTTGCTTATTTTGCTATTAAAACCTGTGCTCATCTCAACAAAGAGGTTAGGATCTCATTTGCTTCTCATAAATCATCCAAAACCCACAAGGGATTCCTAGATGCACTTTCAATCTCCCCCTTTTTGGTGATTGATGACAACCAATTGAGATTTCACAAAATGCGATAAAAATTGAGATTTTCATAAAGCATGCACATATGAGTCTAAAATACATCAAGCAATAAAAACATAATCCATTTGTGCATTCTTTGTGGTGGGATGCATAACTAAGTATATTGAAACAATGAGAATTACATAATTGACATTAATCAACCAAAACCAAGCATATATGTCATTCTAGGAGCAAAATCACATAACTTAACAATTACTTCTCAAAAGATCATAACATTGCATCACAGAACCATAATTAACTTAAGAACGTAGTTAAAGCTTTACAACCCACAAAATAGTCAAAAAGCATAAAAGAGAGCTCTCTCCTCGCATTCTACAGCTAAGGCTAAGGCTCCCCCTCTATCTCCCCCCCTTTGGCATCAAGACACCAAAAAGAAGGAGAGGAGGGTCCTAAGGTCATCACTCTTCGCTGTCAGTCCTCTCATCGTCGTCTTCGTCATCTTCATCTTCAGCCTAATGAGGAGGAGGAGGAGGAGGAGGAGGAGGAGGAGGAGGAGGTGCGGAGCCACTCGAACCCCCAATGCCAAAGTAGGCAAGCTCGGAGGGGGTCAAGGGCCCGAGCTCAGTGATGTAAGGGTCGGAGTCCTCAGAAATCACTGGAGATCCAATGGGGTCGATCTCCAGCTTCTGGCAAATCTGTTCCACATTTGCCTTGACATACTTCATGTCTTCCTTTCTCTTCTTGTTCAGCTTGTGAGCCCTCACTTCGGCCTTTTTGCAGGAAGCAAATATAGCAGCCAAGTACTTGAAGATCCCACTGGCGGATCCCCTTTGAGGGGCTGCCCTACTGGTAGGGGCAGCTCTGGCATCTTTAGTTCTTCTTGCCGGAGCCTCAGGACTGGAGGCTAGCGAGGGAGCAGCCTGGACACTTGGCTTTTGAGGCATCTAAGGCCTCAAGGGTAGGTGCTCCACATCCTTGACGAATTCAATCCCGGTGACCTTCTCGATCACAAACATCAGATATGGGGCATACCCAAAAGACCTGTTGGGTGTGCAGGATATGTTGACCATGTCATTCCACATGTAGTCCGCCACATCAAACTGGCGGTCCTTGCTTATCACTCTCATCAATGTCCTGAGATAACCCTGCACACTCCCGGCATTTCCATCCTTGGGAGCGATGGTCTTCCTCAAGACTCTATTGAGCACCACAATGAACGACTTCATGTTCTTTGTGGATGGAGGGTTGAACTTGGAGTTTGGCTCATATAGGAACTTCATCCTATCCTTCTCAATGGCACCTATGTTATGGATGATTAAGCTGTCACATCCGGAGGTGTCAAGATGAAGCAGACTTGCAAAATCTTCTTGAGTGATACTGTACTTGGATCCATGAGTCATCCAAGTAACACTTTCCTCATCTTCACTTGAGAAATGGCCTGTTGCAAATAATTGTGCTATAACCTCATCATTCCAGTTGTTCCTGAATGCAAAGAGGTCCTTCAGGCCATGCCTCTCAATAGCTTCCACCGCTTCAGTGAACGGGGAGCAACCCTTCTTCTCAAAGTGTGCCCAATCAATCCATTGACTGCGCACAACCGGTTTCTTCATTGGGAGATACACGTAGAAATCTGCATGGAAGTTGCACCAAAATCTGTCGTTGGCAGCTTGCTTCGGTCGGCCATACGAATCAATGCTTCTGAACTTTGCTGCCGAATCACTGCCTTTCCTATTGAGCTTCTCTTCTGTGGGGTCCCGGACCCCTTCCCTCAGAGCATGCAGCTTCAATAGGCCAACTGGACCTGTTGCTATGCCTTTGCCCTTGCCTTTGGCTGGGTGGGCACTTGCCGAGCTAGGGCCACCACCGGTGGTAGCCCTAGAAGCTGGCACCTTGGAGGTCGGCTTCTTTGCTAGAACTTTCCTCCGAGCCTGTGGAGGGGACGGAGCTGACTCGGATGGTCTCTCTTGGCACTTCTTGCCAAGACTCGTCGAGGTCCGAGGTGCCACCTCGTGGTCCATCTCGGCCTCAAAGTCGGAAACTTCGTTGTTTGAGCTTGACATACCCTGAGAATGAGTTGAGTAAGGCATGGATGAGTATGAATGATACAAGGAATTGTTGTGAAAATGGATAGCAAGGAATTGCATTGAGGAATTGAAAAGTTAGGTTTTGAGTTCAGAAAAATTGGACTTGTCCGGTTAACAGGCACGGACTAGTTCGGGGGACCGGACTTGTCCGTGCATGGACCGGACTAGTCCGGTATTCATCCTCAAAAACCTAATCTACTAGACAAATGGTGATTCCTAATGCACAACAAGCGTAGCATAAACGTAATACATTAAGGAGGCATGTATATAGCGAAATATGCTAGGCTATTCGATCAATAATAAAGAAATTTGGAATTTCTATGGTTTGAGTGAAAATTAGAGAATCGATTGGAACTTGGAGATGAGGGTGTTGAAGGCCGGACTTGTCCAAGAACTTCAATCCCGATGCGATGACGATCAAATTCCACCCAAACTTTTGAAGTTCCGATGGAGAAATCAAGGAATCGCCTTGGGAGCTTGAATGTGGCCTAGAGGGGGGGGTGAATAGGCCTTTTGAATTTCCTACACACTTAATAGAATAGTCAAAAACTTGGTTGGCTGGACTAGTCCGGTTGCGTGGGCAGACTAGTCCGGTGTGCAAGATGTATGTGTGTTGATCAGGTGTTAATTGAGAAATTAAATTTCTTTAGCAGCAGAATTAAGAACAACTGATATTTATACTTGAAATTAATATAAGAATGCAGGTGTAACTTCAAATTGCCTTAAGTTAATGTTTAGCACTTAAGTGATCTAATGAACAAAATTTAAAGTAAATGAGACACGAGACACAAGAATTTTTCCCGAGGTTCGATCTCACAACGTGATCTACGTCCTCGTTAAGGAAGCTCACACAGAGCCGGGTCTCCAACCCTTTTCCTCCTCAAGTCACCACGAAGGCCGACTTGATTCCACTATCACGGGTAATCACCAAGTTTGTGGCGGCAACCTCACACGTTGAGGGCTCCCACGAAAATTACAATGAACAAGTGATCAAATACACTCAAAAGTATTACAATGCAGAGTATGAGTGTAGAAAGATCAAACCCCAAGAGCTCGCGATGAAAGAACGATGATCTCCCAATCCCGAATCCAAGTGTTCAATTGATTTCACTCTTTTTGAACTTTAGATGTGTGGGGAGATGTGTTTTGGGCTCTTGGGACTAAGTGGCGGCGCTAGGGTTTGCTCTTTTTTCAATATTCGATGTGTGTCATCATGGGAAAGTTGTGGATCATCTATTTATAGGGTTTCCAAAAGCTAGCCGTTGAAAAACCCTAACACCGGACTAGTCCGGTGCAAGTACGGACTTGTCCGGTCTTAACATGTTTTGAGGTCTAGAAAGTCTGCCGGACTAGTCCGGTCCAACCTCGGACTAGTCCGGTACTGTGTAAAGATGACTCCAGAAAGTTCATCGGACTAGTCCGCGGACTAGTCCGATCTCCATAAAAGGGAGTTTACAGAAAGTTCAATGGACTAGTCCGGTCCATGATCGGACTAGTCCGGTCCCTCAGTATGAGAGACTCCAGAAACATCAACGGACTAATCCGGTGGATGCACGGACTAGTCCGGTCTCCTTGTGAGTGTGATTCCAGAAAGGTGAACGGACTAGTCCGGTCCATGATCGGACTAGTCCGATGCTTTGTGAAAGTTATGTTAATTTTAATCCCTTATCCTCACGCAAAGTTGTGAGCTATTGGAGTGTGTCTTTCAAACACTCCCTATACATTCAAATCTATTTTGGTCTTTCGAGCTTCATCAAAGTATCTCTCTTTGAACACCACTTCATTTTTCACCTTTTTGTGTGCACCGATATGTCTCACTTGTTTGTCCTGCAATCATCTCAGTGGTTTCATTAGGATCTCATATGTTTGTCATCAATTAGCCAAAACCCACAAGGGATATCCTAGATGCACTTACAATCTCCCCCTTTTTGGTGATTGATGACAACCATTTGAGATATCACAATTGAGAGTAAAATCTTGATTTTCATAAGGTGTCCACATATGAGAATAATGATAAGTCCACAAAAAGCTTCTCACATATGCACACACCTTATGGTGGGGTGCCTAACAAGTGTGTGATCAACAGGGTGTGATGTAGTAAAGATAATCAACAATGAGTATAAAGATAATCATCCAAGCAACAGTAAGCATCACACATAAGAGAGGGAATAGAGCATTACAAGGTTTTAAAATTTAGTACACATGTCCTTGATCACAAAAACTTAAAGACACCAACTACTCTTAAACTAATAGTCTTAATCTCTCCTAGTTTCAATCTCTCCCCCTTTGGCATCAAGGCACCAAAAAGGGAAAAAATGAGGGAAATCACTCATCGCCACTCTCTTCCTCCGTTTCAGTCCGGTCCTCATCTTCACCATCATCATCATCATTCACCGGAGCGGACTCTTCCTCGGAGTCCTCGAAGGCAGGCGGGGATCCCACCGGCAAAATCTCCATCTTATCGCATATAGCTTTGATGTTGGCATTGCCATATTGTTGATGCTTCTTTTGCCTGACTTCAATCTTGCGGTAGCAGGCAAAGATGGAGGTGAGCATTTTGAGCACACCCCCCGAGGGTTCACGAGCAGCTGCAGAGCTGGGAGGAGCATCTGAGGATCTAGGTGCATTCACATCCCGAGCCTGTTTAGTCCTCCTCTCAGTCTCAGGGGAGGGAGGTGCATCAGGAGCTGAAGGTAGAGTATACTCCGTAGGATTTTGTGGCTTCATCCCCGTATGGTGAACATCCTTGACGAACTCAAGTCCAGTCACCTTCTCAATCATGTACATGATGTACGGGGCATACCCGCAAGATCTGTTTGGAGTGATTGATATGTTCACAATGTCATTGTAGATGTATTAAAAGACATTGAATGGTCTCCTCCCACCAATGACCTTCATTAGGGTCCTCAAGGTCCCTTGAATAGTCCCCGCATCTCCATCCTTTGGGGCTATTGTCTTCCTCAAAATTCTGTTGAGGACCACATAGAAGGGCTTCAAGTACTTGATACTGGGAGAAACATATGGAATCCTTGTGTCATAGAGAAATTTGAGCTCATCCTTCTCCAGGGGTTGCAGGTTGTGGATGACTAGATCATGATCCAAGGTATGCTCAAGGTGGAGAATCCTTGCAAACTCATCATAAGTGACACTATACTTGGATCCATGGGTCATCCAAGTAAGACTGTCTCCATCACCCCGAGCAAAGTAGAGAGTAGAGTAGAATTGGGCGATCACTTCATTGTTCCAGTCATTCTCAAAGGAGAATAGTTCTTTCAGTCCGTGCCTTTCCAGGGCCTCAACCACCTCATGGAAAGCAGGATACTTCTTTGACTGCATGTACCCGATGTTCACCCATTGACTCTTCACAACGGGATTCTTCATCTTCATGTACACATGCTCATAGTAGTCGGCATGGAAGTTGCTCCAAAATCTTGGGTCTGAGCATTGCCGAGGCTGAGCATACACGTTGACCTGCCTGAAGCTGTCGGCAAGCTCACCCCCTTTCCCAGTGAAATCCTTGCTTGAGCGCTGCCGGTTGCAGTGACTTGGGTTCTTCATTTTCAAGGGTCCAATGGGACCACTAGCAAGTCCTTTCCCTTTGTTGAGAGTCCTCTTTGGCCCTGAGGAACTCTCACCGGCCTTTCCTTGGGCCTTCTTCACCACTACCCTCCTTTTCTTGGGCAAGTTGTCGTCGGAGGGTGGAGAGTGCACATTTACATCATGCCTTTTTCTTCATGTACCTCTCCTTGGCTCTTTGCACTTTTTCGCGCTCAACTTCTTCATCAACACGGAAGGAGCTGTCATCTGAGCTTGAAGACATCGTGCCTAACAAGGAGTGCATGATTGAGATGAAGATGAACTGGAAATGAAGGTGATACTAGGATTCAAGTGTCAGAGACCGGACTTGTCCGGTTTTAGAGTGCGGACTTGTCCGGGGTACCGGACTAGTCCGTACCTAGGAGCCGGACTAGTTCGGCCTGGCACAAGAACCCTAACAAAACTTGAATCACAACTTTTATCTAGGGGTGCAAATGAGCATGAAGGTGAAAGTAATACATCTATGAAGCTAATGTACTTCCTTGGAATCAATGGAAATAAACTAGAACTAGAAAAGTTCAGAGTTTGACTTTGGGGAGAATTTTACCGAGATTTGAGGATTCGCGTCGAAGGAGCACAAATCTGTCTGGATGAGTTTGGAGAGGAGTACCAACTCGTCGAGGGGAGAGTTTCCCACGGAGAGAGCTTGGATTTTGAGGGCTCAAACCGAAAATCACCTTTTGGGGGGTTAGGGTTTTAGAGGTGAGAGTTTAGGTCAAGTGGAGGGAGATTTGAAACGGGCCAGTTGCTTATATAGGCAGTCGACCAGACTAGTCCGGTCATGGGGCAGACTAGTCCGGTGTCCCTGGAAAGCATAGGTATTTGGAGATTATCCAGACTAGTCTGGTGCCAAACCTGACTAGTCCGGTGATCCTGGACAACCTAAGTATTTGAAGATAACTAATAGCGATCCAAGGACAAGTTTTGCAAATAATCTTGGTTTTTATGACCAGAAAGCAATCCACACAAAAACATGGTCATAAATTTCAAGATTTCTTCATTAAAAGTAGTTTTCTTAGGAGAAAAAGAGGTGAAGGGCAGTTTTAGCAATAAAATGCAACATTTGAAGTATCAACCAGATGTGCAACGTTTCAAGCCACATTTCGAGAGTCAAGAATATTAAGTTCATTCCTAAGTTCACAAAACCTTTTCTCATCCAATGGTTTGGTAAAAATGTCCGCAAGTTGTTTTTCAGTTCTGACATGTGAAATAGTAATGTCACCTTTTAATGAATGATCTCTAAGAAAATGATGACGGATATCTATGTGCTTAGTTCTTGAGTGCTCTACTGGGTTGTGTGCAATTTTTATAGAACTTTCATTGTCACATAGAAGTGGGATATTGTTAAGATTGTAGCCGTAGTCCCTAAGTGTTTGCCGCATCCAAAGTAATTGGGCGCAACAGCTACCGGCTGCAATATATTCTGCTTCTGCTGTTGAAAGGGCAATGGAGTTTTGCTTTTTAGATGACCAAGATACCAGGGACCTACCAAGAAACTGACAAGTCCCTGATGTGCTCTTTCTATCGACTTTGCATCCTGCATAGTCGGCATCGGAATATCCTATCAAGTTAAATTTGGACCCTTTGGGATACCAAAGGCCCAAGTTGGGTGTGTGCACAAGGTACCTCAAGATTCTTTTTACAGCAACTAGATGACACTCTTTGGGTGTAGCTTGAATCCTTGCACACATGCAAACACTAAGCATAATATCTGGCCTAGATGCACATAAGTAAAGTAAAGAGCCAATCATGGACCGATATACCTTTTGATCCACGTTTGGACTGTCTTCATTGAGGTCGAGATGTCCATTAGTGGCCATGGGTGTCTTGATGGGCTTGGCTTTGTCCATATTGAACTTCTTGAGAATGTCTTGTGTATATTTGGTTTGTCTTATAAATGTACCTTCTCTTAGGTGCTTCACTTGGAATCCCAAGAAAAACTTTAATTCGCCCATCATTGACATCTCGAACCTATCTGTCATAATTTTGCTAAACTCTTCACAAAAGGGTTTGTTAGTTGATCCAAAGATAATGTCATCAACGTAAATTTGACATATAAATAAGTGATCATCACAGTGTTTAGTGAAAAGTATATAGTCAACTTTACCAATTTTGAAGCCATTCTGAATTAGAAAATCTCTAAGGCACTCATACCAAGCTCGAGGAGCTTGTTTGAGGCCATAGAGAGCCTTACGCAGTTTGTAGACATGGTTTGGATACTTCGGGTCTTCAAATCCTGGTGGCTGCTCCACATAAACTTCCTCCTTGATTGGGCCGTTGAAGAAGGCGCTTTTGACGTCCATTTGATACAGCTTAAAATTATGGTGAGTAGCATATGCCAATAAAATACGAATGGACTCAAGTCTAGCTACAGGAGCGAAAGTTTCATCGAAGTCCAAACCTTCGACCTGAGAATAACCTTTGGCCACCAGTCTTGCCTTATTTCTTCTCACTACTCCATGTTCATCTTGCTTGTTCTGAAATACCCATTTAGTTCCGACTATGTTCGCCTTTGGTCTCTCCACTAGCTCCCATACTTCGTTTCTCTTGAAGTTGTTCAGCTCCTCTTGCATTGCAATCACCCAGTATGGATCCCCTAAGGCTTCTTCTACCCTGTATGGTTCCAGAAAAGACACAAAAGAGTAGGATTCACAAAAATTTGCAACTCAAGATCTAGTAGTTACTCCCTTTGCAATATCTCCAATGATGTTGTTGACAGGGTGGTCTCTTTCCACGCTCTGGTGTACTCTTGGGTATGGAGCTTGTGTAGTTGCTTGTTCTTCATGTACATTGTCTCCCCCTTGATCGTTGCTTCCATGATGGTCCAGCTCTTCTTGATCTTCCTCCTCTTGATCTTGTGCAAGGGCTCCCCCTTGATCATTGCTTCCACGTTGAGGTTCATCTTGTGCATTTGGGTCGAATGTTTGCTCTTGTGGTAAGATATCACCAAGTCCCATTTTCTTCAGTGCTTCATATGGAGCTTCCTCATCATCTAGCACACACTTGTCAACTTGCTCCACTTGTGAGCCGTTAGATTCATCGAACACTACGTCACGTGCTACTTCAACAAGGCCGGTCACCTTGTGGAAGACATGATAGGCGTAGGCATTCGATTCATAATCGAGCAAGAATCCTTCATCGGACTTTGAAGCGAACTTCGAGGCCCTCTGTTTCTTGTTCAGAATAAAACATTTGCAACCAAAAACTTTAAAATAAGAAACATTTGGCTTTTTACCGGTAAGTAGCTCATATGGAGTTTTCTTCAGTAGTCGATGGAGGTATAGTCGATT
This sequence comes from Tuctoria greenei, assembly GCA_036927565.1. Classification (NCBI taxonomy): domain Eukaryota; kingdom Viridiplantae; phylum Streptophyta; class Magnoliopsida; order Poales; family Poaceae; genus Tuctoria; species Tuctoria greenei. Next base: position 178,943,250 of record JAYESD010000002.1, read on the forward strand.
AGTGGCATGGCAGGAGGTGTTCACCGCTTCTGCCCAAAATCGATCTAATGTCTTGTATTCATCCAGCATAGTTCTGGCCATTTCGATCAATGTTCTGTTCTTCCTTTCTGCCACTCCATTTTGTTGAGGGGAGTAGGGTGCTGAGAATTCATGCTTTATCCCTTCTTCATCAAGAAACTCTTCAACTTGGATATTCTTAAATTCTGTCACGTTGTCACTTCTGATGTTCTTTATGGTTAATGAGAATTCATTCTGAGCTCTTTTTAAGAACTTCTTGAGGATCCCCTGAGTTTCTGATTTATCATACAAGAAAAACACCCAGGTAAATCTAGAAAAATCATCAACAATTACTAAACCATATTTGTTATCGCCGATGCTGATGTACGAAATTGGACCAAAAAGATCCATGTGGAGAAGTTCCATCGGTCTCGCGGTAGTCATCACGTTCTTGGCGGGGTGTGGTGCTCCGACTTGTTTTCCTGCTTGACAAGCACTGCACGGCCTGTCCTTTTCAAAAACCACATCCTTAAGACCACGGATGTGACCACCTTTTAGAAGTTTCTGCAGATTTCTCATCCCAACATGGGCTAGCCGTCTATGCCACAACCATCCCATGTTGGTCTTAGCAACCAAGCAAGTGTTGAGTTCGGCTTTATCTTTGTTGAAGTCAACAATATAGAGCTTGCCCTTCAACATTCCCTTGAATGCAATCGAGCCATCGCTTCTTCTAAAAACTGTCACACCCTCATTAGTGAATAAACAGTTGTAACCTTTGTCACATAGTTGGGATATTGACAAAAGGTTATAATCTAGAGAATCTACATGTAAAACATTTGATAAGGTATGTTGAGAGGAAATTTCAATGTTACCGCTACCAAGGACCTTTCCTTGGCTGTTGTCTCCGAAGTATATGCCTTCACCTGGATCCTTGTTGTACTCGTACTCCACAAACATACCTCTCTCTCAAGTCATGTGATTCGTGCATCCGCTATCAAGTACCCATTTTGTTCCGCCGGAGGAGTAAGCCTGCAAAAAAGAATCATTCCTTGGTTTTAGGTACCCAAGCTTGCTTGGGTCCTTTCAGGTTAGTCACAAGAGTCTTAGGCACCCACACACAAGTTTTCAAGTTCTTGTGGCGTGTCCCTGTATATTTGGCAACGACTCTTCCACTTTTGGCCTTCATAAGAACATAAGAAGCATTAAATGTGTGAAACAACATTTGAGGTTCAGATTCATGAGATTTCTCTTTGACAAAGACAATTCTATTCTTAGCATGATTATAAATAGCCATGTGTTTGTTCTTATCAAAACCAAGGCCATCTTTGACATTGGGAGGTCGAGTGACCATATATGCATTGCGTGCATATTTGATCTTCTCCTTATCAAAGATGCCGCTTGGGGGGGCATGCATATTATGAGAAGTTGATGTATTAGAAATAATATTCTTCTTTCTAGAGCAAGTGCAAGTCTCGATTGTTGTCGAACTCATATCTTTGGAGGAAGAGCTCTTGAAGGAAGAAGAGTCACTTTGCTTGAGCGACTCAACTTGCACCTCGAGGATCTTGTTAACCTTTGACAAGTTAGCAAGTTCTTCCTTGATTGCAATATGTGAGTCTTTTAGCTTTGAGTAAGTTTCCTTACTCAAGGCTAGCTCAACTTCAAGCGACTTGTTCTTCTCTCTTTCAAGCTCGAGAAGTTTTTCATCTTCTTGATATCTCTTCCTTTCATGGATGAGCATATCTTCTTGTCGATCAAGAAGTTCTTCCTTCTCAAAAATTTCGTTCGACAACATTTCCATTTTCTTTAGAGCAATTTTACTTAGTCCTCTAAACATTTCTTCGTTATCGCTAGAGCTGTCAAAGTCATCAATAGAGGAGTTTAGTGTGTGAGGAGTGAGTCATACCTTTTTCTTGCCTTCCTTAGCCATAAGGCAAGTGTGGTTGTTGATGTCCCGTCCTCCCATGTTTGTAAAGAGTGTGGCCTTCATAGTAGGTTTCTTGATGGCAATAGTGGCCATCTCTTCTTCTTCATCGGAGGATGACTCGTCGTTTGAGTCCCACTCCTTGCCAATGTGAGCTTGATGGTTTTGTCTTCTTTTTCTGAAATTTTTCTTTTCTTGAGATCTTGTTTCCTTCTTCTTCTTGTTTTCTTCATAGGGGCAGTCCATCATGAAGTGACCATACTCTCCGCAGTTGTAGCAAGTGCGTCGAGCCTTGGATTTTCCTTTGTCCTTGCTTTTGCCTTCATTTGAGTTGTTGCCGTGTCTTCTTTTCATCATTCGCTTGAACTTCTTGATAAAGAGTACCATCTCCTCATCATCAAGATCGGTGCTCTCGTCACTTGTGTGCCCATCGTCTTGATCTTCACGAGCTTCTTTGATTTTGGGTCGGCATGTAGCTTTGAGAGCGACCTCTTTCCTTTTGGAGGAAGTGAGTTCGGCCAAGTCTTTGACGTATTTTGCCTGTTTTTCCATCATCTCATGGTTTATGATCTTCCCCAACAGCTCATCGGGGGTCAATTTGTGGAAACCGGGGCTTTCTCTAATCATTGAGCAAAGTGTGACATTTCTTGGCATGAAGGCTCTAATCATTCTTTTGACTACCTCGTGATCCGTCCATTTCTTACTTCCATAGGCACGTATTTTGTTGATGAGTGCCTTCATCCGGTTGTACATGTCTTGAGGTGATTCGCCTTCTTCAATAGCAAATCTCCCCAACTCTCCTTCAAGCATTTCGATTTTAGATTCACGAACCGATCTATTTCCTTCGTGAGCTGTCTTGAGTGTATCCCAGATTTCCTTTGCACTTTCTAGGCCATCAATCTTGGTTAATTCCTCTCTGCTTAGTGATGATGTGATCACGGCGATGGCTTGCGCATTTCTGTGAATCTCTTGTTCTTGTTCTGGGGTGAGTTCTTCATCCGTGTCCGGGATATCTATTCCAGTGGAGACGATGTGCCATAGGCTAGGATTTATGGATATTAGATGCATCTTCATGTTGTACTTCCACATTGTATAGTCGCTCCCGTCAAACTGTGGAGGTTTTCCCATGGGAATGGAAAGATAATGATTGTTGGAGTTGAGACGGTTGTAGTTGTAAGGCTGTCGGGAGTAGTCATGATGACCACTCCCCGTCGTCTTCTCTTCTTCTATTCCCTTTTGTCCTAGCAGTTTCTTTCTCAGGATTGCCTTCAATTGTCGCACTTCTTCATCATCGTGTGGGCTCTCTTTCAGCACATCAAAAGCCTTAGTTTCTTGTTCCTCCTCATTAATGTTCATCTTCGAGATATCGTTGTTCTTCTCAGAGGCCATTGATCTCTCCGAGATGTGAGTCTCGTTGGTGGAGAACCAAGCTCTGATACCAATTGAATGTGGCCTAGAGGGGGGTGAATAGGCCTTTTGAATTTCCTGCACACTTAATAAAATAGTCAAAAACTTGGTTGGCCGGACTAGTCCGGTTGCGTGGGCGGACTAGTCCGGTGTGCAAGACGTATGTGTGTTGATCAGGTGTTAATTGAGAAATTAAATTTCTTTAGTAGCGGAATTAAGAACAACTGATATTTATACTTGAAATTAATATAAGAATACAGGTGTAACTTCAAATTGCCTTAAGTTAATGTTTAGCACTTAAGTGATCTAATGAACAAAATTTAAAGTAAATGAGACACGAGACACAAGAATTTTTCCCGAGGTTCGATCTCACAACGAGATCTATGTCCTCGTTGAGGAAGCTCACACAGAGCCGGGTCTCCAACCCTTTTCCTTCTCAAGTCACCACGAAGGCCGACTTGATTCCACTATCACGGGTAATCAACAAGTTTGTGGGGCAACCTCACATGTTGAGGGCTCCCACAGAAATTACAATGAACAAGTGATCAAATACACTCAAAAGTATTACAATGCAGAGTATGAGTGTAGAAAGATCAAACCCCAAGAGCCCGCGATGAAAGAACGACGATCTCCCAATCCCGAATCCAAGTGTTCAATTGATTTCACTCTTTTTGAACTTTAGATGTGTGGGGAGATGTGTTTTGGGCTCTTGGGACTAAGTGGCGGCGCTAGGGTTTGCTCTTTTTTCAATATTCGACGTGTGTCATCATGGGAAAGTCGTGGATCATCTATTTATAGGGTTTCCAAAAGCTAGCCGTTGAAAAACCCTAACACCGGACTAGTCCGGTGCAAGTACGGACTTGTCCAGTCTCAACATGTTTTGAGGTCCAGAAAGTCTGATGGACTAGTCCGGTCCAACCTCGGACTAGTCTGGTACTGTGTAAAGATGACTCCAGAGAGTTCATCAGACTAGTTCGCGGACTAGTCCGATCTCCATAAAAGGGAGTTTACAAAAAGTTCAACGGACTAGTCTAGTCCATGATCGGACTAGTCCGGTCCCTCAGTATGAGAGACTCCAGAAACATCAACGGACTAGTCCGGTGGATGCACAGACTAGTCCGGTCTCCTTGTGAGTGTGATTCCAGAAAGGTGAATGGACTAGTCCGGTCCATGATCGGACTAGTCCGGTGCTTTGTGAAAGTTATGTTAATTTTAATCCCTTATCCTCACGCAAAGTTGTGAGCTCTTGGAGTGTGTATTTCATACACTCCCTATACATTCAAATCTATTTTGGTCTTCCGAGCTTCATCAAAGTATCTCTCTTTGAACACCACTTCATTTTTCACCTTTTTGTGTGCACCGATATGTCTCACTTGTTTGTCCTGCAATCATCTCAGTAGTTTCATTAGGATCTCATATGTTTGTCATCAATTAGCCAAAACCCACAAGGGATATCCTAGATGCACTTACAGAGCTCGAGTGTGAGAGAGAGAGAACGCGTGAGGCAAGAGTGAGGATGAAGTGATTAGGGTTTGGCGGCGGCTAGGGTTATGGACACAAAAAATCTGACAAGTCTGGAGACGACCGGACTAGTCCGAACTTTTCCAGAGGCTATATCAGACTAGTCCGTGGTCTACCGGACTAGTCCGGCCTAACCGGCTCACTGCGAACTAGTCTGCATGTGCGGACTAGTCCGGGTAACCACGGACTAGTCCGTGGTCACCAGGCAAGAATTTCTTAGCCCATTCATATATATTTTAAGGTACATATTTAGAAAATAGGTAAGCAAATCAAATCAAATAATCTTGATGAATATGATCAGTAAGCATACAACAATCAAACAATGATCATAATTCACCAAGATCTAGTAATTGACATAGTTTTCGGAAGAAAATTGAGAGAGATGATTTTTGACAATCCAATCAACATACTTTTAAGAATTCATACAGGTATGCAACATTTCAAGCCGCACTCCGAGCATCAAGGATATTTAGTTCCTTTTGGAGTTCACAAAAGCGCTTTTTATCAAGTGGCTTGGTGAATATGTCAGCCAATTGCTTTTGCGTGTTGACATGGGAAATGGCTATACCTCCTTTCATGGAGTGGTCTCTCAAGAAGTGATGCCTTATGTATATGTGTTTTGTTCTAGAGTGCTCAACGTGATTATGGGCAATTTTAATGGCACTCTCATTGTCACAAAGGAGTGGAATACGATTCATATTGTAACTGTAATCCCTTAGAGTTTGCCGCATCCAAAGGAGTTGTGCACAACAACTCCCGGCTGCAACATACTCCGCTTCGGCTGTGGATAAGGCAATGGAATTTTGTTTCCTGGAGGACCAATAAAATAGGGATATACCTAGGAATTGGCATGTACCGGAGGTACTCATTCTTTCTACCTTGCATCCGGCATAATCTGCATCGAAGTAACCAATGATATTGAATTTTGAGCCTTTTGGGTATCGAAGACCAAGGTTGGGTGTATGAACTAAATATCTCAGGATCCTTTTTACGGCTGTCAAGTGACACTCCTTAGGATTGGCTTGAAATCTTGCACACAAACATACACTCAACATAATATCTGGCCTAGATGCACATAAATAGAGTAGAGATACAATCATGGAGCAATATACCATTTGGTCGACGCTAGGTCCATCTTCATTGAGATCCAAGTGGCCATTCGTTGCCATGGGAGTCTTTATGGGCTTCGCCTTGTCCATACCAAACTTCTTGAGTATGTCTTGCGTGTACTTGGTTTGTCTTATGAACGTCCCTTCCTTTTGTTGCCGCACTTGGAATCCCAAGAAGTACTTTAGTTCTCTCATCATTGACATTTCAAACCCATCTGTCATGATTTTACTAAATTCCTCACAAAAAGATTGATTAGTTGATCCAAAGATTATATCATCAACGTAAATTTGACAAATAAAAAGATCATTGTCAAAATTCTTTGTAAATAGTGTATAATCTACTTTGCCAATCTTAAAGCCATTTTCAATTAAGAAATCTCTAAGACACTCATACCAAGCTCTAGGAGCTTGTTTGAGGCCGTAGAGAGCCTTACGCAATTTAAATACGTGGTCGGGGAACTCTTCGTCTTCAAACCCGGGGGGTTGCTCCACATACACCTCCTCCTTGATTGGTCCATTGAGGAAGGCGCTTTTCACATCCATTTGATACAGCTTGAAATCATGGTGAGTAGCATATGCAAGTAATATTCTAATGGATTCAAGTCTAGATACGGGAGTAAAGGTCTCATCGAAATCCAAACCTTCGACTTGTGAATACCCTTTGGCCACAAGTCGTGCCTTGTTCCTTGTCACCAACCCGTGTTCATCTTGTTTGTTGCGGAAGACCCACTTGGTGCCGACAATGTTTGCATTGGGTCTTGCCACGAGTTCCCACACCTCGTTCCGCTTGAAGTTGTTCAATTCTTCTTGCATTGCCACCACCCAGTCCGGATCATTTAATGCTTCCTCAACCCTGCGTGGTTCGAAAAAGGATACAAACGAATAGTGCTCACAAAAGTTAGCTATGCGAGATCTAGTGGTTACTCCCTTTTGGATGTCACCGATTATATTGTCGATTGGGTGATCAACGAATCAACGAGGACAACCATGTGACTCCCTTTTGGACGCATTGGTGTACTCTTGGGTGTGGCACTTGAGGCGTTATATCTTCATGATCATCTTCTTCTCCCCCTAAATGGTTGTCCTCGTTGATTCGTTGATCATCTTCGTATTCTTGTGGTTGATGTTGTGTGGAAGCCCCCCTTGATCGTTGACCTCCTCTTGTGGTTCATCTTCCTCATGCACGTGTAGAGGTGACTCTTGTGGTCGAACTTCACCTGAGGCCATTCTTTTCAATGCTTGACAAGGAGCTTCTTCTTTATCTAGCAGACATGGATCAACTTGCTCCTTTTGGGAGCCATTAGTTTCATCGAACAATACGTCACGTGCTACTTCAACAAGTCCGGAGGTCTTGTTGAAAACACGATAGGCGTAAGTGTTCGAATCATAACCAAGCAAGAAACCTTCATCGGACTTTGAAGCGAACTTTGAAGTCCTAGGCTTCTTGTTCAAGATATAACATGGAGAGCCGAAAACTCAAAAATAAGAAATATTAGGCTTGTTAGCGGTAAGTAGCTCATAGGATGTCTTCTTGAGTAGTCAATGAAGATAAAGTCGATTTACGGCGTGGCAAGCGGTGTTAATCGCTTTTGCCCAAAATCAATCCGAGGTCTTGTACTAATCGAGCATTGTTATTTCCATCTCTATGAGTGTTCGGTTCTTTCTTTCGGCAACTCCATTTTGTTGTGGGGAGTACGAAGCTGAAAACTCGTGCTTCATGCCTTCTTAATCAAGGTAATCCTCCACTTGTGTGTTCTTGAACTTCGTACCGTTGTCGCCTCGAATGTTCTTGATTGTCAATGAGAATTCGTTTTGAGCTCGCTTGAAGAACTTCTTGAGTATTCCTTGTGTTTCTGACTTATCATGCAAAAAGAAAACCCAAGTGAAGCGAGAAAAATCATCAACAACTACTAAACCATATTTGTTACCGCCGATTCTTATGTAGGCAATTGGACCAAACAAGTCCATGTGAAGTAGCTCGAGCGGTCTTGTTGTAGTCATGACGTTCTTGGCGGGGTGAGGTGCTCCAACTTGCTTCCTGGCTTGGCACGCGCTACAAGGCCTGTCTTTCTCAAACACAACATCCTTTAAACCTCGGATGTGATCGCCCTTCAAGAGTTTTTGAAGGTTCCTCATACCAACATGCGCTAGCCGTCTATGCCACAGCCAACCCATGTTGGTTTTGCAATCAAGCATGTGTCAAGTTCAGCTTTATCCTTGTTGAAGTCAACAAAATAGAGCTTTCCCTTTAACATACCCTTGAATGAAATGGAACCATCACTCCTCCTAGAGACGGTCGCACCCTCGTTAGTAAACAAGCAATTATAACCTTTGTCACATAATTGAGATATGGACAACAGGTTATAATCTAAGGATTCAACATGTAACACATGAGAAAGTGTGTGTTTTGATGATATGGCAATTTTACCGGTACCGAGGACCTTCCCTTTACTATTATCTCCAAAATAGATGCCCTCATTTGGATCCTCATTCTCTTCATATTCAACGAACATTCTTCTTTCTCCGGTCATATGGTTGGTGCAGCCACTGTCTAACACCCATTTAGATCCACCAGAGGAATAGGCCTGCAAAAACAAGTTATGCCTTGGTTTTAGGTACCCAAGCTTGCTTGGGTCCTCGGAGGTTAGTCACAAGAGATTTGGGCACCCACACATGAGACTTGGTGTTCCCATGGTGTGGCCCAACATAATGAGCATAAATCTTTCCATAATTATTTCTCATTAAGACATACGAGGCATCAAAAGTATTGAAAAGTAACTTATGTTGTTTATACACAGGACTAGTCTGGGAGGCCGGACTTGTCCGGAGTACCGGACTCGTCCAGACCCCCACCGGACTAGTCCGGCGGTCATGTGTTTTGTACTTATTAATTTTTGATTTTCCAGCTTGGAAGGCTCCTCCCTTTACAAAGACATTGCTATCCATGTTATTCTTATGGCTTCTAGCTTGTTGCTTTTCACCATGAGAGTAACCAATGCCATATTTGACATTTGGAGATCTTGTGACCAAGTATGCACTACGTGCATATTTGATCTTCTCCTTGTCAAATATGCCACTTTGGGCAGGATGCTTATCTTTTGTAGAGGTTGGCTTGTCTTTCAAACTGGTGTCAAGTTCATTACATGTACAAGTATAAGCAACCTCAGTTTTAATGGGTTGAGAAGGTGAACTTGAAGAGGATGAAGGTTCACCTTGCTTGAGTGACTCAACTTGCACTTCAAGGATCTTGTTAACCTTGATCAGGTCAGCAAGTTGGTTCTTGATTGCAGCAGTTGAGTCGGTTAACTCCAAGCAAGTTTCCTTGCTTGAAGCTAACTCAAGCTCTAGTGAATTGCTTTGTTCGTTTTCAAGTTCTAGAAGCTTGTCAAGTTTGACATATTCCTCCTTTTGGGAGATGATCATGTCCTCTTGACGATTTATCAACCTCTCATTCTCAAGAAGTTGATCAAGTAAAAATTTCATTTTTGTGGCAGTTTTCCTATCTAGTCCAACAAGCATATCCTCATTATCACTATTGATTTCATCATCACTAGAATAGGAATGCACGGAAGGGGATTTAATGGTTACCTTGCGTTTACCTTCCTTTGCCATAAGGCAAGTGCCATATCCCTTCCATGCGCTGAGTTTAGGGAAGAGAGTAGACTTCTTGGATGTCTTCTCGATGGCTATGCTAGCCATCTCTTCTTCTTCAGATGATGAGGACTCATCATTTGAGTCCCACTCTTTCCCTATGTTCGCATGTTCGACCTGTTTCTTCTTCTTGAAGAATTTCTTGGGTTGAGGCTTGGCTTCTTTAGTCTTCTTCTTGTTCTCTTCATATGGGCAATCAACTATAAAGTGGCTATACTCACCACAATTATAGCATGCCCGCCTCAACTTTGGCTTTGTTCTTTCGTTGTACTTTCCTTCGCTTGATTTAGCACCTTGTCTCTTCTTCATTATTCTCTTGAATTTCTTCATGAACAATATCATGTCTTCTTCATCTAATTCACTGCTCTCATCATCACTGTCTTCTTCTAGCTGAGCTTCTCGAGCTTCTTTAGACAGGGGCTTGAGGGTGGACTTCAAAGCAACCTCTTTCATCTTTGCCGAGGTGAGGTCGGCAATTTCCTTCACATGCTTTGCTTGTTTTTCCATCATCTCAAAATTGATGATTTTTTTTGAGTAATTCATCCGGAGTCATTTTCTTGTATCTGGGGCTTTCTCTTATCATTGAGCATAGGGTGACGTTGCGAGGCATGAAGGCTCTGAGGATGAGCTTCACCACCTCGTGGTCATTCCACTTCTTGCTTTCGTATGATCGAACATTGTTGACGAGCGTCTTTAACCGGTTATACATATCTTGAGGTGACTCGTCTTCTTCAATTGCAAATCTTCCTAATTCACCTTCGATCATTTCGATCTTAGCTTCACGCACATGTCAGTCACCTTCATGTGCAGTTTGCAGTGTGTCCCATATCTCCTTAGCAATCTCGAGTCCATCCACCTTGGTGAACTCGTCCCGACTAAGCGGAGAGGTAATTACGGCCGCGGCTTGAGAATTTCGGTGAATTACCTACTTTTGGCTTGGTGTGAGTTCTTCGTTGTCGTCCCGGATATCTATTCTTGTGCACACAATATGCTATAGACTTGGATTGAGAGTGATTAGATGCATTTTCATATTTTGCCTCCACATTGAGTAATCACTTCCGTCAAAGTGTGGGGCTTTTCCAAGTGGGATAGACAAATAATGATTGTTGTTGGAATTGAGACGATCATAGTTGAAAGGATATCGGGAGTAGTCGGTGTGACTACTCCCCTTCTTCTTTTCTTCGATCTTCACTTTCCCTTTGGAAAGTGTCTTCTTTCTTAGGAGCGCCTTTAGTTCTAGCGTCTCCTCATCGTCATCCTCAAAGTCTTGAATGGCTTTGAGGAGCTTTTCCACCTTTAGGTTTTTGTCATCATCAACCTTTTCTTGGTTGTTGCTCTTGTGGACGTCCTTCATGTTCGACATGATCTTCTTCGAGCGATTAGTCTCTTTCTTAAAGAACCTGTTCTAATACCAATTGAATGTGGCCTAGAGGGGGGGGTGAATAGGCCTTTTTGAAATTTCTCGGAACCTGCAACACTTAACAACCAGTTTAAAACCAGAGATATCGGACTAGTCCGGTAAAGTGCAGACTAGTCCAGTGTGTACCGACTAGGTTGATTAAGTTTGATCGATTAATTTGATTCTTCGATGTATGCAGCGGAAATATACAATCAAATGAAGTGTTGCAAGGTTATGGACTAGGGTATATCACAATCCAATCTTATATTTAATTATTCAAAGTAAAGTAAGCAATAATGATTGAAACCCTAGATTATTGTGATGAACACAAAACAAGACACAAGGATTTATCCCGTGGTTCGGCTCCCACAGAGGCAACCTACGTCCACGTTGAGGAGTCCACAAAAGGACTGGGTCTTCTCCAACCCTACCCTCGTTGGATCACCACGAAGGCCAATCCTCTTCCACTTATCACAAATGAGTGAATAACCGAATTCAAAGGGGCCTTCTCACACTTTGAGGGCTCCCTTAGATTACAACACGAAATACCACTAAGAACACACTCAAAAGATTACAATGAAATCACAGGAGTGTATTAGAGAATCAAACCAAGAGCTCAATGAGCGTTGAACGTGTCTCTCCAATGATCTAGAGTGTATCCTCAAAGGATTGATCTTTGTTGCACTTAATTTCGTGGAGAGATGTGTTTTTGAGGCTCTTGGGAGGTGTGACAGCGCTAGGGTTCGAGAGAGTTTCAAGTTGGGCCGTGCACCTCTATTTATATGTGGTTTATAAAAGTGACCATTAGGGTTTAGGAGGATCGGACTAGTCTGTGGTGGTCACCGGACTAGTCCAGTGTGCTATGTGTAGCAAACCCTAAGTGTCCCAAAATACCGGACTAGTCCGGCTAGGAGCATACTTGTCTGATTTCGCTTCTGGAAATCTTCGGACTAGTCCAATAGACATCGGACTTGTCCGGACAGTGAAACCATAAGTGGTTATGGGGACAAGTCCACACTTGGAGGACTTGTCCGATTTAGATCAAAGAGTTTTTCGGACTAGTCCATTCTAATATCGGACTTGTCCGATTTAGATCAGAACGGATATCGGACTAGTTCTGTGGTGATCAGACTTGTCCGATTTTGTGTGAATTGTGAAGTGTTTTGAGGACTAGTCCTCACTGGGGAGAACTAGTCCGCTTCTAGTCAGAGAGATATCGGACTAGTCCGATGGATATCGGACTTGTCCGATCTTGTGCAGAAAGGATATCAGACTAGTCCGGTGACATTCGGACTAGTCCGGTCCTGTATAACTTTGTGCAATGTGTGTGCGTTATTGTTATTGAGCTCTTGGGATGTGTTTCCTTAACACACTCCATACACAATGATCTACTATTCTTCTTCCTTGAGCTCATTTCCACTTTGCTCCTCATTCTCCCTTCTTTTTGGACTTTGCTTATTTTGCTATTAAAACCTATGCTCATCTCAACAAAGAGGTTAGGATCTCATTTGCTTGTCATAAATCATCCAAAACCCACAAGGGATTCCTAGATGCACTTTCAATTCTATACATGACATGTGTGTAGGTATACTAGTAGGCTATACACTGTACATGAAAAACATATTTTGAATAGTTTCCTCTCTAGACTAACTCCCACTAGGCTTAGTTAATCTTATTAGAGTAGATACTTCTTTGTGTCGCACTATGCCATATTATGAACTTACCCTTATAATGATAATTACCTAGTATCCTATACCTTGATATTAAGAATAGTGATACCTTTACTTCTCCCCTTCCCTTTGAGATAAACAAATATGATACACTGAATGCTTCTGAGTGAAATACTACAATGACATTGTTCATGCATTTGCATATTTACCCTGTACTGACCCTAGGGTACATTGACAAAGTATTTTTGGCATCATTATTAGATATGTTTTATTAATTTAGTTTAACAAGTTTCAACAAGCAAATATGGCATCTTCGACAGAGAAGGCGAAGAAAGTAAATAATAACTATATCTTGTGATTAAGCCTATAGGTACTAGTAGTTGTTTGACAGGTTTACCATTGCTTTGTTTTCTCGTTTGTGTGAAAACAGAGTAGTGTTTGACTATCCCATTCTATGGAAAAGCCAACAAGGACAAAAGCGCTCAGCTGCAAATTGTTTCAAGGTGTTCCTCGACAAACTCTTTACGCTTGGCAACACCAGTGCTCTCGTGGGGAAATTTCTAGCTTCCAAAAGGGGTCAAAGGCATATATCTCTAAAGCTTCAGGCAGGCTCCATGAGTATAGCTTGGTTTGCTCTCACCATCGGTTGGATAATTGGTTCATCATCCAACATCCGTACAATGGGTTGACTCCATCGATCCGTGAACACATTGATGCTGAAGCTGGAGGAGCCTCCTTTTCATTGATAATGAGAAAGCTAAACATTTGAAGTGAGAAGACGATGTCTAATAAGGGTGGATCTATGATTGACTCTAGTTATGTCAGTATGGCGTGCACACCGATAATAAGATTTGCATGCTATGAAAACTATACCTCCTTATAAAGCATCAAGAAAAATAAGATAACGAAGTATTTGGAGACGTTCAAGCCTTGGACACTCGCATGATGTGGAAGTCCATGGAAACATGGAACATTTGGGGAATGATTGCCTTGGGACTCGTTAGGATGCCTTGTTCCCAAATAGTAGCTCCAATAGCTATCATCAACTAGGAGGTAAGGGTGGAATCAAACACACCCTTACAATCATGCAGACAAAGGGAATTTCAAAACTTCCAATGGATTCAACTTCAAACCATCCTAACTTGAATTATCTTGACCTTGGTCAGCCAAAGATCAATAACAACATACCCAAGAATTGGTTGGCCAATGACAAACACATGAAAGCATTCTAGATCCGGGGTGTCCGAAAATCACTTGTTGGGATCCTACACTTTCAGGCCGATGCAACCTTGTGGCAAGCAATTGTGACTCATGCTAAGCTACATTAATAAAACATTCTTGCCAATAGCGCTAGACTATTTTACTAATGCACCCTAGGATCAATACGAGGTAAGATGAGCAAGCGCATAAAAAATCCCGCGGAAGCATTTTACCCGAAAGTCTATCAGGGTATCATATTTGTTTAGACAGAAAGAGGCAGCGAAGTAAGATGTAACTGCTCTTATATTTAATGTATAAAATTCTCTAGTAGGTATCTGTCACAGCCAGAATTTTTGGCCAAGGATAAAATCACTCTGAATTTAAAATTTTGAGCAAATATGGAACAAACATTAGTTTTCAATAAACAACTGAAGTAAATAAGTATCCAAATAATGAACACATAGTTACTCAAAAACAGATCAAGCTATAAAATTTATTGGAAACAAAAAACAAAGATGGAAGTATAGATAAAGCTTAAACTATACACATGCACATGTATATGTGAGCTCACCATTCATTAAAATAAATAAATAAATAAGAATGTGCAATTAGTGGAATGAGTATTTAAAACCTCAACCAAATCTTATTCAATAGTTATGTACTAACCATATATAGATCGAAGCACATAATCCTTCTAACCGAACGGGAGAAAATAAATAATTGGCAAATGCGTTGAGTGCAAACTAAATTAAAATCAAAGGTCTGCCTAAAAGCTTAAGTGCAGGCCCACCCAAATATAGTTTCTTAATATCTGAAACTCAATGATTAAAAAATGCATAAAATGGTACATATATGTACGTGTGTCCAACAAATAATTTAGAATATAACAAATCAAATAAGAAAATATTTAACCAAATGAACAACAAAGTATTTAGACATAAATTTACTCAAATGTGAATCTCTCAGTGCAAACTAAATCCAAACTCAAACTTGAATTTAAGTTCAAACCCAAACCAATGCAGATTCAAAATAGGAAATTTATTCAGCACAAATCGAATTCAATTAACAATCCAGGATTCAAAACCTCCAAAATGAATTCAAATCGGCTTTTAAGCCTGAAGCATACAAACACAAAAAAACTCTGAATGATAATATACTTGCCCTAGATAAATTGGGAGGCATTTCAAATTCAAATCAAAACCAAATTTGAATTCCAATCAAAGAACTAAATTGGAAAAAGGGGAAGGGAATCTTAGAAAATAGGAAAAGAGTTCAGTCCGAGATCTGGATTCAGACCAGCCCACTCGACCCTCTCCTTACCTTCTCTCCACAGTGTGCATCCAGCCCTGCAGCCCACTTCCTTTTTCCCCAACGCGGCCCATCTTCCTCCTCCACTCTCCTTCTTCTCCATGTGTCGCGCCGCTGTAACCGATTGCCTCTGCCGTACCACGAGCAGTGTGGCTGGTGCCAGGGGCGGACCCAGGGGGTATGCCGGGTGGGCCCCGACACACCCTGGGGCCAGGCCGGCCAAGACGGACGGGAAGTCACGGGACGGCAGATGTGCGTGGCTCTGGAGGATGACGACACTTTCCCGCTTCTTCCGGATATAGTGCTGTCCGCTGCATGCATTAGCTTCTTGCTCATTTTTAATCTACGCACAGATGAACATGCAAATTTCCCTAATCCACACCCTAATCATTATGAGCCTTGTACCATTCTTTTCAATTCATCTTCTTACACATGAGTATAAATTTTTTCTAATCCAGTCATTATCAATCTTTTGAATAATTATCTGATCACATTTATCAAGCGAGATATTTTTAAAGTGTATAAAGATAAAACCAGTCATTCATGTTATTTAAAAAGTGACAATTAGGAAAGTCAAACAAGTAGTATTGAAATTCTTTCTTATGCGTATATTTTTAAAACATTAATATTGTATTTAAACTATTTATAGAAGTATAGTTAATTTAATTTAAGACTTATAATGATATTTATTGTTGATGTACTAAATTATGTTATAAATTTTATGATTATTTACTGATTTTTAAAATATTTTTACTGAAGCATATATAATTTTCTCTGCGGTATACCCTATAATGAAATCCTAGGTCCGCCACTGGCTGGTGCCACCGCCTTCAAGGCAATGGCGCTCGCAATGATCTATCCACCACTAGATCACCCAACCACATTCACCTTTACTCCTCCCTGCTTCGCATCCGCCAAGGAACCAGTGGAAAAATACCCCCCGTGGTTCCGCCATGGCCACCACGCTTCGCCCCTATAAATACTTTCGAGGCATTCCTTTTTTCGCCATTTCGCTCCACTACCCATCCTTCTTCTTGCTTGAGCACTCGACCATCTTCCCCAAGTCCTCCTCATCAAGAATCGAGAAGCCCCCCTTTCTTTCTCACCATTGGCCCTCGCCTGTTCCACCACGCCAGAGCCGATGTAATCTAATCAACCCTACCCGTAGCTTTGTCCTTGCATGGAACACGTAGAACACTCGTTTTTGATCAACTAGGGCACCACAAAGTAGATCCTGATACCATCTAACCGGCACCACCACACACCATTGCCGCTGGTGACCTAGGGCCCCGTGCGGACCGAGCTACCTGGCTCGTTATACTCACCATGCCATGTAGATCTTGTAGGAGCATTAGTATTGAAGAAAATACGATTGCACAAGGGAGGTCCAAAGAGCGCTGCCACCTCTTGCCACCATGGCATATTGCCAGTGCAGTAGGTGCCGCCCCGACTAGGCCGAGCTTCCTAGAACCTCCTCCGAACGCTCGAACACGTCCCCGGCAAGCTAGTACTCCCACCGTCTCAAAAAGCTTGTCGCTTTGTAGTTCATTTTTGAATTACAAAGCGACAAGCTTTTTGGGACAGAGGGAGTATGTCGGATTATAGCACAAATGCGTAGTTTCAACATGTACTGCCACCTTGGCCCTCTCCGGCGAGCCACTCCGCTGCCTCAGTGACCTCCTCACCCTCAGACCACCATGACTAGGATCATCACATTGCGTAGAGGCCCAAAGTGTATTCCACTTGAACGTGTGAAGAAAAAAGTGCTGCTCTTGCTAGCTGCCGACAGCCACCACCGTGCCGGGAGCTTGCCGCATGTGGCCGCCATCTGGCATGCCACGTGGGCATGCGCATGCGCATGTGGCCACCACATTGGTTCCCTGCCAATGCAGACCTGTCATATTTGCGCACAAGCGCTAGGTATCCTTGCATGGACCTGGTCCATATAGACTGGACTCAGTCACCCGTAGACTAGGTGCACGATCTATCTCGCAGTAAAAGTAGCCTGCTAACAGCTCGGCCCTGCGAGTCAGCCTTTGTTAGCGTGCAAGGCACTGCCATGTGGAGCCCACATGTCAGCCACACTACTCTCACGGAAAATGCTAAATGCACACATTGAATACACTGGCCCTGTAGTCACAACCTAACTAGTGTACCCGAAAACATATAAAATGCATTTCTTGTTATAGAAAATTTACTAAAATTTGTAATTGACTAATAGATCATAAATAGATATTTGTAGCACAAATAAAATTGTAGGAATTATGTGATTTATTATTTTCTAAGAGAAATCATTCAATTAATTAGGAATTAAGAAAGATCCCATGTCTAGTATCCAAAGTTGATAATCCCTACACAAGTAATCATCTAAAAATCCATAGAAATATTATTTGACATCTGTAATGTAATGTAAGTAGTATTTGTCTAATGTAATTATGGGATAGTGAAGTAATTATCATCATCATAGAAAAACTATTATGAAGATATTAAATAGTAGAAGTTCACATACAAAATCTAAATAAAATAATCTCTTCACTAGTAATTCTCTAAAAATTCCAATAGTCAAAGTCTAGAGAAGTGCTAAATATATTTATGACTCTTTAGAACATATTAACGAAACAATAGTTTAGGAAAATTGTATAAATTGAAAAGCCATTCACTAGCTCTTAGTAAAATGTTCATTTAGCAAGTGAACATATTCTCGGCAATATAGGATAATTACAGAGAATATCCATCAAAATAATGCTAGACTCATTGACCCTGATATAAGAGATTTATTGAATAAACTAGTAAGTTAATCATAACCTATCATAAATCATTTAAGTAACAACAAGCTTGAGAAAACTCACATTAAACACCACTCCTGATAATAGCCTCACTAGTAATTACATAAAACAATTGCTGACTTCTAAAATGTAAATAAATTGAAAATAAGTCAAAGTAAACTAAGTAAACTGAACTAATATTTATAGCCCTCTGATAACTGTTTAGTTGATCAACGAAGTAGTGTCATTTATGAATAAGCCTCAAACAAAATGTTATTTTCGCCGATAAGTCTTCTAAGAATCTTAGCAACCATATTATTGGGCGATTATTTGGATTTATTGGAGTTTCATTTGGATTTCTTGTATTTTCAACAATAATTAGTATTTATTCGCATAATTACATGTTGTAGTAATCGGAGAGTTCAAAGAAGAACTTTAAGAGTTGATTATGAAGAATTCGACAAAGATTGCAAAGGTAAGCTCTATCTCCTTTATCATATTTTTTCTATGTTTAAAAAGCACCTATTGGCCTATTGGATTGCATGACAGAGTGTCTATTTTGAAATCTATACGACCATGAACAAAATGAAATGTGGTAGCATGAGCTATGTTGATAATCGAGTATTAGTGTTAGCTACTAAGCAATAATAAATAGTAACATAATAGTAACATCATTTACTTGCTATTAACGACTTCAAACAAGACACTGCATCAGTTATTCCATAATAGTGATGACTGTCACAACCCCGCTTGACCCGGTTGACAAAAAGCCTTTGCCAACCTAAAATATCTATCTCCATATTATAATGGCGATTGGAGTTCCTCCTTGTTGGTACTATGCTTAGGAAACCCTGCGATATTTACATCGCAAACCACTACACAATACTCACATGATTTGTGAAAGGTGTTAAACTTGTTTGGTTGTGTGGGATAGGATGTGGGTGGTGATTAATGAACTGTGTGTGTAAAGTGGGGCGGTGGTCAAGGCAGGTTCTGGTGAATGTGTATCAAGTGTGCTTTGGTGTAGTCCACCTGCCACAATCTTTATGGAGCCACCTCACAAATATAAGGACCAATTAATTATATCTCATCATAGTGGTTTCATACAACCACAAAACCTATATGGGTGGGATTCACTCTACTTTCTTGGTAACCTACTACATGGTACGTCTGGAGGAGCCATGTAGGGCATGGTGGACCAGGAAATGACATGATTGTTGGATCCAAGGTCTAGTTGGGTAGTAGAAAGCTCAAAAAGCCACTGTTCGGATATAGGTTATATTGTGGGGGTTACGTGAGGAAGATAAGATGAGCTCTATGCTACCCTCTGATCAAGGGTACATAGCATGTGGGTAAAAGTGTACAAACTCTAAAGAGTATTAATCTATGTGGATGGTTGTTGTCATAGTCTTGGCACACTATGTCTTGGGCTCCAACTGACTAGTCTTAGTTAACTCCTTGGTGTGTGTGTGGCAGTGGCCACCGTGTTCCGTGTGTGGTAGTGGACGCTGTGTTTTGGATAAGTGTTGACTGGCATTCTAAAGTCAAAAGACTTATCTAAAAGTGAGGGAACTGACGGGATGGTGTGAATCTTCCTAGAGCCCGCCGACTTATAATATTGATTCAACTACCTACCTCTCTTATTGCAAAACACTTTTCAAAGAGAACCTTGCATAATAGGCTTTTTTGCAAACTGAGCCATATGGACACTCCTAGTCAAAACTCTCATGCATGAAAAACCTCTCCTTGGGTAGTGTTAGGGCTTGCTGAGTAGCTTCCATACTCACTCTTGCTTTACAAGTGGTTTATCAGAAGATGAAGCAGTTGAAGCATGTGAGGGTGATCATTAGGTCTAGTCCTACATCACAAGTTTGCCTGTTGGGAATGACACCGTTTTGCTTTGCTCTTTTGAGGATTTATCTGCTTTGGTGGTCATATCTGGCCACGTCTAAAGCAATCTAGATCATGATTGTATGACTTAGGTTGGTTATTAATAAATAATTTTTGTATGAATCTCAATCTATTCTGTTGTGCGTACTAATTGCTGATCCAGGGGTTGGTATGGGATGCACAAGAAGGGCTTTGGAAAATGGGTTCAGACAGTATCCGACAAGAAAGATAAATGATAACAAAGGTGTATTGTAACATACATGAGAACCTACTCTAGTTAGGTAATATAGACCTAGTGGGAGTTAGACTAAGAAAGATTTGTTCCTAATGTGCTTCTAATATACATGTTTATAGCCTAAAAGTGTACATGTGAATCTAATAATGATGAGTCCTACGATTTAGAGATCCAACATATCAGGCACGAACTTAAACCTGATCTGCTAGTTGACTCCCTTCAAGGGGCCCGTGGCATAGCTAAACGTGCAGATTCCGAATGACAGACATGGTTGTCACCACTAGCCGCATATCCCTTCAATCTATGGGTCTACAAGACATCCAACGCTACATCAATATCAAAACACCACGTTTGCATACTATGCAGATACCTTGGAAACCAGGTATGAATCTAAGGCAGTTCCTAACCTAAAGGCCATTGAATCGATGTTGGATCTAAACACTAATGAGGTCATACTAACATGTTCATGCATTACACATTTAGACTATAGTGGAGTCCTATGATGTTTCTGATAGTACAATAACAATATTATTGCACTAACATAATAACAACTAGTCCTACCATGTATATGGAATCCACAATCAAACAGGAAATGCTTCATGCAAACACATGAATATGAAAAAAGCTAACATCGTTAATAAGTATAAAATCACAAATAAAATAAAAGGATACAAGAGCCATACTTTTCCAAAATGGACATGAGAACTAGGGAGGCTCATCTCTACAGCCTAAACTACACTAAGGACCTAGAGAGGGTGTGTATACAAGAGAGTGATACTCAAATGGTGTGTGTGAGAGTAAGAAAGTGAGGGACCTTATTTATAGTGTGAGGAAGGTCAGTTTGGTGCCACTTCTTGTGCGGGAAGCCATCACAACCGCTTTCATGGAGCCACATTTGAGAGACGTGTAGCAGCATGCATGAATGGGTGTTTTACCCGTTCAGGCGAATGGGCCCTTCGACCAAAGGTGGGGGAGCTCCACTCACCCCAAAATGCCTTGGCTTGCTGATTTGTCAGCCCTTAGGTGTTTTCTAGATGAATGATGGTGAAATTCTCCCGTACTAGTGTTGTTATTTCTTAACACCACAAATCATCTCCAGTAGGAGATGAGATCCTCAATCGAACGGAAGATACCGTTGTAGCATTTCATCCAAGAGTATTCTCAAGGGTATCGTATTTATCCCAAAGGAAGGCAGGAATTAAAGTAAACACAATTCTTATGATCAAGGTATAGGGTACTAAGTATTTATTAGAACAGGGGTAAGATGATAATAGGGGCAGTGTGACACACACCTAAGCAACCTACTATTAGGGTAAGGTTGTCCTAGTTGGGGTTAGACTACGCGGAGGGGCTGCTCCTACTGTGCTCTAATTACTCATATACATAGTCTAATAGAGTACACATGTATATGCTAATGGGGAATACTAGGGCTTAGTGGTCCAAAATATTGGACATAGGTTTAGCCCTGACAACATCAGGATGATTCCTGCCACAATCATGTGGCATAGCCGAACGTGGGGGATTACAAAGGATGGAATGGGTTGTCACCACCTGCCGCCTACCCCTACAAACCGTGGGTCTACAAGACATCCACCGCTATCTTAACTATCTAAGCACCACACTTACATGTTAAGTAAATACCTTAAGAGTCATGGTACAAATATCTTCTTAAGGCAATGACTAACCTAAACATCGATGAACCAATGTTGGGACCAAGCACTAACATATTCATATTAACATAATCATATTAATACCTAATTAGACTATAGTGGTGGCGTATGATGTTTATGATAACAAGATATGAACATTATGACTACACCATAATAACATCTACACCTATCACATGCATGGACTCCACAACCAAACAAGGAACGCTTTATCCATGTATATAAATATGTAAGACTAATAATATTAATATAAAGCATAATGTCACAAATACAAGAAAAGATACATGAGCCATACCTTTCCCAATTTGGACTTGGGACTAGAGGCTCCTCTGTACAGCCTAACCTCCACTAAGGGACTAAGAGCACTAGTGTAATACAAGAGAGAATGCTTGAGTGGTGTGTGTGATAAGTGAGGCACCCCTATTTATAAACAGAGTAGAGGCGGTTCCTGCCACAATTAGCGTGCGAATGAGTCTTCACTGCCTTCTGGAAGCCATGAGGAGCCAACACATGGAGGAAGATCGGGTTTGGCGCCAGGGCCAAGTTGGCCGACTAGGGGGGGGGGGGGGTCGGTCGACCTGGTCCTGACCCCCCTTCGGGTATGCATCCTCAGGGTGACTTCCAAGTGGGCCCTTATCCCCTTATCGGGTGATACACCGTTGGATCTCCTCGGATACGCCTCGGAACGAGTCATGGATCCATGTGGTGCCACATGTCGTTGCGTGATTAGCAGGGGTGGCACTTTAGGATTGCTTCCCTCATTCTCCATCATTTTTGTATAAAAACTCCTGCATGCACTATTTCCCCAAGTACAAGTGGAATTATGTTAAATCTAACTATGTTGTGTGTAAGAAATATTTACTCCTTCATATAATGGAGTTATATTGATGGTCGAAACCCGGCCGTCAACAAAATCCTCAAATCTTACCATTTGCTCGTCCTGAAACAAAGATAAAGACTTAGGTTGTTGATCAGGAGTTGCTACAATGCCCTATTTGCAAAGTACCAAGTGTACAACAAAATATTCTACCTTGCATTGAATAAATTGGCTATGGTACCTCAACTTTTTCCTGGTCATTATGGGGCTTATGCCTCGTCTTTTTCTTGGGTGGTTGGAGGATAGAACAGCAAAGTGAGCATGCATCACCTAATGTGAGTTCAGCCCAAATTTCTGGAGAATTTCAAATGTTTTTTGGATTTAAGTTTCTCAAATGATGCACTCAGTCACTCCTATGTAGGAAGCGGTATTTGTATCCTCACCAATGCAATGCCTTTCTTGTGCAACATCTAAGTAAGGCTTATATGTGGAGCTTGGTAGGGATCAAGGGTAGACATATTTGCAACACCTATATTGCTATGTCAAAAGAGTAAGCCTTAGGAGAAAACAAATCATACTTTTGATCAAGATTTGTGCAAGTGTGAGTCTGAACATGCTTTCCAGCTTCTAGCAACACATCTGGACCAAATACTTGAGTTTCTCCTGTCTCATTCCAAAACAAATGTGTTCTACACTTCCTTCCATACAGCGCTTCATACGGCGACATTTTCAAGTTGGCTTGGTAACTGTTATTGTAAGAAAACTCAGCATATGGCAAGCTTTTGTCCCAACTACGTCCATGCTTCAAAGCACAAGCTCTCAACATATCTTCCAAAATTTGATTTGTCCTCTCTGTTTGTGCATCCGTTTGAGGGTGATATGCAGAGCTGAAATTCAACCTTGCTCCCAATGCTTCATGCAATTTCTGCCAAAACCTGGAGGTAAATTGAGAACCTCTATCCGAGACTATTTTCTTCAAGACTCCATGTCAACACACAATGTGCTCCATATATAGCTCTGCTAGCTTCGCGGTGGTATAGGTGGTCTTGATAGGAACAAAGTGAGATGACTTAGTTAACCGATCCACGATTACCCATATGGAGTCATAACTGGACTGGCTACGCGGTAAACCAACTATAAAGTCCATTCCAATCTCTCCCCACTTCCATTCTGGAATCTTCAATGGTCGCAATAATTCGGCTGGCCTTTGATGTTCAAATTTGACTCGCTGGCACACATCACACAACACGACATATTCAACTATGTCCTTTTTCATGCTAGCCCACCAATAACATGTCTTCAAGTCTTTGTACATCTTTGTACAACCGGGATGAATTGAGTATGGCAATTCATGTGCCTATTTTAATATTGTCTCTTGAATATGCTTCACATTAGGCACGACAATCCTTTTTCCAAGCCATACGTTAACATGTTCATCCTCATGAAATCTGAATTCTCTCCCTTCTCGGGTCCTTTCCTTGATTTCCTGAATTTCCTCATCCTTGGTCTGACCTTCTCGGATCTCTTCCTCCAAGGTCAGATTTAACTCCATTATCCCCATCTCATTCACAAATCCAAGACTCAACCATTCAAACTCCTTACATAACTCGGATGGCAGCTCTCGAACCGTGAGCTGGTGACTTACTCCTTTCCTACTCATAGCATCGGCCACTACATTAGCCTTTCCGGGATGATAGTTGATCCCCATATCATGATCCTTGATGAGATCCAACCATCTTCGTTGCCTCAAATTCAGGTCCGTTCGTGTGAATATGTACTTGAGACTCTTGTGATCCGTGTAAATTTCACACCTATGTCCAAGGATATAGTGTTTCCAAATCTTCAAAGCGTGTACCACGGTTGCAAGTTCCAAATCATGTGTTGGATAATTCTGCTCATGTCTCTTCAATTGCCTCGATGCATAGGCTACCACTTGACCTTCTTGCATGAGCATACATCCAAGTCCCCATCTTGATGCGTCACAATATATATCAAAACTTTTGCTCACATCCGGCAATATCAAGAATGGGATTGTAGTTAACCTTTTCTTCAACTCCTGAAAACTTTCTTGATAAGCTTGAGTCCATTGGAAAGCTTTCCCCTTCATTAGCAACTTTGTCATGGGCTTGGCTATCTTGTAAAAGTCCTTGATGAATCGACGGTAATATTCAGCCATCCCAAGGAAACTCCTTATTTCCTTTATATTTTGCGGTGGCTCCCATTTTAGCACATCTCTCACTTTTACTAAGTCAACCGATACTCCTCATCCGGAGATGATATGCCCCAAAAATGACACCACTTTGAACCAAAACTGGCACTTGCTGAACTTGGCATACAATTGATGCTCCCTCAATTTCTGCAACGTAAGCCTAAAGTGTTCCTCATGTTCCTCTTCACTCTTCAAGTATATCATAATGTCATCAATGAACACCACAACAAATTTATCCAAGTACTCCATGAAGACCTTATTCATGAGGTACATAAAATAGGCAGGTGCGTTTGTCAATCCAAAGGACATCACGGTGTACTCATAAGATCCATACCGTGTCCGAAAAGCTGTCTTGGGTATGTCCGATGGTCTAATTTTCATTTGAAAGTATCCCGACCTCAAATTAATCTTGGAGAAGACACAAGCACCATTCATCTGATCAAACAAGTCTTCTATGTGTGGCAAGGTTTACTTGTTCTTGATTGTTACCTCGTTGAGATCTCGGTAATCCACACACATCCTTTGTGATCCATCCTTCTTATCCAGGAAAAGGACGGGCGCTCCACAAGGTGAAGAGTTTGAGCGAATAAAACCCTTCTTTAGTTGCTCTTGAATCTGCCTCTTGAGCTTTTCTACTCCTTAGGAGGCATCCTATATGGCCTCTTAGCTATAAGTGCAGTTCCAGGTATTAAATCAATAACAAACTCTATGTCTCGATCAGGTGGCATACTTGGCAACTCATCCAGAAACACATCCAAGAATTCACACATCACCGGAATCTCTTCAATTGCAGCATTGTCCATGTGATTCAACTCCAATTGCTTCGGTGCATGTTGAGATGCTTCAAATTATATGGTGATCTCTTCCTCATTGGTCAACTTCACCGCCTTCGTGGCGCATTCAATGACTCCATTGTGCTTCCTCAACCAGTCCATACCAAGTATAATGTCCAATCCTTGAGAATCCAAAACAATGAGGTTGGCAAAGAATTCTACCCCCCTTATTCTAAGGCTTACTTTTGGACATACTATTTTTGTCCTCATCTGTCCTCCAGAAGACTTAACCAATAGAGTATACTTCATATGAGAGATAGGCAAACTATACTCGGCAACATACATCGATGCAATGAATGAATGCGATACTCCAGAATCAAATAACATAGTCATTGGGTTGGAGTTTGCGAGAAACATACCAATACCACGTCATCCGCTTGTTGAGCTTCCTCCGTAGAGACATGGTTCACATTGCCACGAGCAAAATTCTGCTGTCCACGGTTGCCTTGTGGCTCTCATCAATTGGGTCTTGGGTTCTGTCTTAGAGCATTGCTTCCTTGACCATGGCCTGACTTAGGACATTGAATTGCAAAGTGTCATGCTTCTCCACATGTATAGAACTTCCTAACTGCACCAGAATTTGGACGGACTTGATTCTGCACATTTGCACCAGGAAAATTGGCATGAGGTGCATAAGGAATTGGAGGCCTAGGTGC
The DNA here is from genome assembly GCA_036927565.1 of Tuctoria greenei. Taxonomy (NCBI): domain Eukaryota; kingdom Viridiplantae; phylum Streptophyta; class Magnoliopsida; order Poales; family Poaceae; genus Tuctoria; species Tuctoria greenei. The sequence goes on from JAYESD010000002.1 coordinate 178,969,508, forward strand.
TTGCATGATGGGGCGTTGTTGCACAAACTGAGGCTGAGCTGGACAAGTTTGATAACCAGGGCACTGTACAGGAGAAGAAGAGCTGTAATAAGGCGCATTAGGTGATGCAAAGCAAGGGCACACATTGCTTCCTTGTTGCTATCTTTGATATGGTGCCTTCCTCTTGTTATCTAGCTACATCTCACGGACCTTGTTCTCCAGCACAATTGCCTTGTCCACTAGCTTCTGGAAGTTTGCATAATCGCAATTCAGCAATTGTACTTGGATTTCATTGTTCAAGCCTCTCATGAAAGTGTATTGCTTTCGACTATCCCGGCTGACATCTTCAGGGGCGTACCTTGAAAGTTGAGTGAACTTATTGAGATATTCACCCACACTTAACCTTCCTTGCCTCAAGTTCTCAAATTCTTGTCTCTTTGGGATCATAACACCTTTTGACACATAATGAGAACGGAAGCTCTCCTTGAATTCAGCCCAAGTGATCCTCTCTTGATTCTCATGGGCGTTGCATAGCGAATCCCACCAATCCGCGGCTGCTCCAACAAGTCGATGAGATGCAAATAGCACCTTCTCCAAGTCAATGCATTGGACAATAGCTAGCTTCTTCTCCACGGACTTGAGCCAATCGTCGGCGTCCATAGGGTCAGCGGCTTGAGCAAAGGTTGGCGGCCTAGTCCTCATGAACTCTCCCAACCGGTTATGAGGAGGCGGGGGTGGCGGGTGGCGGCATGTGGTGCTGATGGTTGTTGTTGCCGGCCTGCAGTTGTCCCATAGTTTGTATCATGGTCTTCATGAGTTGGTTTTACATGGCCAATAGCTGCTCAAGATTGATAGCTCCCTGAACAAGTCCTTGTCCATTGTTGTTCTTAGGTACCCCATTGTTCTCGTCCTCATGATTGGCATCCCTCTGGTTGCGAGTCCTTACCATCTGAAGAAAAGCGAGAGATAAGAATTTACAAAACGCCCCCAACTATATGCATCAAGGGATATGAAACTAAGCAACTACCTAAACTAGTCTATGTGGATATGGCAATGCTAAAGCATCCCAAAATCCTCTACTAAGCACACAAGCAACGATACATAACAATTAGCATGCCAAGCAAAAACACATCGATTCCTGAGTGTTCCTATGTGCTCTAAAGTGTCCATTCTATCTAGACTGCGTCCTACAGTCTATCTGTGGCTCTGATACCAATTTGTGACACCCGGTTCCGAAAATAAACTAAGTGAGCGCATATGTGTGCCCAGGACGTTCAACACACATACACGAGTGGATTCACAAAAGGATATACAGAAAATTACCAGAGAACAGGATTAAATAAGCACTTTTATTACAGAATTCAGAATATCCTCGAATACAAGCTCTAATGATTATTAACAAGTTTGAACTAATGCAGCGGAAATAAACTAAATATGAGCTAAACGAAATAAGCAAGCTAAGCAATTAGGGTAGCGCAGATCCAAGCAACACCAAAGGCAAGCTGATGGTAGCACACAAGCTAGGACTCCTCATTAAAGTTGTGATACTCCCAATCCTGACCTGCAACTGTTGGTGGGGGAATTGCTAGGATGAGTACATGTCGTACTCAGCAAAAGTGGGAAAGTATGATATGTAGCTGATTCAAATGACGAATATAGCAAAAGGCTAAGTGCTGAAAAGTACATCAAAACATTTGAAAAGCAATATATTGTATGTATGTGAAGTAAACCCATCATAAACCATGTAGTTATTATAATACCAGTCCATATTTCATTATTGTGACACCCAGTTCCGAAAAATGAACCAAGTGAACGCATATGTGTGCCCAGGACGTTCAACACACATACACGAGTGCAATCACAAAAGAGTATACAAAAAATTACCACAGAACAAGATTAATTAACCATTTTTATTACACAATTCATAATATCCTCGATTACAAGAACTGAAGATTATTAATGACAAGTTTGAACAAATGCAGCGGAAATAACTAAATAAGCAACTAAACAGACTAAGCAAAAGGGATATATATGCACAGCTCCAACACTCCACAGGCAAAGCTGACAGTAGACATGGCCTAGAACTCCGCATTATCATCGTTAAACTCCCAATCCTGACCTGCAACTGTTGGTGGGGGAATTGCAAGGGTGAGTACATGTCGTACTCAGCAAGCGTGGAAAGTATGACATGTAGCTGATACAAATGACAAATATAATAAATGCTAAGTGTTGAAAAGTACATTAAAACATTTGAAAAGCATTAAATTATATGTATGTGAAATAAACCCATCATCAACCATGTAATCATCATAATTCAAATCAATATTCATTAGCATCATCCAAATTCCATATTTCATCATTGCCATTAACCATATTCCATACCAGAATTTAATTCATAACCAGCCATAACCATTACCAAACCATAACCATCCCGAAAACCATCCCTATACCAAGTTCCCTCTAATCATGAAAGTTGTCCAGGTGCTCATAACCGAGAGCACGACTATCATGATTGTTTTATTAGACTATGCAGAGTTTGTACCACTTTACCCATGTGTTTGTGATTTCATCACCCGTCGGCGACTGAAGGAACCTCTCTTATGCCAATTACACTTCCTTTGGTGTACGCCCAAGAGATCACAAAATAGCCTTTACAAAGGGATTATTAGCCTATTTAGACCCCACTGAGGTTTCACCGGTGGCGATGCCTCCAACTGAGCACATCCTCAACCAAGGGCCCCCCTCTTGAGCCATTCGGATCTCAAGGTAGTCCCACAATTCATCAACAAACCCAATCCAACTACCCCTTCCCCGAGCATCCTTAATGGTCCAAATAGCACTAGCAAAGCCCTAATTAATCAGCTATGCCGCACCCATACTTGACCTCGTGGTGGCACTGTAGTCGTGGCTTATTCTCGCATGAACCGATCCTTAGTCTAAGGCAAGCAAACCACCATATCATCCAACCCATCCATATACCGGGCTTGCTTAGGTCACCCATTACAACATCATATTAACCAGTTCATGTTAATCATAATCTCATAAATGTATAATTAAATTAAGTGGTATAGTCGTTTTCCCATCCCAATTAATTAAGCGTAGCAAAAAGGTAAAAAGCCCATTCCTACTCTCTACCATAAATTCCAGGTGACAAGGGTGGTCAAACAAAGCTAGTAAACTTCCTACCATATGATTTCCCGTCAAATTGACACAAGCATGCAGTTTTGCAAACAAAACATTTATTTTAAGAACTGGATCAATATGCTTCAAGGACACTTGCCTTGCTCTTGGGCTTGGTTCGGGTCAAAGCCTTAAAACTTTTGGTGCTGGAGATCCTCCGCTGCACTCTCTAGCGCAAATCCGTCTAATCCGTAAAATAATCATACAAACAAGAAACATAATCAAAAAGTGCACAAATATTACTCAATATGACATGACATGCATGGTTAATGCAAATGCAAGATGGAACTTGTTAATGAGTTGATTTTAATGATCACTAACAGGTTCTAATGGCTTTTAACAAGTTTATACAGGTTCGGAGTTAATTAGATCTACTTTCAGAATTAATTAACAGAAATTAACCAGGAAAATCGGACAAGTCCACAGGAGGCCGGACTAGTCCACAATTCGCGAGAACAACAGATTAAGGTTTTCTAGATCAACGTGAATTTGGAGATTTGGGGTAGAATTCACGTAAGGAAAAGGAAGTAGAATGTATACCAGGTGTTTAGGACTCCAATGAATCAAGGATTTTTGAGGTAACCCTTGGATCTTGAAGATCTAGGGTTGATGAAGAACTTGATGGTGAATTGTTGACGAAGAACGCGAAGTTGATGGAGATCTTGATCATCTTTCGTTTCCTCCTCTTCTTCTTCTTGCTCCAGATCTCCTTCTCCCTCCTTGGTGGCGGCTATCCACGAGCTAGGGTTTGGGTGAGGTGGAAACGTGGCAAATAGATGTCAAGCCAAGGGGTGGGGTCGTTTATGTAGAGGTGGAGGCTAGGGTTAGATGGATTTTGAATTTGAGATGAGTAGAGGTCGGTTTAGAGTCCCACATGGGCTCTAAAAAGGGTTAGGCACGACGTCCCTAGGCCCACTTAATGTAAAACCCAAGAAACAAGTCATGAAACAAAAGATACATTTGGAGTTGCGATTTATCGGACAAGTCCAAAAAGGGTCAGACTAGTCCGAAGTTGTCCAGAGAGGAATTGGACAAGTCCGAACTATACATCGGACTAGTCTGAACTAATCCAGAGGGGAAAAACGGACAACTCTGGCAAAAAATTGGACAAGTTCGACTATAGTCATAAGGAAAAAACAGACAAGTCCGCTGGAGAACCGGACTAGTCCGGACAAGTCCACTGGAGAACCGGACTAGTCCGGACATGTCCAGGGACTTAGCAAAATTTCCAAGGATTTGGAACACCGGACTAGTCCGCATAGGACCGGACAAGTCCGAAAGTGTACAGAGGCAAAAATAGACTCGTCCGCAACAAAACGGACAAGTCCGTTTGAAGTCAGAGAGAAATCGGACTAGTCCGCACCAAAATCGGAATAGTCCGCACTTTCTAGAATTCTTAAGTGCAATTTTGTTTCTAATTCATTTTAAACTTGTTCCTTTTTATGTGGATTAATATTAGACATGTATGTGAACTTATGCAATGCATGATGGATGAAAATGAGGGTGTTACACTTACCATCATCCATATACTAGATTTCTCATTACAAATAACCATATCCATTGCCATAAACCATAATACTATCCCATAAACAGTACCAAATCAACCCAATACCAAAACCCCTCTAATCATGTAGGTCATTTAGGTGCTCTTAACCGGGAGCACGACTATCATGATAGTTTTAATACTCTTTAGAGTTTGTACCACTTTACCCACGCGTTTGTGATTTCATCACCTGTAGGCGAATAAAGAACCTCCAATATGCCAATTACACTTCCTTTGTTGTATGGCCAAGAGATTACAAAATATACTTTACAAAGGGACTACTAGCATGTACGGACCCACTGAGGTTTCACCGGTGGCCATGCCTCCAACTGATCACATCTTCAACCAAGGGCCCCCTCTTGTGCCATTTGGATCCTAAGGAGTCCTGCCACAAATCCAAACCCAATCCGACTCCCCTTCCCCTGTGCGCTAAATGATCTGTGCAATACTAGCAATACCCTAATTAATCGACTACGCCGCACCCATACTCGGCCTCGTGGTGGCACTGTTGTCCTGGCATATTCTCGCATGAACCGTTCCTTAGATCTAAAGCAAGCAAACCACCATAACATCCAACCTAGCCACATACCATGCTTGCTTAGATCACCCATTACCCTATCATATTAACAAGTTCATATTAACCATAATGTCATTAATGCATAAGTAAGTGGTATAGTTGTTATCCCATCCCAATTATTAAGCGAAGCAAAGGTAAAAAGCCCTTCCGACTCTCTACCATGCATTCTAGGTGACAAGGGTGGTTCACAAAGCTAGTAAACTTTCTATCATAAGAATTCCCATCAAATTAACACAAGCATGCAGTTTTGAAAACAAAACATTTATTGTAAAAACAGGATCAATATGTTTAAGGACACTTGCCTTGCTCTTGGGATTGATTGGGATCAAAGACTTCAAATTCCTGGTGCAGGAGGTCCTCGCAGTACCCTTTAGCGCAGCACCTTCTATTCCGCGCAACGGACATACAAAACAGTAATTACAATCAATAAATGATCATATATTACTCAATATGACATGACATGCATGATTAATGCAATTATGAAGTAAAACTTATTAATGAGTTGCTATTAATGTTCACAAACTGGTTCTAATAGTTTTTAACAAGTTTGAATAGGTTTGGGATTGATTCGAGTCGATTTGGAATTAATTAAGCACAATTCAGATTTAGAGGCCGAACTAGTCCACCTTGGACAGACTGCAAATTAGGATTTTCTTGATCTACTAGAATTTGGAGAATCGGGGTTGAATTGATGTGGGAAAGAGAAAGTAGAAGGTATACCACGTGTTTAGAACTCCAAGGATCAAAAATTGAAGATGAAACTTGAATCTTGTCGATCTAGGGTTGATGACAAAGAGTTGAAGGTGAATTGGCGGTGAAGAACGCAAGGTTGATGAAGATCTTGATTATTTGATCCTCTTTCGTTTCCTCCTCTTATTCTTCTTTTTCAGGATCTCCTTCTCCCTCTTTGGCGGTGGCTATCCACGAACTAGGGATTGGGTGTGATTCAAAAGTTGCAAAGAGAGATGAAAATAGGGTGTTGGGTTACTTATTTAGGGGTGAAGGGCTAGGGTTTAAATGGAGGTCAGTTTTAGAGAGGGTGGAGGCCGGTGTGGGGTCCCACATGGGCTCCACAGGGGTTAGACACGACGTCCTTGGGCCCAATTAATATTAAAAACCCAAACACAAGTTGTGGAGGAAAATATTGAATCCGAGTCGGGCACACCGGACAAGTCTGCTAGAGGACCGGACTAGTCTGATGTTGCACAGAGACAAAAACGGATAAGTCCAGTAGGAGGTTCGAACAAGTCTGGTCTTGTCCAGAGAGGAAAATGGACAAGTCCGGCATAGATCGGACAAGTCTGAGGATTTGACAGCTTATTCGAAAACCGGACCAAATCTCGGACTAGTTCGCACTCAAACACGGACAAGTCCAGAATGGAACAGAGACTCAATCGGACTAGTCTACAGCTAAAACAGACAAGTCTGGAGGGCATCAGAGGGGGAAATCGAGCTAGTACGAGGTACAAACTGGACAAGTTCGTACTTCTACAGACTTTTAAGTGTTGTTTTGCTTCTAATTAATTTTTAACTTGTCCCTTTTTATGTTGCTTAATATTAAACGTGTCGGAGTGTGATTCTGGCAATTCTCCCGGTACCACCGTTAGTAGCCCGTAGAGTTTGTAGTTCGGTTGTGGGCGCGCAGAGATTCAGAACACGATGGCAAGTTGAAATGAAGATTTACGTGGTTCTGGCCGCCTAAGCGTAATACCCTACTCCACGGGGTGTGTTGTTGTTGTATTGAACATTTGAGCTCTTGTATGTCAGAGCGGAGTGTGGAAGTCTCAGCGTGTGTGTGCGTGGATGGCCCCCCTGTGTATCGCTCGGCCAGTCCTTTTATAGTACAAGGACTGGTCGTTACATCGTTAACCTGGCCCGACATGTGGCCCTGGTGGTTATTGATGTTTAATACACAATTAATGAGCTTAATTACCCTTAATAGTGTGGTAACGCGCCTTGATAGTGCCGTTACTGGTATTAAGGGCCCTCCGATTGTGTGTCATTAAGATAGCATTAATGACACTTAATCGGGTCTTGAGGTCTTTAATGTTCCTTGAAGGTCCGAGCCGTTGGAAGTCCACTACTCTGCCAGTTGAGGTTGAAGGTCCGGCAGTTGGACGTGTGGCAGCTCCGGAGCTTACTGTCTTGGACGAGTATGTTCGATGCTGTTGTACACGTGTCATTACTGGAGCTTCCCTCTGTCGGGGTTAGGTCCGGGGGTGCCACACAGGTATCTAGTCCGGAGCTTCCCTATGCGTGGGATGTAGCTCTGGATTAACGATACACGTGGCGGCACCGGGACTAACCATAGAAGGGAGGAAGGTCTAGTTCCGTATGACACGTGGGGCCTTTGGAGGTCTTGAACTCAGGTATGTGGAGTTCCTTAGCATTCTTTGCGGTCCCAGAGGGTATTCGGTACGCAGGGTACCGACAGTGGCCACCTGGGCCCACCTCTGGGAGAGACTTTTTGGATGAAGTCGTTCTGCCAGAGGTGGGTCCATCCTTCGGTTTTTGAGCCGTGTCTTCAAGGGTCTTTGGATGTTCCATTGAGGAGGTGGTTCATTGTTAAACCATGGCCACGTGGCATATCCAGGATGCGGCAGGTGAGATCTGAGCGTGCAGATCTCATGCAATTGAAGGTCGCCGATTCCCAATACGAAAATCGTATCAGTTCTGCGCGCCCTGTAAGACCGCCGCCCTCGGGTTTCCCGCCTTTCATTATGACAACTGTTCGCCTGGGGTAAGGACCTAGACTTGATCGTCGGGGTGGCCCCGGTCCCCCTTGTCATTGGCAGGGTGAAGTTTTTGAACTGTATCGTCGGCTCCTCTGCGGTTTCAATCCAAGCGTTGTGGGGGCTTACTTAAGAAGGAAAGCGTGCACCGTTTGGGGATTCCTTACACCTTCATTTTAACTTGCGCTAGAATACTCCAAACTTTCGCTTGCTTTTCATCTCTCGCCCCACTGTGCTGCGATGAAGTTGGGACTCCCCAAGAGCCGCATTGGGAGCAAGAAGGAGTTGTCTAGGGTCCGGACCTACATGGGTTGGTATAGTGACTCCTTCGACAACGACATTCGATGCAGCAAGCTTCCCTTCGAGAAGGAGCAAGCCGGAGATATGGTGTACTTCCTTGGGTATGCCATGGCGGGTTTGATCCCGCCTTTCTCCACTTTCTTTCTAATGTTGCTAGATTTCTATGGTCTGCAGCTCCACCATCTTGGCCCCCACTCAATCTTGCTGGTGGCGACTTTCGTCCACTTTTGCGAGATGTGGGTGGGTGTGCCCCTTGCGTGGAGTTGTTCCGGAATTTCTTCACTCCACCCCACCGGGAAGAGTGATGAGTTCATCGGCTTCTACTACATTGTGAAGCGGAAAAACTCCCCCCTCAAGTACTTGAGGTCCTTTCCTTCTGGCAAGTGGGACGACTGGAAGAAAGACTGGGTGGTCATGACTATCGAGGGACACGGGAGGCTGGAACTGCCTGAAGGCCTCCCCCGCGTCGACACCGACATTTGGAGTGACATGTCGGAGCTATCGAGGGAGTATAGACCCATTCTGGACAGAATCCAGGAGTGTGTCAAAGGTGGGGTGACCCCCCAGATGGTCTTCGACAACTTCGTGACGAACAGGTGGGCCCCGCTGAGGGCTAGGGGGCGACCTGCCTGGGCCTTCAACAGTGAGATGGATACCAACCGCATTGAGGTTGGTTTGGGCACCAACTTGAACCGTGAAGCCTTGAAGACCCATGTAAAGAAGTTCCATCCTGGGAACATCGGCCCTGGCGACGTGTCTCCACCGGCGGCCTTCCTTCCTCTGAATATGATACCAGAGGAGTGCAAAGAGCTCCGGAGGAAGATGCCGCTGTTGGACGACTTGGGCCTGATGGAGAGGCGATCAATCTCCGTGGTGGTGATCCCTGGAGCTTCTCAAGGTGGATCCGCACCTGCCCCGAAACCAAGAGCTGAAGTGGTAGGCAAGGGCAAGGTGTTGACCGAGCCCTCGAGCCGCAAGAGGAAGCTAAAGCATGCTGATGGGAGGTCCGTCAGACCTGCTCCTTCCACTACAACTCCTTCTATCCGCGGAGGAAGTCTTCCACGGCGGCAACCACTCCAGCATCAGCATCTCTTCGGGATGCCAGCTCTGGCCATGTGGCTCCAGTACCAGGGCCAGCTGAGGGCTCTAGGTCCGAGGGTCCTTCTCAGTCGAGGGGGGCCTCAACCAAGACATCGTTGACGGTGGCAGCAAGCTCCGGGGAGTCTTCCGGGGCTACTACGCCAATAATGATAGGGTCCGGTCCTGAGCGTCCGGTGAAGAGGTTTCGCGCTAGCTGGAGCGGAAGCCTTCCAAGGTAAATTGGATTTTATTACCTCAGTTGATTGTTTTAGTTGTAATTATATTTTAATTTTCTTCGTCCTTCATTTATAGGGTATCCAAGAAAGGGGCTGAAGCTCCGGTTCCAACAACAGTAGCTGATGCTGTGCAAGCGGAAGCTCCAGCTCTAGTTCCAACGCCGTCCCAAGAAGTGGCTGAGGCCGCGGCAGCTCCGGTGCCAGCTGTCGTGGTCCTTGACCTCGAGTCATCCTCTGAAGCTCCCGTGGTAGCACTGGACCACGGGAATGAATATGTACCAGCGGCACCAGCTCCGAGGGTTGAAGCTCCGGTTTTGGATGCTGAGACGATAGATGCTCCGGCCTCAGAGCCGGAGGCAACTATAGTTCCGGCCCTAGAGCCGGATGTTGTTGAAGACCCGGCGATGGAGCCGGTGGTTGATGAAGTTCCGGTGCCCGAGCCGGTTGTCGCAGAGGTGCCGACGCCCGAGCCAGTGGAGGTCGAAGCACTGGCGCCTAAACCAGCCGTGATGGAGGCACCAGCGTCGGAGCTGAAAGTGGCCTCAGCTCCGGCCGAACCTTCAACACCTGCCCCGGAGGTGGTGGTTCCGGAGGTACACGCGCTTGAGCCAGGGTGCCAAGACGAAGCTGCCGGTCCTCCGCCTGAGGGACCAGTTGCTGATGACCTGGCGGCGGGACCTTCGGAGCCGACTCTGAAGGTAGAAACTTCCGCTGCAGGACCTTCTTCGGCGGCGACTGAGGCTATCCTGGAGGGCGGCCCTAGTGCTGCGGAAGCTCAGAGGACCGATTTTGTAGAGTGGGACCCAATTTTTGTTATGGAGAACCCGCGGGAGCCAGCGGAGAAGACGCCGGCAGGTCTGGAGCCAATCCCTTTGTCGCTGTCTCTCGACAACGCCTGCTCCAGCCTTCGTAAGGTCCAGCTGGCCTTTTACCACGACAGCAAGGCCCTCGAGGAGGAGAGCCAAACCCTTAGGAAGTGGCACAACCGGCTCCAATTCGAGACCAAGCTGGCGCAGACGAGGCTAGCTGATGACAAGGAGTGGGTGAAAAGGGAGAAGGTCCGGTTGGAGTACTGGGGTCAACTGCTAGATGGGAGGGAAAGCATGACGCGATCCCTCGACATCCAGTCCCGGGCCATCCACGAATAGGTTGTGGCTTCTAATGGAGCAGCGAATGAACGCCAAGAGAAGCCCAGCGCCATTCACTAAAGCCTCGTCAAGCACCGGGAGGCTCTTGAGGAGCGGGAGAAAAATCTCGAAGATGAAGAGCAAAAACTCCTGGAGCTGCGGGATGACCTCGTGAAGAGGGAGGAGGAGCTTACTCAGAGGCTGACTCTAGGTGACAAGAGCCTCGCAAAGGGCACCAAGAAGCTGGAGGAGCGCTGCGAGATTGAGGAGAAGAAGGCCTGGCAGCTGGGACAATACCTCACTAAGAGGGAGAATGAAATTGCTGCCAGGGGAAGAAAGGTGCGGGGTCGGGAGAAAGACCTGGTCGACCGTCAGAACAAGATTCACCTCCGGGAAGAAGAGCTTGGTAAACTCGAAAGGCGGGTTGAAGAAAAGATTCAACATAATGCCAAAGAGGTCAAGCGCCTTGCCTGGGAGGATTCAGAGCTTGCGGCGACCAAGAGATCCTTCGAAGAGGTGCGAGGCTCAAGTGTGGTGGAGTCCCAACAAGTTTGGGAATTATTGGGCAAAGCCAATGACGCGCTGACGTCGCTGGCTTTTAGTCCTGTGCGCTCGGATGATCCGGAGCCGGAGCTGGACCAGGCGTTGCAGGCATTGAGCTTGGCGGGCAACAAGCTCAACAAGATGGGCGATGTCATCGTGGACCAGTTGGAAACCGAAGGGCAATCCCTGGCGAAGAACGTCGCAGGGTACATGCTGACGTGCTACACAAGCTAGGACCCTCACTTCCCACTGGACCCGGTGCTTGAGGGCCCCGTCGATGGAGAGATGCTGCCAAGGCCAGCGTGTCGGAGGTTGCCCAAAAGGTTGCCTCATTCTTGCATAGGATCTAGGACTTTTCTCCTTGTAGCTCCCACTTGTATCTTCTCTTCTTTTCCTCAATTTTGTAATCTCTAATCTTCAGATTAATGAAATCCAAGAATTTTATGAATTTCATTTTTTGTCTTCAACACCTTTGTCCCACTTGGCCCCCTGGTAGATGTACATAATTCGATTGTGAACATGTACCAAGAGGATGTAGAATTTTGTTGAAGACTTGCGTGCTTAAAACTTGTAGTTTGTAGGTACGAAGTCGTCGATAGTAGGAGCCCCCTGAGGTTGTCGGAGCTTAGTAGCTCCGGCACTGACCATTGTAAACACGTATAGCGGCGACTATTAGTCCTCTGGGGCTGTTGGAGCTTGGTAGCTCTGGCAGCGACCACTGTCAACACGCGGTGCATCGACAACAGACCCCACTGGGGAGTCTTCCCACCATCTTTTCTTCATGTTGACGGTTGGGCCTCTGAATTTGCCAGAACTTGGTACCTCCGGCGACACCTGCTATCAATGTTTAAAACATCGACATCAGGTAACCTTACAGGCTGTCGGAGCTTTGATAGCTCTGACTTCATCCACCATCATTATGAGATCTTTGTTTTTCAAGCACACTGAAGTCAAGAAAAACAGTAAAATCCGTTTCTTATCTATAACTCATTTGAGGCTTATTATTCCAGAAAGAGATTTTAGACTGACAACAATTCTATATACAATCAAGCGCATTTGTTTGTTTTCTTCAGGTCCAATCATTTCTGGACTCGCCCTACTTCAGCCTGCCGGGGTGTAGGTAGAGTGGCGTACTTAAGGTGCAGGACCAGGCTAAGTCGATAGCACACTCCGGACCTAGATTGGCTTGGCGGCATTCAGGCAAGTAGGCCATTCAACAATATTTAGACCCAGAAGAATTAACAATGCATTTGAATTATACATGAATTGCTCGATCTAAAGTTTCTTGAGAATTGCACAACTTTGTTATAGACAAGAAAGAGAAAAATATTGAGCCAGTACAAAATAAATGCACGTGGAGTCTATTTTCACATAATGATGTCTTTCATTATAGGTCCGGGGTACAGGGGAAACAAGTACACTCTTAGGGTATGGAACCAGGCTAAGTGTGTTGCTTTTCTCGTTTGACCCAAGGTAGCTAGCTACACTTTTAGTTTTGAGACTGTGTCAAGTGTTGCCTGAACCTTGCGGACCTTCCGGGGAAGGTCCGGCAGTCCTCCCGGGGGAGCTACCTAACTCTGTACAATGACGCTATAACATACGTCACATGTAATTACAGACTCACTTCCGTGATATTAAGCATAGAACTTACGGAGTTCTCAATGTTCCAAGGATTAGGAAGCGGTGTCCCATCCTCGGTTGCCAAGCGAACCCATCCGAGACGGGATACTTTGATCACTCGGAAGGGTACTTCCCAGCTGTGGGAGAGTTTGTTTAACCCTTCTCGAGTTTGTATTCTCCGTAGCACCAGATCGCCTTCCTCGAGCTGTTGGTTATGCACATGCCTTTGATGATAGCGCCGGAATGCTTGGTGGTATCATGCATTTCGAACAGCTACTCGACACCTTCCCTCTTCAACGAGGTCAAGGTCTTCACTCCGGAGCTGGTCTTGGGTGGTGTCCGATGGTCCGGACCCGGAGCGACCCCAATGTGATTTTCGGAGAAAGGACTGCTTCAGCTCCATACCCCAGGAAGAAGGGTGTCTCTCCAGTTGACCAGTTGGGAGTTGTCCTATTTGCCCACAAGGTGGGCGGAAACTCTTCAATCCAGTTGGCCCCATGTTTTTTCAGGCGCTCATATGTGCGCGTCTTGAGTCCTTTTAACATTTCTGCATTTGCTCTCTCAGCTTGGCCATTGCTTGTCGGGTGATCTACAGAAGCGTAGCTGACCTGAATGCCGAGGTCTTCGCAATATCCTTGGAATGCAGAGCTTGTGAATTGGGTTCCGTTGTCAGTTATGATCTTGTTTGGGACCCCAAATCTGCATACTATGGACTGCAAGAAGTTTATAGCTGATTGCTTGTTTATTGTCACAACTGGAGTTGCTTCCGGCCACTTGGTGAACTTGTCAATGGCAACATACAGGAACTTGTAACCTTCGACGTCTCTTGGGAAACGTCCCAAGATATCCATCCCCCACACAGCAAATGGCCATGTAGGAGGTATCATTTGTAGGGGTTGAGCTGGTATGTGAATTTTCTTTGCATGAAACTGGCATGCTTCGCATTTCTTCACTAGCTCGGTTGCATCCTGGAGTGTTGTAGGCCAGTAAAAACCATGCTAGAAGGCTTTACCGACAAACGTGCGGGAAGACGCGTGGGTCCCACATTCGCCTCCATGGATTTCCTCAAGAATCTCGCGGCCTTCTTCCCTTGTAATGCACCGCATTAGGACGACGTTGGCACCATGCTGGTAGAGATCCCCTTCTACCAGTGTGTATCTTTTAGCCAATCTGACTATCCGATCAGCAAATACATTATCTTCAGGAAGGAAGTTGTCTTTCAAGTAGCTCCAGATCTCTGAGGTCCATGCATCAGAGCTAACTTGAGAATTTAAGTCATGTGTGCTGGGTTGCACCGAGCTTCCTGCAGCACATACGACCCTTGATGGACGCCATGGTAACAGGGCCATCGGGACTGCCAACTTCGAGGTGCTAGTTTTGCCCCATTTGCTCAGTTCGGCACGCTGAGCTGTTGGTCTTGACAATCTCCAGACAAATGTACCGTCGGGAGCCAGAGCTCCGGTTCAAGCTTTCGTCGAGAGTTCATCAGCTTCAACGTTGCTAAGGCGCTGGACATGGCAAAGATCTAGGACGTCGAAGTCCTTCTGAAGCTTCTGGACTTCAAGTAGATATGCAGCTAGTTGAGGGTTGTTGCAGCAGCATTCACCTTTGACTTGTTTTATAATGAGCTGTGAATCACCCTTTACCAACAACTGCTTGACACCATATGATAGTGCCACCTTGATCCCATAAATTAGTGCTTCATACTCCGCCATGTTGTTGGTTGCCTTGAAGTCAGGGTGAACCATGTATTTGACCTTATCTCCGGTCGGAATGAGGACAAGGACTCCAGATCCGGCCCCCTGCTTCTGCACGGAGCCATCAAAGTAGAGAGTCCAGTGAGGCTCAGTGAAGACCGGAACCTTAGGTTCTGGCTTCTGCTCACTAGGCCCCCCAGGATTTGATGGAGAGGGGGTCCATTCCGCCACAAAGTCCGCCAATGCTTGACTCTTGATTGCTTGTCTTGGGATGAATTCAAGGTCGAAGTCGGCCAATTCTGCAGCCCACTTTGCAATGTTCCTAGTAGAGTTGGGGTTATGCAAGATTGCACGCAGTGGATAAGAAGTTACCACTGAAATCTTGTGAGCTTGGAAGTAATGTCGAAGCTTCCTAGAGGCAATAAGAACTGCGTAGAGCATCTTATGCACCTTCAGGTACCGAGTCTTGGCGTCATGGAGTACTTCACTTATGAAGTACATTGGGCGTTGGACTGTTCGGACCCTCCCGGAGGGGCCCTAAGCTTCCTCCTCATCAACCCGGACCCTCCCGGAGGGGTCGGGACCTTCTTCGGGGACCTCCAGGTTCTTGCTTGAAGAACACGAAGCTTCTTCTAAAGTGACCTGGACCATCCCGAAGGGGTCCGGATCTTCTTGTTCGACAATAGCAACTCCTCCACTTGAAGGAGGTTGCTCCTCTGGCATCTCGCCTTGAGGATTTGGGTCTGGGAGCTGGGACCCAAACTCGCCTCCAAGTAGCTCCGGACCCTCCCGAAGGGGTCTGGATTACTGAACTGGGGATGGTTCTGGTCTTTCCGCAACCAGGACCATGCTAACAACTTCGTCAATTGATGAAATGTAAAGCAGAAGTGGCTCAATAAGGTTTGGAGCTACCAAAGTTGGTTGAGTGGTGAGGAGCTGCTTTAGCTCTTGGAAAGCCTTTTCTGCTTCTTCAGACCATTGGAATGGTCCAGACTTCCTCAATAATTTGAAGAAGGGTAGGGCCCGTGTTGGTTCCCTGTGTACCGGATACCCTTTGGGACTGCAAAGAATGCTAAGGAACTCTACATATCTGAGTTCAAGACCTCCAAAGGGCCCACGTGTCATACGGAACCGGGCCTGCCTCCCTGTTATGGTTAGTCCCAGTGCTGCCACGTGTATCGTTAAACCGGAGCTACACTCCCTACACGGGAAAGCTCCGGACCAGATACCCGTGTGGCATCCCCAGACCTAACCCCCGACAGAGGGAAGCTCCGGTACCGACACGTGTACAATAGCACCGGACCTACCCGTCCAAGACGGTAAGCTCCAGAGCTGCCATGCGTCCAACCGCCGGACCTTCAACTTCAACAAGCAAACTAGTGGACCTCCAACGGCTCGGACCTTCAAGAGATTGTTAAAGACTTCAAGACCCGATTATGTGTCATTAATGCTATCTTAATGACACACGATCGGAGGACCCTTAATATCAGTAACGCCGCCATCAAGGCGCGTTATCACGTTGTTAAGGGGAATTAATATATTAATTGTGTATTAAGCATCAGTAACTGCCAGGGCCACATGTTGGGCCAGGCTAACGATGTAACGACCAGTCCTTGTACTATAAAAGGACTGGCCGAGAGATACCTAGGAGAGACTCCCAGACTCGGCTTTGACACGCCCACAAGCGCTCAGACGCTCAAGACAACAACAACACACACCCCTGGAGTAGGGTATTATGCTCAGGCAGCCCGAACCACGTAAATCCTCGTGTCTACACATCATCCTATTCTGAATCTCTGCGTGCCCACAACCAAACTACAAACTCTGCAGGCTGCCAATGGTAGTACCGGGAGAATTGCCGGAATCACACTCCGACAGTTGGCGCGCCAGGTAGGGGGGCGCCCGAGATTCAAGGATGGTGAACTCTGCTGCTGGATCGTCCAACGGCAACCCTACTGCTCAACCTGCTGGAGGCAATCCCTCCAACATGCAGCAACCAACAGGTGTTGTGGCTCCAGCAGGAGTCATGCCACCACTGCCACCGTCCGCACCAGCGAATCAAGCTGGACAGCGAGATGTGGCGTTTGGGTTGGTCACTGCATCGGCGAACAACAACCCCGAACACGCGCTCCATGCTGCGCGTGCCCTTCTGAAAGTGCATCTAGGACTCCCTTGTGGGTTTTGGATGATTTATGACAAGCAATTGGGATCCTAACCTCTTTGTTCAGATGAGTGCCGGTTTTTAATAGAAAAATGAACAAAGTGCCAAAAAGAAGGAAGAATGAGGAGAAAAGTGGAAATGAGCTCAAGGAAGAAGAATAGTAGATCATTGTGTATGGAGTGTGTTAAGAAAACACATCCCAAGAGCTCAATCAAAATTAAACACACACATTGCACAAAGTTACACAGGACCGGACTAGTCCGACTAACACTGGACTAGTCCGATATCCTTTCTGCACAAAATCGAACAAGTCCGATATCCATCAGACTAGTCTGATATCTCTCTGTCTAGAATCAGACTAGTCCTCCCCAGTGCGGACTAGTCCTCAAAACACTTCACATGTCACAAAAAATTGGACAAGTCCGATCACAACCGGACTAGTAGGATATTCTCTCTGATCCATATTGGACAAGTCCGATATTTGCACGGACTAGTCCGAAATACCCTCTTAACTAAATCGGACAAGTCCTCCAAGTGCGGACATGTCATCCAATACACTTAGGGTTTCACATGTCCGGACAAGTCTGATGACTATCAGACTAGTTCGAAGATTTCCAGTAGCGAAATCGGACAAGTCCGTTCCTAGCCGGAATAGTTCGATATTTCGGGACACTTAGGGTTTGCTACACATAGCACACCGGACTAGTCCGGTGACCACCACGGACTAGTCCGATCTTTTTGAACCCTAACGATCACTTTTAGAAACCATATAAATAGAGTTGCACGACCATATTTTACCCACTCTCGAACCCTAGCGCTGTCACACCTCCCAAGAGCCTCAAAAACCACATCTCTCCACGAAATTAAGTGCAACAAAGATCAATCCCTTGGGGATTCACTCTAGTTCATTGGAGAGACACATTCAACACCACATTGAGCTCTTGGTTTGATTCTCTAACACACTCCTGTGATTTAATTGTAATTTTTGAGTGTGTTCTTGGTGGTATTTCGTGTTGCAATCCAAGGGAGCTCTCAACGTGTGAGAAGACCCCTTGAATTTAATTATTCACCCCTTTGAGATAAGTGGAAGAGGATTGGCCTTCGTGGCGATCCAACGAGGGTATGGTTGGAGAAGACCCAGTCCTTTTGTGGACTCCTCAACATGGATATAGGTTGCCTCAGTGGGAACTGAACCACAGGATAAATCTCTTGTGTTCTTCTTTTGTGTTCATTGTCCTTTACATTATATCAATCTAGGGTTACAAATGGATCTTGATTACTTTACATTGAAATATCAAGTATAAGTTTGAATTGTGATATAACCTGATTCATAACCATGTAACACTTTGTTTAATCGTATACTTCCGCTGCATATATTGAAGAACAAAGTTAATCAATCAAACCTAATCAATCTAGTCTGTATACACCGGACTAGTCCGCACTTTACTGAACTAGTCCAATTTCTCTGGTTTTGAACTGGTTGTTAAGTGTTGCAGGATCCAACAATTTTCAAAAAGGCCTATTCAACCCCCTCTAGGCCACACTCAATTGGTATCAGAGCGGGTTCTTCAAGAAAGAGACTAATCGCTCGAAGGAGATCATGTCGGACATGAAGGACATCCACAAGAGCAACAACCAAGAGAAGGTTGTTGATGAAAAGAATCTCAAGGTGGAGAAGCTCCTCGAAGCCATTCAATACTTCGAGGACGACGATGAGGAGACGCTGGAGTTAAAGGCGCTCCTAAGAAAGAAGACACTTTCCAAAGGGAAAGTAAAAGTTGAAAAGAAGAAGAAACAAGCTGAACAAGCGCACATTGGGAAAGATTGGGACTCAAATGATGAGTCCTCATCGTCCGAAGAAGAAGAGATGGCCAGCATAGCCATCGAGAAGACATCAAAGAAGTCCACCCTTTTCCCTACACTTGGCGCATGGAAGGGAGATGGCACTTGCCTTATGGCAAAGTATGGTAAACACAAGGTAACCATTAAACCCCCTTCTGTGCATTCCTATTCTAGCGATGATGAACTCAATAGTGATAATGAGGACATGCTTATTGGACTAGATAGGAAAACAGCTACTAAAATGAAATTTTTGCTTGATTAACTTGTTGAGAAGGAGAGGTTAATACATCTTCAAGAGGACATGATCATCTCCCAAAAAGAGGAATATGTCGAACTTGACAAACTTCTAGAACTTGAAAAGGAACAAAGCAAATCACTAGAGCTTGAGTTAGCTTCGAGCAAGGAAACATGCCTGGAGCTAACTGACTCAAATGCCACAATCAAGGACCAACTTGCTGACCTGATCAAGGTTAACAAGATCCTTGAAGTGCAGGTTGAGTCACTCAAGCTGAGTGAACCTTCCTCCTCTTCAAGTTCACCATCTCAACTAACTAAAACTGTTTTTGCTCATGATTGCACATGCAAGAAAAGTGACACAAGTTTGAAGGATAAGCCAACTTCTACAAAGGAAAAACATCCTGCCCAAAGTGGCATATTTGACAAGGAGAAGATCAAATATGCACGTAGTGCATACTTGGTCAAAAGACCTCCAAATGTCAAATATGGCATTGGTTATTCTAATGGTGAAAAGAAACATGCTAGAAGCCATAAGAATAACAAGGAGAGGATTACCGTTGTAAAAGGAAGGCCCTTTCAAATTGGAAAGTCATAGATTAAGACAACAAATACATATGAACACCGGACTAATCCGGTCGGTGTTCGGACAAGTCCGGCTCCCCAGACTAGTCCTATACTTAAACAACAACAGCTATTGTTTAAAACTTTTGATGCCTCCTATGTGTTAATGAGAAATAATTTTGGCAGGGTTTATGTTTATTATGTTGGGCCACGCCATGGGAACACCAAGTCTCATGTGTGGGTGCCCAAATGCATTGTAACTAACGTCCAAGGACCCAAGCAAGCTTGGGTACCTAAAACCAACGCATGATTTGTTTTTGCAGGCCTAATCCTCCGGTGGATCTAAATGGGTGCTAGACAATGGCTGCACCAATCATATGACCGGGGAAAGAAGAATGTTCATGGAATATGAAGAGAATGAGGACCCAAACGAGGGCATCTACTTTGGAGATAATAGTCAAGGAAGAGTGCTCGGAACCGAGACACAAGGAACACTCAAGAAGTTCTTCAAGTGAGCTCAAAACAAATTCTCATTGACAATCAAGAATATTCGAAGCGACAATGGCACGGAGTTCAAGAACACACAAGTGGAGGAGTACCTTGATGAAGAAGGCATAAAGCACGAATTTTCAGCGCCGTACTCCCCACAACAAAACGGAGTTGCCGAAAGAAAGAATCGAACACTCATAGTGATGGCAAGAACAATGCTCGATGAGTACAAGACATCAGATCGATTTTGGGCGGAAGCTATTAACACCGCTTGCCACGCCGTTAATCGACTTTATCTTCATCGACTACTCAATAAGACATCCTATGAACTACTCACCGGTAACAAACCAAATATTTCATATTTTCGAGTTTTCGGTTCTCCATGTTATATCTTGAACAAGAAGCCTAGGACTTCAAAGTTTGCTTCGAAGTTCGACGAAGGTTTCTTGCTTGGTTATGATTCTAACACTTACGCCTATCGTGTTTTCAAAAAGACCTCCGGACTTGTTGAAGTAGCACGTGACGTAGTGTTCGATGAGACTAGTGGCTCCCAAAAGGAGCAAGTTGATCCATGTGAACTAGGTAAAGAAGAAGCTCCTTGTCAAGCATTGAAAAGAATGGCTCTAGGTGAGGTTCGAGAACAACAGCCACCTCCACACGTACATGAGGAAGATGAACCACAAGAGGAGACCAACGATCAAGGGGGGAGCTTCAACACAAGATCGGCCACAAGAATACGAAGATAATCAACAAGTCAACGAAGGCAATCACTTAGGGGGAGAAGCAGATGATCATGAAGATACAACTCCTCAAGTGCGACACCCAAGAGTACACCAATGCGTCCAAAGGGATCACCCAATCGACAATATCATCGGTGACATTCAAAAGGGAGTAACCACTAGATCTCTCATAGCTAACTTTTGTGAACACTATTTGTTTGTATCCTTTTTGGAACCACGCAGAGTTGAAGATGCATTGAAAGATCTGGACTGGGTGGTGGCAATGCAAGATGAATTGAACAACTTCAAGCCGAACAAGGTGTGGGAACTTGTGGCATAGACCCAATGCAAACATCGTCAACACCAAGTGGGTCTTTCGCAACAAACAAGATGAACACGGAGTGGTGACAAGGAACAAGGCACGACTTGTGGCCAAAGGATATTCACAAGTCGAAGCTGTATCAAATGGATGTGAAAAGCGCCTTCCTCAACGGAACAATCAAGGAAGAGGTGTACGCGGAGCAACCACCCGGGTTTGAAGACGAAGAGTTCCCCGACCACGTTTTTAAATTGCGTATGGCTCTCTACGGCCTCAAACAAGCTTCTAGAGCTTGGTATGAGTGTCTTAGAGATTTCTTAATTGAAAATGGCTTTAAAATTGGCAAAGTAGATTATACACTATTTACGAAAAATTTTGATAACGATCTTTTTATTTGTCAAATTTATGTTGACGATATAATCTTTGGGTCAACTAACCAATCTTTTTGTGAAGAATTTTGTAAAATCATGACAGACAGGTTTGAAATGTCAATGATGGGAGAATAAAGGTACTTCTTGGGATTCCAAGTGCGACAATAGAAGGAAGGGACGTTCCTAAGCCAAACCAAGTACACGCAAGACATACTTAAGAAGTTTGGCATGGACAAGGCGAAGCCCATAAAAACCCCCATGGCAACGAATGGCCACCTAGATCTCAATGAAGATGGACCTAGCGTCGACCAAAAGGTATATTGCTCCATGATTGGATCTCTACTCTATTTATGTGCATCTAGGCCAGATATTATGTTGAGTGTATGTTTGTGTGCAAGATTTCAAGCCAATCCTAAGGAATGTCACTCGCAGCCGTAAAAAGGATCTTGAGATATTTGGTTCATACACCCAACCTTGGTCTTTGGTACCCAAAAGGCTCAAAATTCAATCTCATTGGTTACTCAGATGCAGATTATGACGGGTGCAAAGTAGATAGAAAAAGCACCTCTGGTACATGCCAATTCCTAGGGAGATCCTTCGTTTCTTTGTCCTCCAAGAAACAAAACTCCATTGCCTTATCCACAGCCGAAGCGGAGTATGTTGCAGCCGGGAGTTGTTGTGCACAACACCTTTGGATGCGACAAACTCTAAGGGACTATGGTTACAATATAAACCATATTCCACTCCTTTGTGACAATGAAAGTGCCATCAAAATTGCCCACAACCTAGTTGAGCACTCCAGAACTAAACACATAGATATAAGACATCACTTTTTGAGAGATCATGCCATGAAAGGAGACATAGACATTTCACATGTCAACACTCAAAAGCAATCGGCTGACATATTCACCAAGCCACTTGATGAAAAACGCTTTTGTGAACTCCGAAATGAACTAAATATCCTTGATGCCCGGAGTGTGGCTTGAAATGTTGCATACCTGTATGAATTCTTCAAAATATGTTAATTGGATTGTGAAAATCATCTCTCTCAATTTTCTCCGAAAAACTATGTCAATTACTAGATCTTGGTGAATTATGATCATTGCTTGATTGTTGTATGCTTACTGATCATATTCATCAATATTATTTGATGTGTTTTGCCTCTCTTTTCTCTAAATATGTACCTTCAAATATATATGAATGGACTAAGTAATTCTCACCTGGTGACCACGGATAACCGGACTAGTCCGCTCGTGCAGACTGGTCCGTAGAGTGCTGGTTAGGCCGGACTAGTCCGGTAGACAACGGACTAGTCCGTTATAGCCCCTGGAAAAGTTCGGACTAGTCCAGTCATCTCCGGACTTGTCCGATTATTCGTGTCCATAACCCTAGCCGCCGCCAAACCCTAATTTCTTCACCTCCACTCTTGCCTCACGCGTTCTCTCTCTTCGTGATCGAGCTCCCAAGGCAATTTCTTGCTCCCTCCACCAAGAGGCTTCGCATTTGGGCGGAAATCAAGCTTGTCCACTTGAGGATTGAAGCTAGCGGACTTGTCCGGCCTTCAACACCATCATCTCCAAGTTTCAAGCAATTTTTCTGGTAATTTTCTCTCAAACCCTAGAAATTCCAAGTTTCTTCATTGTTGATCAAATAGCCTAGCATATTTCACTATATACATGCCTCCTTGATGTATTACGTGTATGCAACACTTGTTGTGCATTAGGAATCAACTTTTTTCCAGTCTCTTAGGTTTTTGAGGATGAACACTGGACTAGTCCGGTCCTCTGGACTAGTCTGTGCCTGTGCACCGGACAAGTCCGATGTTTCCGAACTCAAAACCTAATTCTTAAATTCCTTAATGCAATTCCTTGCTATACTTTCACACCTATGCCTTGTATCATTCATTATCATTCATGCCACTCATTCTCAGGTCACGTAGATCTCGGGAAATGATGTCACTGACTTTGAGGCCGAGATGGACCACGAGGTGGCACCTTGGACCACGACGGGTCTTGGCAAAAAGCGCCAAGAAAGACCGTCCGAGCCAGCTCAGTCTCCTCAACAGGCTCGGAGGAAAGTGCTAGCTAAGAGCCATCCACCAAGGTGCCTGCTTCTAGGGCTACCACCTGCGGTGGCCCTAGCGCGGCAAGTGCCCGCCTAACAAAAGGCAAGGGCAAAGGAATAGCAACAGGCCCGGTTGGCCCGCTGAAACTCCATGCTCCAAGGGAAGGGGTCCGGGACCCCAATGAAGAGAAGTTCAACGGGAAGGGCAGTGACTCGGCGGCAAAATTCAGAAGCATCGATTGGTATGGCCGACCGAAACAAGCTGCTGATGGAAGATTCTGGTGCAACTTCCATGCTGATTACTACAAATCGGTGTATCTCCCAATGAAGACATCAGTTGTGTGCAGTTAGTGGATTGACTGGGCACATTTTGAGAAGAATGGCTGCTCACCGTTCACTGAAGTAGTGAGAGACATTGAGAAGCATGGTCTGAGGGATCTTTTCGCTTTCAGGAATAACTGGAATGATGAAGTGATTGCACAGTTCTATGCAACCTGTCACTTCTCTAGTGAAGATGCGGAGAGTGTCACTTGGATGACCCATGGATCCAATTACAGTATTACTCAAGAAGATTTTGCTAACCTGCTTCACCTTGACACCACAAGATCTGATTGCTTGGTCATACACAACATAGGTGTCATTGACAAGGATAGGATGAAGTTCCTATATGAGCCAAATTCAAAGTTCAACCCTCCTTCCACCAAAAATATGAAGCCATTCTTTGTGGTGCTGAACAGAGTTTTGAGGAAGATGATTGCTCCTAAGGATGGAGAAACTGGGAGTGTGCAAGGATACCTCCAGACTCTGATGAGGGTCATAAGCAAGGACCGCCCATTTGATGTGGCATAATACATTTGGAATGACATTTTGAACATATCTTGCACTTCCAACAGGTCTTGCGGATATGCTCCTTACCTAATGTTTGTGATTGAGAAAGTCACCGGGATTGACTTTGTGAAAGATGTGGAGCATCTCCCCTTGAGGCCTCAAATGCCTCAAAAGCTGAGTGTGCAGGCTGCTCCCTCACCGGCCTCCAGTCCTGAGGCACCGGCAAGATCAAGAGAAGATGCTAGGGCTGCCCCTGCTTCTAGTGCAGCCCCTCAAAAAGGTTCAGCCACTGGAATTCTCAAGTACCTGACTGCAATCTTTGCCTCCTGCAAAAAGGCTGAAGTGAAGGCCCATAAGCTCAACAAGAAAAGAAAGGATGACATGAAGTATATCAAGGCAAATGTGAAGCAAATTTGCTAGAAACTGGAGGTTGAGCCAATTGGGCCTCCAACAATCTCTGAAGACTCAGATTCTGACTTCACTGAGCTCGGGCCCTTGACCCCCTCTAAGCTTTCCTACTTTGGCGTTGGGGGCTCGAGAAGCTCCGCACCTCCTCCTCCTCCTCCTCCTCCTTCTCATAAAGCTGAATATGAAGATGATGAAGACTACGATGAGAGGACCGACAGCGAAGAGTGAAGACCTTAGGACCCTCCTCTCCTTCTTTTTGGTGTCTTGATGCCAAAGGGGGAGAGATTGAGGGGGAGTCCTAGTCTTAGCTTTAGTTTGTGAGGAGAGAGCTCTATGCTATGTTTTTTAACTCTTTTGTGGCTTGTAAAGTTTTAACAATGATCTTATGTTAATTATGGTTCTGTGAAGCAATGATTTGATCCTTTGAGTAGTATTCATGAAAACTGTGATTTTGCTCTAGAATGACATTTATGCTTGTTATTGGGTGGTTAATGTTAATTATGTCATTCTCAATGTTCCCACCATAATGCACATATGGACTATGCTTTCACTACTTGATGTATTTTGGACTCATATGTGCATACTTTATGAAAATCTCAATTTTTATCATATTTTGTGAAATCTCAATTGGTTGTCATCAATCACCAAAAAGGGGGTGATTGAAAGTGCATCTAGGACTCCCTTGTGGGTTTTGGATGATTTATGACAAGCAATTGGGATTCTAACCTCTTTGATGAGATGAGTGCAGGTTTTTAATAGAAAAATGAGCAAAGTGCCAAAAAGAAGGAAGAATGAGGAGCAAAGTGGAAATGAGCTCAAGGAAGAAGAATAGTAGATCATTGTGTATGGAGTGTGTTAAGAAAACACATCCCAAGAGCTCAATCAAAATTAAAAACACACATTGCACAAAGTTACATCGGACCGGACTAGTCCGACTAAAACCGGACTAGTCCGATATCCTTTCTACACAAAATTGGACACGTCCGATATCTATCGGACTAGTCCGATATCTCTCTGACTAGAATCGGACTAGTCCTCCCTAGTGCGGACTAGTCCTCAAAACACTTCACAAGTCACACGAAATCGGACAAGTTCGATTGCAACCGGACTAGTCCGATATTCTCTCTGATCCATATCGGACAAGTCCGATATTTGCACGGACTAGTCTGAAATACCCCCTGAACTAAATCGGACAGGTCCTCCAAGTGCGGACTTGTCATCCAATACACTTAGGGTTTCACATGTCCAGATAAGTCCGATGACTATCGGACTAGTCCGAAGATTTCCAGTAGCAAAGTCGGACAAGTCCGTTCCTAGCCGGACTAGTATGATATTTCGGGACACTTAGGGTTTGCTACACACAGCACACCGGACTAGTCCGGTGACCACCACAGACTAGTCCAATCTTTTTGAACCCTAACGGTCACTTTTAGAAACCCATATAAATAGAGTTGCACGGCCATATTTTACCCACTCTCGAACCCTAGCGCCGTCACACCTCACAAGAGCCTCAAAAACCACATCTCTCCACGAAATTAAGTGCAACAAAGATCAATCCCTTGGGGATTCACTCTAGTTCATTGGAGAGACACATTCAACACCACATTTAGCTCTTGGTTTGATTCTCTAACACACTCCTGCTATTTAATTGTAATCTTTTGAGTGTGTTCTTGGTGGTATTTCGTGTTGTAATCCAAGGGAGCTCTCAACGTGTGAGAAGGCCCCTTGAATTTGGTTATTCACCCCTTTGAGATAAGTGGAAGAGGATTGGCCTTCGTGGAGACCCAACGAGGGTAGGGTTGGAGAAGACCCGGTCCTTTTGTGGACTCCTCAACGTGGATGTAGGTTGCCTCTGTGGGAACCGAACCACGGGATAAATCTCTTGTGTTCTTCTTTTGTGTTCATTGTCCTTTACATTATATCAATCTAGGGTTACAAATTGATCTTGATTACTTTATGTTGAAATATCAAGTATAAGTTTGAATTGTGATATAACCTTATTCATAACCTTGTAACACTTTGTTTAATCGTATACTTCCGCTGCATATATTGAAGAAAAAAGTTAATCGATCAAACCTAATCAATCTAATCCGTATACACCAGACTAGTCCGCACTTTACCGAACTAGTCTGATTTATCTGGTTTTGAACTGGTTGTTAAGTGATGCAGGATCCGACAATTTTCAAAAAGGCCTATTCACCCCCCCTCTAGGCCACACTCACCTTCTCCAACGTCCACTGCCTCCAGTAGCATCCCAGGGTGCAATGGAGCAGTGGAGAGCTGATGCGGAACATCTGGTTGCAGCAGCAGCTGATCGCATTAGCAACCAAGGTCCTCCCCCTTGGGGCGGGCCCAATCGCACCATCGAACCTTGTCGGGTAGACTTGGTCCGCACACTTCGCAACACAGGAGGCGTGCTGCGTCTCAGCAGGCGACGTCGCTGCCTTCCGGTGCGCGACGTACCCACACGATAATAAGGCTGTCGACTCATGACCTCCGAGCTGAGCTCGATTGTCGTTATCGACAACAGGACGACCGTGTCCACATCGAGCATGATCGCGAGAGGCGAGAGGCTCGGGACAGCCCTGCTCCTGAGGGAGTAGGAGGAGGTTGTTCTGCCCTGGCCATGCACCTACGCATGGTCAGATGGCCGCAGAAGTTCCGGCCTCACCTGCCGGAGAAATTTGACGTGACTGTCAATCCCCCCGAATTTCTTCAAATCTACTCCACCGCAATCATTGCGGCTGGAGGCAACGAGGCTGTGATGGCCAACTATTTCCCTGTGACTTTAACTGGGACCACCAGGTCTTGGTTCATGAGCCTTTCGCCTGACTCCATCAACAGTTGGGCGGAGTTGTGCCAACAGTTCACTGCCAACTTCGGGAGCTCATATACCCGACCAGGCACGGAACTGGACATTTTTACTGTCAAGCAGAATGGGGGAGAGTCCCTGTGATCCTTCATCCAGATGTTCTCCCATGTACGAAACACCATTCCTTCTATCTCAAGCTCTTCTGTTATTGTAGCATTCAGACAGGGCGTTCGAGACAAGAAGATGCTGGAGAAGTTGGCGACCAAGGAAGTCACCAGCATCACAGAACTCTTTAGCTTGGCAGAGAAGTCTGCCAAGGCTGCGGAGGGCTGTGAAATGCACTCCCAACCACCTCCGGAGGACAACAAAAAGTCCTCCAAGGGTGAAGCCACTACCTCTGGGAGTGGTAAGAAGAAGAAAAAGTCCAACGGCAAGAAGAAGTTGTCGGCCGGCACACCTACAGCCGCTGCTGCCGTAGCTTCGGGTGGCCGGGGGCCACTGTTGACGGTCCTTATGTACCCCATTTTGACCGTCAATTCACCTCATAATGTGCATAAAAGAAACACAAAACATAGTGGTAGGGTTATACACTAACCCAATTCCACCAGTGTTGGTGTCTATTTGTATGCGGGTGAATTATTACCCAAAATACAAAAACATGCAGGGATGAATCCATGAAAATAGATTTCAACGAATCGGGTGATGACACATGGCAACACATGGATCAAATGGCCCACAAACAGAAGAATACGAGGAGATCCAACGGTGTTGCACCCATATACATCAAGGGGGCCCACCTGGAAGCCACCTGGAGGAAGCACTCCCCGAGGGGAGCCTTGACCAGGTCGACCGAACCAGGGGTTCGGCCGACCTCTTCCTGGCGCCAAACTCAGTCAAATGACACGTGTTGGCTCCTCTCGACTCCCTATAGTCAATGGTGACTGATTCGCGCGTTAATTGTGGCGGGAATCGACCCTTATCCACCTATAAATAGACCCCCTCACCTCACTTCTCACACACACCAAAAGTTGAGAATAGTGCAACACTCCAAAGGTTTAGAGTAGTCCTAGAGTCTACCAAAGTAGAAGGAGAGTGTGGTGAAGAGTCTAGGAGAAGGAGGCTTGGGCTTGTCAAGTCCCTCTTCTACACTTGTACCCCTACAAAGATTTTACTCAAGCAAGTAAGCCTTTGTGAATTCAATACAAGTTTGATCTTTTATTCTTAGTAGTTTGCACAAGTAGTTACTTGTTGGTTCATTGCTTTAATTCATTAGAGGCTCTAGTTGTAGCTTTGTGTTCGAAACAACTAGAGTAGTGATTTAGAACGTAAGCATGGTGCTTGGGTTATAAATCATCAGTGGATATCTCGTAGACCCACAGATTGAAGAGGTAGGCAGTAGGTGGTGGTAGCCCTATCTGTTCTTCGTAATCCTCCACATTCGGCTATGCCATAGGATCTTGGCGGGAGTCGTCCTAGTATTGCTAGGAGTAAGTCCGTGCCCGAAGCAAGCGTCTACTGAGAACTACCTTCAATTAGGATCAATACTTTGAATTCCTCTCTGTTCCTTGCCTACCAAACAACTTTGTGTCCTAGGGTGAGCTAGTTCGAAAGTTTAGCACACACGTTCTTTGGATTCGATACCCTTGGGAATACTCCTTAAGGGGAAGTCCTACAACGGTATTTCCGTGCGCTTGCGGATAACTCTGTGGTGTTAAGAAATACCAACAAGCGTTTCTGGCACCGTTGCTGGGGAACGGTTGCTGTTAATCTTCGAACCAAGATCACCCTCGTATCATATCCCCCTTATCTGTCATCTTACCTTTCTTATTCTTACCTTACCACCACCATATAAATGGAGCAACCCACCATTCTTTCTTATTTTGCTCCGAAGGGCAAGTTCTGTGAGCCACCACCTTCGGCGGAACCTATTTGTTCAACCAGCTATGAACTTCGCCTTGGCTTTATAGCCATGGTTCGGGAACAATCCTTCTCAGGAACGGATTGTGAAAACCCTTACCACTATCTACGAGAGTTCAAACAACTGTGTTCATGCCTTCTAATCAAAGGTATGACACATGAAACTCTCAAATGGAAGTTGTTTCCTTTTTCCCTCAAGGAAAAAGCCAAACAATGCTACAACCACTACATTGGGAAGACAAACGGTGATTGGAGTGAATTATGAGACAGATTTTGTCTTGCTTTCTTTCCCATTGCCCAAATTGTTTCCTTACAAAAGGAAGTACTATGCTTCCAGCAAATGGAGAAGGAATCCATAGGTGCAGCTTGGGAAAAATTTTCTCTTTTGAAAAATTTTGGCCCAGATTTGTTAATCCCTGATCCAATGCTTTTGCAATATTTCTTCATGGGATTGAACAAAGAGTCTGCCCTATATCTTGACATTACGACTAGAGGATCTTTCCTCCATAAGACTCCAGAAGAAGGCATGGATCTTCTGGACAGAATTCTAGAAAATTCTTCCTTCATTATGGGTCTTAATGAGCCTCCCCAAGAGGAAGTCGTGTCAAGAACGGAGGATGCACTCTTGGACAAGGATAAACCCATTTCTTGTTTACCCCAAGCCTTGCCAGAGGAATCCTCTCCCGAACTTGAGACTACGAAGGTAGAAGAAATTCAACCCTCGCAATTTCCAGTTTACTTCGAGGAAGAGCTTTTGAAAGATTATGGAAATACCTCGAAGTATTGTGTAAAATCCCACATTTTCCTTCATATGAGGTTCAGTTGTAAAGTAATTGTTAATCCTAATGGAGACCAATTATAGCCATGTTTATGAACTTGATCTCATCAAATATTTTCTTCTACTCATGTTTAAATTTATTAACATGAGGAATAAACTTCACCAATGAACTTAGATTAATTCTTTTGACCTCTCTTCAAAGTTTTGAATTATTTGAAGAAAGATTTCTAGGCCAATTTAATATGCAGTACCAAATAGATATTCAAATTAATATAAAATTGAATATATACTACTGTATATTTGACCCTGTCAAAATTATTCAATTCAGAGGCCATAAATTTTTCTATGGTTTTCTAATATTCCAAATAGACTTCCTGCAAAGTTTCATAAATTTTGAACTTCATTTGCTATTTTAATTGAGACGCTTAGCAAATTCAAACCATATTTTGAATTCAAATTATGAATTCTTTTCAACTAAATTGAACATCAAGATTTGAACACACACTCATGTTCAGCATATGTTGCTGGACTTATTCCCATAGTTTCAGAATTTTTGGAACTCAGTTGCTATTTAAAACAGTGGCACCATTGAATTCCATCCAAATTCAAAATTGAATTTGAAATCCAATTGAAACTTGCTCCAATTCAAAATCCAATTGCAGAATCAAATTCTATATATTTATTTGAGACTCCCCACAAAAATATAGAATTTTTGGACACCATTTGGTAGGAGAATTGAAGTCTGCAGAGGAGGGACAGGGATAAGGGTCGTGGGACCCACCAGTTAGTGGGACACGCTCGAAGCGTCTCTGCACGCCATTTTTCTGGCGTTCCTCTGCTCGATATCGCGCCGCATGCAAAGCTCCACGGAGCTTCTCCCCCGGTCGTAGTGGACACCACCTCGAGCGCTCGCCTCTGTTTTCATTCTTCAGCCACTGCACCGCACCGCCGCCGCCATTTTCGACGCGCCGGCCAAACGAGGCCAAGAATTGCAGTGCTTCCAACAACAAAAGGTTGCTCAACTAGTTGCTCTTCCTTCCTGTCCAATCACTTGTTTGATTCACTGCTTATATGTGTGGTATTTCGATGTTCCTCGACGCTCGCGGGTGAGGTCGCGAAGGGAAGCTTCCTGTTCCACGAAGACAGACCACTCCAAGACGATTCCATCTTCCTCTTTGAAGAAATAAGGTGCGCAAAGGTACCTAGATGCTTCTTGTGAAGTTCCAGACACTGTCATGCTTCCTAGCTCCTTTATCTCCAGTTTTCCCCAAAACTGTTCATACCGATGTCGATAGATTACCGGTTAAATTCTGTTTATACATACGATTAATTGTCAATCCAGTAAGATATTATCTCCTAGACCTCCATGCGCATCACCTCGCAAAAATTGAGAGAAAGCCATCGAGGAACAAGGTCGGATTTTGAGTTTTCATGGCCGCCGATTGAAAACCCGTACCTCGTCGTCGAGTTCAACTTTGCCGGTGCTTTCACCCCAATCTGACCCCCAAATCATCATCCTGGTGTTCCCAGGAACCTTCCCGAGCTTTTCCCGAGTTGATTGAGCCATTCCCAAGCTTTTCCGACGAAGACCGACTCCCTAGCTCCGCCGTCGCCGTCGCGCTGCCGTCTCCGGCCATCGCCGGCATGATTGGACTCCACCATCGGCTTGAGCAGTCGAATTTAGGGTGGAGCGGTCACGGCGAGGCCGAGAGGAGGTTGACGCACCAGTTCCGGCGAGGCACCGCCGCAGTTTCCGGCGAGGAGCACCGCCGCGTCGGGAGGTAGACGAAGACGCGGGCCCCATCGGTCAGCGTAACCCTCTCGCGTGTGATCCGTTGCGGATAGGATACGGTGTGGCTGCGCGGTTAAACCCCGTGACCCCCGGTGTGGCTCCAATCCGATTGGTCGAATTTAAATGAAGTGGGACCAGCCCCTTTTATTTGAAATTTCCAATAGGAAAATAAATCCAGATTCAACCCCAACTTAGAAAATACATAACTTCCAGTAGAATTATCAAAAAAATCCCAAATAAATTTTGTTAGAACCAGTATGAAGAATTCTGTCTAGTGGTGCACTTGTATTTGTATGAAAAACCGTAGAGATTTCTCCAAAATTCAGATAAGCAAAATGCTTAAAGAATTCATTCCTACAGTTCTGTTAATTGGAAAATTCCCAATTTTGGTCAGAACCCAATAGTTGATACATGAGATCTCCAGTAAAAATTTCAAGTTCATTGGACTTAAAATACTGGGTTGATCTATGTCACAAACCTCTATGTAAGCTATAAATTAAGAAAAATGGAAAAATGAATTTCCAGAAATTTACAAAACTTTAAAAATCAGTTTCTTCCTGTAGAAAACTCAGAAAATTGTGAAACAAAATTTTCCTAGAACCAATGAGACCCCCTCTACATGATACAACCCTTGGTAGCCATAATACATCTTCAAAATTTCAACCAAAATTTAAGGAAGCTTATTGCTTACCATAATTGTTAAGAATAAAAACCTCCTTTATCATCTCCTGTTCTTTGCAAGAGTCTTCCCCATAATATCTAGTATACACCATAAAAATCCCAAAGTCAATTAATATAATTGTCTTATTGTATCTTAATATACACACCCCACCTTAAGCATATTAATTATTCACAAAATCATTTATACCTAGTATATGCATATCGTGTAGTAGCTAAAGTCGAGGAGCAGCCGGAAGCCTTGGTGGTCCAGCAGCCTAAAACTAACATAGACTCAAACTCGCTTTCAGGCAAGCCCCGGTTTCCATTTATGTTCCTTACAGTATTTTGCAGTTTTCATTCACCTTACGTCTTCAGATCATTGTGCATTACGTTTAAGGTGTTTGACATCCACCTGCATGGCCCACAAATCCTATGGAGTCTTGGGTAGGTCTACGGTCCGTTGAGTAGACACTGCTATGCTTATACTCATAGGAATTCAGTAGAAGTCGAGTAGTTGGAATCTACTCGCGAGATAGGAATTTTATCACACGGGAGATTCTAGAATAAGAAAATGGTTTATGAATATGAAATTGAGACCGAGCAGTGGATAGGATGCAGTGAGACGTGGTCTCACATGCGTAGCCCTGCTTGTGTTGATTGATGACCGTTTCGTGTGCGGTCCTGCTGGACAAGCTTGAATTGTACTGGCGACATACTGGAGGAATGGGCTCCAGTAAACTGACGTAACTTGATACTGGTTTGTCGAGGCATTCCGTTCCGTTTTATAGGCGTAGGTTGAGGGCAGCAAGGTGTAAATCAGCTGGTGGGCACGTCAGAGTACGCCCCACGCAGTGACCTCGTGCTCGTGATGGATCGACCGGTTCGACATTCGAGTGTTTAGTGAAAGGTGGCCATATACGACTAGTACTGAAATTTTATGTAGGTACTACTAAAAGTACTCGTTGGCATTTTCGAAAGTGCGTATGTGTCGTGTTGTTCTGGGTATGTCCTGATTGCAATCACCGTCCCTCGAGGTAATAGAGTACCACTTGTTCACTGTACCGTGACGTAGTAAATATTAAAGAAGTCATATGAATATGATATATATTGGTTACAAATTGCTTGAACAACCTTTTATGGCTTAGAAATAGTACAATTAAAAGCTTACAGTTTCCCCATACTTTAACTGTAATATCATTACGTGCCTTGTGCACGTCATATCATCGGCAAAGCGTTTCTTGTTTGATTGTGGAGTCTATGATGTGTCGTGCCTGAGGAATGTCAGGTGCTAAATAAAACATGACTATAAGGATCCACTTATAGGCGAGTCCTTATGCTTTACTTACCTATGTTTAGTAATCATCCTTGCATATGTCTAGTGAGACGGGTTAGTTTTACTGAGCCTTATGCTCACGTTTGCAGTTAATGAGTTTTTGCAGATTATACGACTGATGACGGGTTTAATGACGAGGCTGCACCCCGTCCAGGGTTTACAGCCGAGTGGGAACCCTGCACGCTGCCGTGAATTGCGTGTTGCTAGTGCAAAGTATCCAGGGCATGGATGACTTTGCTTTTGCATAGCTAGTGCTGAGAGCGTAGCTATGATGTATAGTTCTCTTTCCTTCCGCTAGTACTTTTAAAACTTCCCTGTGCTTGTCAATAAAGACTTGGTATTGTAAATTTGTTCTCGTTCTATTCTTGTATAATGTTGGGTGTCGCATCGCACGACACCACCCAATGGGATCCTTGGCAGTCGGGATTCCAGTCCCCGCAGGCATGGTATCAGAGCATCATTGGGAATAGTGTACTGGAAAAGAACATATTTTCAAAAATTAGGATTTGAGTGAGGTATTAGCTATATGCCCTTATAAGGAGTATTACTAGTATAAGATATACAGGTGGTAAACTAACTTATATGTTACTAATTCTGTAACGATGCTACGATGTCAGGTAAGAGGTAAGGTACGCTGCCGTAAGCGGATCAATTGCGGTAAGCTCACCATGCGAGAGGTAGCATGGAAGTTTTCCGTGGCTTAGCACGGAAATGTTAATAGGAGTCTCTGAAACTTTCTATGTTTCTGAGAACCTATGACACGCGGTACCCCAGCGTGCTTCAAAGTTAGTGGGAGCCCCCGTCGGGTGGTGTATAACCTGATAGTATGCCTCTCTAGAATCATTCATATTCTAAGGGAGCATGCGAAACACGTATGCTCGAGCGTGTATAAGCCGGTTCCTACGGGAGTGTTTGCTGTACAGATATATTTACAGCCATGTACCTCGAGACATGACCTCACTCGAGGGCGACTCACACCAGATTCGTATGTATTTATTTTCATATGTATTATTGTGACGGCCTGTCGTGTTTCCCCGTGCCGCCCTTGAGGTGTGAAGGTGTGAAAGTGGATTGTTTGTCTTTTGCAGCATTGACTACGGTAGCAACCCCTGTAGCACACGTTTGCGAGTGAACGATACTAGGAGCACCTATAAACGTATCCGGAAATAACCGGTTAGAATTTTCTTTGGTGAGGCACGTAGTACCGTCAGTATCAACTTTGATACTTGACCATCCCCAACAACGACAAAAATTGGATGCATTGTATTTTGGAAAGTCCGACTATCAGGTGCTGGTAGGTTTGGACTCCGTAAAGATAAAAATTCGATTCAACATGGGTGAGCACCAAGATTCTTGATTTCTGGCCAAAGTTTGCTCAAATTCGCCAGGTTATAATATTGGTTAGTTAGAAATAAACATAGGCGTATGCTATATGGATGAAAATTTCTCGAAGTCCTCTACAACTTTTCTGTTGACCATCAAGGCAGGAAAGCTTGATAATCTATTGAAATTCGGAGTATGCTTAAACTACTCCAGATAACCCTACCAATGTACCAGTCTCAGTATTTTTTCTATAACTCACTGTAGAACAGTCTTCTGCCTTATTATGATATATATATGAAAAGTAGAGAAGCTAATATACAGTTTTTGTATTCAAAGTTACTCTTGATTCGAATTCGAAGCAATTCAAATTTCGAGCTCAAAACAGTGAATTGCAGGTCTGCTGTTGAACGACAGTCAGTTCATCTGTTAAGTTTAGGTAGCTTTAGCATTTGATCCAGAATAGTGACATGGTTATATATATACATTTCTGGAAATATTAACAAGTCCTCTATCAACTTCGTGTTGTACTCGTGGCCTAAATCTGGGTATAGACGTGTTGAATTCCTATGGTTGCAAACTTGGTTCTGGCAGATCAGAACTTAAACAGTTGGTACCTAGTTTAGAATTAGCACACTGTACCTATGTAACAAATGTTTCCTGGGCGAAATATTTTACCAATGGATTGTTAACTTGATGTTATAAAATGTTTATTTTGTCATTACCTCAAAATATTGTCATGATATACCTGTATAAATTGTGCAAATCACCACATATACAAGGGAGGTTCTGTCAAAATTTCCAGAAGATATGGGTCAAATTAAAACCTGTATAGATTCTATTTCCTAGCTCACCTGGATCTGTATGAGTACAATATGGAAATGTTGGAAAGTTTACTACAACTTTTGTATTCAACCCAACACCTGGTTCTGATGTTTACTGTATGAAAATTTCGAATTTATACAGGAAGGTCAGCTGGAACAGACTGTGATTACAACTCCAGTTTTAAATTTTCTTAAACTGTTGAGAGTTGGAAACATTCTCACTGTTCTAGTATTCTTTTCTCTAGATGACGGATGTAAGGATGCCACTACCGGACGGATGGGTATTTGCCACTTGCGCTAACCATCCGGGTTTCCCACGTTTGCTACGGGAAGTGCTCCAACAGTTTGGCTTCATCGAGATGCCATGCTATTGGGGTAGGGAAACAATCGACAGGGGCATTCGGTCATGTACCATCTTGGTAGACATCCCAACTAGTCCATGTCGATATGGATGGGCTCCTTTCTCGGTTACCATCGAGGGGGCTCATTTAGAGGACACTTGGGCAGTCGCTGCAGGCGAAGCACTTATGAAGCTCTGTGAGCTTCATCAAGACGCCATGGCTGGGACTCAATTTGCCCTTATTCCAGTTTGTGGTATGGCTGGATTTGAGTGGCAACGTCGTATGGTTTCTGCCTATACACCGCATGGCGACACAACCTCGACGACACTTGGGACATATGCGACTGCTTCCAATATGGTAGTTGCTACGCAAGGCACCATTATTTTGGAGCAAGTCGAAGCCTTGCGGGAAGTGATGGAGCGGGGTGATACCCTTGATTATATCAACGAGAGTCTATGTTCGCTCCTAGCCCCAGCGAATCACCGGCTAAATAAGTGCGAGAGTCAACTGCATCATGCTCGCATTAGGCTACGCAAAGTTCGTGCTAAACAACGGCAAGCTCGCACTGAACTGCAGCAAGCTCGTGGTGAGCTGCAAGCAAGTCAGTTAGAGGTACAACAACAGCATGAGCAACTGTTATTAGTCACTGAAGTGCGGGACACCACCATTGAGACAGCTCAAAATTGGGAGTATGAGGCAGAACAACTTCAGGATAATGTGATTGAGGCTGAAGCACAATTGCAACCAGTGGTGTATCCACCGGCCCATAATATACCACTAATTATGGGCGAACAATTGCCTTCGAATGACGAAGACGAAGATCCCGAGGAACTCGAGTTCGTCAAGTAGGACGTATTGGAGTGGGATGCGGCAGCACTTCTGCCGTCACGAGGCAACATATAGTTTAATAGTTGCTCGTGTGTTTCTTTTGTGACCAAGTTTGTGTCATATTAACAATAGTAGTGGGTATGTCTAAGCTGATAAGATGTGTATGACATCTCATGGGAACCAAGTATAGTAGGGATGTATTTCCATAGTGGGAGTCCATCATTTTGAAGTACACTACTATAAACTTGGTCACAAGATAATATATCTTGTATAAAGTTTGTACTTTATCACTATATGTGATTGTGATGCACTTATTTCCTTATCAAAAAGTCGTACTACTGATGGATAAACTGGATAAAGGAAAGAAAACATGTGCTGATTTTAAGTCATTTGGATGCAGAATGGTGCGTACTTGCTCGACACCTGAAATGGGGGGATCCAGTCATGGTTGTGAGGACGAATCTCCAACCCAGGAGACAGCTGCAACACCGCAGCAACGAGTTCCTCCACCACCATCTACGGAACATCAAAGGAGTCTAGAGGATGTTCTTGCCACGGTACTTGGCTCGCGCGACGAGCAAACAGAGTTACTACGGACTCTGGTCCAGCATTCGTCCCGTCAAGGCAGGCGACCAGATGCGGGTCCACGACAACCTTCTCCGAGTTCGTACTTGGATTTCATGTCAACACCCGCTGGTCTTCATGGAGGCCGATGAACCATTGGAGGCGGACAACTGGCTCCGCTCCTTTGAAGGGAAGTTTGGTTTGCTACGAGTGACCGAACACCAGAAGACCCTGTTCGCGGCCCAACAACTACAAGGGTCCGCTGGTGCGTGGTGGGCGAATTACCTTGCCGCACGACTAGTCGGCTACACCACGAGCTGGGAGGAATTCCGGGAGGCGTTTCGCGCCTATCACATACCTCCCGATGTTATGAGGAAGAAGCTTCAAGAGCTTTTGGAGCTGAAACAAGGAGGAAGGAGTGCTTACGAGTAATCCAAGATATTCAACCACATGGCCCAATATGCTCAGGACCAAGTGAATACTAAGGGTCGGAAGTGGGAATGCTTCTATCGGGGTTTGAACCCCAAGATGAAGGACAAGCTTGCCTTGTTCAATAGCGGCAGCTTCAACAACAGGGTCAATGCCGCCATCGTGCAGGAGGACGCTACTAGGGAGCTGTTCTCTGACAAGAAGAAAAGGAGTGCTCCGCAGGGCAGCGGAGGAGGTACTCCTCAGAAATACCACATGGTGTATCGATCATCATCCGGCCAGAGGTGGCAGCCGCAATCGCGACCACTGATGTTTCGTGGTCGCCCATTCAACAACGCCGGCTTCCGCCCACAACATCAACAGGGGATGATTCCGCGTGCACCTCTACCTCCACCGCGTGCACTGGGATTTCGTCCTCCATTCCGTGTCGGTCAGACCCCGTACACGTGCTATACGTATGGACGTACGGGACACTTCGCCAAGGACTGTCCGCAGAGCGGAGGACAGTCATCGTACCGGGCGGCAAACCAGCCTCGCAACCAGCCCAAGAAGCCAACCACCAGAACCGGCAACGTCCACCACCTCGCCATCGAGGACGTTCCGGAAGGCGCACCCGTACTCACGGGTACGTTCTCTCTCTTTGGACATCCCGTAGTCATCCTTTTTGATTCCGGTGCTTCCCATAATTTTATTAGCAAGTCTTATGTCAATCAATACCAATTGCCTATCATTTCCACAAAAACCCCATATATGATTTGTTCCCCGAGAGGCAAAGCAGTAGCGGATAAGATGGTCCATAGGGTACCTCTTAATCTGGGTGGGAACATATACCCTATCTCTCTCATTATATTGGAGCATCAGAAATTAGATGTCATTTTAGGAATGGCATGGTTGCAATACAATGGTGCTATCATTGACATCATTCCTCGAAGAATATATCTAAATTCTCCGGTCCACTCTCCCAAATTCTCACTCTTGAGAGTAATATCCACGTGCCTCCAACTGCTGATAACATCGAATCCTGTAAACCCGAAGATATTCTGGTAGTATGTGAGTATCCAGACGTTTTTCTCGAAGATCTTCCTGGTATGCCACCAGAAAGAGATGTCGAGTTTAAGATTGAACTTGTACCAGGAACAGTACCAATCTCGAGAAGGCCGTATAAGATGGCACCTAAAGAACGGCAGAACTGAAAGAGCAGCTGAATGAACTTTGGACAAGGGTTTCATTCATCCAAGTTCATCACCTTGGGTTTGTTCTGCACTGTTCGTGGAAAAGAAGGATAAAACATTGAGACTATGTGTGGACTATCGTCAACTCAATGCTGTCACAGTCAAGAACAAATATCCACTACCCTGTATCGATATTCTGTTCGATCAGTTGGTAGGTGCTCGGGTATTTTCAAAAATGGATCTTCGCTCTGGTTATCATCAGATCAGGATTCGACCCGAGGACATACCTAAGACAACATTCTCGATGAGGTATGGCTTATATGAGTACCTTGTCATGTCCTTCGGATTAACCAACGCACCGGCCCATTTCATGTATCTCATGAATTCGGTATTCATGCCGGATTTGGACAAGTTTGTCATGGTCTTCATCGACGACATCTTTGTATACTCAAAGTCCGAAGAACAACATGCACAACATTTGCACATCCTACTTCAGCGATTGCAGGACCACAAGTTGTACGCTAAGTTCAGCAAATGTGAGTTCTGGATCAACCAAGTGCCATTTCTGGGCACATCATCTCTGCCGAGGGGATTGCAGTTGATCCAAGCAAGTTTAAGAAAGTACTCAAATGGGAGTCTCCCAAGTCTGTGCATGAAGTTTGAAGTTTCCTGTGTTTAGCTGGATATTACCGGAGGTCCATCCCAAGCTTTTCCAAGATAGCTAAACCAATGACGGAACCTTTGAAGAAAGACAAGAGGTACACCTGGACAAAGGAATGTGAGGAGGGTTTCCAAGCATTGGTAAAACACCTCACAATAGCACCGGTATTGGCCCAACGAGACACAACAAAATCCTTTGATGTTTATTGTGATGCATCTGGAATTGGTCTGAGTTGCGTATTCATGCAAGATAGAAGGGTGATCGCTTATGGATCACGGCAGCTTCGGAACCATGAGCAGCATTACACGACTCATCATCTTGAGCTCGCTGCCGTGGTACTAGCTTTAAAGATGTGGAGACACTATCTATGGGGCAACCTAGTACATCCCTACACCGATCACAAAAGCTTGAAGTACATCTTCACCCAGAAAGAATTGAATATGCGACAAGGAAGATGGTTGGCGTTAATCAAAGACTACGAGATTGATATCCACTACCATCCTGGAAAGGCAAATGTAGTCGCAAATGCACTAAGTTGCAAGTCCCATATCAATAACCTTTCTATCACCTTGATAGAGAAAGAAGAACCGAGTCTCTACTTGGTTCCGTATGGGGCACTCTACAACCTAGCCCTCGTTCCCACCATAAGGGAGGAAATTATGGAGGCTCAGAAGAAGGACAAGGGCATATCCCATATTCATCAACAAATGAAAAAGGGTGAAATGAAGTGTTTTGGAGGTGACGATGACGGTACCATCTGGTTCAAAGACCGCATCGTGGTACCCCGCGATGTGGAACTTCGGAACAAAATTTTGGACGAGGCTCATTTGTCCAAATATTCTATTCATCCGGGGAGTAAAAAATTGTACCAAGATTTAAATAAGAAATTTTGGTAAACTCGGATGAAGAGGGAAATAGCAAAGTATGTATCCGAATGTGATACATGTCAACGAGTGAAAGCCGACTATCTGAAAGCAGCCGGACAATTACAACCGTTAAGCATACCTGCCTGGAAATGGGAGGACATCAGCATGGATTTCATTGTTGGGTTACCTCTCACTTTTCGCAAACATGACTCGATTTGGGTGATAGTCGACCGACTCACCAAGTCGGCTCACTTTATTCCAGTCAATGTCAATTATGTGGCACGACAATATGCAGAGCTGTATATTGCCAGGATCTTATGCTTACATGGAGTACCCCACACTATCATATCAGATTATGGAACTTTGTTTGTTGCTCGATTGTGGGAGCAGCTCCATGCATCTCTAGGCACCAAATTGATTCGAAGCTCCGCTTACCACCCACAGACTGATGGTCAAACGAAACGAGTAAACAAGTACTAGAGGATATGCTCCGCGCCTGTGCCATCCACCATTGTAAGAATTGGGATGATCTCTAGCATTGGCGGAGTTTTCATACAACAATGGTTATCAGACTAGCATTCAAATGGCACCAT
Organism: Tuctoria greenei; assembly: GCA_036927565.1. Lineage (NCBI taxonomy): Eukaryota > Viridiplantae > Streptophyta > Magnoliopsida > Poales > Poaceae > Tuctoria > Tuctoria greenei. The sequence goes on from JAYESD010000002.1 coordinate 179,011,011, forward strand.
ATGAAGCTCTTTATGGCCAGAAGTGCCGCACACTGTTGAACTAGTGTGAATCCGGTGAACGAGTAACCTATGGTATAGACTTGGTAAAGGAAGCCAAAGATCGAGTACGAGTTATTCAAGCCAACCTCAAGTCTGCTCAGTCTCTCCAGAAAAGCTATGCAGACAAACGACGTCGACCGCTTCACTTTGATATCGGGGATCACGTTTACCTTCGGGTATCCCCAATGAAAGGGATTCATCGTTTCGGAGTAAAAGGGAAACTAGATCCGCGTTTCATCGGACCTTTCGCAATAAGTGAGCAGTGCGGACCTGTAGCCTATCTGCTAGAGCTGCCAACATCACTTTCAGGGGTCCACAATGTGTTCCACATTTCACAATTGAGAAAATGTCTCAAGACCCCAACGGAAGTCCGTATGGTGGATATAGAAGCTCTCCGACCAGATCTTACTTACTCCGAACATCCAACCCGGATAATTGATGAGAAGACTCGTACCACAAGAAACTGCACCTTGCGTTTCTACAAGGTCTTGTGGGGAAACCACACCGCTGATGAAGCAACGTGGGAAAGCGAGGAATATCTTAAAACCAATTATCTGGACTTGTTAACATCATATGTTCATTAGGTCTTCTCTTTTATCCTTCCTTTTGTAATCTCGGGATGAGATTCTTGTAAGGGGGAGGAATGTAAAATCCCACATTTTCCTTCATATGAGGTTCAGTTGTAATGTGGTTGTTAACCCTAATGGAGACCAATTATAGCCATGTTTATGAACTTGATCTCATCAAATCTTTTCTTCTACTCATGTTTAAATTTATTAACATGAGGAATAAAGTTCACCAATGAACTTAGATTAATTCTTTTGACCTCTCTTCAAAGTTTGGAATTATTTGATAAAAGATTTCTAGGCCAATTTAATATGCAGTACCAAATAGATATTCAAATTAATATAAAATTGAATATATACTACTGTATATTTAGCCCTGTCAAAATTATTCAATTCAGAGGCCATAAATTTTTATATGGTTTTCTAATATTCCAAATAGACTTCTGCAAAGTTTCATAAATTTTGAACTTCATTTGCTATTTTAATTGAGACGCTTAGCAAATTCAAACCATGTTCTGAATTCAAATTATTAATTTTGTTCAACTAAATTGAACATCAAGATTTGAACACACACTCATGTTCAGCATATGTTGCTGGACTTATTCCCATAGTTTAACAATTTTTGGAACTCAGTTGCTATTTAAAACAGTGGCACCATTGAATTCCATCCAAATTCAAATTTGAATTTGAAATCCAATTGAAACTTGCTCCAATTCAAAATCCAATTGCAGAATCAAATTCTAGATATTTATTTGAGCCTCCCCACAAAAATCTAGAATTTTTGGACACCATTTGGTAGGAGAATTGAAGTCTGCAGAGGAGGGACACGGATAAGGGTCGTGGGACCCACCAGTCAGTGGGCACACTCGAAGTGTCTCTGCACGCCGTTTTTCCGGCATTCCTCCGCTCGACACCGCGCCGCATACAAAGCTCCACGGAGCTGCTCGCTTGCCTGCTTCATGGCGTCCCCCCTACTCCTCCCCGGCCTATAAATACTCTCCCCCGGTCGCAGTGGACACCACCCCGAGCGCTCACCTCTGTTTTCATTCTTCCGCCACTGCACCGCACCGCTGCCGCCATTTTCGACGCGCCAGCCAAACGAGGCCAAGAATCTCAGTGCTTCCAACAGCAAAAGGTTGCTCAACTAGTTGTTCTTCCTTCTTGTCCAATCGCTTGTTTGATTCACTGCTTATGTGTGGTATTTCGAAGTTCCTCGATGCTCGCGGGTGAGGTCGCGAAGGGAAGCTTCCTGTTCCACGAGGACAGACCACTCCAAGCCTATTCCATCTTCCTCTTTAAAGCAATAAGGTGCGCAAAGGTACCTAGATGGTTCTTGTGAAGTTACAGACACTGTCATGCTTCCTAGCTCCTTTATCTCCAGTTTTCCCCAAAACTGTTCATACCGATGTTGATAGATTACCGGTTAAATTCCGTTTATACGTACGATTAATTGTCAATCCAGTTAGGCATTATCTCCTAGCCCTCCATTCGCATCACCTCACAAAAATTGAGAGAAAGCCATCAAGGAACGAGGTCGGATTTTGAGTTTTCATGGCCGCCGATTGAAAACCCGTACCTCGTCGTCGAGTTCAACTTTGCTGGTGCTTTCACCCCAATCTGACACCCAAATCATCATCCTGGTGTTCCCAGGAACCTTCCCGAGCTTTTCTCGAGTCGATTGAGCCATTCCCAAGGTTTTCCGATGAAGACCGACTCCCCAGCTCCGTCGTCGCCGTCGCGCCACCGTCTCCGGCTATCGTCGGCATGATTGGACACCACCATCGGCTTGAGCAGTCGAATTTAGGGTGGAGCAGTCACGGCGAGGCCGAGAGGAGGTCGACGCACCAGTTCCGGCGAGGCACCGTCGCAGTTTCCGGTGAGGAGCACCGCCGCGTCGGGGGGTAGACGAAGACACGGGCCCCATCGGTCAGCGTAACCCTCTCGCGTGTGATCAGTTGCGGATAGGATCCGGTGTGGCTGCGCGGTTAAACCCCGTGACCCCCGATGTGGCTCCAATCCAATTGGTCGAATTCAAATGAAGTGGGACCAGCCCCTTTTATTTGAAATTTCCAATAGGAAAATAAATCCAGATTCAACCCCAATTTAGAAAATCCATAACTTCCAGTAGAATTATCCAAAAATTACCAAATAAATTTTGTTAGAACCAGTATAAAGAATACTGTCCATTGGTGCACTTGGATTTGTATGAAAAGCCGTAGAAATTTCTCCAAAATTTAGATAAGCAAAATGCTTAAAGAATTCATAGGATGCAGTGAGACGGGAGCAGTGGATAGGATTTTATCACACGGGAGATTCTAGAATAAGAAAATGGTTTATGGATATGAAATTGCGACCGAGCAGTGGATAGGATGCAGTGAGACGTGGTCTCACATGCGTAGCCCTGCTTGTGTCGATTGATGACCATTTCGTGTGCGGTCCTGCTGGACAAGCTTGAATTGTACCGGTGACATACTGGAGGAATGGGCTCCAGTAAACTGACGTAACTTGATACTGGTTTGTCAAGGCATTCCGTTCCGTTTTATAGGCGTGGGTTGAGGGCAGCAAGGTGTAAATCAGCTGGTGGGCACGTCAGAGTACGCCCCACGCAGTGACCTCGTGCTTGTGACGAACCGATCGGTTCGACATTTGAGTGTTTAGTGAAAGGTGGACATATACGACTAGTACTGAAATGTTATGTAGGTACTGCTTAAAGTACTCGCTGGCATTTCCGAAAGTGCGTATGTGTCGTGTTGTTCCGAGTATGTCCTGATTGCAATCACCATCCCTCGCGATAATAGAGTACCACTTGTTCACTGTACCGTGACGTAGTAAATACTAAATAAGTCAGATGAATATGATATATATTGGTTACAAATTGCTCGAACAACCTTGTTTCGCTTAGAAATAGTACAATTAAAAGTTTATAGTTTCCCTATACTTTAGCTGTAATAGCATTACGTGCCTTTTGCACGTCATATCATCGTCAAAGCGTTTCTTGTTTGATTGTGGAGTCTATGATTGGTCGTGCCTGAGGAATGTCAGGTGCTAAATAAAACATGACTATAAGGATCCACTTATAGGCGAGTCCTTATGCTTTACTTACCTATGTTTAGTACTCATCCTTGCATATGTCTAGTGAGACGGGTTAGTTTTACTGAGCCTTATGCTCACGTTTGCAGTTAATGAGTTTTTGCAGATTATACGACTGATGACGGGTTTAATGACGAGGCTGCACCCCCTCCAGGGTTTACAGCCGAGTGGGAACCCTGCACGCTGCCGTGAATTGCGTGTTGCTAGTGCAAAGTATCCAGAGCATGGATGACTTTGCTTTTGCATAGCTAGTGCTGAGAGCGTAGCTATGATGTATAGTTCTCTTTCCTTCCGCTAGTACTTTTAAAACTTCCCTGTGCTTGTCAATAAAGACTTGGTATTGTAAATTTGTTCTCGTTCTATTCTTGTATAATGTTGGGTGTCGCAACGCACGACACCACCCAATGAGATCCTTGGCAGTCGAGATTCCGATCCCCACATATTGTTGCTATAGGAAACCTTCATTGCCACCAACTCCACCTGAACCACCTGACTGGGTGTTCATCTGTCAGACGGTCAAGGAGTTGACCTCTATCCTGAGCAAAGAATGGACAGCTGAAGTCGAGAATTCACCCGAAATTCTTCGGATGACCTCACCTTTGGCTACCATTTTATGTTCTATTAGAGGGACACCAATGAGAGTCCTATACAACTCTAATGTTGGAGTAAATCTCATTTCCAATTCTTGTGCTCTCGCCATTCTTGGCGATCTGCCATTGGCACCAACACGCAAATCATTCTGAGATTCATTTGGAACCATTCTTTAAGGATGCGGGGTTCTGCAACAAGTGTCTGTTAGACACAAAGATGTTGAGGCTCTCCTAGATTTTCACGTGTTCGAAATCCAAGATTTCGACATCATGATAGGGATTCCCATAGAGAAATTTCTCATGGAAGTTCCTTTGGAAGGAAGCCTCAATATCAATCTTGGAGGGATATATTTCTCCATGCCTATTCTGTGTTCAAAGAACACATTTGCAGAATCTCCCATCCAAGATTAGCCAATGGCGGAGGTTAGGACTCTTCAATTTTTAGAACCCCCTTAAATTGAAGGAGAAGAAGACTTCGTCCAAGAGGAGGATGAATTTCAGGAGGAAATTGAATTGCCAAAAGAAGAGCCCTCCCCAAAACCTCCTATTGAGCTCAAGATTCTACCCCCAGGCCTACGTTATGCCTTTCTAAATGGCGATTTGGAAGCCCCTGTCATCATAAGTGACAAGATTTTAGATGATGAAATGCTCAAACTCATAGCCATGTTAGAAAGGCATAGAGCTGTTTTTGGATATTCACTTCAGGATCTCAAGCGAATTAGTCCAGCGTTATGCACCCATCGTATTCCTGTTTACCTTGGGAGTGTCCCCTCAAGGGAACCTCAAAGGCGACTGAATAATGCGATGCGGGAAGTTGTCAAGAAAGAAGTCTTGAAACTTCTACATGCCGGGATTATTTACCCTATTCCTCATAGTGAATGGGTAAGTCCAGCTGAAGTAGTGCCTAAGAAGGGAGGTATGACGGTCGTTCAAAATGAGAAGAATGAATTAATTCCTCAACGGACTGTCACGGGATGGAGGATGTGCATTGACTACCGAAAACTTAACAAGGCAACAAGGAAAGACCCTTTTCCATTGCCCTTCATTGATGAGATGTTAGAGCGATTGGCAAAACACTCCTTCTGTTTCCTTGATGGGTATTCGAGATATCATCAAATTCCTATCCATCCCAATGATCAAAGTAAGACCACATTCACATGTCCTTACAGGACCTATGCCTACCGGCGTATGTCCTTTGGACTGTGTAACGCTCCTTCCTCTTTCCAGAGATGCATGATGTCTATATTTTCTGGCATGATCGACGATATCATGGAAGTGTTCATGGACGATTTCTCCGTCTATGGAATAACATTTTATCATTGTCTAGAAAATTTAGACAGGGTCGTACAAAGATGCCAGGAGGACCTTGTGCTTAATTGGGAAAAGTGCCATTTCATGGTCCGGGAAGGCATCGTTCTTGGACACTTGGTGTCCGAGAGAGCGATAGAAGTGGATAAAGCTAAAATTGAAGTTATTGAAAAACTTCCACCTCCTATCAATGTTAAGGGAATCCGCATCTTTTTAGGTCATGCGGGGTTCTACCGATGATTTATCAAGGATTTCTCAAAAATTGCTAGACCCCTCACCAACCTATTAGCTAAAGAAGCTCCCTTTTATTTCGATGATGAATGACTTAAATCATTTGATATACTCAAAAAGGCACTAATCTCAGCTCCAATTATCCAACCCCCTGATTGGACGCTGCCATTCGAAATCATGTGTGATGCCAGTGACTTTGCTGTTGGTGCGGTTTTAGGCCAAACCAAAGATAAAAAGCATCACGCAATAGCCTACGCTAGCAAAACTCTGACAGGATCTCAACTCAATTATGCCACAACTGAGAAAGAGTTCCTAGCAGTAGTTTTTGCTATCGACAAGTTTAGATCCTATTTGGTTGGAGCAAAGGTCATAGTCTACACGGACCATGCTGCTTTGAAATATCTGCTTACCAAAAAGGATGCTAAACCCATGCTAATTCAATGGATTCTTCTACTCAAGAATTTGATATGGAAATAAGAGATAAGAAAGGAGTAGAGAATTGAGTAGCAGATCATCTTTCACGTATGGAAGTCACACAAAGCATGGACATACCTATCAATGACTTCCTACGAGATGATATGCTCCCCAAGGTGACAGACTCTCACCCTTGGTATGCGGATATCGTAAACTTTATGGTCACGGGATATGTAACACCAGGGGAGGACAAAAAGAAACTCATTTATGAGAGTTGTAGACAACTTTGGGATGACCCTTACCTCTAACGAGTATTTGTTGATGACCTTCTTAGAAGATGTGTCCCATCAATCGAAGGCACCAAAATTATAGAGAAATGCCATGTTGGCCCCTATGGTGGTCATTATGGTTTTTACCGTACTTAGGCAAAGATCTGGAAGAGTTGATTCTATTGGCCTTCAATGTATGAAGATACCAAGGAGTTCATTCGCAGATGTTGGAAATGCCAGAAGCATGGAGGAATCTCTGCTCGCAATGCAATGCCTCTAACATACAATCTCCAAGTGGAATTATTTGATGTATGGGGTATTGACTTCATGGGACCTTTTCCTAGGTCTTATGATTACGACTATATTCTGGTTGCCATCAATTATGTGTCAAAATGGGTAGAAGAATTGCCGTGGAAAAATGCTGATTCCAAGCAAGCAAGGAAAATGTTCCATGAGATCATTTTTCCACGCTTTCGAACTCCCCGTATGGTCATAAGTGATGGAGGGTCTCATTTCATAGATAAGACCCTCCGGAACTTTTTAAGGGAACTTGGAGTCCAGCATAATATTGCTACCCCATACCACCCACAGACAAGTGGTCAAGCAGAAACATCTAATAAGCATATTTAGAATATTCTTCAAAAGACTGTCTTGGAAATGGGAACGGGATGGAAGCAAAAGCTACCCGATGCATTGTGGGCATATTGTACTGCCTACAAGACACCTATCAGCATGTCTCCTTTCCAACTTGTCTATGGGAAGACTTTCCATCTTCCCATAGAATTGGAACATAGAGCGTATTAGTCCATCAAGCGGTGGAAATGAATCTTAACGAAGCTGGAAATCACCGATTGAAGCAAATCTCTGAGTTGGAGGAATGGAGAGATAAGGCGTACCAAAGTGCCAGAATTTGTAAAGAAAGAACCAAAAGATGGCACGATAAGAGGATTACTCCGAAAGAGTTCAAACCTGGAGATAAAGTTTTACTCTTTAACTCTAGGGTTAAACTCTTTGGACATGGGAAGCTTAGAAGTAAATGGGAAGGACCCTTCACTGTAGTAAAGACTTCATCCCATGGAGCAATCACACTCCAAGGCGATGATAGTCAACTATTCAAAGTGAATGGGCACTAACTCAAATTATTTCTCGACTCCCAAAAGGATACAGAAAAGGAATTTGACGTGGTAAATCTAATCGATTTCCATGCCATTTCTTTCAGTTCTATTTAAATTCTCCATGTCCAACTAATGGGCCCATCCAATTCTTCTTCTAGAAGGCCCATTTAATCGACCCGAGAAAATGTGGCCCGAACGGAGCCAGAAGGGGTTTGGCCGAACCCTAGGGTCGGCCGACTCTCCCTTCGTGCTGTTCGCATTGTGTTTTCTCGTGTTGATCCTCCTTGTTATCCTCCACAAAATCCTCGGTGAAATGCGTCGTTCCCCGCCTATTTAAAGGACGGAAATAGAGAGGAAAGTCGTATACCTCATTGAATCATCATCTTCCTCCCGTCCTCGTCCTGGCCGACAAGAAGATTGTGCCTCATGCCTCCAGCTCAACCTTCAACCTGAGCGCAGACATTAAGCTGGCCAACGACAAAACTTCCCCCACCTTGAAGTCTGTCATGGAGATCGATGTCAAGCCCCTTTCCATGATCCCGTCTGCGACGACTCCGTGTGTGTGCAGCCCTACACCTCGTAGCGCTATCTGGTCGCTCTCCCCTCTGAGAACGTCGATGAAGTCGACAACGCCAGGCCATTCGACTTTGGCTGTGTTGGTGTTTGGATCCGTTAGATCTCCCGACACTACCTTTGGTAGATCAAGGAGTTGTAGTTCGATAATGGGTGCGCAGAAATTCAAGAAGGTGAAAGACAATTGTACACAGGGATTTACATGGTTCGGGCCACCTGAGCGTAATACCCTACTCCACGGGGTGTGTTGGTGATGTATTAAGCTTGTGAGTCTAGAAGAATCTCCAGAAGAAGAAGCTCGTCTAGCTCAGGAGTTCAGGAGTGGTCTGGAACCCTCCCTTGTGTATCGTCGACCAGTCCTTTTATAGTACAAGGACTGGTCGTGACAACGTTAGCCTGGCCCGATAGGTGGCCCCGGCAGTTACACATGCTTGATACACAATAAATGGAGTTAATTACCCTTAATAGCCTGGTAATGGGCCTTAACAATGTTGTTACTAGTATTAAGTGCCATCCGATCGTGTGTCATTAATATGGTATTAATGACACTTAATCGGTTCTTGAAGTCTTTGATTTATCCTTGAAGGTCCGGAGCCATTGGGTTGTCCACTAGCTTGATAGTTGAAGTTGAAGGTCCGGCGGTTGCCACGTGGCAGCTCTGGAGCTTACCGTCGTGGACGGGTAGTTCCGGTGCTGTTGGACACGTGTCAGTACCGGATCTTCCCTCTATCTGGGGTTAGGTCCAGGGGTGCCGTACTGGTATTCCGACCGGAGCATCATATGTGTGTGTGATAGCTCCGGTCTTGTGATACACGTGGCGGCCCTGGGACTAACCATGTCGAGGAAGCAGGTCCGGCTACGCCTGACATGTGGAGCCTTCAGAGGACTTCAAATCTGGTAGATGGAGTTTCCTTGTGATCTTTGCGATCCCAAGGGGTATCCGGTACGGAGGGTACTGACAGTGGCCCCCTGGACTCACCCCCGGGGGAGACCTTTTGGATGAAGTCATTTCGCCAGAGGTGGGTCCACTCTTCGGTTTCTGATCCATGTCTTCAAGGGTCTTTGGTTGTGCCGTTGGCGGTAGTTCTCAGTTAAACTTCCGCCGCGTGGCGTATCTTGGAGGCGGCAGGTGAGATCTCAGCGTGCGGATCTCACGCAATTGAAGGTCGCCGATTCCCAATATGAAAATTGTATCGGTTCCGCGCAACCTGTCAGGCCGCCGACTTCAGGTTTCCCGCCTTTCATGATGACAACCGTTCGCCTGGGGTAAGAACCTCGACTTGAACATCGGGGTGGCCCCGGGCCCCCTTGTCATTGGCGGGGTGAAAATTTTGACTGATATCATAGCGACTCTGGGTTTCCATCCAGGCGTTGTGGGGCTTACTTAAGAAGGAAAGCATGCATCGTTTGGGGTTCTTTACGCCTTTCAATCGCTCTTGCGCTCAAACCTTCCAAACTTTTGCTTGTCTTTCCTCTCTTGCCTCGCTGTGCCGCGATGGAGTTGGGTCTCCGCCCAAGCCAAGTGAAGACCGATGACGATTTGAAGAAGGCCCGGGACCTCATAGGATGGTCCCCTGACTTCTTCAACCACCTGGTCCGCGCCGGCAAGCTTCCGTTCGAGAAGGAACAAGCCGGCGATATGGTGTACTTCTCCGCGTACGCCATGGTGGGACTGATCCCACCTTTCTCAGCCTTCTTCTTGATGCTGCTAGACCTCTATGGTCTACAACTGTACCACCTTGGCCCCCACTCCATTCTGCTGGTGTCCATCTTTGTCCACTTCTGCGAGATGTGGGTGGGCATTCCCCCCTGCATTGAACTTTTCCGCACCTTCTTCACTGTCCAAACCACAGGTCGGAGCGATGAGTACCTTGGCTTCTACTATTTTGTGAAGCGCAAGAAGTGCCCGTGCAAGTACTTGTGGTCGTTCCCTTTTGGGAAGTGGGACGACTGGAAGAAGGATTCGATTGTTATCAGGGTGGAGGAGCACGAGAAGCTGGAGCTGCCGGAAGGCCTCCCCAACATCGACACTGCAGTTTGGAGTGAAGCTCTGGTGCTCTCGGATGCCTTCAACCCTGCTCTGACCAGGATACGCCTGTGCGTGGAGGGAGGGGTGACTCCCCAGGAGGTTTTTTGCAACTTCGTGACCAACAGGTGGGCTCCACTAAAGAGGAGGGAGAAGTTGGCTTGGGCCCTCAGCAGTGTGCTGGACGACGACCGGATCGAGACCGGTTTGAAGTCCAGCATGGAGGGTGCAACTTTGGAGTTCCACCTCAAGAAGTTTCAGCACGGCATCGACGTCAAGGGCGATGACTTGGCTCCGCCGCCAGCTTTCCTCCCACTGGACATGGAGGCAGAATTCAGTAGGGAGCTCCGGCAGACGATGTCGGTGCTTGATGACTTTGGTGTCGTTGAGAGGCACTCGACCACCGGGTTGGCGATCTCCGAAGCTCCAAAACGTGGCTCCGTTCCCACCCCTAAGCCAAGAATCAAAGTCGTCGGCAAGGACAAGGAATTGGCCGAGCCCTCGAGCCATAAGAGGAAGCATGACGACAGAAGGGCCAAACATACTTCTTCCGCGGCGTCTCCTTCTCCCCGGTGGGGGAGGTCTATGACGGCGGCATCTACTCCAGTAGCGGCTTCTTCCCAGGGTTCTAGCTATGGCCAGGTGACTTCGGTACCAGGGCCAGCTGAGGACTCTGGGTCCGAAGGTCCTTCCCGGTCGAGGGAGGCCTCAACTAGAGCAATGCTGACAGCAGCAGCAAGCTCCGGGGGGGGCCCTCCAGGACTACCACGGCAGTGGCGGTTGTGGCCAGTCTGGAGCGTCCAGAGAAGAGGTTCCGTGGTAACTGGTGCGGAAGCCTTCCGAGGTAATTTTTTATTTTTTACCTCAGTCATTTGTTTTATTGTTAACTGTATTTTGAGTCTCTGTGTCCTTCATCCACAACGTTCCTAAGAAAAGGGCTGAAGCTCCGGTCCCTGCAGCCGCGGTTGAGGCTGTGCAGGCTGGAGCTTCGGCTCCGATTCCAGCGCTGCCCCAAGAGGTGGCTGAGGCTGCGGCAGCCCCGGCGCCGGCTGTCGTGGTTTTGGATGACTCATCCACAGAAGCTCCCGTGGTAGCGCCGGACCACGGGTGTAACACCCTCATTTTCATGCATCATGCCCTACATACACTCATATACATGTTTAACATTAACCCACATAAAGAGGAACGAGTTAAAATTGATTTGGAGCAAAACCGCTCTTAAAACGCAGAAAAGTGCGGACTTGTCCGATTTTGTGCGGACTAGTCCGATATTCCAAGAATCTTGGAAAATTTGCTAAGTCCCTGGACTTTTCCAGACTAGTCCGATGTTCCAGCGGACTTGTCCATTTTCCTCTTTATTTAAAGTTGGACATGTCCAATTTTTGGCCAGACTTGTCCGATTTTCTCTCTGGACGACTTCGGACTAGTCTGGTCCTTTTCGGACTTGTCCGATATTTCGCGACTCCGAGTTGATCTTTTGTTTTATGACTTGTTTCTTGGGTTTCACGTTAAGTGGGCCTAGGGACGTCGTGCCTAACTCTTTTAGAGCCAATGAGGGACTCTAAACCGGCCTCTACTCCTCTCAAACTCGAAGTCCATCTAACCCTAGCCTCCACCTCTATATAAACAACCCCACCCCTTGGCTTGACATCTATTTGCCACTTTTCCACCCCACCCAAACCCTAGTTCGTGGAGAGCCACCATCAAGGAGGGAGGAGAAGATCCCAAGCAAGAAGAAGAAGAGGAGGAAACGAAAGAGGATCAAGATCTCCACCAAGCTTTCGATCTTCGTCACCAATTCATCCCCAAGTTCATCACCAACCCTAGATCATCAAGATCCAAGTGCTGCCTCCAAGTTTCTTGATTCATTGGAGTTCTAAACACCTGGTATACCTTCTATTATCTTTTCCTTACGTGAATTCAACCCCTAATTTCCAAATTCATGTCGATCTAGAAAACCCTAATCTGCTGATCTCAAAAAGTGCGGACTTGTCCGGTCCCTATCGGACTAGTCCGATATTCCTGGTTAAATTGTGTTGAATTGATTCTAAAATTGGATCTAATCAACTCCAAACCTGTATAAACTTGTTAAAAGCTATCGAACTAGTTATTGACCATTAAAGCAATCTATTAACAAGTTCTACCTTGCATTTGCATTAATCATGCATGTCATGTCATATTGAGTAATGTTTGTGCACTCTTTGATTGTGTTTCTTGTTTGTATGTCTATTGTGTGGATTAGCCGGATTTGTGCTAGAGAGTTCTGCGGAGGATCTCCAGCACCAAGAGTTTGAAGGCTCTGATCCTAATCTACAGCAAGAGCAAGGCAAGTGTCCTTGAAGCATATTGATCCTGTTTTAAAATAAATGTTTGTTTGCAAAACTGCATGCTTGTGTCAATTTGATGGGAATCCTATGATAGGAAGTTTACTAGCATTGTTTGACCACCCTTGTGACCTGGAATATATGGTTGAGAGTCGGGAAGGGCTTTTTTTTATTACTTTTTGCTTCGCTTAATTAATAGGGATGGGAAAACAATACTAAACATTTAATTATGCATTAATGATATTTTGGTTAACATGAACTTGTCAATATGATATGGTAATGGGTGATCTAGGCAAGCCCGGTACGTGGATGGGTTGGATGTCATGGTGGTTTGCTTGCTTTAGATCTAAGGACCGGTTCATGCGAGAATAAGCCAGGATTACAGTGCCACCATGAGGCCAAATATGGGTGCAGCGTAGCTGATTAATTAAGGCTTTGCCAGTGCTATTTGGACCATTATGGATGCTCGGGGAAGGGGTAGTCGGATTGGGTTTGTTGATGATTGGTGGGACTACCCTGGGATCCGAATGGCTCAAGAGGGGGCCCTTGGTTGAAGATGTGCTCTGTAGGAGACATCGCCACCGGTGAAACCTCAGTGGAGTCTAAATAGGCTAGTAATCCCTTTGTAAAGGCTATTTTGTGATCTCTTGGCCACACACCGATGGAAGTGTGAGACGGCATAATAGAGGTTCTAGTCATCGAAAGGTGATGAAATCACAAACACGTGGGTAAAGCGGTACAAACTCTGCAGAGTCTAATAAAACTATCATGATAGCAGTGCTCCCGGTTATGAGCACCTTGACAACTTCCATGATTAGAGGGTACTCGATATTGGGATGGTATTTGGGATGGTTATGGTTGGTTATGGATTTATTTCTGGTATTGAATATGGTTATTGGCAATGGTGAAATCTGGAATTATTGATGATGGTAGTGAATTTGGACTGGTATTATGATATTACTTTTGATTTTGATGGGTTTACTTCATATACATGTAATATATTGCTTTTTCAAATGTTTTAATGTACTTTTCAACACTTTGCCATTATTATTGTTGTCATTTGAATAAGCCACATGTCATACTTTCCACACTTGCTGAGTACGACATGTACTCACTCTTGCAATCCCCCCCAACAGTTGCAGGTCAAGATTGGGAGTTTAAAGGTGATAATGCGGAGTTCTAGGCCGTGTCTACTGTCAGCTTTGCTTGTGGTGTTATTGGAGCTGCGCTATCCCTTATGCTTAGTTTGCTTAGTCGCTTAATCAGTTTATTTCCGCTGCATTAGTTGGACTTGTCATTAATATTCATTAGAGGTTGTATTTGAGGATAATATGGTTTGTATAATAAAATTTGGTTAATTAATCTTGTTCTGTGTTAATTATCTATATACTCTTTTGTGAATGCACTCGTGTATGTGTGTTGAACGTCCTGGGCACACATATGCGTTAGCTTGGTTCATTTTTCGGAATCGGGCGTCACAACGGGACTGAAGATGTACCAGCAGCGCCAGCGTCGGAGGTTGAAGCTTCGAGCTTGGATGATGTGATGTTGGACGCTCCGGCCGCAGAGCCGGAGGAAGCTGCGATTCCAGCCCTAGAGCCGGATGTTGTTTAAGCCCCGGCAGTCGAGCCGGTGGTTGATGAGGTCCCGGCAGTGGAGCCAGGTGTTTTCGAAGCTCCGGCACTTGTGCCGATTGTCGAGGAAGCTCTGGCGGCTGAGCCGGTTGCTGCAGAAGTTCCGGCTGTGGAGCCGGCTGTGAAGAGGTTCCGGCGTCCGAGCCAGTTGCTGCGGAGGCGTCGGCGCCTGAGCCTATGGCGGTTGAGATGCCAGCGCCAGAGCCCATGGTGGTCGAAGCGCCAGCACCGGAGCCCATGATGGTTGAAGCGCCAGCACCTGAGCCAGCGGCGGAGGAGGCGCATGCGCTGGAGCCAGAAGTAGCTTCTGCTCCGACCGGACCTTCAACACCCGCCCCAGAAGCGGTGATCCCAGAGGTGCCCGCTGCTAAGCTAGATTGCCGTGATGAAGCTGCTGCCCCCCCCCCCCCCCCCCCCCCCCCCCCCCGCCGGAGGGGCCAGTTGTTGATGACTTGTCTACTGGGCCTTCGGAACCAATTCCGGAGGTTGGAACTTCGGCTGCATGTACTTCCTCGACGGCGGCCGAGGCTATCCCGGAGGACGGCCCTAGTGCCGTTGAAGCTCAGGGGACTGCTCTCGTAGAGTGGGACCCAATTTTTGTTGCTGAAGATCTGCTGGAGCCAGCAGAGATGACCCCGACAGGTCTGGACCCGATCCCCCTATCGGTTTCTATCGACAATGCCTGCTCAAGTCTTCGCCAAGTGCAGCTGGCCTTCTACCACGACAGCAAGGCCCTCGAGGAGGAGCGCCAAACCCTTAGGAGGTGGCGCAACCGACTCCATTTCGAGACCAAGCTGGCGCAGTCGAGGCTGGCTAATGACAAGGAGTGGATGAAAAGGGAGAAAGTCCGCTTGGAGTATTGGGGTAAGTTGTTGGATGAGAGGGAAAGCATGACGCGGACCCTCGACAACCAGTCCCGGGCCATCTATGATCAGGCCAAGGCTGCAAATAGCGCAGCTGATGAGCGCCAGGAAAGGCTCTCCGCCATCCACGATAGTCTTGTCAAGCGCCGGGAGGCTCTTGAAGTGCGGGAAAGACGGCTCGAAGATGAAGAGTAGAAATTCCTGGAGTTGCGAGACGACCTCATGAAGAGGGAGGAGGAGCTTGTCCAGAAGATAGCTCTAGCTGACAAGGGCCTCGAAGAACGCACCAAGAAATTGGAGGAGCATTGTAAGGAGGAGGAGAAGAAGGCCTGGGAGCGAGGGCAAGAACTCTACAAGCAGGAGAATGCAATCACCGCCCGGGAGAAGAAAGTGCGGGGCCGGGAGAAAGATCTGGCCAACCACCGAAATGAGATCCACCTTCGGGAGTAAGAGCTCAGCAAGCTCGAAAGGCAGGTTGCTAAAACGATTCAGCAAAATGCCAAAGAGGTGTAGCGTCTTGCTCGAGAGAGCTCAGAGTTGGCGGCGGCAAAAAGACCCTTGGCAGAGATGCGTGGTGCAAGGGCTGTAGAGTCCCAACAAGTTTGGGACTTCCTGGACAAGGCCAACGATGCGCTAATGCCAATGGGCTTCAGTCCCGTGCGTCCAGATGATCCGGAGCCGGAGCTGGACTAGGCGTTGGAGGCGCTGGTTTCAGCGGGCAACAAGCTCTCCAAGGTGGGCGATGTCATCGCGGACCAATTGGAAACGGAGGGTCAGTCCCTAGCGAAGAACGTCGCAGAGTTTGTGCTGACGTGGTACACTAGCTGGGAACCTCAATTCCCTCTAGACCCGGTGCTTGAAGGTCCCATCGAAGGAGAGGGTGAAGCCGCCCGAGCCAACATGTCGGAGGTGGCCCAGAAGGTCGCCCAGTTCTTCCATAGGGTCTAGGACTGTCTCCCTGTAGCTCCCGCTTGTATTCTCTCTTCTTCTTCTCCAATTTTGTAATCTCTTGTCTCCAAATGAATTAAATCCAAATTTTTGAGAATTTGAATTTCATTTTTTGTCTTCAACAACTTTGTCTCGCTTGGCCCCCTGGTAGATGTACACAATTTGATTGTGAACATGTACCAAGAGGATGTAACAGTTGTTGAAGACTTGCGTGCTTCGAACTTGTAGGTCCGAAGTCTTCGATAGTGTAGGCCCCCTGAGGCTGTCGGAGCTTAGTGGCTTCGGCATTGACCATCGTCGGAGCTTAGTAGCTCCAGCAGTAGTCTCCATCGATGCGTAGAGCATCGATAGTTAGCCTTTTGGGTGTCGGAGCTTGGCAGCTCCGGCAGTGACCTCCGCCAACACGTGTTGTGTCAACGTCAGACTCCACTTTAGAGTCTTTCCACTATCTTCATGTTGATGACTTGCCTCTTAGCTTTCCCGGAACTGAGAAGCTCCAGAGATGCTCGATGTCAATGTTTGAACATCGGCCACAAGCCGCCTAGAGGATGTCGGAGCTTTGATAGCTCCGACTTCATTTACCATCGTCATGAAATATTTATTTTTCCGGCACATTGAAGTCAAGTAAAATAGTAAAATCCATTTCCTATCTATAACTTCATTGCGGCTTACTGTTCCCAAGAAAGTTTTAGGTCGAACACAATCCTTAATACAATCAAGAACACCGTCTTGCTTCCTTCAGGTCCGATCGTTTCTGGACTTGCCTTACTTCGGCCTGCCGGGGTATAGGTAGAGTGGCGTACTTAGGGTGCACGATGAGGCTATGTCGATATCACACTCCGGCCCTAGATTGGATTGGCGGCATTCAGACAAGTAGGCCATCAACAATGCTTGATCCTGGAAGGATAGACAATGCAACTTGAATTGTACATGAACTGGTCGAGCTAAAGTTTCTTAAGAACTGCACAACTTTGTTATAGACAAGAAAGAGAAAATAAAAAATATTGAGCTTGTACAAAATAAATGCACGTGGAGTCTGTTTTCACACAATGTTGTCTTTCAGTATAGGTCCGGGGTACAGGGGAAACAAGTACACTCTTTGGGTACGGAACTAGGCTAAGTGTGTTTCGTTTCTCGTTGGACCCAAGGTAGCTAGCTACACTTTTAGTTCTGAGACTGTGACAAGTGTTGCATGGACGTTGCGGACCTAGCGGGGTAGGTCTGGCTGCCCTCCCGGAGGAGCTACCCGACTCTGTACAATGACTCTATAACATACACCACGTGTAATTACAGACTCACCTCCGTGATATTAAGCGTAGAACTTACGGAGGTGCTCAATGTTCCAAGGATTTGGGAGAGGTGTCCCATCCTCGGTTGCCAAGCGAACGCATCCAGGACGGGATACTTTGATCACTCGGAAGGGTCCCTCCCAGCTGGGAGAGAGTTTGTTTAACCCTTCTCTGGATAGTATTTTCGGCAGCACCAGATCGCCTTCCTCGAGCTGTCGGCTGTGAACATGCCATTGGTGATAGCGCCGCAGAGCTTGGCGGTATCGAGCATTTCGAACAGCTGCTCGGCACCTTCCCTCTTCAAGGAGGTCAAGGTCTTCACGCTAGAGCTGGTCCTTCATGGCTTCGTCGGAGGTCCGGACCCGAAGCAACCCCAAGGTGATTTTCGAAGGAAGGACTGCTTCAGCTCCGTACACCAGGAAGAAGGGTGTCTCTCCAGTTGACCGGTTTGGAGTTGTCCTGTTGGCCCATAGAGTGGGCGGAAGCTTTTTAGTCCAGTTGGCTCCATGCTTTTCCAGGCGCTCATATGTGCTCGTCTTGAGTCCTTTCAAGATTTCTGCATTTGCTCTCTCGGCTTGGCCATTACTTGTCGGGTGAGCTACGGAGGTGTAGCTGACTTGGATGCCGAGGTCATCGCAATATCCTTGAAAAGCAGAGCTTGTGAACTGGGTCCCATTATCTGTTATGATTTTTTTCGGGACTCCAAATCTGCATACAATGGACTGCAAGAAGTTGATAGCTGATTGCTTGTTTATTGTCACAACTGGAGTTGCTTCCGGCCATTTGGTGAACTTGTCAATGGCAACATACAGGAACTTGTAACCTCCGACGAATCTTGGGAAAGGTCCCAAGATGTCCATCCCCCACACAGCGAAAGGACATGTGGGAGGTATCATTTGTAGAGGCTGAGCCAGTGTGTGAATTTGCTTTGCATGGAACTGACATGCTTTGCATTTCGTCACCAGCTCAGTTGCATCCTGGAGCGCTGTAGGCCAGTAGAAGCCATGACGAAGGCTTTACCGACCAGCGTGCGGGAAGACGCGTGGTTCCCACACTCGCCTCCATGGATTTCTACGAGGAGCTCGCAAGCTTCTTCCCTTGTGATGCACCGCATTAGGACGCCGTTGGCACCGTGCCGGTAGAGATCCCTTTCTACCAGTGTGTATCTTTTAGCCAATCTGACTATCCGGTCAGCGTGTACATCATCGTCAGGAAGGATATTGTATTTCAAGTAGCTCCAGATCTCTGAGATCCTTGCATCAGAGCTTGCTTGAGCATTTGAGTCTTGCGTGCTGGGTTGCTCGGAGCTTCCGGCAGCACCTACGACCCTTGATGGCTGCCATGGTAACAGGGCCATCGGGACCGCCAGCTTCGGGATGCTGGTCTCGCCCCCTTTGCTCAGTTCGACAGGCTGAGCTGTGGGTTTTGACAACCTCCGAACGAAGGTTCTATCAGGAGCCGAAGCTCCGGTTGACGCTTTCGTCGAGAGTTCGTCAGCTTCAACGTTATGGACACGATGGACATGTTGGAGATCCAGGACATTGAAGTCCTTCTAAAGCCTCTGGACTTCACGGGGATAAGCAGCTAGTTGAGGATTGTTAGAGGAGCATTCACCCTTCACTCGTTTAATAATGAGCTGTGAATCTCCCTTGACCAACAGCTGCTTGACACCGTATGATAGTGCCACCTTTAGTCCATAAATGAGTGCTTCATACTCTGCCATGTTCTTGGTTGCCTTGAAGTCAAGGTGGACCATGTATTTTACCTTCTCCCCGGTTGGAGCGAGGAGAAGGACTCCAGCTCCGGCCCCCTGCCTTTGCATGGAGCCGTCGAAGTAGAGGGTCCAGTGGTTTGGTGAAGACTGGAGCCTTGAGTTCTAAATTCTGCTCACTAGGGCCCCCAGGGTTTGATGAAGAGGGCGTTTATTCCGCCACGATGTCTGCCAATGCTTGACTTTTGACCGCTTATCTTGGGATGAATTCAAGATTGAATTCGGCCAATTCCGCTGCCCACTTTGCAATGTTCCCAGTAGAGTTGGGATTATGCAAGATCGCACGCAGTGGGTAAGTGGTCACCACTGAGATCTTGTGAGCTTGGAAGTAATGGTGAAGCTTCCTGGAGGCGATGAGAACTGCATAGACCAGCTTGTGCACCTCTAGGTATCGAGTCTTGGCATCATGTAGTACTTCGCTGATGAAGTACACTGGGCGTTGGACTGTCCGGACCCTCCCGGAGGGGCCCGGAGCTTCCTCCACATCGACCCGGACCCTCCCGGAGGGGTCCGGACCTGCTTCTTGGACCTCTGGGTCCTTGCTGGAGGAACCCAGAGCTTCTATTGGAGCGACCTGGACCCTCCCGCAGGGGTCCAAGTCTTCTGGGATAACTCCCTGTTGATCCAAGTCTGGGGGCTGGGACCCAGATTCACCTTCAGGAACCTCCGGACCCTCCCAGAGGGGTCTGGATTCGTGGGCGTTTGATGGTTCTGGTCTCTCCGCGACCAGGACCATGCTTACAACCTCGTCGGTTGCTGAAATGTAAAGCAGTAAGGGCTCACTAGGGTTCAGAGCTACCAAGGTTGGTAGAGTGGTGAGGAGCTGCTTTAGCTCCTGGAACGCCTTTTCTGCTTCTTTAGACCATTGAAATGGTCTAGACTTCCTCAATAGCTTGAAGAAGGGTAGCGCCCGTTTCGCCAGTCTTGACATGAACCGGCTGAGAGCGGCTAGACATCCAGTCAGTTTCTGGACATCTTTGATGCGGGGTGGTGGCCGCATCTCTTCTATGGCTTTAATCTTCGCCGGATTTGCTTCTATGCCGCGGTGGTTTACCAGGAAACCAAGAAGCTTTTCGGAGCTAACCCCGAAGACGCACTTGTCTGGGTTCAGCTTTGTACAGGTGACTCGTAGCTTGTCGAAGATAGCTTGCAAGGTGTCAAGGAGTGACTCCTTGTCCTTGATCAACATACACTTCCACTATGTCTCTAATGAGCTCTCCAAAGGTTTTGTACATAGCACGTACAAATGTTGAGGCTGCATTCTTGAGACCAAATGGCAGGCAGTATAGCAGTACAATCCATCTACTCTGATAAAAGTAGTATGTTCTTCATCTTCCCTAGACATTCTGATTTGATGGTACCCATAATATGCGTCTAGGAAACACAGTAATTCACACCCAAAGGTGGAATCCACTATCTGATCTATTCTAGGTAGTGGGAATGGTCTTTTGGGCATGCCTTATTTAGTGTTGTGTAGTTGATACACATCCGAAGCTTGCCTCCGGCCTTGGGTACAACGACTGGGTTTGCCAGCCATTTTGGACGTATGACTTCTCGGATGAATCCAACTTCGAGCAACATCTTCACTTCTTGTCGTATGAAGTTCTGTTGCTCCACGGATTGCTTCCGAGGCTTCTGATGTATGGGTCGAGCGTCGGGATAGATCTTCAGATTATGCTCAATCACTTCCCTAGAGATCCCAGGCATTTATGACGGTTGCCAGGAAAACATGTCGACATTAGCCCAGAGGAAAGTGATGAGCGCGAGTTCCTATTTGACATTTAGACCTCTCGATATATGGGTGGTCTGAGCGGCATCAAAACCGATTTGGATGACTTTGACGGGGATGCCGGTGTCGCCGCTTGGTTGCACGCGAGGTGCGGAGGTTGAGCCTCGTTGACGAATGCTCGGGGGTTTTGGAGCTTGCTCCTGCCTGGATTCTTCCTCTTGCGCTGTAGCAAGCGCATGAAGTTCCTCCAGAGAAGTCACTCCGGTAGTACGGTCTCCGCGGATCCGGAGAACGCCAGCTGGTGTTGGCATCTTCAACACCAGGTAACCATAATGAGCAGCAACCATGAATTTGTACAAGGCGGGCCTGCCCAGAATGGCGTTGAAAGGCAAGTTGATCTGAGCGACGTGAAAGATCATATTCTGAGTGCGATAATTCTCCCGAGTCCCGAAGGTCACAGGGAGAGTAATGGCACCGAGCGGTGTTATGGCCCACGGACCTACTCCGGAGAAAGGTCGGGAGGGGCGAAGGTCCAACAGTCAGAGCTGAAGCTTGACAAAAGCTTTGAAGCTTATGAGGTTCAGCCCTGAACCTCCGTCCACCATTACATGGTGGAGTTGAATGTTGTTGACGGTAGGTGATACCATCAGAGGTAGCTGGCTAGCTTTGATCATGTTCCGAGGGCAGTCCGAAGCATCAAAAGTGATGGTAGTGTCCATCCACTTCCGATGAGGCTCCGCCCTGGCTGTAGGAGCCACTGAGGCCATGTACCACCGCATGTTCTTAAGGACACGGCGGGAGGTGATGTCCCACGAACCACCAAAGATGGTGTTCATGGTCTTCTGACGCTCATTGTCGGAGACATCGGAGTCGTCATCGACAGGGGTGTAAACAGCCTTTAGGACCTTTTTAGGGTCCTGGAAGCCTAACTCCTCTTCAATCGGAGCTTCGTCGACCTTCTGTTTTCCTTCCCTTTGACGGAAAGTAACTTCTTCCCGATGCTTGTTGTAGCGCTCAACAAGGTTTTGGACCTCCCGGCAGTCCTCCAAGTTGTGGCTGTTCGACTTGTGGATAGGACACCACAGTTTGGATTTGCCACCGTCTTCAGAGGATGGCCAAGGTCGTTTCTCAGGGCATGGCCCCCGGCCATCCGGAGCTGCTACAACTACAGCAGTGGATGTACCGGCCGACAGCTTCTTCTTGCCGTTGGACTTTTTCTTCTTTTTGCCACTCCCGAAGGTAATGGCTTCGCCTTTAGAGTATTTTTTGCCATCATCCGGAGGTGGTTTGGAGTGCATCTCACGGCCCTCCACAGCTTTGGCACACTTGTCTGCCAAGTTGAAGAGCTCCGTGACGTTCGTGATCTCCTTGACCGCCAGCTTCCCCAGCATCTTCTTATCTTGCACGCCCTATCTAAATGCCACGATAACAGAAGCGCTAGAGACAGAAGGAATGGTGTTTCGTACCTGGGAGAACCTCTGGATGAATGAGCGCAGGGATTCTCCCCCTTATGCACGACTACAAAAAGGTCCAGTTCGGTGCCTGGCCGGGTGTAAGAACTCCCGAAATTGGCAGTGAACTGTTGGCACAATTCCTTCCAACTATTGATTGAGTTGTGAGGGAGGCTCATGAACCAGGACCTGGCAGTCCAAGTCAAAGCCACTAGGAAGTAGTTGGCCATTACAGCCTCGTTACCTCCGGCCGCAAGGATTGCGGTGGTGTAAATTTGGAGAAACTCAGCAGGATTAACAGTCCCGTCAAATTTCTCTGGCAGGTGTGGCTGAAACTTTTGTGGCCATCTGACCATGCATAGGTGCATGGCCAGTGCAGAACAGCCTCCTCCTACTCCCTCGGGAGCAGGGCTGTCTCGAGCCTCTCGCCTTTCACGAGCACGCTCGATATGGACACGACCGTCCTGTTGACGGTAACAGCGATCATGCTCCACCCGAAGGTCGTGAGTTGCTAGCCTGGTTACCGTATGAGTACGTCGCGCCCCAGAAGGTAGCGATGTAACTTGCTGTGACGCAACACGCCTCCTATTCTGGGAAGCATGCGGACCAAGTCTGCCAGACACGATCCGGCGCTTCCATGGGGCCCGCCCCGAAGGAGGAGGACATTGGTTGCTGATGCGGTCAGCTGCTACTGCAACTAGATGTTCCACATTAGCCCTCCACTGCTCCATTGCACCCTGGGATGCACCTAGAGGTGGTGGACGTTGGAGGAGAGCACGCGTTGCATGAACCGCGTGTTCGGGGTTGTTGTTATTCGCCGATGCGGTGACCGACGTTGATGCTTCGTCACGCTGCTCAGCTTGACGTGCTGGTGCAGGCGGTGGTGGTGGAGGCATGACTCCTGCTGGAGCCACGACACCTGCCGGTTGTTGCATGTTGGAGGGATTGTCTCCAGCAGGTTGAACAACAGGGTTGCCGTTGGATGATCCAGCAGCTGAGTTCACCATACTCAAAATCTCGGGTCCCCCTACCTGGCGCGCCAACTGTCGGTGTTTGGATCTGGCAGATCTCCCGACACTACCTTTGGTAGATCAAGGAGATGTAGTTCGGTAATGGGCGCGCAGATATCCAAGAAGGTGAATGACAATTGTACACAGGGATTTACGTGGTTCGGGCCGCCAAAGCGTAATACCCTACTCCACGAGGTGTGTTGGTGATGTATTAAGCTTCTGAGTCTAGAAGAAGCTCTAGAAGAAGAAGCTCGTCTAGCTCAGGGAGTTCAGCAGTTTTCTGGAATCGTCCCATGTGTATCGTCGACCAGTCCTTTTATAGTATAAGGACTGGTTGTTACAACGTTAGCCTGGCCCGACAGGTGGCCCCAGCGGTTACACATGCTTGATACACAATAAATGGAGTTAATTACCCTTAATAGCCTGGTAACGGGCCTTATCAGTGTCGTTACCCGTATTAAGGGCCATCCGATCGTGTGTCATTAATATGGTATTAATGACACTTAATCGGGTCTTGAAGTCTTTGATTGATCCTTGAAGGTCCGCAGCCGTTGGGGGGTCCACCGGCTTGATAGTTGAAGTTAAAGGTCCGGCAGTTGCCACGTGGCAGCTCTGGAGCTTACCGTGGTGGACGGGTAGTTCCGGTGCTGTTGGACATGTGTCAGTACCGGAGCTTCCCTCTGTCTGGGGTTAGGTCCGGGTGTGCCATACTGGTATTCCAACCAGAGATTCTCATGTGTGGGTGATAGCTCCGGTCTTGTGATACACGTGGCGGCCCTGGGACTAACCATGTCGGGGAAGCAGGTCCGGCTACGCCTGACATGTGGGGCCTTTGGAGGTCCTCAAATCTGGTAGATGGAGTTTCCTTGTGATCTTTGCAATCCCAAGGGGTATCCGGTATGGAGGATACCGACAGGCTGGGCTAAGCCTAAACAAGACACGTCTTTTCCACGCAGAAGACGAGTCTCTCCCATCATTGCAGCCCAGCGAGGAGTTCATGTATACTTTGACGACTAAGACGGGCGATGTAGTGAGCCACCACTACAAGATGTCCACCTGTACCTCGCCGGAATGCATGGGAGATCACTTTCTTATCCACGGGGTGCGCAAACACGAAGGAGGCTATGCTAAGGGCCTATTCATGCACGTGGATAATCTGACGATGGAGGAGTCGACGGGCTCGTCGCCCTCCAAGATTAGGCTGCATATCCCACCACCTGCCATCAACGGGCCACCCGGCCAGTTCGAGGGCAGTGATGAGGACTCTCCTCCTGCCCCTAAAGTGGCACAGCTGACCAAGGAGCTCGCTTCTCTCCGCTTGGAGAACAAGAAGCTGACTGACTTGGTGGCTGAAGGGCGCATCGAGAGGGCAGAACTGAAGGAGGATATCATGGCCCTCAAGGAGGAGATTGACGGTGTTCGCCGTGGCATGATCGCCAAACTGCGGCGCTTGTGCAGTGCCGTTGGGGAGCCCGACATCTAAAACGCACCATAGTTTAGATGTCCTGACAGCATAGGATGCTTACTACTTATGATTTTTATTCTTTTCCAATCATTTGTTTTCCAAAGCTAGGTTGAATAATGTAAGCATCTCCATATTTTGATTTCAATAAAGTGAACTTACCGGTTCATCTAACACCGGTAAAGTTCCTCCTTTAGTTTATATTGTTGAATAAAGAATTCAGGAAACAAGTGTGGGGGAAACATGTCCCCAAGTCACGAAATCCCTACTTGAAAAATTAACGTTGCATATCAAAACACGTTGCAACCAAATGAGCAAAACGACGGGACGAAACAGAGCCACAACAGAGCACACAGGAGGTCGGCCGAACCCCCTGGTCGGCCGACCTGTTTTCTGCAACATACGACTCTGTTTCGCTCCAGAAAATCGGTTTGGATTTCCTATCCCCACTTTTATGCGCTACCCTGCTATTTGAGTTGATTTCATATTTTTCATTGCATATCTAAAATGAATCAACTGAACAAATTGAAATAAAATTTGGTAGTCAAGGATTTGTTTAAGCTGAAAATTTGAATACTTTATATTTTAATTCATTACATTGTTTATGCTTCCCATAATTCCATAAGAAAAAACACATCATCAAGGTATTTGACTAGTGTGATATGGTAAATCAGTTCCTTAGAAATCATCCTTTTCTTGAAATTGATTTTGACATTTGTAACTATTTGAAGTCTTGAACTTTGCCTAAACCTCTCATTGGAAATTTATATACTTACCAAGGCCATATGATACATTCATTGAAAACCACAAGCATATGCCACTTTGCTTTTCATTGAACTTTGTCAAACTCGTGACCCAATTGAGTGACATGCATGAACTTTTTGAATTGAAAACTCTTGTGCACTCCATTCATGCAAAATTTCTCACATTTACAGTTTGCATCCATAGATTACCCATCCGCCAAAAAGAAACTCCATACAATACAAATGAAAGCCTCTCTAAAAAAATAAAAAGGAGTAGAAGACATGGCTACAAGAAAAAGAAAAAGCATCCACTCTTGAAAAAGAGTAAGAGTGCTCAAAAAAAAGTAGCCTTGTTCCATCCTTAAAAGAGAGCAAATTCATGGGAGTTATCACCTCACCCCTCCATTTCATTCATGTGCACAAGAATTTTCCCTTCACTTTGTTCATTGCATAAGTCTCTCATAGGATCATGTTTTTGACTTAGTAACATATGAATTGCAAATGTGTGACAAGAATTGAGAGACAAGAATTGGCAAAACATTTCGTATAGGGACAAGAATTGGCAAAACATTTCGTATAGGGACAAGAATTGGCAAAACATTTCGTATAGGAACATTTCGTATGATTTGGGTGTTTGACTTAGTAACATATGAATTGCCACATTCATCCCTACCAAGCTCCAGATATAGCCACTTTTCGTATAGGGACAAGAATTGGCAAAACATGCCATGGTGAGGACTCAAACACTTTGAGAGATTTGAGAGATTCCATTCGAGAAGGCAAGGGCAAAAGTTCCTATGACTTTCAAATATAGCAATCGCCAAATCATTTCAGCAGAGAATGATCCAAGGGAACTTCATTCTAACCGTTCCACTTTTTAAACACCCAAGATTGATATGGTAGCCACATACACAAAGGGGATCCATGAATTAAGGTATAAGTTGAAATATCTAGTATCCTTATTTCTACCTTATAGCAAATTCATGACAACACTCTAGTTCTTCTTGCCTTCACTCGAGAACGAGCAAAGGACTAAGTGTGGGGGAGTTCATTGACGGTCCTTAAGTACCCCATTTTGATCGTCAATTCACCTCATAATGTGCATAAAAGAAACACAAAACATAGTGGTAGGGTTATACACTAACCCAATTCCACAAGTGTTGGTGTCTATTTGTATGCAGGTGAATTATTACCGAAAATACCAAAACATGCAGGGATGAATCCATGAAAATGGATTTCAACGAATCAGGCGATAACACGTGGCAACACATGGATCAAATGGCCCACAAACAGAAGAATACGAGGAGATCCAATGGTGTTGCACCCATATACATCAAGGGGGCCCACCTGGAAGCCACATGGAGGAAGAACTCCCCGAGGGGAGCCTTGACCAAGTCGGCCGAACCAGGGGTTCGGCCGACCTCTTCCTGGTGCCAAACTCGGTCAAATGACACGTGTTGGCTCCTCCCGACTCCCTGGAGTCAATGGTGACTGATCCGCGCGTTAATTGTGGCGGGAACCGACCCTTCTCCACCTATAAATAGACCCCCTCACCTCACTTCTCACACACACCAAAAGTTGAGAATAGTGCTACACTCCAAAGGTTTAGAGTAGTCCTAGGGTCTACCAAAGTAGAAGGAGAGTGTGGTGAAGAGTCTAGGAGAAGGAGGCTTGGGCTTGTCAAGTCCCTCTTGGCGGGAGTCGTCCTAGTATTGCTAGGAGTAAGACTGGCCCGAAGCAAGCATCTACTGCAAACTACCTTCAATTAGGATCAATACTTTGAATTCCTCTCTGTTCCTTGCCTACCAAACAACTTTGTGTCCTTGGGTGAGCTAGTTCGAAAGATTAGCACAAACGTTCTTTGGATTCGATACCCTTAGGAATACTCCTTAAGGGGAAGTGCTACAATGGTATTTCCGTGCGCTTGCGGATAACTCTGTGGTGTTAAGAAATACCAACAGCCACGCCCCGAGAAACGACCTCGACCATCGTTTGAAGATGGAGGCAGCTCCAAGATGTGGTGTCCTATACACAAGACGAACAACCACAACCTGGAAGGCTGCCGAGAGGTCCAAAACCTCGCCGAGCGCTACAAAAAGCACCGGGAAAAAGTTCCTTTCCGTCAAAGGAAAGGAAAACAAAAAGTCGACAAAGCTCCGACTGAAGAGGAGTTAGGCTTTCAGAACCCTAAAAAGGTCTTGAAGGCTGTTTACACCTCCATCGACGACGACTCCGACGTCTCTGACAACGAACGTCAGAAGACCATGAACACCATATTTGGTGGTTCGTGGGACATCACCTCCCGCCGTGTCCTCAAGACAATGCAGCGGGATATGGCCTCTGTAGCTCCCACTGCTAGGGCGGAGCCGCACTGGAAGTGGATGGACACTGCCATCACCTTTGATGCTTCGGACTGCCCGTGGAACATGATTGGAGCTAGCCAACTTCCATTGATGGTATCTCCTACCATCAACAACATCCAACTCCACCATGTAATGGTGGACGGAGGTTAAGGGCTGAACCTCATAAGCTTCGAAGCTTTCATAAAGCTTCAGCTCCGACCTTTGGATCTTCGCCCCTCCCGACCTTTCTCCGGAGAAGGTCCGGGGGCCATCACTCCACTCGGTGCCATTACTCTCCCAGTGACCTTCGAGACTCGGGAGAATTACAGGATCGAGAAGTTGGTCTTCGACGTGGCGCAGATCAACTTACCATTCAATGCCATCTTGGGCAGGCCAGCCTTGTATAAATTCATGGCTGCATCTCATTATGGCTAATTGGTGTTGAAGATGCCAACACTAACAGGTGTTCTCCGGATCCACAGAGATCGCACCACCGGAGTTACTGCTCTGGAAGAACTCCATGCGCTTCCACAACGCAGGAGTAAGAATACGGAAAGGATCAAGCTCCGAAACCCCCGAGCATTCATCATCGAGGATCAACCTCTGCACCTCGTGTGCAACCAAGCGACGACACCGACATTCCCGTCAAAGTCATCCAAATTGGTTCTGACGCCGCTCAGACCACCCGTATATCGGGAGGTTTGAATGATAAATAGGAACTCGCGCTCATCACTTTCCTCCGGGCTAATGTTGATGTGTTTGCGTGGCAACCATCACAAATGCATGGGATCCCTAGGGAAGTGATTGAGCACAATCTGAAGATTATCCCGATGCTTGGCATGTACATCAGAAGCCTCAGAAGCAATTAGCAGAGCGACAAAACTTCATACATCAAGAAGTGAAGAAGTTGCTCGAAGCTGGATTCATCCGAGAAGTCTTCCACCCAAAATAGCTAGCAAACACAGTCGTTGTACCCAAGGCCGGCGGGAAACTTCGGATGTGTATAGACTACACTACACTGAATAAGGCATGTCCAAAGGATCCATTCCCACTACCTATAATAAATCAGATAGTGTATTCCACCTCCGGGTGTGAATTACTGTGTTTCCTAGACGCATATTCTGGGTAACATCAAATCAGAATGTCTAGGGAAGATGAAGAACATACTTCTTTCATCACAGTAGATGGATTATATTATTACATTGCCATGCCATTCGGTCTCAAAAACGTTGCTTCAACGTTTGTACGAGCTATGTACAAAACTTTTGGAGAGCTTATCAGAGACGTAGTGGAAGTGTACGTCCAAGACATCGTCGTCAAGATAAAAAACAAGGAGTCATTCCTTGACACCTTGCAAGCTGTCTTTGACAAGTTGCGACTCACACGCATGAAGCTGAACCCAAACAAGTGTGTCTTCGGGGTTAGCTCCGGAAAGCTTCTTGGCCTCTTGGTGAACCACCAAGGAATAGAAGCGAATCCGGCTAATATTAAAGCTATTGAAGACATGCGGCCACTAGCCGGCATCAAGGACGTCCAGAAGCTGACTGGATGTCTAGCTGCCCTCAGTCGGTTCATCTCAAGACTGGCGGAATAGGCGCTACCCTTCTTCAAATTATTGAGGATGTCCGTACCATTCCAATGGTTTGAAGAAGCAGAAAAGGCTTTTCAAGAGCTAACAGCTCCTCATCACTCTACCAACTTTGGTAGCTCTGAATCCTGCTGAGCCACTTCTACTTTAAATTTCAGCAACTGACAAAGTTGTCAGCATGGTCCTGGTTGCGGAAATACCAGAACCATACCCACTTCAGGAGTCCAGACCCCTCCGGGAGGGTCCGGAGCTACCTGAAGGTGAGTTTGGGTCCTAGCTTCCAGACCCGAATCCTCAAGGCAAGACGCCATAGGATCGACCTCCTTCAAATGAAGGAGTTGCAGTCGCTGAACAAGAAGATTCGGACCCCTACGGGAAGGTTCGAGTCACTTCAGAAGAAGCTCCGGGTTCCTATGACAAGAACCTGGAGGTCTCCGAACAAGGTTCGGATCCCTCCGGGAGCGTCTGGGTTGATGAGGAGGAAGCTCCGAGCCCCTCCGTGAGGGTCTGGATAGTCCAACGCCCAGTGTACTTCATTAGTGAAGTACTCCATGACGCCAAGACTCGGTACCTGGAGGTGCATAAGCTGCTCTACGCAGTTCGTTTGCATCTAGGAAGCTTCGACATTGCTTCCATACTCACAAGATTCCAGTGGTAACCTCCTATCCACTGCGTGCAATGTTGCATAACCTCAACTCTACTGGGAACATTGCAAAGTGGGCAGCGGAACTGGCCGAGTTCGACCTTGAATTCGTCCCAAGACAAGCGATTAAGAGTCAAGCATTGGCGGACTTTGTGGCGGAATGGACCCCCTCCTCATCAAATCCCAGGGGCCCTAGTAAGCAGAAGTCAGAACCCAAGGTTCCGGTCTTCACCGAGCCTCACTGGACTCTCTACTTCGACGGCTCCACGCAGAAGCAAAGGGTCGGAGCTGGAGTTCTTCTCCTCGCTCTGACCGGGGAGAAGTTCAAATACATGGTTCACCTTGACTTCAAGCCGACCAACAACATGGCGGAATATGAAGCACTAATCTACGGGCTCAAGGTGGCACTATCATATGGTGTCAAGCAGCTGTTAGTAAAGGGTGATTCGCAGCTTGTTATAAAGCAAGTCAAAGGTGAATGCTGCTGCAACAACCCTCAACTAGTTGAATACCTACTTGAAGTCCAAAAGCTTTAGAAGGACTTCAATGTCCTGGATCTTGGCCATGTCCAGCGTCTCAACAACGCTGAAGCCGATGAACTCTCGACGAAAGCTTCAACCAGAGCTCCGGCTCCTGACGGAACCTTCGTCCGGAGATTGTCAAGACCAACAGCTTAGCCTATCGAATTGAGCGAAGGGGGCAAGACCAGCACCTTGAAGCTGGCGGTCCCGATGGCCCTATTACCATGGCATCCATCAAGGGTCGTAGGTGCTGCCGGAAGCTCCGAGCAACCCAGCACGCAAGACTCAAATGCTCAAGTTAGCTCCGATGCATGGATCTCAGAGATCTGGAGCTACTTGAAAGACAATTTTCTTTCATGAAGACAATGTATCCGCTGACCGGATAGTCAGATTGGCTAAAAGATACACACTGGTAGAAGGGGATCTCTACCGGTGTGGTGCCAACAGCGTTCTAATGCGGTGCATTCCAAGGGAAGAAGGCTGCGAGCTCCTCGTAGAAATACATGGAGGCGAGTGTGGGAACCACGCGTCTTTCTGCACGCTAGTCGGTAAAGTCTTCCGGCATGGCTTTTACTGGCTTACAGCACTCAAGGATGCAACAGAGCTAGTGAAGAAATGTGAAGCATGCCAGTTCCATGCAAAGCAAATGCACACACCAGCTCAACCTCTACAAATGATACCTCCTCCATGGCCATTCGCTGTGTGGGGGATGGATATCTTGGGACCTTTCCCAGGAGTCGTCGGAGGTTACAAGTTCCTGTACGTTGCCATTGACAAGTTCACCAAGTGGCCGGAAGCAACTCCAGTTGTGACAATAAACAAGCAATCAGCTATCAACTTCTTGCAGTCCATAATATGTAGATTTGGAGTCCCAAAGAAGATCATAACTGACAATGGGACCCAATTCACAAGCTCTGCATTTCAAGGATATTGCAAAGACCTCAACATCCAAGTCAGCTACGCTTCTGTAGCTCACCTGGCAAGCAATGGCCAAGCTGAGAGAGCAAATGCAGAAATCCTAAAAGGCTCAAGACACGCACATATGAGCGCCTGAAAAAACATGGAGCCAACTGGATTGAAGAGCTTCCGCCCACCTTATGGGCAAACAGGACAACTCCAAACCAGTCAACTAGAATGACACCATTCTTCCCATTGTACGGAGCTGAAGATGTCCTTCCTCCAGAAATCACCTTGGGGTCACTCCGGGTCCGAACCTTCGATGATGCCACGCAGGACCACCTCCGGCGTGAAGACCTTGACCTCGTTGAAGAGGGAAGGTGCCGAGCAGCTGTTCAGAATGCCCGATACCGCCAAGCTCTTCGTCGCTATAACCAAAGGCATGTTCACAGCCGACAGCTCAAGGAAGGTGATCTGGTGCTACAGAGAATACAAACTCGAGAAGGGTTAAACAAACTTTCCCCCAGTTGGGAAGGACCCTTTTGAGTGATCAAAGTATCCCATCCCGGATGCGTTCGCTTGGCAACCGAGGATGGGACACCGCTCCCTAATCCTTGAACATTGAGCACCTCCGTAAGTTCTACGCTTAATATCACGGAGGTGAGTCTGTACTTATGTGTGATGTAGGTTATAGCGTCATTGTACAAAGCTGGGTAGCTCCTCTGGAGGACAGCCGGACATTCCCCAAAAGGTCCGCAAAGTCCAGGCAACACTTGACACCGTCTCAGAACTAAAAGTGTAGCTAGCTATATACATTGGGTCAAACGAGAAACGCAACACACTTAGCCTTGTTCCGTACCCTAAGAGTGTACTTGTTTCCCCTGTACCCCAGACCTATAACGAAAGACATCATTATGTGAAAACAGACTCCAGGTGCATTTATTTTGTACAGGCTCAATATTTTTTATTTTTCTCTTTCTTGTCTATAACAAAGTCGTGCAATTCTCAAGAATATTTAGCTCGACCAATTCGTGTATAATTCAAGTTGCATTGTTAATTCTTCCGGGTCTAAACATTGTTGAATGGCCTACGCGTCTGAATGCCGCCAAGCCAATCTAGGTCCGGAGTGTTCTATCGACTTAGCCTGGTCCTGCACCCTAGGTATGCCACTCTACCTACACCCTGGCAGGCCGAAGTAAGGCGAGTCCCGAAACGATCGGACCTGAGTAAAACAAGTCAATGCACTTGATTGGATATAGAATTGCGTTCGACCTAAAAATTTCTTCCGAGAATAGTTAGATAGGAAATGGATTTTACTATTTTTCTTGACTTCAGTGTGGAGGAAAAATAAAGATCTCATAATGATGCTGGATGAAGCCGAAGCTATCAAAGCTCCGACAGCCCCTAAGGTGACCTACTGTCGATGTTTTAAACATTGATAGCAGGTGTCGCCGGAGCTACCAAGTTCCGGCAAATCCAGGGGGCCAGCCGTCAAAGTGAAGAAATGATAGTGGGAAGACTCCCCAGTGGGGTCTGCTGTCGACGCACCGCGTGTTGACAGTGGTCGCTGCCGGAGCTACCAAGCTCCGACAACCCCGGAGGACTAACTGTCGACGCTCTACGTGTTGATAAAGGTCACTACCGGAGCTACTAAGCTCTGACAACATTAGGGGGCCCCTACTATTGACGACTTTGGACTACAAACTACAAGTTCGAAGCACACAAGTCTTCTACAAGATTCTACATCCTCTTGGTACATGTTCACAATCAAATTGTGTACATCTACCAAGGGGCCAAGTGGGACAAAGGTGTTGAAGACAAAAAATGAAATTCATAAAATTCTTGG
This sequence comes from Tuctoria greenei, assembly GCA_036927565.1. Classification (NCBI taxonomy): domain Eukaryota; kingdom Viridiplantae; phylum Streptophyta; class Magnoliopsida; order Poales; family Poaceae; genus Tuctoria; species Tuctoria greenei. The sequence continues at coordinate 179,044,293 of JAYESD010000002.1, forward strand.
ATTTCATTAATCTGGAGACAAGAGATTAAAAATTTGAGGAAAAGAAGAGAGGATACAAGCAGGAGCTACAAAGAGAAAGTCCTAGATCCTACGGAAGAATGAGGCAACCTTCTGGGCAACCTCCGACACCCTGGCCTTGGCGGCATCTCCCTCTCCATCGATGGGGCCTTCAAGCACCGGGTCCAGTGGGAAGTGAGGGTCCTAGCTTGTGTAGATCGTCAGCATGTACTCTACAAAATTCTTCGCCAGGGATTGCCCTTTGGTTTCCAGCTGGTCCACGATGACATCGCCCATCTTGTTGAGCTTGTTGCCCACCGTGCTCAACTCCTGCAACGCCTTGTCCAGCTCCGGCTTCGGATCAACCGGGTGCACCGGACTAAAAACCAGTGGCATCAACGCATCATTGGCTTTGCCCAAGAAGTCCCAAACTTGTTGAGACTCCACATCCCTTGATCCTCGCACCTCTTCCAAGGACCTCTTGGTTGCCGCAAGCTCCGAATCCTCCCGGGCAAGGCACTCGACCTCTTTGGCGTTCTTCTGATCTTTTAAGCAACCTATCTTTCGAGTTTACCAAGCTCCTCTTCCCGGAGCTAGATCTTGCTCAGACGGCCGACTAGGTCTTTCTCCCAGCCCCGCACTTTCTTCTCCATGGCAGCAATTTCATTCTCCCTCTTAGTGAGGTCTTCTCCTTGCTGCCAGGCCTTCTTCTCCTCTTTCTCGTAGCGCTCCCCCAGCTCCTTGGTGTGCTCCACGAGACTCTTGTCACCCAGAGTTAGCCTCTGAGTAAGCTCCTCCTCCCTCTTCACGAGGTCATCATGCAGCTCCAGGAGTTTTTCACTACAGGAAAAGCGATCATTTGCGACGGCTGTATTTATTTGCGACGGCCGGCCGTCGCAAATAGAGTAAATTGCGACGGCCCGCCTCTGGCCGTCGCAAATAAGTGGACCGTCGCAAATAAGGACTTATTTGCGACGGCCTTTGGACTGGCCGTCGCAAATAAGAACTTATTTGCGACGGCCAACCCTAAGACCGTCGCAAATAAATGTGCCGTCGCAAATAGATATTTATTTGCGACGGCCGTCGTACGGGCCGTCGCAAATAGGCTTTAATTGCGACGGCCGTAACTTGAGGCCGTCGCAATTAAGGTAGCCGTCGCAAATTAAGTCCTATACCGGGACAATCCGGCCCCGACTCTTTCATTCTCCCTTCTACCCCGCCGCCTACCGCGTCGCCGCCGCCCTGCCGCGCCCCCGCCGCCGCGCCCCCGCCGCCGCGCCCCCGCCGCCACGCCCCCGCCGCCGCGCCTCCGGCCCGCCGCCCCCGGCCCGCCGCCCCCGGCCCGCCGTCGCCACCGGCGTCGTCGCCCGTCGCGCCGCCCGGCAGCCGCGACCGCGAAGGCCCGACCGGACCGCCGGCCCCCGGCCTTCGACGCCTCCGCCGGCCCGCCGCGCCACCGGCGTCGCCGCCGCCGGCCCGGACCGCCACGCCCCGCCCCGACGCCTTCGGTTCACTGCGCCCCCGACCCCTCAGTATGATTCCCCCTATTTTTGTCTATTTTTTTTCGATATTGCAAGCAATTTTGTTAATTGGATGATTAGCTAGCAATTGCAATCACGTGGATCATTGCAATTTCGTTAATTGGATGTCCGGTTTGAGATGAGAATTGAATGGGCGCCGCTCCATAGTTCTCCAAATGGGCTGGGCCTATTGGGCGGCCCGAGGCCCGGCACGAAAAAGCAAGGCCCGAGCACGAGCCCGACCCGAGCCGAATAGTGCCGGGCCGGCCCGGGCACGATAGTCGGGCCGTGCTTGGGCCGGCCTCCCAGCACGTTGGGCCAGCCCGAACCCGGCACGATTTTTGAGTCGGCCCGTCGTGGCCCGATATTTTTACAGGTCCATTTCTAATCGTTGGATCTAATAATAGATGGACATATAAATACAGCTTCTTTCTCAAACCCTAGCAGCCTCTCACTCCACCAATCCCAACCGTAGCCGCCAGCTACCCACTCGGTCGCCCCCGCCAGCCACCCGACCTCTCCCCCGACAGCCTCGTGCCCCCGCCGGCCGCGCGCCCCCGCCGGCCGCACGCCCGCCGGCCGCGTGCCCCCGCCGGCCGCACTCCCGCCGGCCTCGCGCGTCGCGCCTCCGCCGACGGCGCGCGCCCGCCAGCCTCGCGCCCCCCGCCAGCCTCGTGCCTCCCGGCCTCGCGCCCCGCCGGCCGCGCACCCGCCGGCCCTGCACCCGACGGTCTCGCCCCCGCCTCCGTTGGCCGCCGCCCGCCGGCCTACCTCCGTCCGCTCGGGCCACCGTGCCGCTGTGCCCGTCGTGCCGCCGTGCTGGCACGGCACGAAAAGGCGGCCTCCGTGCCGTGCCTGGGCCGCATGGTGAGCACGGCGACACGGCCCGGCACGGCACGGAAGACGAACCGGGCCAGGTCGTGCTGGGCCCCATCGTGCCGGGCCATATCGGGCCCGTGCCGGGCCCGTGCCGGGCGGCCCATTTGGGGAACTATACGCCGCTCCAATGAGACGGTTCAGCCGTTCAGCTTCCTACCGCGATTGGGCGTCGATAGATGCATGTGGATCCCTCCTGCCGTGACGAATGCCTACCGTGTTGTGATGCGCTTATGCTGCACGCGCGCGGGAGTAGGCGCAAAGATCGAGAGTTGAACTCCCCGACCCGGCCTCCCCTCCTCCCCGACCCCCTCCCCCTAGCTCCCCCTAGCTCCTCCCCGACCCCCTCACCCTCCCTGACCGCCGGCCCGGCGCCGATCGTCTCCCTCAGCAACGTAGACGACTAGATGACATGACATAGATATCTTGCAGCCCTTCCCGGCCGATGCCACCACCGCACCGCTGCCTCCCCCTCCCCCTCCCCTCCATGGCGAGCGCCGCCCCCCTTCCCCTCCCCCTCCCCAACCCTCCCCGACCCCCCTCCCCCTCACCCTCCCTGACCGCCGGCCCGGACCCGGAGCGCCGCCCCGCCATTCCCGGCCGGCCCCGGAGCTTAATTTGCTTATTTTTGCTTAATTTACTTAAATATGCATGAGTGGTTTATTTTATTATGATTAATTAGCTTCATTATGCTTAATTTCCTTATTTTTCCTTAATTTGCTTAAATATGCATTAGTGGTTTATTTTATTATGATTAATTTGCTTAGTTATGCATAATTATGCTTAATTTCCTTATTTTTGCTTAATTTGCTTAAATATGCTTAAGTGGTTTATTTTATTATGATTAATTTGATTAATTATGCATAATTATGCTTAATTTCCTTGTTTTTACTTAATTTGCTTAATTACGCTTAGGTGGTGTATTTAATTATGTTTAATTATGCTTAAATTGCTTAAATTATAGTTACAATTTTAATTTTGATTGCTTGAGTGTTCTAGTACTATATATACATAAATGGGCTTCGGACAGGATTGACAAGGCCCGACAAGGCCCATTTAGTGGTAAGGTAAAGTATGCGAACGACGACGGTGAGGATGGCAAGCACCTGGAGGACCGTCGCTGGAGTAGGGGTATCGAGGAGAGGAGAAGGGGATCGTCGCGGCTGCCGTATCTGGACTCTGGAGCGATGGAATCGTGGAGAAGAGAAAGGAAAATGAGTAGGGTTAGGTCGGGGAGGACTGAAGTGTGGACCGTCGGATATTATCTGACGGCTCACTCGCCTCAGTCCTCCGCCTCCCCCGATGGCTTAGTCCTCCGCCTCCTTCTCTAAGACCAACTTTCCTCTCAATCTTTCTCTAGTTCTTTCCTCTCTCTTAAATGACCTCAAAATGAAAATGAGCAACGTAACCTATAGCAATGTATTACCCGTTTCGGATCGGCACGTCTCACATGCCATTGGCATGTGAGACGTGCAGGTTCGGAATTGTCCCTTTTTGGACAGCCTCGGAGTGACCGAGGGGGCGTGGCTTGTGACGAGACGCGGGTCCGGATTTGGACGAGATTTCGGTGGCGTAACCCTGTTGTTCTCTGCTGCACCATTTTCGGGCGTGCAGTGGAGAACAGCGGGGTTATGCTGCCGAAATTTCGTTCGAATCCGGATCACGCGTCTCGTCATGAGCACGCTCCGCTCGGTCACTCTTGGGTGGGTTTAGGATCTATCTGCCTAGGTTGTAGGGCCGTGACACATAACATAACAATACATTAACGACAATTTCTTTCGCGTTAAACTGCAGAGTCAAACATGGGCGAAGACCGTAGTTGGATGTATACTGGCTGGAAGAGCAGAAATGGTGGTCACTCCGATGAGTGGTTTATCAAGTTAGATCAATTTTTGGATCGAGCATTTTCGTTGTCAACGGAAGATATGGTGCGGTGCCCATGTACAAAATGCCGAAACACTAAGTTTTTGAGAAGATTGGAGCTTTCGTTTCACTTATGTCGAAACGGTTTCACTCCACAATATGAAGTGTGGACCTTCCACGGCGAGACTAATTCTCGAGTCATAGCCGAAGTGGATGAGGATGATGATATAACAGAGGTTGATAGGATGGATGAGATGTTAGAAGCTCTTGAAGTGGAGGATCCTCTTACAAATGAGGCAGAGAAGTTCTTCGAGGAGCTGAAGAAATCACAAGAGCCGTTGCATGAACATACGGATGTGACCGTACTTGCTTTCTTGACCAGATTTATGGCAATTAAGTCCAAGTACTTTTTTTCCATCAACTGCTACAATGATCTCATGAAATTGATCTGCGATATCCTTCCACGACCTCACAAAGCGCCACCAGATATGTATCAGTCAAAGATCAAGATATCTGGTCTCGGTATGAAGTATGAGAAAATTGATGTGTGCCCAGACAACTGCATGCTATTCTGGAAAGAGCACGCCAATGAGAAGATGTGCTTGAAATGTGGTAAATCGAGGTATGTCGAAGTTGTTAATGACGATGGCGATAATGTGATGACAGATGTCGCACATAAGCAGCTTCGTTACTTGCCTGTGACACCTCGGTTGAAGCGGATGTTTCTTTCAAAAAGAACCGCAAGACACATGAGATGGCACAAAGAAGGTAAACGTGAGAACAAAGAATTCTTGACGCATCCGTCCGACGGTGATGCATGGAAGGCGCTAGACCGTTTCGATCCAGACTTTTCTCGTGATGCGAGGAATGTTCGCATCGGATTAGCGACAGACGGATTTTCACCGTTCAGTACGAATGCCGCTCCATACTCATGTTGGCCTGTCTTTGTCATTCCGTACAACCTGCCACCTGCTTTTTGTACGAGGAACGAGTTCATGTTTCTCAGCCTCATTGTACCTGGACCTGATCATCCCGGGTCACGTCTCAACGTGATGTTAAAACCGCTGATCGAAGAATTGAAAGTCTTGTGGACAGGAGTCGAAGCGTACGACAGTTACAAGAAGCAGAAATTCAACCTTCGAGCTGCTTATTTGTGGTCCGTCCATGATTTGCCGGCATACGGCATGTTTTCCGGATGGAGCACTCACGGTCGTCTGACGTGTCCGATATGTGCTTCAGACACGGATTGCTTTCGACTAACTCATGGAGGCAAAATATCTTATTTCGATTGTCACAGACGTTGGCTGCCCTCGAATCATATATTTAGGCAGCAGAGGCATGTCTTTCGAAAGAACACTGTTGTCACTAAAGGACCACCGAAGCGTCTCAACGGGTCAGAAATTTCTGATATGTTGGACAAACTGGTGCCTGATGAAGGTCGTCCTGGATATTTCGTAGGTTATGGAGAGGAACACAATTGGACTCACATATGTGGACTTTGGGAGCTACCATATGTGAAGTCGTTGATTCTAATGCACAACATTGATGTCATGCATCAGGAGCGTAATATGAGCGAAAGTATCATAAGCACTTGCATGGATATGCCTGGCAAAACGAAAGACAATTATAAAGCTAGACTAGATTTGGCAGACATTTGTCACCGTCCAACTCTTGAAATCTCTGAAAGTGGTGGAAAGCCACGTGCTTCTTTCTGTCTTCGATCGAAAGAAAAGAAAGAAGTTATGAAATGGATGAAAACTTTGAAATTCCCAGATGGTTACGCAGCTAGCCTGAAACGAGCCGTAAATGTTAACACAGGAAACCTCACTGGGTTGAAGAGTCATGATTATCACATTATAATGGAAAGACTGCTACCTGTTATGTTCCGAGGCTATCTAGATGATGCGGTGTGGAAGGTTTTAGCCGAGCTCAGCTATTTCTATAGACAGCTTTGTGCTAAAGAAATCAAGATCGGGATGATGGATAAGTTAGAGAAGGAGATACCCATACTTTTATGTAAGATGGAAAAAAATTTTCCACCGGGTTTCTTCAATCCAATGCAACATCTGCTTATCCATCTTCCATTCGAAGCTAAAGTTGGCGGTCCTGTGCAATATAGGTGGATGTATCACATTGAAAGAGCGCTACGATATCTGAAACCAATGGTTGGCAACAGGGCAAGGGTGGAAGGGTGCATCGCTGAAGCATATGCTCTTAAAGAAGTTGGATACTTTTCAAGTGTCTACTTTGCGGAAGAAAACAATATCAATACTTCAGCTATGCGGTACAATGTGGACGAAACACCCCCTCTAAGCGACCTTTCCATTTTTCAAACGAGAGGCACCACCGTTGGTAGCTACACGACCTACGTGCTATCCGAACAGGAAAGGACTGTTGCTTTACTCTACATGTACGCAAATATAGAAGGCATGCAGGAATACTTCGAGTAAGTGTTTCTCCTATGTTTATGCTAATCTACATATTTTGCTACACATGTACTCTAAAAGATGTTTTTTCATGTTCAGCGAGTTCCACAGACAATATTGGCCACATAGGCATCAACCTACGGCCAAACAAGTAGAAGCGATGCGAAAGGAAGGAATAAATGGGGGACAGAGTTTTCTATCTTGGTTTCGAGAATATGTAATATTCTCTCGTCTTCTATGTATTATAAATTACTATTATTAAAGAAGTATTATATAATATTCTCTCGTCTTTTATAACAGTGTCGGACTCACAGTGTCCATGAAGATTTGCGGCAGCTATCTTATGGATTGGTGAATGTTAGAAGCTATGGTCGATATGACGTAAATGGCTTCCGATTCCGTACAACTCATTTTGAAGCTCATCGTCCTCTTGCGGCAACATCAAATTCCGGTGTTGTGACGAGAGCAATGGACACTCAAGGGAATTTAACCGATTATTATGGTATCATTAATAAAATCCTTGAATTTACTTTTACCGGAAATAAGACCCTTCGAGTTGTCTTCTTTGACTGTGACTGGTTTGATCGTACTCATGGAACTCGAGAAAACCAATTTGGAATGGTGGAAGTGAAACATAAGGACCGACTACGGGGTTACGATACATTTGTTCTTGCGCATCAAGTTGAACAAGTGTATTATCTACCTTATCCATGCACGAAGCTCAGTGCTTGGTGGGTGGTATATAAGGTGAATCCTCGTGAGCGGCTATATACTCCTGGGGATGATGGTTACCATGATAGCGAAGACGTTGAAGAAGTGTACCAAGAAGAAGAGTTGCCAGACACTTTTATCGTCGAGCTTGGTGCAGGACTCGATCAATTAGTTGGAGATGTTGAAGACGTTGAAGATGTAGAGGCAGATGATACACGAAAACGAAAATTAGAACAGGCCACGATGGAAGATCGTTGGGCTGGTTTAAGGAGTAGGGCACAGACACATGACAATGATGTTGATGAATTTTGAAAGTGACTACAAGTAATGTTTTCTTGAAGATAGTAACATGAATTTTATATATTTTATTTGCATATTTACTAATTATCTAATTACAATAGGATGGCGTCAAAGAAGGGTAAGAAGGTGCCACCGACGAGGGGGTTCTACCCCTCTAGACCCGAGGACGCTTTCGTTGGTGCCTCGTCGACTGGCAGCAGACGCTCTCAGCTGCTGGGGCACGTTCAGACCAGCTCTAGAGCTTCGTCACAGGTAAATGTCACTCGTTTTTGACAAATTCTTTAAATTCAAATTCACATTAAACTTACTTATGAATCATTTGAATGTTGTAGTCCTCACCGGCTGACTCAGAGGCTGCGGCGCCTTCGGTGAGCCAGCCTTCGGCGAGGCAGCCCTCGGCCAGCCAGCACTCGGCGAGGCAGCCCTCGGCGAGTCAGCCCTCGGCCAGCCAGCTCCCGGCTGGCGATGACTTTGTTCCTGAGGCCTTTGACTCGGCTGGTGAGGAGCCGTCTGGGTCACCTGACGTGGCGCCCCAGCAGACGCGGAGGACGAGGAGGACTCACTTTGTCAGTCCTCCCGCGGTCCCTTCACAGAGGATCGTGATTCGTCCAGTCGGAGACAGGTAATAAAAATTATAGTTTTCAATTTTAGTTTCTTTTGATTACTTAAGTAATGAATGAATGAATAAATATCTTACAGGAGTTGGGACGACTTGTCTTTCACCGGTGAGAAACACCAGAGACCGGTGAACGGTGTCCTCGGGTCCATAGTGCGTTTGCACTATCCCGGGGTCATCGACGGAGTGCCTGCTCTTTCGTGGGAGGACTACGCACGTGTCCATCACCAGGAGCACGGCAACCTTCAGGAGGCCGTATGGGCCGATTTTATGGTAAGTATGTAAAAAAGTTTCTAAGTTACAACTATTAAACTCTTTTAGTGCACATCTCTTCAATATATTCTTTATCGCAGGCAAGATATATTTTAGAGGACCCGGACGACCATCGCATGTTTGAGGATGCGAGGCGAGTGTTTCACTTCAACGCTGCCAAGGCGCTTCGACAAGCTTTGTCGAACGCCCGTGTTCAAATTATTAATGAGCACTTGAAGGCGAACCAGCAGCACGTGTTACACTTCCGGCAGGAGAGCGAGAGGCACCTGACGGAGGAGGAGTACGCGCAGGTACGTGGAGTGTAGTAAGTATTTTTTTCTGATAATGTCCTCGATGGTACTTTTAACGACTTTCAACTATGTGCAGGGCCACGTGAGCTGGTTGCAGGGTCGGAACGATGCATTTCGGGCCCTTTGTCGCTACTGGGCTAGCGACGAGTTTAAAGCTAAGTCCGGGAAGGCTCGAGACTGCAGAGGGGTGGAGGGGAAGAGCAGACACGGGCAAGATAACCACTTGCGTTTAGCTAAACGCATGGTAAGTGTGTGTAACTTATGTTTATATATTAATAATATATTGTTCGTACTAACATGTATTGACAGGAGCGCGAGACGGGGGTGCCGCCCACCCCTGCTGAGGTTTGGAAGAGAGGTCACAGGGACCCTTCTCAGCCGACGGGGTGCAGTCAGGCTGCAGCCGAGCGGTTGGTAAGTTTAGAAACCATTCATATTACATATAACTATATAGATTGTTGAACTTACACGATTTTATTGTTTTGCAGGCTAAGTACGGGGAGGAGGCTAGGAAGATACACGGCCAGGATTTCGATTGGGAACGTCAACCGATCGATCCTCAAGCCGCGTATGCAACCGGTGGTGGAAAAGCACACGGAAGGTGAGTTTGCAAGTCATTTTATCGTTTTCAATTCAAAGTATTCAAGATATTTTAATTTCATATTACTGACTCTCTTTTTTTATAGGCTCGCCATATTCGACGGAGTTGTCGACTCGAGGGCGGGTAGACCTGCGAGAGGCAGCTCCACGCAGGCTTCGGGTACGGGAGGTCGCCGCTCGCAGAGGGACATTGAGATGCAGTCCCTCCGAGAAACTGTAGAAGAAAATGAAAGGCGACATGAGGAGGAAAGGAGGGCGATGGAGGCCACGATCCAAACCCAGGCAGCAGCGTTGGCGCAGATGCGGGAAGCAATGGAGGTAACAATCTAAAAATTAAAATTCTTATTAATTCAGCTTAAATGACTTACTAATAGGTAGCATTTAATGTTTGCAATGACAGGCCATCGCTCGGGCGCAGGGTCTGGGAATCCAGCTACCGGTACTACCACCGGTCCTCCCAGGCGATCCTTCTTCAGCGGGTCAGGTAAGTCTCTATGTAATCCTTCTTCTCCAGCGTAATAAGATTGAGATAGATGAAAGAGAGAGATAGTTAGATAGAAGAAAATGATTGAGATAGAAGAAAGAAAGAGATAGAAGAAAGGGAGACAGAAGAAAGAGTGAAAGATAGATAGAGTAGGATGGGAATGAAGAGAGAGTAAGATGTAGATGGAGATAGAGAGAGGGGAAGATAGAGGGAGGGAGATGTAGATGGAGATAGAGGGAGGAAGATCGAGGGAAAAGGATAGCAATAGAGAGATAGAGTGAGCAAGAAAGATAGAGTGAGAGACAAATAGAGAAATGAAAAGAGAGAGGAAGAGAGGGTGATCTAGATGAAGATAGAGGGAGAGGGAGGGAGAGAGATGTTGATGCATATATTCTAACTCTAAGTTTTATTAATTGCAGGGATCCGCGACGGCTGCACAAACGCCGTCGCCTTCGCTACCGCCGCCTGGATTGAGGCGCGACGACGACGACTTCGACTTCGACTTCGGAGGTGGCTTCGGAGGTCAGATGGGCGACTGAGCCCTTTTATTTACTCTGTTGATGACGATGTGAGATGTATATGTTTTGGAGTTTGTGATTGTGATGATTTGTATGCTGTGTATATGTGTATGCTGTGTATATTTGTTGTGATTCTGGCCATCGAGCCGGGTTGTACTTTCTGTTTTTAAAAAAAAATAAAAAACCTTATTTGCGACGGCTTTTTATACAGTACCGTCGCAAATAAGGACCTTAGCCGTCGCAATTAAACTAAAGTTATTTGCGACGGCCGGGCCGTCGCAAATAAGCATTACTTGCGACGGCCGGGCCGTCGCAAATAGGGTTGTGTGGGCCCAGAGGAGGACACGTGGCCTGCCCACTGAAGTTATTTGCGACGGCCCGGCCGTCGCAAATAAAGACAATTAATTGCGACAGCCAGGCTGTCGCAAATAAGTGTTACTTGCGACGGCCGGGCCGTCGCAAATTATGTTGCGGGGCCCACCAGCCCGCAGCAATAACTTGCGACGGCCCTCCCTGGCCGTCGCAAATAAGCTTATTTGCGACGGTGGCCGTCGCAAATAAGCTTATTTGCGACGCCGTATTTGCGACGGCCGAAAGCCGTCGCAAATAAGCGAAGCCGTCGCAAATAGCTTATTTGCGACGGCATTTGGCTTATTTGCGACGGCCCTGGCCGTCGCAAATCATCGGGATTCCTGTAGTGTTTGCTCTTCATCTTCGAGCTTTTTCTCCCGCTCCTCAAGAGCCTCCCGACTCTTGACGAGGCTGTCGTGGATGGCGTTGAGCCTCTCTTGGCAGTCATTCGCTGCTTCATTAGCAGCCACGGCCTGTTCGTGGATGGCTCGGGACTGGTTGTCAAGGGATCGCGTCATGCTTTCCCTCTCATCCAGCAGTTGACCCCTATACTCCAACCGGACCTTCTCCCTTTTCACCCACTCCTTGTCGTCGGCCAGCCTCGTCTGCACCAGCTTGGTCTCGAATTAGAGCCGGTTGCACCACCTCCGAAGGGTTTGGCGCTACTCCTTGAGGGCCTTGCTATCGTGGTAAAAGGCCAGCTGGACTTGAAGAAGGCCAGAGCAGACGTCGTTGATAGACAGCGACAAAGGGATTGGCTCTGGACCTGTCGGGGTCTTCTCTGTTGGCTCCAGTGGGTTCTCCGTAACAAAAATTGGGTCCCACTCTACAAGAGCGGTCCCCTGAGCTTCCGCGACACTAGGGCCACCCTCTGGGATAGCCTCGGCTGCCGCCGAGGAAGGTCCTACAACAGAAGTTCCTACCTCTAGAGTCGGCTCCAAAAGTCCTGCCGCCAGGTCATCAAAAGCTGGTCCCTCAAGCGGGGGACCAACGGCTTTGTCTTGGAACCCTAGCTCAGGTGCGGGTACCTACTGAACCACCATCTCCAGGGCAGGCGTTAAAGGTTTGGCCGGAGCTGAGGCCACCTCCGGCTCCGACGCTGGTACCTCCTCCACCGCTGGTTCAGGCGCCAGCGCTTCAACCTCCACCGGCTCGGGCGCCAGCACTTCTGCGACAACCGGCTCAGGCGCCGAAACTTCATAAACATCCGGCTCCGCCGCCGGGGCTTCAACAATATGCGGCTCTAGGGCCGGAACTGCAGGTACCTCTGACTCTGAGGCCAGAGCGTCCATCATCTCGGCATCCAAAATCGGAGCTTCAACCTCCGGAGCTGGTGCTGCAGGTACATCTTCATTCCCGTGGTCCGGCGCTACCACAGGAGCTTCAGTGGACGAATCGAGGTCAAGTACCACGATAGCTGGCGCCGGAGCTGCCGCGGCCTCAGCCACCCCTTGGGGCGGCGCTGGAAGTGGAGCCGGGGCCACCGTCTGCGCAGCATCAGTTGCTGCTGCAGGAACTGGAGCTTTAGCCCCTTTCTTGAGTACCCTGTGGATGAAGGACGAAGAAACTCAACATATGGTTACAACAAATAACAATAAACTGAGGTAAAAAAATCAAATTTACATCGGAAGGCTTCCGCTCCAGGTAGCGCGGAACCTCTTCACCGGACGCTCAGGACCGGACCCTATCGCCAATGGCGTGGTAGCTCCGGAAGGCTCCCCGGAGCTTGCTTCCGCCGTTGGCGTCATCTTGGTTGAGGCCCCCCTCGATTGAGAAGGACCCTCGGACCTAGAGCACTCAGTTGGCCCTAGTACTGGAGCCACATGGCCAGAACTAGCATCCCGGGGAGATGCCAATGCTGGAGTGGTTGCCACTGTCGAAGACCTCCTCCGCCGGGGAGAAGGAGCTATCGTGGAAGGAGCAGGTCTGATGGACCTCCCATCAGAATGCTTCAACATACTCTTGCGGCTTGAGGGCTCGTCCAACTCCTTGCCCTTGCCTATGACTTCAGCTCTTGGCATCGGGGTGGGAGCATAGCCACCTTGAGAAGCTCCGGGGATCGCCACCCCGGAGGTTGATCGCCTCTCCATAAGGCCCAAATCGTCCAACAGTGGCATCTTCCTCCGGAGCTCTCTGCACTCCTCTGGTATCATATTCAGAGGAAGGAAGGCCGCCGGTGGAGACACGTCGCCAGGGCCGATGTTCCCAGGCTGGAACTTCTTGAGATGGGTCTTCAAGGCTTCAGTGTCCAAGTTGGTGCCCAAACGAACCTCAATGCGGTTGGTGTCCATCTCACTGTTGAAGGCCCAAGCAGGTCGCCCCCTAGCCCTCAACGGTGCCCACCTGTTCGTCGTGAAGTTGCCGAAGACCATCTGGGGGGTCACCCCACCTTCGAGGCACTCCCGGATTGTTTCTAGAATGGGCCTGTACAACCTCAACAGCTCCGACACGTCACTCCAAATGTCGGTGTCGACGCGGGGGAGGCCTTCATGCAGTTCAAGCCTCTCGTGTCCCTCGACGGTGATGATCACCCAGTCTTTCTTCCAGTCGTCCCACTTGCCGGAAGGAAAGGACCTCAAGTATTCGAGGGGTAGGTTTTCCGCTTCATGAAGTAGTAGAAGCCGATTAACTCATCACTCTTCCCAGTGGGGTGGACAGTGAAGAAAGTCCAGAACAACTCCACGCAAGGGGGCATGCCCACCCACATCTCGCAAAAGTGGACAAAAGTCGCCACCAGCAAGATTGAGTGGGGGCCAAGATGGTGGGGCTGCAGACCATAGAAATCTAGCAGCATCAGAAAAAAAGTGGAGAAAGGCGGGATCAATCCCACCATGGCATACCCAAGGAAGTACACCATATCTCCGGCTCGCTCTTTCTCGAAGGGAAGCTTGCCACAGCGAATGTCGTTGTCGAAGGAGTCACTGGACCAACCCATGTAGGTCCGGACCCTGGACAACTACTTCTTGCTCCCAATGCGGCTCTTGGGGAGTCCCAACTTCATCGCAGCACAGCGGGGCGAAAGATGAAAAGCAGGTGAAAGTTTGGAGGAGAGCAATTTCAAATGAAGGCGTAATGAATCCCCAAACGTTGCGCGCTTTTCTTCTTAAGTAAGCCCCTGCAACGCTCGGATGGAAACTGCAGAGGGACCGATGATACAGTTCAAAAACTTCACCCTGCCAATGACAAGGGGGCCCGGGGCCACCCCGACGGTCAAGTCGAGGTCCTTACCCCAGGCGAACAGTTGTCATCATGAGAGGCAGGAAGCCCGAGGGCGGCAGCTTGACAGGGCGCGTGGAAGCGATACGGTTTTCGTATCGGGAAACAGCGACCTTCAATTGCGTGAGATTCGCACGCTCAGATCTCACCTGCTCCATCCTGGATATGCCACGCGGCGATGGTCTAACTACGAACTACCGCCAACGGCACATCCAAAGACCCTTGAAGACACGGCTCAAAAACCGAAGGATGGACCCACCTCCGGCAGAATGACTTCATCCAAAAGGTCTCTCCTAGAGGTGGGCCCAGGGGGCCACTGTGGGTACCCTGTGTACCAAATACCCTTTGGGACTGCAAAGAATGCTAAGGAACTCCACATATCTGAGTTGAAGATCTCCGAAGGTCCCACATGTCATACAGAACCAGACCTGCACCTGCTATGGTTAGTCCCAGTGCCGCCACGTGTATCGTTAAACCGGAGCTACACTCCCTACACGGGAAAGCTCCGGACCAGATACCTGTGTGGCATCCCCGGACCTAACCCCCGACAGAGGGAAGCTCCCGTACCGACACGTGTACAACAGCACCGGATCTACCCGTCCAAGACGGTAAGCTCTAGAAGTGCCACGCGTCCAACCGCCAGACCTTCAACTTCAACAAGCAAACTGGTGGACCTCCAACGGCTTGGACCTTCAAGGGATTATTAAAGACTTCAAGACCCAATTATGTGTCATTAATGCTATCTTAATGACGCATGATCGTAGGACCCTTAATATCAGTAACGCCGCCATCAAGGCGCATTATCACGTTGTTAAGGGGAATTAATACATTAATTGTGTATTAAGCATCAGTAACCACCAGGGCCACATGTTGGGCCAGGCTAACGATGTAATAACCAGTCCTTGTACTATAAAAGGATTGGCCGAGCGATACACAGGAGAGACTCCCAGACTCGGCTTTTACATGCCCACAAGCGCTCAGATGCTCAATACAACAACAACACACACCCGTGGAGTAGGGTATTACACTCAGGCGCCCGGAACCACGTAAATCCTTGTGTCTACTCATCATCCTGTTCTGAATCTCTGCGCACCCACAACCGAACTACAAACTCTGTGGGCTGCCAACGGTAGTGTCGGGAGAATTGCCGGAATCACACTCCGACAGCCCGTTCCGCCATCCTTGAGATGAGCCGACTGAGGGTAGCTAAACATCCAGTGAGCTTCTGGACGTCCTTGATGTGGGCTGGTGGCCGTATGTCTTCAATAGCTTTAATCTTCGCCGGATTCACTTCTATTCCTCGATGGTTCACCAAGAAGCCAAGAAGCTTTCCGGAGCTAACCCCGAAGACACACTTGTCTGGGTTCAGCTTCGTGCATGTGACTCGCAACTTGTCGAAGATAGCTTGCAAGGTGTCAAGGAATGACTCCTTGTTCTTGATCTTGACGATGATGTCATCGACGTACACTTCCACTACATCTCTGATAAGCTCTCCAAAAGTTTTGTACATAGCTCGTACAAACGTTGAAGCAGCATTTTTGAGACCGAATGGCATGGCAGTGTAACAATATAATCCATCTACTGTGATGAAAGAAGTATGTTCTTCATCTTCCCTAGACATTCTGATTTGATGATATCCTGAATATGCATCTAGGAAACACAGTAATTCACACCCGGAGGTAGAATCCACTATTTGATCTATTCTAGGTAGTGGAAATGGATCCTTTGACATGCCTTATTCAGTGTAGTGTAGTCGATACATATCCAAAGCTTCCCGCCGGCCTTGGGTATAACGACTGGGTTTGCCAGCCATTTTGGGTGGAAGACTTCTCGGATGAATCCAGCTTCGAGCAACTTCTTCACTTCTTGACGTATGAAGTTATGTCACTCTATTCATTGCTTCTGAGGCTTTTGATGTACGGGCCGGGCATCGGGATGGATCTTCATATCGTGATCAATCACTTCCCTAGGGATCTCAGACATTTGTGATGGTCGCCAGGCTAACACATCGACATTAGCCCGGAGGAAAGTG
The DNA here is from genome assembly GCA_036927565.1 of Tuctoria greenei. NCBI lineage: Eukaryota > Viridiplantae > Streptophyta > Magnoliopsida > Poales > Poaceae > Tuctoria > Tuctoria greenei. The sequence goes on from JAYESD010000002.1 coordinate 179,060,366, forward strand.
ATGAGCGCGAGTTCCTATTTGTCGTTCAGACCTCCCGATATATGGGTGGTCTGAGCGGCGTCGGAACCAATCTGGATGACTTTGACAGGAATGTCGATGTCGCCGCTTGGTTGCACACGAGGTGCGGATGTTGAGACTCGATGATGAATGCTCGGGGGTTTCGGAGCTTGCTCCTTTCCGGATTCTTCCTCCTGCACTGTAGCAGGCGCATAGAGTTCTTCCAGAGCAATAACTCTGGCGGTGCGATCTCCGCAGATCCGGAGAACACCTGCTGGTATTGGTATCTTCAACACCAAGTAGCCATAATGAGCAGCAGCCATGAATTTGTACAAGGTTGGTCTGCCCAGGATGGCGTTGAATGGAAAGTTGATCTGCGCCACGTCGAAGACCAACTTCTCAGTGCGGTAATTCTCTCGGGTCCCGAAGGTCACCGGGAGGGTAATAGTACCAAGTGGAGTTATGGCCCCCGGACCTACTGTGGAGAAAGATCGGGAGGGGCAAAGATCCGAAGGTCGGAGCTGAAGCTTGACGAAGGCCTTGAAGCTTATGAGGTTCAGCCTCAAGCCCACGTCCACCATTACATGGTGAAGCTGGATATTGTTGATGGTTGGAGATACCATCAATGGGAGTTGGCCAGCTCCGATCATGTTCTGCGTATAGTCCGAAGCATCGAATGTGATGGCAGTGTCCATCCATTTCTGGTGAGGCTCCGCCCTAGTGGTGGGAGCTACTGAGGCCATGTCCCGCCGCATTTTCTTGAGGACACGGCGGGACGTGATGTCCCACGAACCACCAAAGATGGTGTTCATGGTCTTCCGACGATCCTTGTCGAAGAAGTCGGAGTCTTCGTCAACGGAGGTGTAAACAGCCTTCAAGACCTTTTTGGGGTCCTGAAAGCCTAACTCCTCTTCACCCGAAGCTTCATTGACTTTTTGTTTTCCTTCCCTTTGACGGAAAGGAGCTTCCTCCCGATGCTTGTTGTAGCGCTCGGCGAGGTTCTGGACCTCTCGGCAGCCTTCCAAGTTCTGGCTGTTCGTCTTATGTATAGGACACCACATCTTGGAATTGCCACCGTCTTCAGACGACGGCCGAGGTCGCTTCTCAGGGCGTGGCCCCCGGCCACCCGGAACTGCAGTAGAAGCGGCTGTAGGTGTGTCGGCCGACATCTTTTTCTTGCCATCGGACTTTTTCTTCTTTTTGCCACTCCTGGAGGTAGCGGCTTCAACCTTGGAGGACTTTTTGTTGTCCTCCAGAGGTGGTTGGGAGTGCATTTCACGGCCCTCAGCAGCCTTGGAACACTTGTCTGCCAAGCTGAAGAGTTCCGTGACGCTGGTGACTTCCTTGGTCGCCAGCTTCTCCATCATCTTCTTGTCTCGAACACCCTGTCTGAATGCCACAATAATAGAGGCGCTTGAGATAGAAGGAATGGTGTTTCGTACCTTGGAGAACCTCTGGATGAAGGATCGCAAGGACTCTCCCCCCTTCTGCTTGACAGCAAAAAGGTCCAGTTCCGTGCCTTGTCGGGTGTATGAGCTCCCGAAGTTGGCAGTGAACTGTTGGCACAACTCCATCCAACTGTTGATGGAGTCAGGCAGAAGGCTCATAAACCAAGACCTGGCGGTCCCAGTTAAAGCCACAGGGAAATAATTGGCCATCACGGCCTCATTTCCCCGAGCCGCAAGGATTTCGGTGGAGTAGATTTGGTGAAATTCGGCGGGATTGACAGTCCCGTCAAATTTCTCTGGCAGGTGAGGCCAGAACTGTTGCGGCCATCTAAACATGCGTAGGTGCATGGCCAAGGCAGAACAGCCTCCTCCTACTCCTTCAGGAGCAGGGCTGTCTCGGGCCTCTCGTCTCTCGCGAGCACGCTCGATATGGACGCGGCCGTCCTGTTGTCGATAACGATGATTGAGCTCAGCCCGGAGGTCCTGAGTCGAAAGCCTTGTTATCGCGTGGGTACATCGCGCCCCGGAAGGCAGCGACGTCGCCTGCTGAGATGCAGCACACCTCCTGTGTTGTGAAGCGTGTGGACCAAGTCTACCCGACAAGGTCCAATGCTATGATTGGGCCCGCCCCTAGGGGGGAGGACCTTGGTTGCTGATGCGGTCAGCTGCTGCTGCAACTAGATGTTCCACATTAGCTCTCCACTGCTCCATTGCACCTTGGGATGCTCCTTGAGGCGGTGGACATTGGAGAAGGGCACGCGCAGCATGGAGCGCATGTTCGGGGTTGTTGTTCGTCGATGCAGTGACCAACGCAGATGCCCCATCTCGATGTCCAGCTTGATTCGCCGGTGCGGACGGTGGCGGTGGTGGCATGACTCCTTCTGGAGCCACAACACCTGATGTCTGCTGCATGTTGGTGGGATTGCCTCCAGCAGGTTGAGCAGCAGGGTTGCTGTTGGACGACCCAGCAGCAGAGTTCACCATCCTTGAATCTCGGGCGCCCCCCTACCTAGCGCGCCAACTGTCGGAGTGTGATTCCGGCAATTCTCTCAGTACCACCGTTGGTAGCCCGCGGAGTTTGTAGTTCAGTTGTGGGCGCACAGAGATTCAGAACATGATGGCAAGTTGACACGAGGATTTACGTGGTTTATGCCGCCTAAGCGTAATACCTTACTCCAAGAGGTGTGTTGTTGTTGTATTGAACATTTGAGCACTTGTATGCCAGAGTGGAGTGTGGAAGTCTCAGCGTGTGTGTGCGTGGATGGCCCCCATGTGTATCGCTCGACCAGTCCTTTTATAGTGCAAGGACTGGCCGTTACATTGTTAACCTGGCCCGACATGTGGCCCTTGCAGTTACTGATGTTTAATACACAATTAATGAGCTGAATTACCCTTAATAGTGTGGTAACGCGCCTTGACAGTGCCGTTACTAGTATTAAGGGCCCTCCGATTGTGTGTCACAAAGATAGCATTAATGACACTTAATCAGGTCTTGAGGTCTTCAATGTTCCTTGAAGGTCCGAGCCATTGGAAGTCCACTACTCTGCTTGTTGAGGTTGAAGGTCCGGTGGTTGGACGCCTGGCAGCTCTGGAGCTTACTGTCTTGGACGAGTAGGTCCGGTTCTGTTGTACACATGTCGGTACCAGAGCTTCCCTCTGTCAGGGGTTAGGTCCGGGGGTGCCACACAAGTATCTAGTCCGGAGCTTCTCCATGCGTGGGATGCAGCTCCGGTTTAACGATACACGTGGCGGCACCGGGACTAACCATAGAAGGGAGGCAGGTCCAGTTCCGTATGACACGTGGGGCCTTTGGAGGTCTTCAACTCAAGTATGTGGAGTTCCTTAGCATTCTTTGCAGTACCAGAGGGTATTCCGTACGCAGGGTACCGACAAAACGTGTTTAAGAATGAATGCAATGCGTGATGGATGAAAATGAGGGTGTTACACCACCCATGAATAGTCCAATAATGACTTGAGATGGGTGAAGTACCATGCAAATTTTTGCAATACTAGGTAGAGTATTTTGTTGTGTGCATGGTACTTTTGAAAATATAGAACTTGTAGCAATTCCTGATCATCAACCTAGAGTCTTTACTTTGCCCGGGATGAGCAAAGGATAAGCTTGGTGGAGTTTATTGATGGCTGTTATATACCAATTTCACCTGTCAATATAACTCAATTATGTGAATTAATTGTCATTTCTTGCACACATCACCTTTTTATTTAACCTATTTCCACTTGTCCTTGGAGAAATAGTGCATGCAGGGAATTATTGCAGGAAATGAGGTAAAAGAGGGGGAACAGTGCTGTAAATTCCATCCCAGCCAATCAAGCGACGACATGTGGCACCACATGGATCAAATGGCCCACAAACAGAAGTATCTGAGGCCATCCAATAGTGTAGCACTCATATCAAGGGATGGGACCCCCCTGGTAGTGACCTGGAGAAAGCACACGAGAAATGGTGCCAAGACTAGGTCGGCTGACCCCCCTAGTCAGCTGACCTAGTGCTGGCGCCAAACTCGGTCAATTGCGACGTGTTGGCTCCTTCCGGCTTGAAGAAGTTAGTGATTACTGATTTGCGCACTTTTGGTGGCGGGAACTGACCCTTCTTCACCTATAAATAGGACCCCCTACCCTCACTTCACACACACACCACTTGAGTATTCATCCATTGTATATACTATTCTCCATATGTTTTGAGGAGTGTAGGCTGTAGAGAGGAGAGCCTCTAGTCCATAGTCCAAGTAGGAGAGGAGTAGAAGGAGTCTCTTCCCAATTCCTAATTGGGAAAGGTATGGCTCTCATATTCCTATTTGTATTTGTGACTTTGCTCTTAATAAAGATGTTATCATTAGTATTCTATTGTTCATATACTTGGGTGAAGTGTTTCTTGTTTGATTGTGGATTCCATATATGTGGTAGAAGTAGTATTTATGATTATGCTATACCATTCTCATTATATCATCATTAACACTACAAACCCCCACTATAGTCTAATTAGCTATGACATGATTATGTTAATATGAATCACTTATGCTATGAATTAACATTGGTTTAACGATGATTTAGTTCATTGCCCTAGGATGGCTTGTGCCTAGGATCTGATGGTAATTACATAATATGCTAACATGTTGCTAGGATAGATAAGTAGTGTTGAATGTCTCGTAGACCCACGGATTGAAGATGTAGGCAGTAGGTGGTGATAGCCCTATCTGTGCTTTGTAATCCTCCATGTTTGGCTATGCCACAAGCTCTTGGCGAGAGTTGTCCTAGTATTGTCAGGGGTAAACCCATGTTGGATGTGCTAATCCACTTAGCATGAGAATTCATAATTAATATGATCTTTAGTAACTAACTTAGGCTATGTATATGTACATTAGAAGCACAGTAGGAGTATCTACCTAACTCTTAGCCTAGTCTCTCTTTACCTCATTTACCCCCCCCTCTTAGGATAGAATGCTCTTGTATGTGTCACACTATCTCCAATTATCCTTCATCCGTCCTTGCTAGAACGCTACCTAGACCAACCTAGCCTCTCCATTTGATGATTGCTTTGCTTCCACCTAGCCTTCCTCTGGAGGAATATAAATGACACCCTTTGGGAATACTCTAAAAGAGGAAATGCTACATCGGTAGATTCTGTGCGCTTGAGGATTTACATCTTTGATTTAAAAACTATCAGCAAGCATTTCTGACACCCTTGCTAGGATTGAATTGTCAGTAGTGCATTGGAAATATCAACACTATGTATTTTCCTGTGTGCTATTGGGTGTCACATCGCACGGCACCGCCCAATGTGATTTCTAGAATTTTGGGACCCCGATCCTCATAGTGATGTTAGGTGCCGCATTACACGACACCACAAAATGTGATTCCTAGAATGTCGGGACCCCGATCCTCACTATTGCAGACAATATTTTTAATTCATCCACTCAAACAATTCTAACATCTTCCGTAGGAATTTCAGACATGGCGACTCTTTCCATATGAAACTCAACGTCGGGTTGTGGATATAGCTATTCCTAGGTTGCTACCTGCTAATTCACCCGATAACTCATGCCAAAAGATTTGTTTGTTGAACCTAGACAATGGTGACAATAAGTATATCAAACATCAATTATGGAATGCTAGGTACTTGCATAGAGCCTATCATGTAAGTTATTATTCCTTTTAGAAAAAACAAAAGGCAATACCGTTACTTACATTCGTGAAGGTTCATAGGTATTGAATGATGAGGAGGTGCAAACCTTCCTCATCAATGCAAGAAAAATATTTGAATCCTAATGCATGCCAAATGACGGAAAAAATCAAATCTATATCCTTTTTGAAGAACAACTTAGGGTCAATGGCCCTTATGTGAGAAACTCATAGCCTCAGTGTTTGGCGTAGCCATGACGTTCGGTATTACCTGCCAGGTCGAGGTTGGAGTCATGGATGAAAGTGGGCGAAGCGCCGTCTTGCTCCTCTATTGGGTCGTTATCTTGAGCATTCCTCTACCTCAGACTCGGGACAAACTCGGTGGAGCGCTTGAATCATCTCAATGGTGGCTTGAGCTTAACGATGCTCCCCATTTCTTGTCAAATAACCTCTTCATACATTTCTTCTTGGCTACAATACAATCAAGAACAAAAGAAACAACTATAAAATGGGTTACGTTAGCAAAAGCAAATCAAAACCCTCTATGAAATTGTCTTGCCCAACTTCAAAACAACTTATAAAGCAATGAGAAATAAGGGAAATTTTTGATTGAGTTAGGAAAACTAGTCTGAGAGGTTATGCCCAAAAAGTTCATATACAAATAAATTTCATCCCTACTTCAATTTTTTTATATGTTGGTTGGAAATTTTGAAATATGTTAAACAACAAAATAAATATGAGATAGCTAGCATTTAATCTATTGGTATGGTCTCACAGAATTTTGAAGACCGGTGAGCTAGACTTACCTCCGTCTCATTTAGAGCAATGATGTTTCGTCGGACTTGGAGATGAAGACATGGACAACTACTATTTGTGAAATGCCAACCTTTTTCTTGGCTGTTATTTAGACTTTGTGGCCCGTGATGGCTCCCGACCTCTCTGTCGCCTTGATAGTACTTTATGGAATTGCGACGACATTTCTTCTCCAAGGATATTACTCATAAGATCGGTGAGGCTAGTCTTTCTTTGGGAGTGTGACTTCAGCCTTCTTGATGTACTTTTGGTTCGGCCCGTACCAGATCTCTATTGAAGACCACCCTGGGCTTGATGATATTGCTGTTGACGATCGTTAAGTACCATTTTTTACTATCAACTTAGCTCATATATGTGAAGGATCATACCTTTCTTACATTGTCGGAGTGTTTTCCGGCAATTCTCCCGATACTACCATTGGTAGCTCAAGGAGTTGTAGTTCGGTATTGGGTGCGCAGATATTCCAAAGAATATGGCAAATGACAGAAGGATTTACGTGGTTCGGGCCACATGAGCGTAATACCCTACTCCACGGGGTGTGTAGCTGTTGTATTGAGCGTCTAAGAGTGTCAGAGTGTGCCTAAGCTCTTAAGGGCGTGAGAGAGTCTCCTTTGTGTATCATCGACCAGTCCTTTTATAGTTCAAGGACTGGTCGTTACAAAGTTAGCCTGGCCTGACATGTGGCCCTGGCGGTTACTAATGTTTAATACATAATTAATGAGCTTAATTGCCCTTAATAGAGTGGTAACGGGCCTAGACAATGCCGTTACGGCTATTAAGGACCCTCCGATCGTGTGTCATTAAGACGATATTAATGACACTTAACCGGGTCTTGAAGTCTTGGATTACTCCATGAAGGTCCGAGCCGTTGGGGGTCCTCCAGTCGGCTTGTTGAAGTTGAAGGTCCGGTGGTTGGACACGTGGCGGCTTCGGAGCTATTCGTCTAGGACGGGTAGGTCCGGTGCAGATGTACACGTGTCGATATTGGAGCTTCCTTCTGTTGGAGGTTAGGTCCAGGGGTGCCGCACAAGTGTTTAGCCCGAAGCTATCCCATGTGTGGGGTATAGCTCCGGCTGCGGTGTACACGTGGCAGTACTGGAGCTAACCATAGATGGGAGGCATGTCCAGTCCCGTATGACATGTGGGGCCTTCGCAGGTCTTCAACTCAAACAGGTGAAGTCCCGTGGGTCTTTTTGTAGTCCCAAGGGGTATACGGTACGCAGGGTACCGATAGTGGCCCCCTGGGCCCACCTCTGGGAGAGACCCTTTGGATGGAATCGTTTTGCCGGAGGTGGGTCCATCCTTCGATTTTTGAGTCGTGTCTTCAAGGATCTTCGGATGTGCCATTGGCAGTAGTTCGTAGTTAAACCACCGCCGTGTGGCATATCCAGGATGCGGCAGGTGAGATCTTAGCGTGCGGATCTCACACAATTGAAGGTCGCCGGTTCTCGATACGAAAATTGTATCGGTTCCGCGCGCCCTGTCAGGCCGCCGCCTTCGGGTTTCCTGCCTTTCATGATGACAACCGTTCGCCTGGGTAAGGACCTCGACTTGATTTTCGGGGTGGCCCTGGGCCCCCTTGTCATTGGCAGGGTGAAGTTTTTAACTTGTAACATCAGCTCCTCTGCGGTTTGCATCCAAGCGTTGCGGGAGCTTACTTAAGAAGGAAAGCAGGCACCGTTTGGGGGTTCTTTACGCCTTCATTCGATCTTGTGCTCAAACCTTCCAAACTTTCGCTTGCTTATCGCCTCTAGCCCCGCTTGTGCTACGATGGAGTTGGTTCTACGCGAGAGCCGCCTCAAAACCGACAGCAACTTGAAGAAGGTTCGGACCCTCATGGGGTGGTCCAGTACCTTCTTCGATCACCAGGTCCACGTTGGCAAGCTTCCGTTCGAGAAGGAGCTCGCCGGCGAAATGTTGTACTTCTCCGCGTACGCCATGGTGGGACTGATCCCACCCTTTTCTTCTTTTCTCTTGATGCTGCTAAACTTCTATGGTCTGCAGCTGTACCACCTCGGCCCCCACTCCATTCTTTTGGTGTCGATCTTTGTTCACTTCTGCGAGATTTGGGTGGGTATTCCTTCCTGCGTCGAGCTCTTCCGCACTTTCTTCACCATACACACCACCGGCAAGAGTGACGAGTACCTTGGCTTCTATTACTTTGTGAAGCGCAAGAAGTGCCTGCACAAGTACTTGCGGTCGTTCCCTTCCGACAAGTGGGACGACTAGAAGAAGGATTGGATCGTCATCAGGGCAGAGGAGCATGAGAGGCTGGAGTTGCCCGTAGGCCTCCCCAACGTCGACACTAAATCTTGGAGCGAAGTTCCGGTGTTGTCGGACGCCTTCAACCCTGCTCTGACCAGGATCCGCCAGTGCGTGGAAGGAGGGGTGACTCCTCAGGTGGTATTTTGCAACTTCCTAGCCAACAGGTGTGCTCCGCTGAAGAAGAGGGAGAAGCTTGCTTGGGCCCTCAATAGCGTGATGGACGATGATCGGATCAAAACCGGTTTGAAGTCCAACCTGGAAGGCGCAACCTTGGAGCTTCACCTCAAGAAGTTCCAGCACGTCATCAACGTCGAGGGTGACTATTTGTCTCCACCGGCGGCTTTCCTCCCTCTGAACATGGAGGCAGAGTTCAGCAGGGATCTCTGGCATAAGATGCCGGTGCTTGATGACCTTGGTGTCGTCGAGAGGCGTTCGACCACCGGGTTGGTGATCTCCGGGGCCTCCGAGGGTGGTCCTCCCTCTGTCCCGGAACAGAGAGTTTAATTCTCGGGCAAGGGCAAAGAGTTGGCCGAGCCCTCGAGCTCAAAAAGGAAGCTGAAGCATTCTGACGGGAGGTCCGTCAGTCCTGCTCCTTCCCTAGCGGCTCCATCTCCCTGGAGGGGGAGGTCTTCAACAACGGCATCCACTCCAGCATCGGCATCTCCCCGGGGTGCTAGTTCTGGTCGAGTGGCTGCAGTACCAGGACCGGCTGAAGGTTCTGGATCCAGAAGTTCCTCCCAATCAAGGGGGACCTCGACCAAAGCAGTGCCGACGGTTGCGTCAAGTTCCGGGGAACCCTCTGGAACAGATATGCCAGTGGCGCCTGGATCCAGTCCTAAGCGTCCGGAGAAGAGGTTCCGTGCTAACTGGTGCGAAAACCTTCTGAGGTCTTTTTTGTTTTTTACCTCAGTTAGTTGTTTTTTGTTGTAACTGTGTTTTGAGTTTCTTCGTCCTTCATCTGCAGTGTCCCCAAGAAAAGTACTGAAGCTCCGGCTCCAGCGATTGCAACTGATGCTGTGGAGACGGAAGCTCCGACTCCAATTCCAGTGCCGCCCCAAGGGGTGGTTGAGGCTGCGACAGTTCCGGCGGCGGCTGTTGTGGTCTTGGAACTTGACTCATCCCCAGAGGCTCCCATGGTAGCGCCGGACCACGGGAATGAAGATGCTCCAGCAGCACTGCCCCGGAGGTTGGAGCTCCGGGTTTGGACGATGAAATGGTGGACGCTTTGGCTTCAAAACCGGAGATATCTGTGACTCCGGCCCTAGAGCCGGATGTCGTTGAAATCCCGGCAGTGGAGCCGGTGTTTGATGCTACCCCGGTGCTAGAGCTGGTGGTTGATGAAGCTCCAGCGGTAGAGCCGGTGGTTGATGAGGCTCCGGCACCTGAGCCGGTTATCGAAGAAGTTCCGGCGGTGGAGCTGGTTGCTGCAGAACTTCCGGCGGTAGAGTCAGTGGTCAGAGAGGTTCCGGCGCCTGAACCAATCGCTGCAGAGGTGCCGGCGCCCGATCCTATGATGGTCGAAGCGTCAGCGCCTGGGCCGGTGATGGAGGAGGCGCCAGCGTGGGAGCCGTAAATGGCTTCAGCTCCAACCAAACCTTCAACACCTGCTCCGGAGGTGGTGATCCCGGAGGTGCCTGCGCCTGAGCCAGGGTGCTGATATGAAGTTGCTGGCCCCCCGCTAGAGGGACCAGCTGTTGACGACCAGGCGGCGGGGCCTTCGGAGCCAACTCCATAGGCTGAAGCTTTTGTAGCAGGACCTTCCTCGATGGCGGTCGAGGCTATTCTGGAGGGCGGCCCCAGTGCCGCGGAAGCTCAGGGAACCGCTCTTGTAAAGTGGGACCCAATTTTTGTCATAGAGAATGCACTGGAACTGGAGAGATGACCCCGACAGGTCTGAACCCGATCCCTCTGTCGTTGTCTATTGACAACCCCTGCTCCAGTCTTCGCCAGGTTCAGCAGGCTTTTTACCACGACAGCAAGGCTCTCGAGGAGGAGCGTCAAACTCTTAGGAGGTGGCACAACCGGCTCCAATTTGAGACCAAGCTGGCGCAGTCGAGGCTGGCTGAAGACATGGAGTGGGTGAGGAAGGAGAAGATTCGCCTGGAGTACTGAGGTAAGCTACGGGATGAGAGGGAAAGCATGACGCAATCCCTTGACAACCAGTCCCGGTCCATTTATGAACAGGCCAAAGCTACTAATAGCGCAGTAGATGATCGCCAAGAGAGGCTCGACGCCATCCACGCCAGTCTCGTCAAGCGTCAGGAGGCTCTTGAGGTGCGGGAGAAAAAGCTCGAGGATGAAGAGCAAAAACTCTTGGAGCTGCGGGACGACATCGTGAAGAGGGAAGAAGAGCTTAATCAGAGGCTAACTCTGGGTGACAAGAGTCTCGAGGAGCGCACCAAGAAGTTGGATGAGCGCTGCGAGAGAGAGGAGAAGAAGGCCTGGCAGCGAGGACAGGAACTCCATAGGAGGGAAACTGACATTGCTACCAGGGAGAAGAAGGTGTGGGGCCGAGAGAAGGACCTGGGTAACCGTCGGAATGAGATCCACCTCCGGGAGGAAGAGCTCAGTAAACTCGAAAGGTAGGTTGCTGAAAAGATTCAGCAGAATGCCAAAGAGGTGGAGCGTCTTGCTCGGGAGAACTCGGAGCTTGCGGCAGCCAAAAGATCCTTGGAGGAGATGTGAAGTAGCAGGGTTGCGGAGTCCCAACAAGTTTGGGACTTCTTGGGCAAAGCCAACGACGCGCTGACGCCAATGGGTTTTAGTCCCGTGCGTCCGGATTATCCGTAGCCGGAGCTGGACCAGGCGTTGCAGGCGCTGAGTTCGGCAGGCAACAAGCTCACCAAGATGGGCGATGTCATTGCAGACCAGCTGGAAACTGAGGGACAATCCCTGGCCAAGAGCGTCGCAGAATTTATTCTGTCGTGCTACACAAGCCGGGACCCCCAATTCCCCTGGACTCGGTGCCTCAAGGTCCCATCGTTGGAGAGGGAGAAGCTGCCCAGGCCAGCGTTTCTGAGGTTGCCCAGAAGGTCACCTCATTCTTCCATAGGGTCTAGGACCATGTCTTTGTAGCTCCCGCTTGTATTCTCTCTTCTTCTTCTCCAATTTTGTAATCTCTTGTCTCCAGATGAATGAAATCCAAGTTTTTTATGAATTTCATTTTTTGTCTTCAACACTTTTGTCCCACTTGGCCCCCTGGTAGATGTACACAATTTGATTGTGAACGTGTACCAAGAGGATGTAACAGTTGTTGAAAACTCACGTGCTTCAGACTTGTAGGGCGTAGGTCCAAAGTCTTCGGTAGTGAAGGTTCCCTGAGGTTGTCGGAGCATAAGGGCTCTGGCCTTGACCTTCATCGGAGCTTGGTAGCTCCAGCGGTGGTCTCCATCAACACGTAGCGTCGACAGTTAGTCCTCTGGAGTCTTCCCACCATCTTTTGTTCATTTTGACGGCTAATCCCATGGTTTTACCCAAACTGAGTAGCTCCAACGATGCTTGCTATCAATGTTTAAAACATCGACTACAAGCCTTCTAGGGAATGTCGGAGCTTTAGTAGCTCAGGCTGAATTCACCATCATCACGAGATTTTTATTTTTCCTGCATACTGAAGTCAAGAAAAATAGTAAAATTTGTTTCCTATCTATAACTCAGTTGCGACTTATTATTCTCGTAAGAAATTTTTAGGCCGAGCGCAACTCCTCATACAATCAAGTGCACCGAGTTATTTTCTCCAGGTCCAATTGTTTTCAGGACCCGCCTTACTTCGGCCTGTGGGGGTGTAGGTAGAGTGGCGTACTTAGGGTGCAGGACCAGGCTAAGTCGATAGCACACTCCGGACCTAGATTGCTGGCGGCATTCAGGCAAGTGAACCATTCAACAATGTAAAAACCCGAAGGAATTAACAATGCGACTCGAGTTGTACATGAATTAGTCGATCTAAAAAATTTTTGAGAATCGCACAACTTTGTTATAGACAAGAAAGAGAAAAATAAAAAATATTGAGCTTGTACAAAGTAAATGCACGTGGAGTCTGTTTTCACACAAAGGGTCTTTCATTATAGGTCCGAGGTATAGGGGAAACAAGTACACCCTTAGGGTACGGAACCAGGCTAAGTGTGTTCTATTTCTTGTTTGACCCATGGTAGCTAGCTTCACTTTTAGTTCTGAGACTATGACAAGTGTTTCCTGAACTCTGCGGACCTTCCAAAGAAGGTCCGGCTATTCTCCCGGAGAAGCTACCCGACTCTGTACAATGACTCTATAACATACATCTCGTGTAACTACAGACTCACCTCCGTGATATTAAGCGTAAAACTTACGGAGGTGCTCAATGTTCCAAGGATTAGGGAGAGGTGTCCCATCCTCGGTTGCCAAGCGAACGCATCCAGGACGGGATACTTTAATCACTCGGAAGGGTCCTTCCCAGCTGGGGGAGAGTTTGTTTAACCCTTCCCTGGATTGTATTCTGCGTAACACCAGATTGCCTTCCTCGAGTTGTCTTGAACATGCCTTTGGTGATAGCACCGGAGAGCTTGGCGGTATCGGGCATTTCGAATAGTTGCTCGACACCTTCCCTCTTCAACGAGGTCAAGGTCTTCACGCCGGAGCTGGTCCTGCGCGGCATCTTCGAAAATCTGGACCCGGAGCGACCCCAAGGTGATTTCTATAGGAAGGACTGCTTCAGCTCCATACACTAGGAAGAAGGGTGTCTCTCCAGTTGAACAGTTTGGAGTTGTCCTGTTGGCCCATAGAGTGGGCGGGAGCTCTTCAATCCAGTTGGCTCCATGTTTTTTTAGATGCTCTTATGTGCGCGTCTTGAGTCCTTTTAGGATTTCTGCATTTGCTCTCTCGGCTTGTCCATTGCTTGCCGGGTGAGCTAGGGAAGCGTAGCTGACATGAATGCCAAGGTCTTTGCAATATCCTTGGAATGCAGAGCTTGTGAATTGGGTCCCATTATCGGTTATGCTTTTGTTTGGGACTCCAAATCTACATACGATGGACTGTAAGAAGTTGATGGCTGATATCTTGTTTATTGTCACAACTGGAGTTGCTTCTGACCATTTGGTGAATTTGTCAATGGCGACGTACAGGAATTTGTAACCTCTGACGGCTCTTGGGAAAGGTCCCAAGATATCCATCCCCCACATAGCGAAAGGCCATGTAGGAGGTATCATTTGTAGAGGCTGGGCCGGTGTGTGAATTTGTTTTGCATGATACTGGCATGCTTCACATTTCTTCACCAGCTCAGTTGCATCCCGGAGCGCTGTAGGCCAATAAAAGCCATGCCAAAAGGCTTTACTGACAAGCGTGCGGGAAGACGCGTGGTTCCCACACTCGCCTCCATGGATTTCTGCAAGGAGCTTGCATCCTTCTTACTTTGTGAAGGACCGCATTAGGATGCCGTTGGAACCACGCCGGTAGAGATCCCCTTCTACCAACGTGTATCTTTTAGCCAATCTGACTATCCGGTCAGCGGATACATCATCTTCAAGAAGGTTGTTGTCTTTCAAGTAGCTCCGGATCTCCGAGATCCATGCATCGGAGCTAGCTTGAGCATTCGAGTCTTGCGTGCTGGGTTGCTCGGAGCTTCCGGCAGCACCTACGACCCTTGATGGCTGCCATGGTAACAGGGCCATCGGGACTGCCAGCTTCGAGGTGCTGGTCTCACCCCCTTCGCTCAGCTCGGCAGGCTGAGCTGTCAGTTTAGACAACCTCCGGACGAAGGTTCCGTAAGGAGCCGGAGATCCGATTGACGCTTTCATCGAGAGTTCGTCAGCTTCAGCATTATGAAGGCGCTGTACATGGTGGAGGTCCAGGACTTCGAAGTCCTTCTGAAGCCTCTGGACTTCAAGGAGATAAGCAGCTAGCTGGGGATTATTGCAGGAGCATTCACCCTTCACCTACTTAATGATAAGCTGCAAATCTCCCTTGACCAACATCTACTTGACACCATAGGAGAGTGCCACCTTTAGTCGGTAAATGAGTGCTTCATACTCCGCCATGTTGTTGGTCGCCTTGAAGTCAAGGTGCACCATGTATTTAACCTTCTCCCCGGTCGGAGCGAGGAGAAGGACTCCTGCTCCGGCCCCCTGCTTCTGCATGGAGCTATCGAAGTAGAGAGTCCAGTGAGGCTCAGTGAAGACCGGAGCCTTGATTTCCGGCTTCTACTCACTGGGGCCCCCAGGATTTGATGGAGAGGGGGTCCATTCCGCCACAAAGTCCGCCAATGCTTGACTTTTGATTGCCATTCTTGGGACGAATTTAAGGTCAAACTCGGCCAATTCTGCTGCCCACTTTGCAATGTTCCTAGTGGAGTTGGGATTATGCAAAATCGGTCGCAGTGGATATGAAGTTACCATCGAGATCTTGTGAGCTTGGAAATAGTGTCGGAGTTTCCGGGAAGCAATAAGAACTGCATATACCAGTTTATGTACTTCCAGGTACTCAGTTTTGTCGTCGTGGAGTACTTCACTGATGAAGTACACTGGGCGTTGTACTGTCCGGACCCTCCCAGAGGGGCTCGGAGATCCTCCTCATTGACCTGGACTCTCCCGGAGGGGTCCTAACCTTCTTTGGGGATTGTCGGGTCCTTGTTGGAGGAACCCGGAGCTTCTTCAGGAGTGACCTGGACCCTCCCAGGGGGTCCGGCTCTTCTTGCTCAACAAGAGTAACTCCTTGTTGACTTGAGTCTGGGGGTTGGGACCCAGACTCGCCTTTAGGAACCTCCTGACTCTCCCGGAGGGGTCTGGATTCCTGAGCTTGTAACGGTTCTGGTCTCTCGGCAACCAGGACCATGCTGACAACTTCGTTAGTTGCCGAAATGTAAAGCAGTAAAGGCTCACCAGGGTTAGGAGCTACCAAGGTTGGTAGAGTGGTGAGGAGATGCTTCAGCTCCTGGAACGCCTTTTCTGCTTCTTCAGTCCATTGGAATGGTCCGGACTTCCTCAATAGCTTGAAGAAGGGTAGTGCCCGTTCCGCCAGTCTTGAGATGAACCGGCTGAGGGCAGCTAGACATCCAGTCAGCTTATGGACGTCCTTGATGCGAGCTGGTGGCCGCATCTCTTCAATGTCTTTAATCTTCGTTGGATTTGCCTCTATGCCTCGATGATTTACCAGGAAACCAAGAAGCTTTCCGGAGCTAACCTCGAAGACACACTTGTCCGGGTTCAGCTTCGTGCGAGTGACTCGCAACTTGTCGAAGACAGCTTGCAAGGTGTCAAGAAGGGACTCCTTGTCCTTAATCTTGACGACGATGTCATCGACATACACTTCCACTACATCTCTAATAAGTTCTCCAAAGGTTTTGTACATAACACGTACAAATGTTGAAGCTGCATTCTTGAAACCAAATGGCATGGCAGTATAACAATACAATCCATCTACTGTGATGAAAGAAGTATGCTCTTCATCTTCCCGACATTATTATTTGATGGTACCCATAATATGCGTCTAGGAAACCCAGTAATTCACACCCGGAGGTGGAATCCACTATCTGATCTATTCTAGGTAGTGGGAATGGATCTTTTGGACATGCCTTATTCAGTGTTGTGTAGTAGATACACACCCGAAGCTTCCCTCCGGCCTTGGGTACAACGACTGGGTTTGCCAGCCATTTTGGGTGGAAGACTTCTCGGATGAATCCAGCTTCAAGCAACTTCTTCACTTCTTGCCGTATGAAGTTTTGTCGCTCTACTGATTGCTTTCGAGGCTTCTGATGTACGGGCCGAGCGTTGGGATAGATCTTCAGATTATGCTGAATCACTTCCCTAGGGATCCCAGACATTTGTGATGGTTGCCAGGCAAACACGTCGACATTAGCCCGGAGGAAAGTGATGAGCGCGAGTTCCTATTTGTCATTCAGACCTCCCGATATAAGGTTGGTTTGAGCGGCGTCAGAACCGATTTGGACGACTTTGACAGGAATATCAGTGTCGCCGCTTGGTTGCACACGAGGTGCGGAGGTTGAGCCTTGATGACGAATGCTCAGGGGTTTCGGAGCTTGCTGTTGCCTGGACTCTTCCTCCTGCGCTGTAGCAAGCGCGTGAAGTTCTTCCAGTGCAGTCACTCCGACAGTGCAGTCTCCACGGTTCTGGACAACACTAGCTGGTGTTGGCATCTTCAACACCAAGTAGCCATAATGAGCAGCAGCCATGAACTTGTATAAGGCTGGCCTGCCCAGAATGGCGTTGAAGGGTAAGTTGATCTGAGCAACATCAAAGACCAACTTCTCTGTGCGCAATTCTCCCGAGTCCCGAAGGTCACGGGAAGAGTAATGGCACCAAGCGGGGTTATGGCCCCTGGACCTACTCCAGAGAAAGGTCGGGAGGGGCGAAGATCTGAAGGTCGGAGCTGAAGCTTGACGAAAGCTTTGAAGCTTATGAGGTTCAGCCCCGAACCTCCGTCCACCATTACATGGTGTAGTTGAATATTGTTGATGGTTGGAGATACCATCAATGGGAGTTGACCAGCTCCGATCATATTCCGAGGGCAGTCTGACGCGTCGAAAGTGATGGCAGTATCCATCCACTTCCAATGCGGCTCCGCCCTGGCGGTGGGAGCCACCGAAGCCATGTCCCACCGCATGGTATTGAGGACACGACGGGAGGTGATGTCCCACGAACCATCAAAAATGGTGTTCATGGTTTTCCGACGTTCATTATCAGAGACATCGAAGTCATCGTCGACGGTAGTGTAAACAACTTTCAGGACCATTTTAGGGTCCTGAAAGCCTAATTCTTCTTCAGCTGGAGCTTCGCCGACTTTCTGTTTTCCTTCCCTTTGTCGGAAAGGAACTTCTTCCCAGTGCTTGCTGTAGCGCTCGACAAGGTTCTGGACCTCTCTGCAGTCTTCCAAGTTGTGGCTGTTCGACTTATGAATAGGACACCACATTTTGGAGTTGCCGCTGTCGATTTTTGGATCTGGCAGATCTCCCGACACTACCTTTGGTAGATCGAGGAGTTGTAGTTCGGTAATGGGCGCGCAGAGATTCAAGAAGGTGAAAGACACGTGTACATAGAGATTTACGTGGTTCGGGCCGCCTGAGCGTAATACCCTACTCCACGGGGTGTGTTGGTGATGTATTAAGCTTGTGAGTCTAGAAGAAGCTCCAGAAGAAGAAGCTCGTCTAGCTCAGGGTGTTCATGTAAAAGCCCGCTTTTCGGAAGAACAAAAACGCAAAAATGCGAACTTAAAAATTTTGAAAGTGGACTTGGAAATCCAAACTCACATGAACCATATGAGTTAACCCATGTTCTCTAAAAATAGGAACTGTTAAAATTTTACATATAGAACATGGTTGCTAATGTATTTGGAACTTAAGGGGTAAAATCCTTAATTTCCAGGTATTCACATTTTCAATGAAAAATTAAAGGAGAAAAGAAAACAAAATGGAGAGAAAGAAAAAGGAATTATTCCAACCCTAAAATGGGACATTCAAAAAAAATTCAAATCTAAGGCTGTAAATTTTTCCATGACCTTCTAATATTCCAAATGGACTCTCGGTAAAGTTTCAAAATTTTTGAAGCACGTTTTCCATTTATTGGACACGTATGAGAGTTTAATCAGAGTCGACTTCAAATTTAAACTTTGTACTTAACTTTGTCCATATCCATTCCAAATTTTTCCTGACGTCCCTTATGGTATCAAAAAGGTTAACTCTAAAGTTTCAAGAATTTTGAACCTAATCTACCATTTATTTCATTGAATCAAGTATCACCGCTTGAAATCAAATTCAAACCTGAGTTTGAAATTCAACTTGCTCAGTTTTGAAATTCTGATTGCACCATAAAATTCCTCACATTTTATTTGGTCATTGGGCCAAAGTTGACTATTTTTGAAGCATGTTTGCTAGCCCTATTTGAATTTTGGAAAGAAGGAGGGAGGTGGGTCCCACAAGTGGTCCCCACAGGTCAGGTCGGCACATGCCTTGTCTTTCCTCCCCTGCCTCCACGCAGACGGCTGCATGCGCCACCGCGACGTTCCCTCGACCCTTATCTACCCCGCCCGACTCCACCGCCCCACGGCACCTCACCGCCCGGCCACTCACGGCACCGCCCCGCTCCTCCGACGCACCACCACGCGCCTCCGCTCCCTGCCACCGGTGCGCGCCTTTCCGTAGGCCTGCATCACGCCCGCCGCGACGTCGTCCTCCCGCCGGCCGTCTGCTGGCTGAGCCGCCAAGCGCCTTGCCGCCTTCCTGTCGCGTCCCGCAGTCCTGTGTCGCACCGTCCACGCGCTACCAACGCCATGCCTCTACTCGCGCGCGCCATCTCGCCGGCCAACCTGCTCGCCGGCCGCCTTCTCTATCCCTGCACCGCGCGCGTCGCCCCAGCTCTCCTCCTTGCCTAAGCGTTCCTGAGCTGCGCCCACGCCAGCCGCGCGACGCCCGACCACCGTGCTCGCGTCTCCTCGTGCTCCCAGTTGCCTAGCTGCCGCAACGCGCCTGGCTGCCTCTGCTCCGCCCGTGTACCATAGGTTGCTGCTCGTCGGCCGTGCGCCATGGCCGCACCGCCGTCCAAGCCCGTTCTTTCCGCGGCGCCAATCATTTGCGCCATTGCTGTCATATCTCCACCCCACGGCACTGCTACAGCATGTTCCAATTCCACCTCTAGGCAACCAGCAAGGCTATGGCTGCGTTCGAAGTTAGGCCACATCGGCTATGCATCGACGTCATCGCCTACTTTCGGTCGTCATGGCGTTCTGCTCATAGGTCCTATCCTAGCAGAGAAGTAAGTGATGTGCGTAACAGAGGATATGCAGGAACATGCCTTTGACACGATGTTATTGACCACTGATCCAAGGTTAGCTCTTATTGTGCAAGATTGATTAGATTAGTGACTGCAGCCTAGGTGTTTGATGAAATGGTTACGAGGCGAAACTAAGTGTGTTGCTGTTCAATGCTGGTCTATGGATGCAGGTTTACTGTGGGTTGGCAATTGACCAAGATATGTGCCAAGATCCCCTTTGAATGGGGATGAAGCGACGGAAATCAAGTACACACCCAAGAAGTTCGCCAAAATGCCTACAAGGTGAGCCTTGCCCTGAAATACCTTGCTTGATGTCATCGAAGTCCGTTCGTCGTGACCCCTAATGGTACTCATGTGTCGTCAATCCGTACGTCCAGTTTCTGCCATTATATCATTCCTTTAGAAATCCCCAAGTTGACCTTCTTTGTCTTTTGAATCGCGTTAACTTGTCTGTGCGTACTCGTGATGTGTGTGGTGCTGGAACACAAGCACGACTCGTTGGACAATAGTTGTCAAGCAAAATTAGGTTTTAGTCGATGAGAGAGTGATCGAGTCCTAGGTGTAATCTAGATGCTCGATGAAATGCCTTCTAGGTCAAACCAGGTGGGTCGGTGATCACCGATGACCTGGGGTAGAGGTATGAAAGAACGTTGCGACCAACAAGGAGAACTAGACCAAGGGGAACCTTGGATAAGAGTTCCTTGGTTATGTCGAGGATGTTCCCTAACCGATCACAGGATTGGTTAACTTGGTGTACCAATTCATCGACGGCAGGTTCGTTGAGTCGCTTGCCGACGATCGAGTCACCATCACTAAACTTGTGACTCATAAGGTGGTGTTCGGGATTTCGCTCACCACCATTGACGAGTCCGGGTTGATGTGGACGTCGCTAAGACAATCTTCTTGAGATGGCAAAGCATGCCTTCACGGCAAGGTCTCGCATCATGTTTAAGTCCCGAGAGCTTACCGAGCTCACCTGGACAGGCTTGCGAGAGACACTACATTAGTGTCGTCATGTAAGCACTTGAACGATGCTCAAGAAGCTTGTCGTAGAAAGTACTTTACCTAAAAGTCATTTGAACGTTGTCTTAGTACTCATGCTAGGTTAACAATGCTTGTAATGACTTCTTAAGTCAAAGCCATGTTGATCCCAATTCAGTCCCAAGTGTCGTTAGGTTCCATCATGGTTCATCATAAGTCAGGACCCTACGACAGCACTGCTCACTTGACTAGGTTTACTCCTTTATGAGTTAAGTCAAGTTCATTGGTCGACTACTGAATCACGACCTTCGTCTTGTACACTCCACTCGTACTCAAGCTTTTGATGTCCCACCTTAATTTTTGGGTCGTCCTTACACTTCTCCACCCAACACTTCTTCACCATTCAGATTTGTCAATCTCGTGTGGCATAGCTTGAAGTGTGGTATGCTAAGTTGCAATGTAGCTTTATGTTGTACCTTTCAGTTCATACCGACACTTCTATGTCCACCTTGACTCATCCTCTGGTTACCCACACAACAGAGGCATATCTGTCCTTCCTAGTCAAACTCCTCGTTCTTAAAGTTTACACAACCCCATGGAGTCTATTATTAAACTACTTAATTACTTATATGCATATCATGTCGATAGGAACGTGATGATAGGTGATCGACGAGAAGTTTTGCTTGGAGGAGAAGGCCAGGGTGTCCACTTGAAGTCCTTGGTGAAGTCTGCACAGAAGGACCACTAACAATTGATATTTATTCGAGTCGCAAACTAAGACAAGCCCCGGTTTGCATTTAAGTCATTTATAAAATTTTACTTTATAACTATGATGAGTAGTATATGAATTGTGCATTACGCTTAGGATGATTGATACTCCACATGCATGACCAAAAATCCCAGGGATTGGTTGAAACGAGTTACAGTTTGACCTGTAGTAACTGCTTTGCTAATGCATAGGAAATCCGGTAGAAGTTGAGTAGTTGGAATCTACTGGCGAGAAATGTAGGACATATCTCACAGGATTGGTTAGATAGAAAATGGCAAAATATAATGAAACTGAGACCGGGCAGGGAATGGATAGGAAGTGGCGAGAATTGAGTCTCGGTCGCATAGCCCTGCCTGTGTCAATTAAGGCCCGTCTGTATGCGGCCCCTTCGGACAAGCTTGAATTGTACCGGCAACATAATGGACATATGGAATCCAGTAAACTGATGTAACTCGATAACTGGGGTGTCAAGGCCCATTAACTCACCATCGATAGGGGTGGGTTGAGGACAGTAAGGTGTAAATCGGTCGGCGGACACATGAGGTGTTCCGTGCGGAGACCTTCTGTTTGCGGAGGTGAGACGGGCTCGACGTTCGGGTTTCTTGTGAATGGTGGCCATATACGCCTAGTACTGAAGTGTTATGTAGGTACAGGTGTACTCGCTGACACTTCTGAACAACGTATGTGTCGTGTTGTACGGGTGTGTCCTGATTGCAATCACTGTCCCTCGCAGTAATAGGGTACCACTTGTTCACTGCGCCGTGACGTAGTAAATACTAAAGAAGCCAGAGAAATATATTGTATTGAATTATAATTGCTTTGCAACCTTGTATGGCTTAGAGATAGTACAATTAAAAGTTTACAGTTTCCCCATACTTTACCTGTAATAGCATTATGTGCTTTGGGCATGTCATATCATCGGCAAAGCGTTTCTTGTTTGATTGTGGAGTTTATGATGTGCCGTGCCTGAAGAATGTCATTTGCTACTTAAAACATGATTATAAGGATTCACTTCTAGGCGAGTCTATTTATGCTATTCCTTACCTATGCTTAGTACTTACCCCTGCATATGTCTAGTGAGACGGGTTAGTCTTGCTGAGCCTTATGCTCACGTTTGCTCTTTAACGATTTTTGCAGCTATTAGTTTTATTTCTGCTGTTCAGGTTGTAAATGAGACTCGAGGTGTTAAGATAAATCTCATGTGAACCACGCCGCTGCTGAATGTTCTTCATGTTGCTAGTGAGAATCGTCCTAGGGCATGGACGTCTTCTCTCCTGCTTAGTTAGGTGAGATTATGAGTATGTATTTTTCCGCTGCGTTTGTACCCCTGTCGTACACTCTTTTGTAAACTCTTCTTATTATGAGATGAAAATTTATATCTCTTGGTATCCTTTTCGTGTGTGCTGTTAGGTGCCGCATCGCACGGCACCACCCAATGAGATCCTCGGATGTGTGGACCCCAGTCCCCACAGACCTGGTATCAAAGCGAGGTTGGGAATAGCATGCTCGAAAAGAGCCTATTTTCGAAAACTCTGAAGTAGTCGAGTGAGGATTAGCTATATGCCCATTAAGGACTATTACTAGTGTAAGTTATAAAGGTGGTGAACTAACTTGTTATATTATTCTGTAACGGCGCTCCGTCTTCAAGGTAAGAGGTAAGGTACACCGCTGAGAGCGGATCAATCTCGGTAAACTCTGCATACGAGATATGGTATGTGAAATTTCCATGGCTTAGCATGGAAAGTCAATATGAGTCTCCAAAACTTTTCCATGTTTCTGAGAACATATGACACGCGGTACCTCAGCGTGACACAAAATTAGTGGGAGTCCCCGTCGGGTGGTGTATAACCCGATAGTATGCATCTCTAGAACCATTCATGTTCTATGGGAGCATGCGAAACATGTATGCCCGAGCGTGTATAAGCCGGTTGGTACGGGACTCTTTGCTGTACAGACGTAGTACAACCATGTACCTCAAGACATGACTTCGCTTTAGGGCGACTCACACCAGAGTCGTATGCAATTACTTTTGATTATATCTTATTGTGACTGCCTGTCGTGTTTCCCCGTGCCGCCCTTGAGGCGTGAAGCTATGAAAGGGGATTGTTTGTCTTCTGCAGGTACACTAACTCCGGTAGTGACCCGTGTAGCAAACGTTTGCGAGTGATCGATATTAGGACCACCTATAAACGTATCCGGATATACCGGGTTAGACTTTTCTTTTGGCAAGGCACGTAGTAGCGTCAGTATCACAATTGATACTTTGACCACCCCCCACGAAAGAATGGCATCATTATCATCTTATAAGATTCAACTACCAGATGCTGGTAAGATTTGGATCAAAGTTTCGACATGGAACGTACAATGTGAAGAAGGATGAAGATTAAGGCTTTTGTGTACTCTTGACAGAATCTAGCTCGATTATGTCAAGATGTGCTTCTAGTTAAACTTCATAGGACATCGTAGTATGCTATAGGGATGGGGGAGATCTTCAGGTCCTCGACGATTTCTCTATGGACGAGTTGGACAGAACAACACTGGGGAAACTCGTCCAAATCATTAGAAATCAGCATTTCTTCACCTCTTTGATATAATGAACTAGACTCGGCATTTCAACCATAACTGTTTGTAGAATCGTTGAATACATTTGTGTAATACATTTCCGGAAACCTTGCGACTTGTACAACAAGTTTGTAATGGGACTTGATGTCAAATTGTGAGGTTATCTATCTGAAAATCAGTGGCCAAATCAGCTTTAAACAACCATGATCTATCAAACTAAATTCTGAAACCTGAACCAATTGTTCCACTTAAAAAATCTGTATCTCTTCAACCTGGAGGGATTTGGAGGCAAGTGAATACTTTTTGGAAAGCTTTTGAAGTCTTCTATAGGTTTTCTATTGACGTCCAAGCCAAAAGACGCTTTTATGGTGATAAAAATGCACCGTTATCACAGCAGCTGCTGTTCTGAAACTACATGGACCAGCCTCTGAATTTTTGCCATATTTCCTTGTATAAAGCACTTCTATTCCATTAAGATACATTTATGGAAAGGGGAAGAGCTGTTATACAACTTTGTTATTCAGGGTTACCTCAAATTCAGTTTAGAAATAATTAGAAACTGGAGTTGAAGACAGTACATGTATATAGGTGCTATCTGAAACAGTCAGAAATATTCTGAACTTTGAACGGCCATAACTCTTAAACCAGAAATGCAACCTAGGCATATTTATACATGCCCGGAAAGCTTAAAGAGTACTCTATCAACTTCCTATTGAACACAAAGGCTAAAAGTCATATTAACAAGGTCTAAATTGAAGTGTCATTTAAGAGGTTCTGACAGCCCGGAAGAGGGGACATAATCTGAACTCTTCACCAATTGAATCATAACTTTTTGCAGACTTCACCTCTGCAGGCCTACTTTATGTGGTTGGGAAGTGTAGAGAGTCCTATACAACGTTTTGATAGAACTACAGAGCAGAATCCAGCTCTAACATACTCAAAATTTCAAATTTCTAAACTTGATCAAATATGGACAGCGAGTGGACAGTCCTGTATACAGTTACTGTTTCTCGCATAACTCGCAGTAGAATTGTCGAAAGACTTCATAATTTTCATTTATGGAATCTTGAGAATGTATGCAACAAGTTTGCTATGTGTTATTTTTGCAAATGTTGATATTTTTATATCTGAAAATTGTGGACAAAATCAGCCTTAAACAAAGGAGGTGCTGTCCAAATTTTCAGAAAAACTGTCAACTTGCAAATGCCATATCTTCTCAACCAGAAGTGATACGAGGGCAATTAAGTACTCCTTCGAAATTTTAGGAAGTCCTCTACAAGTTCTCTATTCAGATCAAGACCAAAATCGTTTCTTAAGTAGGTGAAATTTTGGAAATCGCAGAAACTGTCCGGGACTACAGAAAACTGGACAGCACTCTGAACTTTTCTGAATGTAACCCATAACTAGCAGATTTTGCATCCAATGGTGTCACGCGAGTAACCGTTGGAAAGGTTAGTGAGTCAGATACAATTTTTGTAATTGGCTCCAGACCTGAATCTGTCGTCTACTTTTTCCAAATCGAGTTTGAATGCAGAGTGGTCAATCTGAACTGAATTCAAATTCTGAATGCTGAAATTTTACCTAACTTCAAAAATTCATATCTTTTGAACCAGGACTGATATGAAGACAAGTAAGTACATTATGGAAATCTTATTACGTTGGCTACAACCTTGTTAATAAGAATATTTCCAGATTTCTAACGGAACAGTCTGAAATCTGTAGATCAAAACTGGTACTTATTAAGCAGGTCCTTCTGAAAGTGCAAAAAAATTCTGTTAACTTTAAAATAGCATAACATGAAAACCAGAGATGATGTAGAGGCAAACCAATACTTTTTGGAAAGGTCTTAAAGTGTACTTTAACTTTGTTATTCACCTCAAGTTCTGATTTTTCCATTAACTGGATCAAAATTGAGTTTGCGTTCAGACTGGTCGTTTGTCACCATAGCCTGGCCAGTTTGAACCTTTTGGTTTTTGTTAGGCATTTGGTTCTCGAGTTCAACTCGAGGAGTTTCATAACATCACAGGTGTTGTGATTCAACAATAATTACAATTAGAGTTGAGTAT
This sequence comes from Tuctoria greenei, assembly GCA_036927565.1. Lineage (NCBI taxonomy): Eukaryota > Viridiplantae > Streptophyta > Magnoliopsida > Poales > Poaceae > Tuctoria > Tuctoria greenei. The sequence goes on from JAYESD010000002.1 coordinate 179,086,155, forward strand.
TAAACTCAATCAAATCTCTTTGGCTCGGTTGCTCATGATTAGTGTTCTAATTAGGCAACCGTGCACCTCACACTTTAAGAGTGTATTGAGCATGTGTTGCACTTCCATTAGTCGACAACCCTCCCCATAAGGATAGTTTGGGGTAAATTTCTCGCTTACCTAGCTTAAACCTTAAGGGGGAAGGAGTGCACCTAGTAAGCAAAGTGATACGTTCACCTAGGTGTCATACCAAGGTACATCGACACCGAACCAACGTATTGGAAGCAATGCTCAAGTAAGTAGGACCGAGTACAACATTGACTCATTGGGTCAATGAGAAGATTAATTAACGGATCTTCTCGAACCCCGTTTCTTGGGGAACTCGATCATCGAGTTAAAGAAGTCAGTTGATTCTTCACGCTAAACCACTCCCTTGCTTCAGTCTCTGAGACGAGAAGCCATAGGTGAGTAGTATGAGCTGGAAATTCTTTAGCAAGAACGTGGATCACTAACCAAGGTCATGCCTAACCCAGTACTTTGTCAACCACTTAGTGTAACCTACGTAAGTGATGAGAACCTTACTCTTCAAAGGTTACTCTCTTTGCAACTTTTGAAGGCAACCCTACCGCACCTTTTAAAGGTTAGACATACTACCTTAGGAATTCTACGTGATGAAACACCTGACCCTTTGTTAAGGAATCACAACTACCTATAAGATGTGATTAGCAAGCTTCAGGAAACTTCACATCAACAAGAAGTTCAATCGTTTTGTTCCATTATGTACACTATGTTGCCTTGAGATGAACCTCATCATCCCTTGCTAATGTTCTTACCTTGAAATTCTTGAACTTGGTCAAGACGTGAAAGTGACATTCGTCGTTCGACACTTTTAATGACCAAGTCACTTAATCCTTCTGTATCTAGGGTACTTTTGTTTGTGTCTGAGTTGTCTTACCTATTTTTGCTCAAAGCATAATACTGAATGCACCATACCTTGCATAATTATCCGTGGAGTTGCATTGTGTCTGCATAACATAATCCGGTATGTGATGCATCATAAAACGTAATTACTAATGAGTTTTGAGCAAGGATATGTGACCCCGTTTAGATACTTATGTAGTACCTAACATTTTTGAGTTGTGATCAATTTTATCGTTCGCAACACCTTCGACTGGTTTCATTATCTTGAGTAGCACAAGGGACACCTTGTGACTAAAACACAGTTGAGTCCTTATCCTTGACTTGTTGAAACTCAAATCGCCTTGAGTACTTGCAACTGACTGTTTCTAGCTGCGAGGAGTTTCTTATTGACTTCTCGACCTCGCTAGAACCTTAAAATCTTTCTATTCGCGAGATTATTATTGATTACCAAACTTTGGAACTCTTTTACTTGTACTGCCTAATGGCATTGCTTCGACTACAAGACCAAAGCAGAAAAGTCTTCATAAGGGAAACATCCAGAGTTAAGGATGCTTAACTATCTTAGAACTCTAAGTACCTCTTCAATGAAGAAGGTTACTTCATTTTGACGGAAAGAAGAAGATCTCAACACCTCAACATAACTTTTTAACACCCATGTTTTACGATGTGATATTGTCATGTCGAGCCTCCTGTCAAGGTTATCGACCTAAGGACTGGAATAACTTGAAGCAAACCTTGGAATTTCTTAAGATGCCAAAAGATAATCACCATTTCGTAGAACCCATGTCTTTAAGGGCATTGCCATTTTCCTGAGTCAATGACCCTCTTTTACGGATCGTTCTCTCATTGTTTCTGTTATTCTACTTGTTAGAATCTCGGGACAAGATTCCTTTAAGGGGGGAAGGATTGTAAAATTCCGCTTTTCGGAAGAACAAAAACGCAAAAATGCGAACTTAAAAATTTTGAAAGTGGACTTGGAAATCCAAACTCACATGAACCATATGAGTTAACCCATGTTCACTAAAAATAGGAACTGTTAGAATTTTACATATGGAACATGGTTGCTAATGTATTTGGAACTTAAGGGGTAAAATCCTTAATTTCCAGGTATTCACATTTTCAATGAAAATTTAAAGGAGAAAAGAAAACAAAATGGAGAGAAAGAAAAAGGAATTATTCCAACCCTAAAATGGGACATTAAAAAATATTCAAATCTAAGGCTGTAAATTTTTCAATGACATTCTAATATTCCAAATACACTCTCGGTAAAGTTTCAAAATTTTTGAAGCACGTTTTCCATTTATTGGACACGTACTGAGAGTTTAATCAGAGTCGACTTCAAATTTAAACTTTGTACTTAACTTTGTCCAAATCCATTCCAAATTTTTCCTGACGTCCCTTATGGTTCAAAAAGGTTAACTCTAAAGTTTCAGAATTTTTGAACTTAATCTACCATTTATTTCATTGAATCAAGTATCCCGCTTGAAATTAAATTCAAACCTGAGTTCGAAATTCAACTTGCTCAGTTTTGAAATCTGATTGCACCATAAAATTCCTCACATTTTATTTGGTCATTGGACCAAAGTTGACTATTTTTGAAGCATGTTTGCTAGCCCTATTTGAATTTTGGAAAGAAGGAGGGAGGTGGGTCCCACAAGTGGTCCCGACAGGTCAGGTCGGCACATGCCTTCTCTTTCCTCCCCTGCCTCCACGCAGATGGCTGCATGCGCCACCGCGACGTTCCCTCGATCCCTATCTACCCCGCCCGACTCCACCGCCCCACGGCACCTCACCGCCCGGCCACTCAAGGCACCGCCCCGCTCCTCCGACGCGCCACCACGCGCCTCCGCTCCCGGCCACCGGTGCGCGTCTTTCCGCAGGCCCGCATCGTGCCCACCGCGACGTAGTCCTCCCGCCGGCCGTCTGCTGACCGAGTCGCCAAGCGCCTCGCCGCCTTCCTGTCGCGCCCCACAGGCCTGTGTCACAGCGTCCACGTGCCACCGACGCCATGCCTCTACTCGCGCGCGCCATCTCGTCAGCCAACCTGCTCGTCGGCCGCCCGCTCTTTCCCTGCACCGCGCGCGTCACCCCAGCTCTCCTCCTCACCCAAGCGTTCTTGATTTGCGCCCACGCCGGCCGCGCAACGCCCGACCACCGTGCTCGTGTATCCTCGTGCTCCCAGTTGCCTAGCTGCCGCAACGCGCCCGGCTGCCTCTGCTCCGCCCGTGCACCATAGGTTGATGCTCGCCGGCCGTTCCCCATGGCCGCACCGCCGTCCAAGCCCGTTCTTTCCGCGGCGCCAATCTTTTGCGCCGTTGCTGTCGTATCTCCACCCCACGGCACTGCTACAGCATGTTCCAAGTCCACCTCTAGGCAACCAGCAAGGCTATGGCCGCGTTCGAAGTTAGGCCACATCGGCTATGCATCGACGTCGTCGCCTACTTTCGGTCATCATGGCATTCTGCTCATAGGTCCTGTCCTAGTAGAGAAGTAAGTGATGTGTGTGACAGAGGATATGCAGGAACACGCCTTTGACACGATGGTATCGACCACTGATCCAAGGTTAGCTCTGATTGTGCAAGATTGATTAGATTAGTGACTGCAGCCTAGGTGTTCGATGAAATGGTTACGAGGCGAAACTAAGTGTGTTGCTGTTCAATGCTTGTCTATGGATGCAGGTTTACTGTGGGTTGGCAATCAGCCAAGATATGTGCCAAGATCCCCTTTGAATGGTGATGAAGCGACAGAAATCAAGTACACACCCAAGATGTTTGCCAAAATGCCTACAAGGTGAGCCTTGCCCTGAAATACCTTGCTTGACGTCATCAAAGTCCGTTCGTCGTGACCCCTAATGGTACTCATGTGTCGTCAAGCCGTACGTCCAGTTTCTGCCATGATATCATTCCTTTAGAAATCCCCAAGTTGACCTTCTTTGACTTTTGAATCGCGTTAACTTGTCTGTGCATGATCGTGATGTGTGTGGTGCTGGAACACAAGCACGACTCGTCGGAAAATAGTTGTCAAGCCAAATTAGGTTTTAGTCGATGAGGGAGTGATCGAGTCCTAGGTGTAATCTAGATGCTCGATGAAATGCCTTCTAGGTCAAACCAGGTGGGTCGGTGATCACCGATGAGCTGTGGTAGAGGTATGAAAGAACGTTGCGACCAACAAGGAGAACTAGACCAAGGGGAACCTTGGATAAGAGTTCCTTGGTTATGTCGAGGATGTTCCCTAACCGATCACAGGATTGGTTAACTTGGTGTACCAATTCATTGACGGCGGGTTTGTGGAGTCGCTTGCTGACGATCGAGTCAACATCACTAAACTTGTTACTCATAAGGTGGTGTTTGGGATTTAGCTCCCCACCATTGACGAGTCCGGGTTGATGTGGACATAGCTAAGATGATCTTCTCGAGATGGCAAAGTATGCCTTCACGGCAAGGTCTTGCATCATGTTTAAGTCCCGAGAGCTTACCGAGCTCACCTGGACAGGCTTGCGGGAGACACTACATTAGTGTCGTCGTGTAAGCACTTGAACGATGCTCGAGAAGCTTGTCGTAGAAACTACTTTACCTAAAAGTCATTTGAACATTGTCTTGGTACTCATGCTAGGTTAACAGTGCTTGTAATGACTTCTTAAGTCCCAGCCATGTTGATCCCAATTCAGTCCCAAGTGTCGTTAGGTTCCATCATGGTTCATCCTACGTCAGGACCCTACGATAGCACTGCTCACTTGACTAGGTTTACTCCTTTATGAGTTAAGTCAAGTTCATTGGTCGACTACTGAATCGCGACCATCGTCTTGTACACTCCACTCATACTCAAGCTTTCGATGTCCCACCTTAAGTTTTTGGGTCGTCCTTACACTTCTCCACCCAACACTTCTTCACCATTCAGATTTGTCAATCTCGCGTGGCATAGCTTGAAGTGTGGTATGCTAAGTTGCAATGTAGCTTTATGTTGTACCTTTCAGTTCATACCGACACTTCTATGTCCACCTTGACTCATCCTCTGGTTACCCACACAACAGAGGCATATCTGTCCTTACTAGTCAAACTCCTCGTTCTTAAAGTTTACACAACACCATGGAGTCTATTATTAAACTACTTAGTTACTTAATTACTTATATGCATATCATGTCGATAGGAACGTGATGGTAGGTGATCGACGAGAAGTTTCGCTTGGAGGAGAAGGCCAGGGTGTCCACTTGAAGTCCTTGGTGAAGTCTGCACAGAAGGACCACTAACAATTGACATTTATTTGAGTCGCAAACTAAGGCAAGCCATGGTTTGCATTTAAGTCATTTATAAAATTTTACTTTATCACTATGATGAGTAGTATATGAATTGTACATTACGTTTAGGATGATTGATACTCCACATGCATGACCAAAAATCCCAGGGATTGGTTGAAACGAGTTACAGTTTGACGTGTAGTAACTGCTTTGCTAATGCATAGGAAATCCGGTAGAAGTCGAGTAGTTGGAATCTACTCGCGAGAAATGTAGGACATATCTCACAGGATTGGTTAGATAGAAAATGGCATAATATAATGAAACTAAGACCGGGCAAGGAATGGATAGGAAGCGACGAGAATTGAGTCTCGGTCTCATAGCCCTGCCTGTGTCGATTAAGGCCCGTCTGTATGCGGCCCCTTCGGACAAGCTTGAATTGTACCGGCAACATAATGGACATATGGAATCTAGTAAACTGATGTAACTCGATAACTGGAGTGTTGAGGCCCATTAACTCACCATCGATAGGGGTGGGTTGAGGACAGTAAGGTGTAAATCGGTCGGCGGACACATGAGGTGTTCCGTGCGGAGACCTTCTATTTGCGGAGGTGAGACGGGCTCGGCGTTCGGTTTTCTTGTGAAAGGTGGCCATATACGCCTAGTACTGAAGTGTTATGTAGGTACAGGTGTACTCGCTGACACTTCCGAATGACATATGTGTCGTGTGGTCCGGGTGTGTCCTGATTGCAATCACTATCCCTCGCAGTAATAGAGTACCACATGTTCACTGCGCCGTGATGTAGTAAATACTAAATAAGCCAGAGAAATATATTGTATTGAATTATAATTGCTTTGCAACCTTGTATGGCTTAGAGATAGTACAATTAAAAGTTTACGGTTTCCCCATACTTTACCTGTAATAGCATTATGTGCTTTGGGCATGTCATATCATCGGCAAAGCGTTTCTTGTTTGATTGTGGAGTTTATGATGTGCCGTGCCTAAAGAATGTCATTTGCTACTAAAAACATGATTATAAGGATTCACTTGTAGGCGAGTCTATTTATGCTATTCCTTACCTATGCTTAGTACTTACCCCTGCATATGTCTAGTGAGATGGGTTAGTCTTGCTGAGCCTTATGCTCGTGTTTGCGCTTTAACGATTTTTGCAGGTATTAGTTTTATTTCTACTGTTCAGGTTGTACATGAGACTCGAGGTGTCGAGATAAATCTCATGTGAACCACGCCGCTGCTGAATGTTCTTCATGTTGCTAGTGAGAATCGTCCTAGGGCATGGACGTCTTCTATCCTGCTTAGTTAGGTGAGATTATGAGTATGTATTTTTCCGCTTCGTGTGTACCCCTGTCGTACACTCTTTTGTAAACTCTTCTTATTATGAAATGAAAATTTTATATCTCTTGGTATCCTTTTCGTGTGTGTTGTTAGGTGCCGCATCGCACAGCACCACCGAATGAGATCCTCGGATGTGTGGACCCCGGACCCCACAGTTCAGTCGTGGTCTGGGACCGTCCCCTGTGTATCGTTGACCAGTCCTTTTATAGTACAAGGACTAGTCGTTACAACGTTAGCCTGGCCCGACGGGTGGCCCCGGCGATTACACATGCTTGACACATAATAAATGAGGTTAATTACCCTTAATAGCCTGCTAACGGGCCTTAACAGTGCCGTTACGAGTATTAAGGGCCATCCGATCGTGTATCATTAATATGGTATTAATGACACTTAATCGGGTCTTGAAGTCTTTGATTGCTCCTTGATGGTCCGGAGCTGTTGGGGGGTCCACCAGCCTGATTGTTGAAGCTGAAGGTCCGGCGGTTGTCACGTGGCAGCTCTGGAGCTTACCGTCGTGGACGGGTAGTTCCGGTTCTCTTGGACACGTGTCAATACCGGAGCTTCCCTCTGTCTGGGGTTAGGTCCGGGGGTGCCATACTGGTATTCCGACCGGAGCTTCCCATGTGTGGGTGATAGCTCCGGTCTTGTGATACACATGGCGGCCCTGGGACTAACCATGTCGGGGAAGCAGGTCCGGCTACGCCTGACATGTGAGGCCTTTAGAGGTCTTCAAATCAGGTAGATGGAGTTTCCTTGTGATCTTTGCGATCCCAAGGGGTATCCGGTACGAAGGGTACCGACAGTGGCCCCCTGGACTCACCTCCGAGAGAGACCTTTTGGATGAAGTCATTTCGCTGGTGGTGGGTCCATTCTTCGGTTTCTGATCCGTGTCTTCAAGGGTCTTTGGTTGTGCCATTGGCGGTAGTTCTCAGTTAAACTTCCGCCGCGTGGTGTATCTTGGAGGCGACAGGTGATATCTCAGCGTGCGGATCTCACGCAATTGAAGGTTGTCAGTTCCCGATACGAAAATCATATCAGTTCCGCACGCCTTGTCAGGCCGCCGACTTCGGGTTTCCCGCCTTTCATGATGACAACCGTTTGGGTGAGGTAAGAACCTCGACTTGATCGTCGGGGTGGCCCCGGGCCCCCTTTTCATTGGCGGGGTGAAAATTTTGACTGGTGTCGTCGGCTCCTCTGCGGTTTCCATCCAGACGTTGCGAGGGCTTACTTAAGAAGGAAAGCACGCATCGTTTGGGGTTCTTTACGCCTTTCAATCGCTCTTGCACTCAAACCTTCAAAACTTTTGCTTGTCTTTCCTCTCTTAGCTCGTTGTGTCGTGATGGAGTTGGGTCTTCGCCCAAGCCGACTGAAGACAGATGATGATTTGAAGAAGGTCCGGGCCCTCATGGGATGGTCCCCTGAGTTCTTCAATCACCTGGTCCCCGCCGGCAAGCTTCCGTTCGAGAAGGAACACGCCAGCGATATGGTGTACTTCTCCGCGTACGCCATGGTGGGATTGATCCCACCTTTCTCCTCCTTCTTCTTGATGCTGCTAGACCTCTATGGTCTGCAACTGTACCACCTTGGCCCCCACTCCATTCTGCTGGTGTCCATCTTTGTCCACTTTTGCGAGATGTGGGTGGGCATTCCCCCGTTGCATTGAGCTTTTCTGCACCTTCTTCACTGTCCAAACCACAGGTCAGAGCGACGAGTACCTTGGCTTCTACTATTTTGTGAAGCGCAAGAAGTGCCCGTACAAGTACTTGCGGTCGTTCCCTTCTGGGATGTGGGACGACTTGAAGAAGGATTGGATTGTTATGAGGGTGGAGGAGCACGAGAAGCTGGAGCTGCCAGAAGGCCTCCCCAACATCAACACTGCAGTTTGGAGTGAAGCTCCGGTGCTGTCGGATGCCTTTAACCCTGCTCTGACCAGGATCTGCCTGTGCGTGGAGGGAGGGGTGACTCCCCAGGTGGTGTTTTGCAACTTCCTGACCAATAGGTGGGCTCCGCCGAAGAGGAGGGAGAAGTTGGCTTGGGCCCTCAACCGTGTGCTGGACGATGACCGGATCGAGACCGGTTTGAAGTCCAGCATGGAGGGTGCAACTTTGGAGTTCCACCTCAAGAAGTTCCAACATGGCATCGACATCGAGGGCGACGACTTTGCTCCGCTGCCAGCTTTCCTCCCACTGAACATGGAGGTAGAATTCAGTAGGGAGCTCCGATGGACGATGTCGGTGCTTGATGACCTTGGTGTCGTTGAGAGGCGCTCAACCACCGGGTTGGTGTTCTCTGAAGCTCTGGAAGGTGGCTCCGTTCCCGCCCCTATGCCAAGAACCGAAGTCTTCGGCAAGGGCAAGGAATTGGCCGAGCCCTCGAGCCGTAAGAGAAAGCATGCCGGCAGAAGGGCCAGGCATACTTCTTCCGCGGTGTCTCCTTCTCCCCGGAGGGGGAGGTCTACGACAGCGGCGTCTACTCTAGCACCGGCTTCTTCCCGTGGTGCTAGCTCCAGCCAGGTGACTCCAGTACCAAGGCCAGCTGAGGGCTCCGGGTCCGGAGGTCCTTCCCGGTCGAGGGGGGGCTCGACTAGAGCAACACCGACTGCAGCAGCAAGCTCCGGGGGGCCCTCCGGGACTACCACGCCAGTGGCGGCTATGGCCAGTCCGGAGCGTCCGGAGAAGAGGTTCCACAGTAACTGGTGCAGAAGCCTGCCGAGGTAATTTTTGATTTTTTACCTCAGTCATTTGTTTTATTGTTAACTGTATTTTGAGTATCTTCGTCCTTCATCCACAGCGTGCCCAAGAAAAGGGTTGAAGCTCTAGTCCATGCAGCAGCGGTTGAGGCTGTGCAGGCTGGAGCTCCGGCTCTGATTCCAGCGCTGCCCCAAGAGGTGGCTGAGGCTGCGGTAGCCCCGGCGCTGGCTGTCGTGGTTTTGGACGACTCATCCCTAGAAGCTCCTGTGGTAGCACCGGACCACGGGACTGAAGATGTACCAGTAGCGCCAGCGTCGGAGGTTGAAGCTCCGGGCTTGGATGCTATGATGTTGGACGCTCCGGCCGCAGAGCTGGAGGAAGCTACGATTCCGGCCCTAGAGCCGGATGTTGTTGAAGCCCCGACAGTCGAGCCAGTGGTTGATGAGGTCCCGACAGTGGAGCCAGGTGTTGTTGAAGCTCCGGCACTTGTGCTGATTGTTGAGGAAGCTCCAGCGGCTGAGCCGGTTGCTTCAGAAGTTCCGACTGTGGAGACGGCTGTTGAAGAGGTTCCGGCGTACGAGCCAGTTGATGTGGAGGCATCGGCGCCTGAGCCTACGGCGGTCGAGATGCCAGCGCCAGAGCCCATGGTGGTCAAAGTGCCAGCACCAAAGCCCATGATGGTCGAAGCGCCAGCACCTGAGCTAGCAGCAGAGAAGGCGCCTGCGCTGGAGCCAGAAGTAGCTTCTGCTCCGACCGGACCTTCAACACCCGCTCCGGAAGCGATGATCCCGGAGGTGCCCGCTGCTGAGCCAGATTGCCGCGATGAAGCTGCTGGCCCCCCGCCGGAGGGGCCAGTTGTTGATGACTTTTCTGCTGGGCCTTCAAAACCAATTCCGGAGGTTGGAACTTCAGCTGCAGGTACTTCCTCGACGGCGGCCGAGGCTATCCCATAGGATGGCCCTAGTGCCTTTGAAGCTCAGGGGACCGCTCTTGTAGAGTGGGACCCAATTTTTGTTGCTGAAGATCTGCTGGAGCCAGCGGAGATGACCCCGGCAGGTCCGGACCCGATCCCCCTATTGTTGACTATTGACAACGCCCGCTCCAGTATTCGCCAAGTGTAGCTGGCCTTCTACCACGACAGCAAGGCCCTCGAGGAGGAGCGCCAAACCCTTAGGAGGTGGCGCAACTGACTCCATTTCGAGACCAAGCTGGCGCAGTCGAGGCTAGCTGACGACAAGGAGTGGGTGAAAAGGGAGAAAGTCCGCCTGGAGTATTGGGGTAAGTTATTGGATGAGAGGGAAAGCATGACGCGGACCCTCGACAACCAGTCTCGGGCCATCTATGATCAGGCCAAGGCTGCAAATAGCGCAGCTGATGAGCGCCAGGAAAGGCTCTCCGCCATCCACGATAGTCTTGTCAAGCGTCGGGAGGCTCTTGAAGCGCGGGAAAGATGGCTCGAAGATGAAGAGCAGAAATTCCGGGAGCTGCGAGACGACCTCGTGAAGAGGGAGGAGGAGCTTGTCCAGAAGACAGCTCTGGCTGACAAGAGCCTCGAAGAACACACCAAGAAATTGGAGGAGCATTGTAAGGAGGAGGAGAAGAAGACCTGGGAGCGAGGGCAAAAACTCTACAAGCAGGAGAATGCCATCGCCACCCGGGAGAAGAAAGTGCGGGGCCGGGAGAGAGATCTGGTCAACCGCCGGAATGAGATCGACCTCCGGGAGGAAGAGCTCAGCAAGCTCGAAAAGCAGGTTGCTGAAATGATTGAGTAGAATGCCAAAGAGGTGGAGCGTCTTGCTCGGGAGAGCTCGGAGCTGGCGGCGACCAAAAGATCCTTGGCGGAGATGTGTGTTGCAAGGGCTGCAGAGTCCCAACAAGTTTGGGACTTCCTGGGCAAGGCCAATGACGCACTGACGCCAATGGGCTTCAGTCCCGTGCATCCGGATGATCCGGAGCCAGAGCTGGACCAGGCGTTGGGGGCGTTGGGTTCAGCAGGCAACAAGCTCTCCAAGGTGGGCGATGTCATCGCGGACCAATTGGAAACGGAGGGTCAGTCCCTGGCGAAGAACGTCGCAGAGTTTGTGCTGACGTGCTACACCAGCCGGGACCCTCAATTCCCTCTGGACCCGGTGCTTGAAGGTCCCATCGAAGGAGAGGGTGAAGCCGCCCGAGCCAACGTATCGGAGGTGGTACAGAAGGTCGCCCAGTTCTTCCATAGGGTCTAGGACTATCTCCCTGTAGCTCCCGCTTGTATTCTCTCTTCTTCTTTGCCAACTTTGTAATCTCTTGTCTCCAGATGAATGAAATCCAAATTTTTGAGAATTTGAATTTCATTTTTTGTCTTCAACACCTTTGTCTCGCTTGGCCCCCAGGTAGATGTACACAATTTGATTGTGAACATGTACCAAGAGGATGTAAGAGTTGTTGAAGACTTGCGTGCTTCGAACTTGTAGGTCCGAAGTCTTCGATAGTGTAGGCCCCCTAAGGCTGTCGGAGCTTAGTGGCTCCGGCATTGACCATCGCCGGAGCTTTGTAGCTCCGGCAGTAGTCTCCATCGACGCGTAGAGCATCGATAGTTAGCCTTTTGGGTGTCGGAGCTTGGCATATCTAGTGGTGACCTCCGCCAACACGTGTTGTGTCAACGTCAGACTCCACTTTAGAGTCTTTCCACCATATTCATGTTGACGCCTTGCCTCTTAGCTTTCACGGAACTGAGTACCTCCAGAGATGCTCGATATCAATGTTTGAACATCGAACACAAGCCGCCTAGAGGATGTCGGAGCTTTGATAGCTCCGGCTTCATTTACCATCATCATGAAATATTTATTTTTCCTACACATTGAAGTCAAGAAAAATAGTAAAATCCGTTTCCTATCTATAACTTCATTGCGGCTTACTGTTCTCGAGAAAGTTTTAGGTCGAACACAATCCTAAATAAAATCAAGAACACCGTCTTGCTTGCTTCAGGTCCGATCATTTCTGGACTTGCCTTACTTCGTCCTGCCAGGGTGTAGGTAGAGTGGCGTGCTTAGGGTGGAGGACCAGGCTAAGTCGATAGCACACTCCGGCCCTAGATTGGCTTGGCGGCATTCAGACAAGTAGGTCATCAACAATGCTTGAACCCGGAAGGATAGAAAAAGCAACTTGAATTGTACATGAACTGGTCGAGCTAAAGTTTCTTAAGAATTGCACAACTTTGTTATAGACAAGAAAGAGAAAAATAAAAAATATTGAGCCTGTACAAAATAAATGCACGTGGAGTCTGTTTTCACACAATGATGTCTTTCATTATAGGTCTGGGGTACAGGGGAAACAAGTACACTCTTAGGGTACGGAACCAGGCTAAGTGTGTTTCATTTCTCGTTTGACCCAAGTTAGCTAGCTACACTTTTAGTTCTCAGACTGTGACAAGTGTTGCATGGACGTTGCGGACCTAGCGGGGTAGGTCCGGCTGCCCTCCCGAAGGAGCTACCCGACTCTGTACAATGACTCTATAACATACACCACGTGTAATTATAGACTCACCTCCGTGATACTAAGCGTATAACTTATGGAGGTGCTCAATGTTCCAAGGATTTGGGAGAGGTGTCCCATCCTCGGTTGTTAAGTGAACTCATCCGGGACGGGATACTTTGATCACTTGGAAGGGTCCCTCCCAGCTGGGGGAGAGTTTGTTTAACCCTTCTCTAGATAGTATTTTCCGTAGCACCAGATCGCCTTCCTCGAGCTATCGGCTGTGAACATGCCGTTGGGGATAACGCCGAAGAGCTTGTCGGTATCGGGCATTCCGAGCAGCTACTCGGCACCTTCCCTCTTCAAGGAGGTCAAGGTCTTCACGCCGGAGCTGGTCCTGCGTGGCTTCGTCGGAGGTCCAGACCCGGAGCGACCCCAAGGTGATTTCCGGAGGAAGGACTGCTTCAAGACACTAGGAAGAAGGGTGTCTCTCCAGTTGACCGGTTTGGAGTTGTCCTATTGGCCCATAGAGTGGGCGGAAGCACTTCAATCCAGTTGGCTCCATGCTTTTTCCAGCGCTCATATGTGCGCGTCTTGAGTCCTTTCAAGATTTCTGCATTTGCTCTCTCGGCTTGGCCATTACATGTCGGGTGAGTTACGGAGGCGTAGCTGACTTGGATGCCGAGGTCTTCGCAATATCCTTGAAATGCAGAGCTTGTGAATTGGGTCCCATTATTTGTTATGATTTTTGTCCGGACTCCAAATCTGCATACAATGGACTGCAAGAAGTTGATAGCTGATTGCTTGTTTATTGTCACAACTGGAGTTGATTCCGACCATTTGGTGAACTTGTCAATGGCAACATACAGGAACTTGTAACCTCCGACGGATCTTGGGAAGGGTCCCAAGATGTCCATCCCCAACACAGCGAAAGGCCATGTTTGAGGTATCATTTGTAGAGGCTGAGCCGGTGTGTGAATTTGCTTTGCATGGAACTGACATTCTTTGCATTTCTTCAACAGCTCAGTTGCATCCTGGAGCGCTGTAGGCCAGTAGAAGCCATGCCGGAAGGCTTTACCGACTAGCGTGCGGGAAGACGCGTGGTTCCCACACTCGCCTCCATGGATTTCTGCGAGGAGCTCGCAGCCTTCTTCCCTTGTGATGCACCACATTAGGACGTTGTTGGCACCGCGCCGGTAGAGATCCCTTTCTACCAGCGTGTATCTTTTAGCCACTCGGACTATCCGGTCAGTGGATACATCATCGTCAGGAAGGATATTGTCTTTCAAGTAGCTCCGGATCTCCGAGATCCATGCATCGGAGCTTGCTTGAGCATTTGAGTCTTGCGTGCTGGGTTTCTTAGAGCTTCCGGCAGCACCTACGACCCTTGATGGCTGCCATGGTAACAGGGCCATCGGGACCGCCAGCTTCGCGATGCTGGTCTCGCCCCCTTTGCTCAGTTCGGCAGGCTGAGCTGTGGGTTTTGACAACCTCCGGACGAAGGTTCCGTCAGGAGCCGGAGCTCTGGTTGACGCTTTTGTCGAGAGTTCGTCAGCTTCAGCATTATGGACACACTGGACATGTTGGAGATCCAGGACTTCGAAGTCCTTTTGAAGCCTCTAGACTTCAAGGAGATAAGCAGCTAGTTGAGGATTGTTACAGGAGCATTCACCCTTCACAAGTTTAATGATGAGCTGCGAATCTCCCTTGACCAATAGTTGCTTGACACCATATGATAGTGCCACCTTTAGTCCATAAATGAGTGCTTCATACTCCGCCATGTTGTTGGTCGCCTTGAAGTCAAGGTGGACCATGCATTTTACCTTCTCCCCCGTTGGAGCGAGGAGAAGGACTCCGGCTCCGGCCCCCTGCTTTTGCAAGGAGTCGTCGAAGTAGAGGGTCCAGTGAGGTTCGGTGAAGATCGGAGACTTGAGTTCCGACTTCTGCTCACTAGGGCCCCCAGGGTTTGATGAAGAGGAAGTCCATTCCGCCACGAAGTCTGCCAATGCTTGACTCTTGATCGCCTGTCGTGGGATGAATTCAAGATCGAATTCGGCCAATTCCGCTGCCCACTTTGCAATGTTCCCAGTAGAGTTGGGATTATGCAAGATCGCACGCAGTGGGTAAGAGGTCACCACTGAGAGCTTGTGAGCTTGGAAGTAATGGCGAAGCTTCCTGGAGGCGATGAGAACTGCATAGAGCAGCTTGTGCACCTCTAGGTATCGAGTCTTGGCATCATGTAGTACTTCGCTGATGAAGTACACTGGGCTTTGGACTGTCCGGACCCTCCCGAAGGGGCCCAAAGCTTCCTCCACATCGACTCGGACCCTCCCGGAGGGGTCCGGACCTGCTTTGGGGACCTTCGGGTCCTTGCTAGAGGAACCCGGAGCTTCTATTGGAGCGACCCGGACCCTCCCGGAGTGGTCCAAATCTTCTGGGATAACTCCCTGTTGATCCAGGTCTGGGGACTGGGACCCAAACTCACCTTCAGGAACCTCTGGACCCTCCCGGAGGGGTCTGGATTCCTGAGCTTTTGATGGTTCTGGTCTCTCCGTGACCAGGACCATGCTGATAACCTCGTCGGTTGCTGAAATGTAAAGCAGTAAGGGCTCACCAGGGTTTGGAGCTACCAAGGTTGGTAGAGTGGTGAGGAGCTGCTTTAGCTCCTAGAACGCCTTTTTTGCTTCTTCAGACCATTGAAATGGTTTGGACTTCCTCAATAGCTTAAAGAAGGGTAGCGCCCATTCCGCCAGTCTTGAGATGACCCAGCTGAGAGCGGCTAGACATCCAGTCAGTTTCTGGACATCTTTTATGCGGGCTGGTGGCCGCATATCTTCTATGGCTTTAATCTTCGCCGGATTTGCTTCTATGCCCTGGTGGTTTACCAGGAAACCAAGAAGCTTTCCGAAGCTAACCCTGAAGGCGCACTTGTCTGGGTTCAGCTTCGTGCGGGTGACTCGCAGCTTGTCGAAGACAACTTGCAAGGTGTCAAGGAGTGACTCCTTGTCCTCGATCTTGACGATGATGTCATCAACATACACTTCCACTACGTCTCTGATGAGCTCTCAAAAGGTTTTGTACATAGCTCGTACAAATGTTGAGGCTGCATTCTTGAGACCAAATGGCATGGCAGTATAACAGTACAATCCATCTACTGTGATAAAAGAAGTATGTTCTTCATCTTCCCTAGACATTCTGATTTGATGGTACCTAGAATATGCATCTAGGAAACACAGTAATTCGCACCCGGAGGTGGAATCCACTATCTGACCTATTCTAGGTAGTGGGAATGGATCTTTTGAACATGCCTTATTTAGTGTTGTGTAGTCGATACACATCTGAAGCTTCCCTCCGGCCTTGGGTACAACGACTGGGTTTGCCAGCCATTTTGGATGGAAGACTTCTCGGATGAATCCAGCTTTGAGCAACTTCTTCACTTCTTGTCGTATGAAGTTCTATCACTCTACGGATTGCTTCCGAGGCTTCTGATATATGGGCCGAGCGTCGGGATAGATCTTCAGATTATGCTCGATCACTTCCCTAGGGATCCCAGGCATTTGTGACGGTTGTCATGCAAACACGTCGACATTAGCCCGGAGGAAAGTTATGAGCGCGAGATCATATTTGTCATTCAGACATCACGATATACGGGTGGTCTGAGCGGCATCGGAACCGATTTAGACGACTTTGACGGGGATGTCGGTGTCGCCGCTTGGTTGCACGCGAGGTGCGGAGGTTGAGCCTCGTTGACGAATGCTCGGGGATTTCGGAGCTTGCTCCTGCCTGGATTCTTCCTCTTGCTCTGTAGCAAGTGCATGAAGTTCCTCCAGAGCAATTACTCCTGCAGTACGATCTCTGCAGATCCGGAGAACGCCAGCTGGTGTTGGCATCTTCAACACCAGGTAACCATAATGAGCAGCAGCCATGAATTTGTACAAGGCGGGCCTACCCAGAATGGCGTTGAAAGGCAAGTTGATCTGAGCGACGTCAAAGATCAACTTCTTAGTGCGATAATTCTCCCGAGTCCCAAAGGTCACAGGGAGAGTAATGGCATCGAGCGGTGTTATGGTCCCCGGACCTACTCCGGAGAAAGGTCGGGAGGGGCGAAGGTTCGAAGGTCGGAGCTGAAGCTTGACAAAAGCTTCGAAGCTTATGAGGTTCAGCCCCAAACCTCCGTCCACCATTACATGGTGGAGTTGAATGTTGTTGATGGTAGGTGATACCATCAGAGGTAGCTGGCCAGCTCCGATCATGTTCTGAGAGCAGTTTGAAGCATCAAAAGTGATGGTAGTGGCCATCCACTTCCGATGAGGCTCCTCCCTGGCTGTAGGACCTACTGAGGCCATGTCCTACCGATGGTCTTGAGGACACGGCGGGAGGTGATGTCCCACGAACCACCAAAGATGGTGTTCATGGTCTTCCGACGCTCATTGTTGGAGACGTCGGAGTCGTCGTCGACGGAGGTGTAAACAGCCTTCGGGACCTTTTTAGGGTCCTGGAAGCCTAACTCCTCTTCAGCCAGAGCTTCGTCGACCTTCTTTTTTCCTTCCCTCCGATGGAAAGGAACTTCTTCCCGGTGCTTGTTGTAGCGCTCGACAAGGTTTTGGACCTCTCGGCAGTCCTCCAAGTTGTGGCCGTTCGACTTGTGGATAGGACACCACATTTTGGAGTTGCCACCGTCTTCAGATGACGGCCGAGGTCGTTTCTCGGGGCGTGGCCCCCGGCCACCCGGAGCTGCTGCAGCTGCAGCAGTGGATGTGCCGGCAGACGGCTTTTTCTTGCCGTTGGACTTTTTCTTCTTTTTGCCACTCCCGGAGGTAGTGGCTTCGCCTTTGGAGGATTTTTTGCCATCCTCCGGAGGTGGTTTGGAGTGCATCTCATGGCCCTCCGCAGGTTTGGCACACTTGTCTTCCAAGCTGAAGAGCTCCGTGACGCTGGTGATCTCCTTGACCGCCATCTTCTCCAGCATCTTCTTATCTTGCACGCCCTATCTAAATGCCACCATAACAGAAGCATTAGAGATAGAAGGAATGGTGTTTCATACCTGGGAGAACCTCTGGATGAATGAGCGCAGGGATCCTCCCCCCTTCTGCACGACTGCAAAAAGGTCGAGTTCGGTGCTTGGGTGGGTGTATGAACTCCCGAGATTGGCGGTGAACTGTTGGCACAATTCCTCCCAACTATTGATAGAGTTGTGAGGGAGGCTCATGAACCAGGACCTGGCGGTCCCAGTCAAAGCCACTGGGAAGTAGTTGGCCATTACAGCCTCGTTACCTCTGGCCGCAAGAATTGCGGTGGTGTAAATTTGGAGAAACTCAGCTGGATTAACAGTCCCGTCAAATTTCTCTGACAGGTGTGGCCGAAACTTTTGTGGCCATCTGACCATGCATAGGTGCATGGCCAGTGCAGAACAGCCTCCTCCTACTCCCTCTGGAGCAGGGCTATCTCGAGCCTCTCGCCTTTCGCGAGCACGCTCGATATAGACACAACCATCCTGTTGACGGTAACGGCGATCAAGCTCCGCCCGGAGGTCATGAGTTGACAGCTTGGTTACCGTATGATTATGTCGCACCCCAGAAGGTAGCAATGTAACTTTTTGTGACGCAGCACGCCTCCTATTCTGGGAAGCATGCGGACCAAGTCTGCCAGACAAGGTCCGGCGCTGCGATGGGGCCTGCCCCGAAGGAGGAGGACCTTGGTTGCTGATGCGGTCGGCTGCTGCTGCAACCAGATTTTCCACATCAGCCCTCCACTGCTCCATTGCACCATGGGATGCACCTGGAGTTGGTGGACCTTTGAGGAGAGCACGCGCTGCATGAAGAGCGTGTTCGGGGTTGTTGTTATTCGCCGATGCGGTGACCGACGCTGATGCACCGTCATGTTGCTCAGCTTGACATGCTGGTGCAGGTAGTGGCGGTGGAGGCACGACTCCTGCTGGAGCCACGGCACCTGCCGGTTGCTGCATGTTGGAGGGATTGCCTCCAGCGGGTTGAATAGAAGGGTTGCCGTTGGATGATCCAGCAGCTGAGTTCACCATACTCGAAATATCGGGCGCCCCTAACTGGCGCGCCAACTATCGGTACTTGGATCCGGTAGATCTCCCGACACTACCTTTAGTAGATCGAGGAGTTGTAGTTCGGTAATGGGCGCGCAGAGATTCAAGAAGGTGAAAGACACGTGTACACAGAGATTTACGTGGTTTGGGCCGCCTGAGCGTAATACCCTACTCCACGGGGTGTGTTGGTGATGTATTAAGCTTGTGAGTCAGAAGAAGCTCGTCTTTCTCAGGGTGTTCAGTCGTGGTCTGAGACCGTCCCCTGTGTATGGTCAACCAGTCCTTTTGTAGTACAAGGACTGGTCGTTACAATGTTAGCCTGGCCCGACAGGTGGCCCCGGCGGTTACACATGCTTGACACACAATAAATGAGGTTAATTACCCTTAATAGCCTGGTAACGAGCCTTAACTGTGCCGTTACCAGTATTAAGGGCCATCCGATCGTGTGTCATTAATATGGTATTAATGACACTTAATTGGGTCTTGAAGTCTTCGATTGCTCCTTGATGGTACGGAGCTATTGGGGGGTCCACCAGCCTGATTGTTGAAGCTGAAGGTCCGGCGGTGCCATGTGGCAGCTCAGGAGCTTACCGTCGTGGACGGGTAGTTCTGGTGCTGTTGGACACGTGTCAGTACTGGAGCTTCCCTCTGTCTGGGGTTAGGTCCGGGGGTGCCATACTGGTATTCCGACCGGAGCTTCCTATGTGTGGGTGATAGCTCCGGTCTTGTGATACACGTGGTGGCCCTGGGACTAACCATGTCGGGGAAGCAGGTCCGACTACGCCTGGCATGTGGGGCCTTCAAAGGTCTTCAAATCTGGTAGATGGAGTTTCCTTGTGATCTTTGCGATCCAAAGGGGTATCCGGTACGGAGGGTACCGACAGCCGCCATCTTCAGATGAAGGTCAAGGTCGTTTCTCGGGGCGAGGCCCCCGACCACCCGGAGCTGCAGCAGTAGGTGTGCCAGCCGATGGCTTTTTCTGGCCGTTGGACTTTTTCTTCTTTTTGCCTCTCCCGGAGGTAGTGGCTTCGCCCTTGGAGGATTTTTTGTTATCATCCGGAGGTGGTTTGGAGTGCATTTTGCGGCCCTCCGCAGCTTTGGCACACTTGTCTGCCAAGCTGAAGAGCTCCGTGACGCTGGTGATCTCCTTGATCGCCAGCTTCTCCATCATCTTCTTGTCTCGTACGCCCTGTCTAAATGCCACAATAACAGAGGCGCTAGAGATAGAAGGAATAGTGTTTCGTACCTGGGAGAACCTCTGGATGAAGGAACGCAAAGATTCTCCCCCCTTCTGCGTTACAGCAAAATGGTCCAGTTCGGTGCCTGGTTAGGTGTATGAACTCCCGAAATTGGCGGTGAACTGTTGGCACAATTCCGCCCAACTATTGATGGAGTTGGGCGGGAGGCTCATGAACCAGGACCTGGCGGTCCCAGTTAAAGCCACGGGGAAGTAGTTGGCCATTACGGCCTCGTTACCTCCGGCTGCAAGGATTACAATGGAGTAAATCTGGAGAAACTCATTGGGATTGATAGTCCCGTCAAATTTCTCCGGCAGGTGAGGCCAGAACTTTTGTGGCCATCTGACCAAGCGTAGGTGCATGGCCAGGGCAGAACAGCCTCCTCGTGCTCCCTCGAGAGCAGGACTATCTCGAGCCTCTCTCCTTTCGCGAGCGCACTCGATATGGACGCGGCCGTCCTGCTGACCGTAACAGTGATCAAGCTCCGCCCAGAGGTCATGAGTTGAAAGCCTGGTTACTGTATGGGTGCATCGCGCACCGACAGGCAACGACGTCACTTGTTGAGACGCAGCACGCCTCCTATTTTGGGAAGCGTGCGAACCAAGTCTGCCCGACAAAGTCTGACGCTGTGATGGGGCCCGCCCCGAGGGGGGAGGACCTTGGTTGCTGACGCGATCGGCTGCTGCTGCAACCAGATGTTCCACATCAGCCCTCCATTGCTCCATTGCACCCTGGGATGCACCCGGAGGTGGTGGGCGTTGGAGGAGAGCACGTGCTACATGGAGCTCGTGTTCAGGATTGTTGTTATTCGCCGACGCCGTGACCGACGCAGATGCTCCGTCCCGTTGTCCAGCTTGATTTGCTGGTGCAGACGATGGCGGCTGAGGCTTGACTCCTGCTGGAGCCGCAGCACCTGCTGGTTGTTGCATGTTGGAAGGATTGCCTCCAGCAGGTTGCGCAGCGGGGTTGCCGTTGGACGATCCAGCAGCTGAGTTCACCATTCTTGAAATCTCGGGCACCCCCAACCTGGCGCGCCAACTGTTGGAGTGTTTTTCCGGCAATTCTCCCGATACTACCGTTGGTAGCTCAAGGAGTTGTAGTTCCGTATTGGGTGCGCAGAGATTCCAAAGATTATGGCAAATGACACAAGGATTTACGTGGTTCGGGCCGCTTGAGCGTAATACCCTACTCCACGGGGTGTGTAGCTGTTGTATTAAGCATCTAAGAGTGTCAGAGTGTGTCTGAGCGCTTGAGGGCGTGAGAGAGTCTCCTTTGTGTATCATCGACCAGTCCTTTTATAGTTCAAGGACTGGTCATTACACAGTTAGCCTGGCCCGACATGTGTCCCTAGCAGTTACTAATGTTTAATACACAATTAATGAGCCTAATTGCCCTTAATAGAGTGGTAATGGGCCTAGACAATGCTGTTACGGGTATTAAGGGCCCTTCGATCGTGTGTCATTAAGACGGTATTAATGACACTTAACCAGGTCTTGAAGTCTTGGATTACTCCTTGAAGGTCCGAGCTGTTGGGGGTCCTCCAGTCGGCTTGTTGAAGTTGAAGGTTCAGTGGTTGGACATGTCGCGGCTTCAAAGCTATTCGTCTAGGACGGGTAGGTCCGGTGCAGATGTACACGTGTCGATACTGGAGCTTCCTTCTATCGGAGGTTAGCTCCGGGGGTGCCGCACAAGCGTTTAGCCCGGTGCTATCCCATGTGTGGGGTATAGCTCCGGCTGCGGTGTACACGTGGCAGTACTGGAGCTAACCATAGATGGGAGGCATGTCCAGTCTTGTATGACATGTGGGGCCTTCGCAAGTCTTCAACTCAGATAGGTGAAGTCCCGTGGGTCTTTTTGTTGTCCCAAGGGGTATACGGTACGCAGGATACCGACATACACGCATTACCTTTACAAATAACCTAGTTTGACATGTGCTCAGAGAAATTGTGCATGTAGGTGATTATACACAAAAATGAGTTTATTGCATGTCCACATGGTGAAGAAACATATTCTGGCCAATCACACGCCACCACATGGCCTCCCACGGATCCAATGGGCCGCATGCAGACTGGTTGTCGACGGTCGTTATATACCAATTTTGACCATCAGTATAACTCAATTATGTGAAGGAATAAATATTTCTTACACAAATCATAGTTAGATTGAACATAATTCCACTTGTACTTGGAGAAATAGTGCATGCAAGAGTTTTTATGCAGAAATGATGGAGAATGAGGGGAGCTATCCCAAAAGGACCACCCCAGCCAATCACGCAACTACACATGGCACCACATTGATCCATGACTTATTTCCACGTGTATCCGAGGAGATCCAACGATATATCACCCGGGAAGGGGATAAGGGTCCACCTAGAAGTCACCCCAAGGAAGCACACCCAAAGGGGGGGCTAGGACCAGGTCCTGGTCGGCTGACTTGGCTCTGGCACCAAACCCGGTCTTCCTACATGTGTTGGCTCCTCATGGCTCCTTGAAGGCGGTGAAGACTGATTCACGCACTAATTGTGGTGAGAACTGCCTCTACTCTGTGTATAAATAGGGCAGGTCTCTCACTTCTCACACACACCACATAAGCATTCTCTCTTGTATTACACTAGTAGTCTTAGTCCCTTAGTGGAGGTTAGGCTCTAGAGATGAGCCTCTAGTCCCAAATCCAAATTGGCAAAGTTATGGCTCATGTATCTTTTATTGTATTTGTGACATTATGCTTTATATTAATATTATTAGTCTTTACTTATTCATATACTTAGATAAAGCGTTTCTTGTTTGGTTGTGGAGTCCATGCATGTGATAGGTGTAGATGTTATTATGGTCTAGTCATAATTTTCATATCTTGTTATCATGAACATCATACACCATCAATATAGTCTAATTAGGTGTCAATATGAATATGTTAGTGCTTAGTCCCAACTTTGGTTCAACGATGTTTTGGTTAGTCATCGCCTTAAAAAGATAATTGTACCATGGTTCTTAAGGTATTTACTTAACATGTAAGCGTGATGCTTAGATAGTTAAGTAGTGTTGGATGTCTCATAGACCCACGGTGTCGATACCTTGTAGACCGTGTACCCTCGCATACAAGGAAGAAAAGATATTGGGTCCCACCTCCCAAGAGGGAAGGTAACTAGAGGCTACCACGTGGTTCATGATGTTGGACCCCGCCTACCCGCTGAGGAGCGCTCTAACACAGCCACATGACCTGCAACTCTAGATCCAGCCTCCCTGCCGAGGAGGGCTCCGGTGCTGCCATGTGTCCCATAGTTCTGGACCCCGCTTCCCCACTGAGGAGGGCTCTGGTGTTGCCACGTGTCCCGCAGTAAAGGAAGGCAACGTGTGCACTCAAGACCACATTAACCCGCCTTCAAGACAACATCAGTGCATCATAAAGACCGCATTAGCACGCCTTCAGGACGGCATAAGTGCGCCTTCAAGACATATTACCGCGCTATCAATACCCATTATCATGTCATCAAGACCACATTAATACGTTATCAGGACCCATTAACGTGCCTTCAAGACCACATTAATGCCACATGTCAATCCCCAGTCAAAATGAAAGCTGCCGTCCCTTGACAAATAAAAGGACCGAGCAGCCACCCTGACAGAGGGAGGGCCAACTTCCGCTTACTGAGGTGGAACTCACCACGTGCTCAGACATAGAGCATACGCTCACCACAGCAATATAACTCTCTCTCTCTCTCTCGTGGATGTAGGGTATTATGCCTACTGGCAGCCCGAACCACATAAATTCCCGGTGTTCACTCGTGTTTATCTAGCTCGTAGTTATAGGAAATTCGCCCCTCCTAAAAAAGAACCTCTGTGGAACGCTTCATAATGGTACCGGGGGAAGTATCGTTGCTACACTTCGACATTTGGCGCGCCAGGTAGGGGGCACTTTTTGGATCTATGAGCCTCACCACGATGGTGAATCCTCAGTCCATCACCGGCTCCTCTCGACCCTCCCGGCATGAAGGGAACAATGACGACAGCGACACTTCTCGCTCCATAGAGGGTTGACACGGCGGACACATGGTCACGGTTCCGATGGCTACAGCTGTCACCACGTGACGACTTTCTACTGCCACCGCAACAATGACACCACCATTGGGAGGTTCAAAGTGTATAAGTCCGCTTAGCCTGGTCTTGCACCCTAAGCTTGTACACTTTGCCTCATGGCTACTTCCACCAAGATACAACGACTCTCTGCCGCCACGGCAACAATGACACCACCAGGTACTTGTGACATATCTGGTGTCCTTGGTTATTTTCTTGCTCGGAGTCCCATGGCGTTGAACGGTCACTCCCATGAAAAGCTAATGCCAATAGAGGGTCCGGAGTGCGCTGTCTGCTTAGCTTGGTCCTACACCCTAAGTATGCACTCTACCTTTCCAATGCTGCGGCTGAGTACTAGGGGCTGAGCATCTCCCAAAAGACTAAAGTTTGCGGGAGGTCAAGAGTGTGCAGACTGCTTAGCCTGGTCTTGCACCCTAAGCCTGTTCCTTGTGACCCTAAGCCAGGACACTCTCCCTCCCCAGTACTTTGGTCTAGTACCAAGGACTGAAAGGCACATGCTCCTGGGCGAAGCAATAACCATAATCCAGATATTGTCACCATGTTTATATAGTTATGATTCAATATTATGCATATTGTTCCCTCTTCCTTCTGTTACATCTTTCTGTTTGCCCATACTAGGAATGGTGCTATCCTGCTGCAAACGGGCAACCCGTACTTGTGATGTGTCTTGGTATTCTTGGTAGTTTTCTCATTTGGGATATCATGCTCGCTAAATGGCCTAGTTGCCTGAAAAACCAATGCTAATGTAAGGTCCCGAGTGTGTTGTCTGCTTAGCTGGGTCCTGCACCTTAAGTATACACACTCTACCATTCTTGCATTGCAGCAAATTACGGCGGGTCCGGACAGCACATGCTCCTGAGCAAGGTAGCAACCAGTACCCGAGTACTGTTGCATTGAATTACTTAGGCCCCATAACCCGGCTAAGGACTTTAAACGACAACAAAACTAAGAGCGGAAAGATTGTAACCGGTGAGCTGTATTGCTCTTTCTACCATCACTCTTGTGCAGGTCCTAGTTCACCCTTCTTCGAACTTTGCTGTCGGACCTCAAGCTCCGACATCGGCACCTCCCAGGGGGCACGCCGTAGATGTTTTTAGCGTTGATAATAGTGGACCACTAATGGTACCCTACATATCGGGTAGTGCTACATACAAGGAAGAAAAGACGTTGGATCCCACCTCCCAAGATGGGAGGTACCCAGATGCTACCACGGGCTTCGCGAGGCCGAACCCCGCCTCCCCGCTGAGGAGGGCTCCGGCACAGCCACATGACCTACAGCTCCGAACCCGATGTCCCTGCTGAGGAAGGCTCTAGTGCTACCATGTGTCCCATGGTTCCGGACCCCGCTTCCTCGCTGAGGAGGGCTCTGATGTTGCCACTTGTCCCGTGGTAAAGGAAGGCACATGTGCACTTAAGACACAATTAACGCGCCTTCAAGACAGCATTATTGTGTCATGAAGACCGCATTAGCACGCCCTCAGGATGGTATTAGTGCGCCTTCAAGACACATTACCGCGCTACGAAGAGCGATTAATGTGTCATCAAGACTATGTTAATATGTTTTCAAGACCCATTAACATGCCTTCAAGACCAGGTTAATGCACTTTCAAGACCAGCTAACCCGGGGCCACCTGTTGAGCCCCAATCATAATGTAAGGTGCCAGCCTTGGAATATAAAAGGACCAAGCAACCACCAAAGGAGGAGGGCTGACTTACGCTTATTGAGGCGAAACTCACCACGCGCTCAAACATAGAGCATAAGCTCTCAATAGCAATACAACTCTCTCCTGTGGACATATGGTATTATGGCTCCTAGCGGCCCGAACTACGTAAATTGCCGATGTTCACCCGTGTTCATCTAGCTTGTAGCTCCAGGAAATTTGCCCCACCTAAAAAAGAACCTACGTGGGCTGCTTCATAATGGTACCAAGGGAGGTGTCGTTGCTACACTTCGACATTTAGCACCCCAGGAAGGGGGAACTTTTTTTGATCTACGAGCCTCACCAAGATGGTGAACCCTCATTCCATCACCGGCTCCTTTCGACCCCCCCCCCCCCCCGCCATAAAGGGAACAAGGACGACAACGCCGCTTCCCGCTCTATAGCGGGCTTACGTGACGGGCAGATGGTCACAGTTTCGATGGCTACAGCTGTCACCACACGACGACTTTCTACCGCCGTCGAAGTGTTAATGCGACACTTCCCCCGGATCTGCTAAGGAGCAGCCCGTGTAGGTTCTTTGATCGGCAGGGCTTAGTTCTAGATCTAGTGATCGCGTGCATGACAGTATGAGACGGTGGTTTTTACGTGGGTTGGGCCGCAAGAGCGTAACACCCTACTCCACGGTGAGGTTGTATTGCTGGGGTGTGTGTGTGTGTGTGTGTGTGTCTGTGTGTGTGTGTGTGTGTGTGTGTGTGTGTGTGTGTGAATGTGTAGATTGGTTGTCCTTTGTAACAGTGGCGGTCTGGTCCTTTTATAAACAAGGCTAGACACCTTACAAGTGGTGTCCGGGGCCCAACAGGTGGCCCCGGAGTGATCTTATCCTAAAGATCTAAGGCTTCTTGCATAAGCTTCCTTTGACCGCGGCTTGAAGACTCGCCGTCTTGCTGCCTCAGTCGTCAGTGGCCCATGCATAGTCGTTGATGAAGGCATGGAATGTCCCATCCATTTGTCTCTGGCGCCGTAAGCTACCCACTTGGCGGAGTGGTACGTGACAGCAGGCATGAGCCGCGTCACGCGCCTGGGGAAGACGCGAGTATTCAATGCGTAATCTAGACAAAGGTGCACCACCATCTTAACTCCCACAACCCACCGCCCAAGGCATGTCGTAGGGTACGTGGCAGCTCGGGAGCTAGCCTCTTCTAGGGAGGCCGGGTCCCGACCTGCTGACCACGTGGCAGCCCCGAAGCTCGCTCCTGAGTAGAGCGAGGGTTCTAGGGCCGCAGGACACGTGAAAGTGCCGGAGCCCACCTCTTTGGGGAGGTGGCCTGTCTGTTGTCTCCAGCCACGTGGCAGCTCCAGAGCCCTCTCCCAATAAGGGAGCGGGATTCCGTCCTGCTAGACACGTGGCCGCTTGGGAGCTCATCCCTGAGGGGGAGTTGGAATCCTCCTTGAGGTTCATGTGGTACTACGGACCCCATATCTGAGGTAGAGGCGTCCGGGCCTTCTGGACACGTGGCGTCTTCGGACCACGCATTGGCTGGAAGGTAAGACCCTAGGGTAACTTTAGCCTGTGCGCGAGGGTACCCGGTATGTCAGGTACTGATAGTGGCCCCTGGGTCCACCCTGGGGGGACGTGATAGGCCCGAGGGTGGAGCCCTATCCCTTCTTTCCCACGTTGTCTTTAGATTTTTTTCTGATCAGCTGAAGCGGTGTGCGCCTCTTCCATCGTGGACACGGGTCCCTCTCTGGTTGAGGGCTCGTGGCAACGGGATCTTTGCTTGCTGCAACTTCTTTAGTGTGATGGTTCCCAATGCAGTTGCTGCGCTTCTGCTGCTTCCGCTCCGGCCTTTATGGGGATTGCCGGGTTGCCCTCTCGGGTCGAAGCCCCCTCGGGCCAATCTCATTGACAGGGGACCTGGACCCCGTTGTCAGAGACGCTAAGGGTTGAGGAGCAGGTTTCGGTCCTGAGCGATTTTCTTAGTGCGCTCAAACACCGACAGGGTGTTAAAAGGAAACCTTTGTGGGCAAATGTATTTCTTCCTTATGCACACCCCAACGTTTGAGCCTTCGTCTTCCTCCTTGAGCACCCACTCTCTCCCCACCTAAGAGGTTCTTGACTCTTGCTCCAATGGACTCAGCTTTGACACCTTCATGCATAGAGGACGTAGCACCTGTGAGGCAGCAATTTGGCTGGGAGGACGAGGAGCGGCGGGATTTGGTACATCCTGGCCCCCTGCTGTAACACCCTCATTTTCATGCATCATGCCCTACATACATTCATATACATGTCTAACATTAACCCACAACAAGAGGAACGAGTTTAAAATTGATTCGGAGCATTTAAAATTGATTTGGAACAAAACCGCACTTAAAATGCAGGAAAGTGTGGACTAGTCCGATTTTACTGAGGACTTGTCCGATTTCTCTCTGACTAAAATCATACTTGTCCATTTTTGCTGCGGACTAGTCCGATTTTGGCTCTGGAAACTTTCGGACTTGTCCGATTTTGTGCGGACTAGTCCGATATTCCAAGAATCCTTGAAAATTAGCAAAGTCCTTGGACTTTTCCGGACTAGTCTGGTGTTCCAGCGGACTTGTGTGTTTTCCTCTCTATTTAAAGTCGGACTTGTCCAATGTTTTGCCAGACTTGTCCGATTTTCTCTCTGGACGACTTCGGACTAGTCCGGTCCTTTCCATACTTGTCCGATATTTCGCGACTCCGAGTTGATCTTTTGTTTTACAACTTGTTTCTTGGGTTTCCTGTTAAGTGGGCCTAGGAACATCGTGCCTAACTCTTTTAGAGCCCATGAGGGACTCTAAACCGGCCTCTACTCATCCCAAACCCGAAATCCATCTAACCCTAGCCTCCACCTCTATATAAACAACCCCACCCCTTGGATTGACATCTATTTGCCACTTTTCCACCCATCCAAACCCTAGTTCGTGGGGATCCACCATCAAGGAGGGAGGAGAAAATCCCAAGCAAGAAGAAGAAGAGGAGGAAACGAAAGAGGATCAAGATCTCCACCAAGTTTCGTTCTTCATCACCAATTCATCGCCAACCCTAGATCATCAAGATCCAAGTGTTACCTCCAAGTTTCTTGATTCATTGGAGTCCTAAACACCTGGTATACCTTCTATTATCTTTTCCTTACGAGAATTCAACCCCTAATCTCCGATTTCACGTCGATCTAGAAAACCCTAATTTGCTGATCTCGCAGAGTGCGGACTTGTCCGGTCCCTAGCGGACTAGTCCGATCTTTCTAGTTAAGTTGTGTTGAATTAATTCTAAAATTTGATCTAATCGACTCCAAACCTGTATAAACTTGTTAAAAGCTATTAGAACTAGTTAGTTATCATTAAAAGCAATCAATTAACAAGTTCTACCTTGCATTTGCATTAATCATGCATGTCATGTCATATTGAGTAATATTTGTGCACTCTTTGATTGTGTTTCTTGTCTTGTATGTTTATTGTGCGGATTAGACGGATTTGCGCTAGAAAGTGCCGCGGAGGATCTACAGCACCAAGAGTTTGAAGGCTTTGATCCTAATCAATAGCAAGAGCAAGGCAAGTGTCCTTGAAGCATATTGATCCTGTTTTTAAATAAATGTTTTGTTTGTAAATTGCATGCTTGTGTCAATTTGATGGGAATCCTATGATAGGAAGTTTACTAGAATTGTTTAACCACCCTTGTCACCTTGAATATATGGTAGAGAGTCGGGAAGGGCTTTTTACCTTTTGCTTCGCTAAATTAACTGGGATGGGAAAATAACACTACAAATTTAATTATGTATTAATGATATTCTGGTTGATGTGAACTGGTCAATACGGTTTGGTAATGGGTGATCTAAGCAAGCCTGGTATGTGGATGGGTTGGACGATATAGTGGTTTGCTTGCTTTAGATCTAAGGACTGGTTCATGCGAGAATAAGCCAGGACTACAGTGCCACCACGAGGCCAAGTATGGGTGTGGCGTAGCTGATTAATTAGGGCTTTGCCAGTTCTATTTGGACCATTAAGGATGCTCGGGGAAGGGGTAGTCGGATTTGGTTTGTTGATGATTGGTGGGACTACCCTGGGATCCGAATGGCTCAAGAGGGGGCCCTTGGTTGAAGATGTGCTCTGCGGGAGACATCGCCACCGATGAAACCTCAGTGGGGTCTAAATAGGCTAATAATCCCTTTGTAAAGGCTATTTTGTGATCTCTTGGCCATACACAAAAGGAAGTGTAATTGGCATAAGGGAGGTTCCTTAGTCACCGACGGGTGATGAAATCATGAACACGTGGGTAAAGTGATACAAACTCTGCAGAGTCTAATAAAACTATCATGATAGCCGTGCTCCCGGTTATGAGCACCTGGACAACTTCCATGATTAGAGGGAACTCAGTAATGGGATGGTTTTTTGGGGATGGTTATGGCTATGGTTATGGTAATGGTTACATCTGGTTATGGATTTATTTCTGGTATTGAATATGGTTATTGGCAAATGGTGAAATCTGGAATTATTGGTGAGGATGGTGAATTGTGGACTGGTATTATGGTATTACTTATGATTATGATGTGTTTATTTCGCATACATGTAATATATTGCTTTTCAAATGTTTTAATGTACTTTTCAGCACTTTGCCATTATTATTGTCGTCATTTGAATCAGCCACATGTCATACTTTCCACACTTGCTGAGTACGACATGTACTCACTCTTGCGATTCCCCCCAACAGTTGCAGGTCAGGATTAGGAGTTTAATGGCGATAATGCGGAGTTCTAGGCCATGTCTACCATCAGCTTTGCCTATGGTGTTATTGGAGCTGTGCTATCCCTTATGCTTAGTTTGCTTAGTTGCTTAATTAGTTTATTTCCGCTGCATTAGTTGAACTTGTCATTAATATTCATTAGAGTTTGTATTCGAGGATAATATGGTTTGTGTAATAAAATTTGGTTAATTAATCTTGTTTTGTGGTAATTTTCTATATACTCTTTTGTGATTGCACTCGTGTATGTGTGATGAACATCCTGGGCACACATATGCGTTCGCTTGGTTCATTTTTCGGAACCGAGCGTCACAGATTAGTATCAGAGCCACAAGTTGACCGTAGGATGCAACCTAGATAGAATGGACACTTTAGAGCACATAGGAGCACTCAGGAATCGATGTGTTTTTGCTTGGAGTGTTGTTTGCTATATATATTGCTTGCTTGTGTGCTTAATAGAGGATTTTGTGGTGCTTTAGCATTGCCATGTCCACCTAGGCTAGTGTAGCTAGCTGTTTAGTTTCATGTCCCTTGATGCATATTGTTGGGGACGTTCTCTAATTCTTACCTATTGCTTTTCTTCAGATGGTAAGGACTCGTAACCAGAGGGATGGCAATGGTGAGGAGGAGAATAATGGAGTGCCTCAGAACAACATTGTACAAGGATCTACTCAGGGAGCTATCCACATTGAGCAGCTATTGGCTATGCAAAACCAGCTCATGCAGACCATGATACAAACTATAAGACAGCTGCAGGCTGGCAACATCAACAATCAGCCCCACATGCCTCCACTGCCACCCTCGCCTCCTCATAACCGATTGGGAGAGTTTATGAGGACTAGGCCACCAACCTTTGCTCAAGCCGCTGACCCTATGGATGCGGATGATTGGCTCAAGTCTGTGGAGAAGAAACTTGCTATTGTCCAATGCAGTGACCGGGAGAAGGTGCTATTTGCTTCTCATCAACTCGTTGGAGCAGCTGCGGAATGGTGGGATGCTTATTGCAATGCTCATGAGAATCAAGAGAGGATTACCTGGGTGGAATTCAAGGAGAGCTTCTGTTCTTATTATGTGCCGGAGGGTGTTATGATCTTGAAGAGGCAAGAATTTGAGAATTTAAGGCAAGGAAGATCAAGCGTGAGTGAGTATCTCAACAAGTTCACTCAACTCTCAAGGTATGCGCCTGAGGATGTTAGTTGGGACATGTGACGCCCGGTTCCGAAAAATAAACCAAGCTAACGCATATGTGTGCCCAGGATGTTCATCACACATACACGAGTGCAAGCACAAACGATATACAGAAAATTACCACAGAATAAGATTAATTAACCAAATTTTATTACACAAACCATATTATCCTCGAATACAAACTCTAATGAATATTAAAGACAAGTTCAACTAATGCAGCGGAAATAAACTAATTAAGCAACTAAGCAAACTAAGCATAAGGGATAGTGCAGCACCAATCGACACCACAGGCAAAGCTGACGGTAGACACGGCCTAGAACTCTGCATTATCGCCATTAAACTCCCAATCCTGACCTGCAACTGTTGGGTGGGGGACTGCAAGAGTGAGTACGTGTCGTACTCAGCAAGTGTGGAAAGTATGACATGTGGCTGATTCAAATGACGACAATAATAATGTCAAAGTGCTAAAAAGTATATTAAAACATTTGAAAAGCAATATATTACATGTATGCTAAATAAACCCATCATAATCATAAGTAATACCATAATACCAGTCCACAATTAACCATACTCACCAATAATTCCAGATTTCACCATTTGCCAATAACCATATTCAATACCAGAAATAAATCCATAACCATTCATAACCATTACCAAACCATAACCATACCCATCCCCAAAAAAACCATCCCATTACCGAGTTCCCTCTAATCATGGAAGTTGTCCAGGTGCTCATAACCGGGAGCACGGCTATCATGATAGTTTTATTAGACTCTGCAGAGTTTGTACCACTTTAACCACGTGTTTGTGATTTCATCACCCGTCGGCGACTAGAGAACCTCCCTCATGCCAATTACACTTCCTTTGGTGTATGGCCAAGAGATCACAAAATAGCCTTTACAAAGGGATTACAAGCCTATTTAGACCCCACTGAGGTTTCACCGGTGGCGATGCCTCCAACTGAGCACATCTTCAACCAAGGGCCCCCTCTTGAGCCATTCGGATCCCAGGGTAGTCACACCAATCATCAACAAACCCAATCCGACTATGTGACGCCCGGTTCCGAAAATGAACCAAGCTAACGCATATGTGTGCCCAGGATGTTCAACACACATACACGAGTGATTCACAAATGATAAACAGATAATTATCACAGCTCAAATTATTAAATAAGTACTCTTATTACATAATTCATTATATCCTCGAATACAAGCTCTAATAGATATTAATGACAAGTTTGAACTAATGCAGCGGAAATAAACTAATAAGCAACTAAGAAAAAGGGATAGTGCAGCTCCATGCAACACCACAGGCAAAGCTGACGGTAGACACGGCCTAGAACTCCGCATTATCACCATTAAACTCACAATCCTGACCTGCAACTGTTGGGGGGGGGGATTGCAAGAGTGAGTACATGTCGTACTCAGCAAGTGTGGAAAGTATGACATGTGGCTGATTCAAATGACGACAATAATAATGGCTAAGTGCTGAAAAGTACAGTAAAACATTTGGAAAAGTAATGTATCATATTTATGTGAAGTGAACCCATCATAAACCATGTAACCATAATAATACCAGTCCATAATTCACTATTACCCATAACCATAATCAATGTCATAAACCATAATTCCATCCGTAACCATAGCCATAATCATAATATCAACCATAACCATTACCAAACCATAACCATCCCAAATCACAATTTCCCTCTAATCATGTAGGTCATCCAGGCGCTCATAACCGGGAGCACGGCTATCATGATATTTTAATAGACTCTGCAGAGTTTGTACCACTTTACCCATGTGTTTGTGATTTCATCACCCGTCGGCGACTAAAGAAACCTCTCTTATGCCAATTACACTTCCTTTGGTGTATGGCCAAGAGATCACAAAATAGCCTTTACAAAGGGATTACTAGCCTATTTAGACCCCACTGAGGTTTCACCGGTGGCGATGCATCCAACTGAGCACATCTTCAACCAAGGGCCCCCTCTTGAGCCATTCGGATCCCAGGGTAGTCCCGCCAATCATCAACAAACCCAATCCGACTACCCCTTCCCCGAGCATCCACAATGGTCCAAACAGCACTAGCAAAGCCCTAATTAATCAGCTACACCGCACCCATACTTGGCCTCGTGGTGGCACTGTAGTCCTGGCCTATTCTCGCATGAACCGGTCCTTAGATCTAAAGCAAGCAAACCACCATATCATCCAACCCATCCACATACCAGGCTTGCTTAGATCACCCATCGTATTGACCAGTTCACATTAACCAGAATATCATTGATGCATAATTAAATGTGTAGTGTTGTTTGCCATCCAGATTAATTAAGCGAAGCAAAAAGGTAAAAACCCTTCCCGACTTATATTCCAGGTGACAAGGGTGGTTAAACAAATCTAGTAAACCTCCTACCATAGGATTCCCATCAAATTGACACAAGCATGCAGTTTGCAAACAAAACATTTATTTTAAAAACAGGATCAATATGCTTCAAGGACACTTGCCTTGCTCCGGTGGGCAGGGTTGCTCAAGCGCTTCGAAGTCTTGATTCTGAAAATCCTCGTACACGATCTCTTGAGCACTTCACTCTACTCGTGATCACACATACAAGAATATACATACAAATCAACATGATGCACACACATTAATCAACATGCGATGATATGCATGCATGCAAAGTAGAATAATTGATTAACTACGGTTGTTTATTAATTAGATGCAACTAGTTCATACGTGTTCATATGAGTTTACGGGGGTTTTAACGAGAATTAATGCTGCTGAAAATAAAATTATGGTGCAACTAAAATCAATTTACGTCTATTAGATCTAATACGGTCGCTAAAATTTGCATAGGGAACATGGCCTACCGTAGATGTGATGGCTTCGATGATTGCGGGATGGGGACGATGCGTAGACGAAGTAGATGCGCAAGGTCCTCCAGCGGCACGACGACGGCGACGATCTTCGGTGGACGACGGCACCCTCCTCTTTTTCTTCCTCTTTTTCTCCTCTCTTTTTCTTCCTTTCTTCCCCTGGCACAGCTCCTGTTGCTTTCTCTCTATACCAGCAGCGCAGC
Source organism: Tuctoria greenei (assembly GCA_036927565.1). NCBI lineage: Eukaryota > Viridiplantae > Streptophyta > Magnoliopsida > Poales > Poaceae > Tuctoria > Tuctoria greenei. The sequence continues at coordinate 179,120,848 of JAYESD010000002.1, forward strand.
CTCTCCTCTGTTCTTTTTTTTCCTGCTGTGGCGGGGCCTTTTTTTCCTGGAGGCGGCGGCGCTTTCTGGGTGCTGGGGATTACGATGCACCTATGGCTTTTATAGGCGCCAGGGCTAGGGCCGGCGCTGGGAGTTACGCGCGGGACGCGGGAATCGCGCGTTTCGGTTGCCGGGGCCACCGGAATCGGGGCGCTGCGCGGCGGGAGTGGGGGCCACGGGGTCGGGCGCGTGAGCGCCGCATCGGGCGGGAGCGTGGCCGGGGCGCGGGAGCCAGCGGGCGTGGGTGGGACCCAGGTGGGACCGCGTGGCGGCGGGGTCCGGCGGGATTCGCGCCGCGGGACGGGCGAGTCGGAAGCGAGGCGCGGGAGCGGGGCCCAGGCGGCGTCGGTGCGGGTGGGCGAGGCCGGGTGGGGCCCGGCGGGGCAGCGCGGGAGGGGGCGTGGGATTCGGCGTGTGGGAGCGGGAATCGCGCGTGGGGGCGGAATCGCGGGCCCAGGCGCGGGCGGGCACGCATCAGGAGGGCGGCGCGCGGTTCGGGGCAGGCGGCGCGCGCGGCTGGCTGGGCCGCTCGGCCTGGCCAGCGGGGGGTTTTTTTTATAAATATGTTACTATTTATTTATTTTTTTATATTATTCATTTATTATTATTTTACTTTTTTACAGTTATTGTATATATATATTTATTATTATATAATTTATTTATATATATTTCTTTTTATATATTATTATTATTTTATATTTATTCCCTAATACATGTTTTATTATTTTCTATTTCCTCTTTTTGCTACACCATATATGTATGTTTTATCTTTTATTATCTTTCTTTTATCCTACTAATGTTTAATGCATGATCATGTATGCAATACAGGATGCGAAAATTTAGGGTGTTACAAACCTACCACCCTTAAAGTGAATCTCGCCCTCGAGATTCGATAGTGTGGAGAAAGGATGTGGGAATTCTGCCTTCAGGTCTTCCTCACGTTCCCACGTAGCTTCGGCTTCCGTATGGTGGTTCCATTGCACTTTGCACCAACGGATCCTCTTATTCCTTGTGAATCCAAAACAATGAGGTTGGCGGAGAAGTCTACCCCCCTTATTCTAAGGCTTACTTTTGGACATACTATATTTGTCCTCATCTCTCCTCCAGGAGACTTAACCAATAGAGTAAACTTCATATGAGAGATAGGTAAACTATACTTGGTGACATACTTCGATGCAATGAATGAATGCGATGCTCCAGAATCAAATAACATAGTCGCGGGGTTGGAGTTGGCGAGAAACATACCAATGACCATGTCATCCGCTTGTTGAGCATCCTCCGTAGAGACATGGTTCACGTTGCCACGAGAAAAATTCTGCTGTCCACGGCTTCCTTGTGGCTGTCCTCCATTGGGTTTTGAGTTTTGCCTCGGCGCATTGCTTCCTTGACCAAGGCCTGACTTAGGACATTGATGCGCAAAGTGTCCAGCTTCTCCACAAGTATAACACTTCTTAACTCCACCAGAATTATTGGGACGAGCTTGGTTTTGAACATTGGCTCCAGGAAAATCAGCACGAGGTGCATAAGGCATCGGAGGCCTAGGTGCTTGCATAACAGGGCGCTGCTGCACAAACTGAGTTGGGCGCGGTGCAAATCCAGGGCGTTGAGCAGGCTCAGAAGAACTGAAGTAAGGCGCATTGGGTGGTGCAAGGCGAGGGCGCACATTACTTCCTTGTTGCTGTCCTTGATATGGCGCCTTCCTCTTGATTTCTTGCTCCATCTCGCGAATCTTGTTCTCAACCACAATTGCTTTTTCCACAAGCTTCTAGAAATTGGCATAATCGCAGTTGAGTAGTTGCACTTGGATCTCATTGTTCAAGCCTCTCATGAACAAATATTGCTTCCGGCTGTCCCGAATAACATCCTCAGGCGCATATCTTGAGAGTTGAGTGAACTTATTGAGATATTCACTCACGCTTGATCTTCCTTGCCTTAAATTCTCAAATTCTTGCCTCTTCAAGAGCATAACACCTTCCGGTACATAATGAGAACGGAAACTCTCCTTGAATTCCGCCCAGGTGATCCTCTCTTGATCCTCATGAGCATTGCATAGTGAATCCCACCAATCGGCAGCTGCTCCAACGAGTTGATGAGAAGCAAATCGGACCTTCTCTCGGTCACCACATTGGACAATAGCAAGTTTCTTCTCCACGGACTTGAGCCAATCATCAGCATCCATAGGGTCAGCAGCTTGAGCAAAGGTTGGCGGCCTAGTCCTCATGAACTCTCCCTACCGGTTATGAGGAGGCGGGGGTGGCGGTGGAGGCATGTGGGGCTGATTGTTGATATTGCCAGCCTGCAGCTGTCCCATAGTTTGTATCATGGTCTGCATGAGCTGGTTCTGCATAGCTAGTAGCTTCTCGATATTGATGGCTCCATGAGCAGGTCCTTGTCCGTTGTGGTTCTGAGGTACTCTATGGTTCTCCTCCTCACCATTGACATCCCTCTGGTTGCGAGTCCTCACCATCTAAAGGAAAGCAATAGGTAAGAATTTAGAAACGTCCCCAACTATATGCATCAAGGGATATGAAGCTAACCAACTAGCTATACTAGCCTAGGTGGACATGGTAATGCTAAAGCATCCCAAAATCCTCTATTAAGCACACAAGCAAACAATATATATATATATATATATATATATATATATATATATATATATATATATATATATATATAGCAACCAGCACACCAAGCAAAAACACATCGATTCCTGAGAGTGCTCCTATGTGCTCTAAAGTGTCCATTCTATCTATACTACGTCCTACGGTCAACCTGTGGCTCTGATACCAATCTGTGACGCCCGGTTCCGAAAATGAACCAAGATAACGCATATGTGTGCCCAGGATGTTCAACACACATACACGAGTGATTCACAAATGATAAACAGATAATTACCACAACTCAAATTATTAAATAAGTACTCTTATTACATAATTCATTATATCCTCGAATACAAGCTCTAATAGATATTAATGACAAGTTTGAACTAATGCAGCGGAAATAAACTAATAAGCAACTAAGCAAAAGGGATAGCGCAGCTCCATGCAACACCACAGGCAAAGCTGACGGTAGACACGGCCTACAACTCCACATTATCACCATTAAACTCACAATCCTGACCTGCAACTGTTGGGGGGGGATTGCAAGAGTGAGTACATGTCGTACTCAGCAAGTGTGGAAAGTATGACATGTGGCTGATTCAAATGACGACAATAATAATGGCTAAGTGCTGAAAAGTATAGTAAAACATTTGGAAAAGCAATGTATCATATTTATGTGAAGTAAACCCATCATAAACCATGTAACCATAATAATACCATTCCATAATTCACTATTACCCATAACCATAGTCAATGTCATAAACCATAATTCCATCCATAACCATAGCCATAATCATAATATCAACCATAACCATTATCAAACCATAACCATCCCAAATCACAATTTCCCTCTAATCATGTAGGTCATCCAGGCGCTCATAACCGGGAGCACGGCTATCATGATAGTTTTAATAGACTCTGCAGAGTTTGTACCACTTTATCCACGTGTTTGTGATTCCATCACCCGTCGGCGACTAAAGAAACCTCTCTTATGCCAATTACACTTCCTTTGGTGTATGGCCAAGAGATCACAAAATAGCCTTTACAAAGGGATTACTAGCCTATTTAGACCCCACTGAGGTTTCACCGGTGGCGATGCCTCCAACTGAGCACATATTCAACCAAGGGCCCCCTCTTGAGCCATTCGGATCCCAGGGTAGTCCCGCCAATCATCAACAAACCCAATCCGACTACCCCTTCCCCGAGCATCCACAATGGTCCAAACAGCACTAGCAAAGCCCTAACTAATCAGCTACGCCACACCCATACTTGGCCTCGTGGTGGCACTGTAGTCCTGGCCTATTCTCGCATGAACCGGTCCTTAGATCTAAAGCAAGCAAACCACCATATCATCCAACCCATCCACATACCAGGCTTGCTTAGATCACCCATCGTATTGACCAGTTCACATTAACTAGAATATCATTGATGCATAATTAAATGTCTAGTGTTGTTTGCCATCCCAATTAATTAAGCGAAGCAAAAAGGTAAAAACCCTTCCCGACTCTCTACCATATATTCCAGGTGACAAGGGTGGTTAAACAGATCTAGTAAACCTCCTACCATAGGATTCCCATCAAATTGACACAAGCATGCAGTTTGCAAACAAAACATTTATTTTAAAAACAGGATCCATATGCTTCAAGGACACTTGCCTTGCTCCGGCGGGCAGGGTTGCTCAAGCGATTCGAAGTCTTGATTCTGAAAATCCTCGTACACGATCTCTTGAGCACTTCCCTCTACTCGTGATCACACATACAAGAATATACATACAAATCAACATGATGCACACACATTAATCAACATGCGATGATATGCATCCATGCAAAGTACAATAATTGATTAACTATGGTTGTTTATTAATTAGATGGAACTAGTTCATACGTGTTCATATGAGTTTACGGGGGTTTTAAAGAGAATTAATGCTGCTGAAAATAAAATTATGGTGCAACTAAAATCAATTTACGTCTATTAGATCTAATATGGTCGCTAAAATTCGCATCGGGAACATGGCCTACCGTAGATGCGATGGCTTCGATGATCGCGGGATGGGGACGATGCGTAGACGAAGTAGATGCGCAAGGTCCTCCGGCGGCACGACGACGGCGACGATCTCGGTGGACGATGGCACCCTCCTCTTTTTCTTCCTCTTTTTCTCCTCTTTTTTTCTTCCTTTCTTCCCCTGGCACAGCTCCTGTTGCTTTCTCTCTGTACCGGCGGCGCAGCCTCTCCTCTGTTCTTTTTTTTCCTGCTGCGGTGGGGCCTTTTTTTCCTGGAGGCGGCGGCGCTTTCTGGGTGCTGGGGATTACGATGCACCTACGGCTTTTATAGGCGCCAGGGCTAGGGCCGGCGCTGGGATTTACGCGCGGGACGCGGGAATCGCACGTTTCGGTTGCCGGGGCCGCGGGAATCGGGGCACTGTGCGGCGGGAGTGGGGGCCACGCGGTCGGGCGCGTGAGCGCCGTGTCGGGCGGGAGCGCGGCCGGGCCGCGGAAGCCAGCGGGCATGGGTGGGACCCAGGCGGGACCGCGTGGCGGCGGGGTCCGGCGGGTTTCGCGCCGCGGGACGGGCGAGTCAGGAGCGAGGCGCGGGAGCGGGGCCCAGGCGGCGTCGGTGCGGGTGGGCGAGGCCGGGTGGGGCCCGGCAGGGCAGCACGGGAGGGGGCGTGGGATTCGGCGTGTGGGAGCGGGAATCGCGCGTGGGGGCGGGAATCGCGGGGCCCAAGCGCGGGCGGGCGCGCATCGGGAGGGCGGCGCGCGGTTCGGGGCAGGCTGCGCGCGCGGCTGGCTGGGCCGCTCGGCCTGGCCAGCGGGGGTTTTTTTTTTATAAATATGTTACTATTTATTTATTTTTTATATTATTTATTTATTATTATTTTATTTTTTTACAGTTATTGTATATATATATATATATTTATTATTATATAATTTATTTATATATATTTCTTTTTATATATTATTGTTATTATTATTATTTTATATTTATTCCCTAATACATGTTTTATTATTTTCTATTTCCTCTTTTTGCTACACCATATATGTATGTTTTATCTTTTATTATCTTTCTTTTATCCTACTAATGTTTAATGCATGATCATGTATGCAATGCAGGATGCGAAAATTTAGGGTGTTACAGACTACCCCTTCCCTGAGCATCCTTAAAGGTCCAAATAGAACTGGCAAATCCCTAATTACTCAGCTACGCCGCACCCATACTTGGCCTCGTGGTGGCACTGTAGTCCTGGCTTATTCTCGCATGAACCGGTCCTTAGACAAGGGTGACAAGGGTGACAATGAGGTTGGCGTAGAAGTCTACACCCCTTATTCTAAGGCTTACTTTTGGACATACTATATTTGTCCTCATCTCTCCTCCAGGAGACTTAACCAATAGAGTAAACTTCATATGAGAGATAGGCAAACTATACTTGGCAACATACTTCGATGCAATGAATGAATGCGATGCTCCAGAATCAAATAACATAGTCGCGGGGTTGGAGTTGGCGAGAAACATACCAATGACCACGTCATCCGCTTGTTGAGCATCCTCCGTAGAGACATGGTTCACGTTGCCACGAGCGAAATTCTGCTGTCCACGGCTTCCTTGTGGCGCTCCTCCATTGGGTCTTGGGTTTTGCCTCGGTGCATTGCTTCCTTGACCAAGGCCTGACTTAGTACATTGATGCGCAAAGTGTCCAGCTTCTCCACAAGTATAACACTTCTTAACTCTACCAGAATTATTGGGACGAGCTTGGTTTTGAACATTAGCAGCAGGAAAATTAGCTCGAGGTGCATAAGGCATTGGAGGCCTAGGTGCTTGCATAACAGGGCGCTGCTGCACAAACTGAGTTGGGCGTGGTGCATAACCAGGGCGTTGAGCAGGAATAGAGGAGCTGAAATGAGGCGCATTGGGCGGCGCTGTAAGACCTATGTGTGCTGAATACATTGGCTTGTAGTGAATACACTTGGCTTTGATGATAAAAGTTTTTAATATCACCAAAACACCTTTTTATCAAGGTCCGACTCTAGCTCCGAGCTACAGCAAGGTCCGACGATAGGTCCGGCTTGCTTTGGGTAGCTCCGGTTACGTTTGATGCTAGGTCCGACTTCTTGGTAAGGTCCGACCAGCTTTGGTAAGCTCCGGATCCAGGATCTACTAGTTTTGGTAAGCTCCGGGTCTAGGATCTACTAGTTTTTGTAAGCTCCGGGTCTAGGATCTACTAGTTTTGGTAAGCTCCGGATCCAGGATCTACTAGTTTTGGTAAGCTCCGGCGCTAGGTTCTACTAGTTCTTGGTAGCTCCGGCTCAAGCTCCGGGTTGCTCTGGCAAGGTCCGGAACTTGACTGAAGTGCTTCTGCTTTTCATTTGCAATGTTTCGTACTTGCTTTACTTGTTAGGAAAGATTGCTTAGTATTCATTTGCTAAGTTTTTGGTGCATTTTGGATGATACGGCTGATATCGTTTTGCTATGCTTTGCAACATGCTTATGTGAGGTTCTCACGTAAGGTGTTGTGTTCGGAACTAACGTGAGTCAAGTCGAGGACTTGGGCTCGTATGGATTGTTTGTTTGTTCATGTGCAGGTGTTGCTTGAGTTCAAGTCATGGCTGGTGACAGGATCCATTGGACTAGTCTCAGGAGGAGATGAGGTTCCAACAACCAAGTTCGGGAGGAACTGTGGTTGAGCGGGTCAGGAGGTCGCGCAGGATGATTGAATCAAGGGCAGTGCATATGAAGGTCGAAGGAAGGTGTCCGCACGTATGCATGCGGTGCATGACGTGGCAATATGCTTCTAGAGACGGATTATGGAAGGAAGATCTGATCGGAAGGATCAGATCGTATCGGTTGAAGACTTTGGCTGCGGCAGAGTCGGTTATGGCTCGGTATGGGAAGTATCGAGTTGGTTATGTTAGGATTTCGTGTGTATCACGAAATTGAGATGTTTAGGAATGTGGGATACGTTCCTAAGGTGTTTGGAAGTCTTAAGATTGCTTCTATCTGCGTATAGAAGAATCTTGAGCAGTTATGGTAAGTTCCGATTGTGATCGGATTAGGATTGGAGTTCTAGTTGAGATTGGGATGGCCTAAGGGCTGGTTATATAAGCAAGGGAAGGCCAAAGCTCGAGGAAGACGACTTTGGGGGCTGTTCCTCTTGTGTTCTATTGAATAAAATTCATAGTTTGAAGGAACTTTTGTGCCTTGTTCGTCCGACTTGTTCCAGACAAGTTTTATTCGTCGAGTTTCTGGACAGCACTACCTTTTGTCGGTGGTTTTAGCATAACTCGAGTTTTACTGATCCAATTGACGTGATTCTTTTTCGGCTGTCTTCACAACTTGGTTGTCTATCATCTGACAAAATTTCACGGTCATTGGAGTTGTGGTTTCTGAGCTACACGAGTTTCTTTGCCACATTCCAGAAACTGTTTTTCTCGAGTAGGTCAGATTGACCAGTGTTTGATCTTTTGATCATAACTTGAGTTTTTCTCGACGGATTTTAGTAATTCCTTTTGTGTTGTCTTCGTGACTTGATTCTCTCTGATATATATCACTTTTGTCACGGTGAAACACGTTTAGATTAGTCTCATACACGATTTCTTTAACAGATCGTTTTTCTACCGAAGGGATTAGGGTTTTATTGTTTCCGCTGCGTAAGATTTTAAAATCTACCATTCACCCCCCCCCTCTGGTAGCTTTTCACGTGCTCTTCGATCCTACAATTGGTATCAGAGCCACGGTGCTCTAATCTTTGTGATTTGCACGTATTTTTGACTAATCATCATGGAGAAGTACTCCGCCAAACCTTGTGTGTTTTCTGGCATTGATTTCCAGGTTTGGAAGGCACGCATGGAGGCCTTCATCCAGGCGCAAGGCTTCGCAATATGGGAGAAGGTGTATAAGCCTTATGAAGTGCCACCCAATGATCAAGTCACGGCTACGAACCTCCGGGATGTCGACAACAACAACAAAGCCCGAAACTTGATCATCCAAGGACTCACTCAAAGCGACTTTGATCGTGTCGCGCACCTCCGATCAGCATACGACGTTTGGAGAGCTCTCTGTGATTATCATGAAGGCTCCAACACAATCAAGGAGGTAAAACAAGATATGTTCAAGAAAGAATATATGCGTTTTGAGATGCAACCAGGTGAGTCGATCGATGACCTCTTTGCTCGTTTCAATAAAATTCTCAGCAACTTACGTAGTGTCAATGTAAATTTTTCTGATGCTGAGAATGCTAGACAACTTCTTAGTGCATTAGACATGTCAGTTTGGGAGATGAAAGTAACATCCATTCGTGAATCAACTGTCATGAGTTCTCTTACATTAGATGTACTTTATTCTAAACTAAAAACTCATGAAATTGACATCCTAGCACGTAAGAACCCAAACAAGTCTATTGCATTTGTCTCACAACGTGATATGTCTAGCTCCGGCCAATCATCATCCTGCAATACTCTTGCCTTGTTGTCATCACTAACCCTGGAGCAGATCGAAGAAATTCCAGAAGAGGAGTTGGCACTCATCTCTACTAGATTCTCTCAAAAGCATTGCAAAATGTGAGAACTAGAAGGAGAGGAAGCTTCGGACCTCAACGCTGTTTTGAATGTGGTAAAACAGGACACTTTCGTACAGAATGCCCTAACCTTTCAGGTCCGACCACCCGGGAAGAAAAACAAAGCAAGATCCGGACCTCCTCTGGAAACTCCAACAAGAAGAAGAAGGGTACCATAGGACGCAAGATGATCAACAGCTTCATCACCGCGCTTCAAGAGCTCAGTTCAAGTGACATTGATTTTGAAAGTGATGAAGAGAATGATGAGCTGGCCAACTTATGCTTCATGGCGGGCAAAGCAAGATCAAGATCAAGTCAGGAGGAAGCAGAACACAACAGTGACGATGATGAGGTATGTTCTACCTGCAATGAAATGTGTGATGCTATTTCTTGTGCAACTGTTATTGTCAAGAAAAAGGACAAAAAGCTTAGGGATAATGCTGCTAAAATTGAATCACTAGAATCTGAAATTAATCGTTTAAAAACCTTGATTCCTAGTGATGATGCATGTCCCTCATGTGACTTAATCTATGAACAATTGTCCACCCTAAGAAGTGCACATTCCTCCACTCTAGACAGACTTGATGAAGAAATTGAAAAGAACAAAAAGCTTGCTGCACTTAATGATAAAAACTTAAAAGATGCTTCTTGTTCTACAGATGATTTGCATTGTTCTGCATGTGAAAATCTTGATAAGAAACTAAAAGATGCAGTGAATGAAATTTCCATTCTGAACAATGCTTTACGATCTCAAGAAGTTAAAAATTGTTCCAATTGCAAACTAAAAGGAAAAACTTCGTGTGCAAACTGCCTAGACTTGTCTAAGAAACTTGATGACATGAATAGGACACTAGGTCGGTTTTGTAATGGGAATAAGAATCTGAACCTGCTGTTGAATTCTTCTAAGTTTTGCAATGATAAATCTGGTTTAGGTTTTGATTCTCATGCTCATGCTAAGGCACATCCACCTAAAATTGTAAAGTCATTAGGAAGTGGTTTGATTCAAACAGTTCCTAAACAAAAAGAAGTGGTTTTCAAATCTGCAGGAGTGTTGCCTCATTCGGTTTCAAATAAAAATATTGCTTGCTCATCTAGACATGAACACAAAGTTAAATTTCATTGTACCTTCTGTGGTAGAGATGGTCATGTCATAGATTTTTGTTTTAGACTAGCTAAACAACAGAAAAAGGAAAGAAAAATTGCTAGATCTTATAACTTTCATGCAATTAGAAAAACACAACCTGCTTTAGTGAGTCAGAAATTTGAAAAGGTAGCTTCCGGACCTTTTGGTAAGAAATCCGCAAAAGCAGCTCCGATAGTAACGACAGCTCCGAGAGCTCCCAGATCTTCTGTTGTTCCCTCCAGAGCTTCAGTTTTTGCCTCCGGACCTTCTGCTTTTACCTCTGGAGCTACCGGTTTTCACTCTAAACAAGTAACAACTCCTAAATCAACTGTTAAGAAAAGAAAACCTCAATCTTTGACTCATAAACCTGCTGTTTTATCTCAGCATTCGCGTATTTTTCTTGGTGCACGTCGCGTGACTCAGTACTGGATTCCTAAATGCCTTTTGACTAACCCCAGTATTGAGTCATCGGCGTATTGTGCTTCTATGTAGGTTACACGCTTGAGGAAGGAGAATATTTGGATTGTGGATTCAGGTTGCTCACGCCACATGACCGGTAACAAAGATTGGTTCTCCTCCCTCACCTTTGTGTCACGTGTAGAGAATGTTACTTTTGCCGATAATTCTTCAACTCCTATAATTGCTAAAGGTTCGGTTAGAGTAAATGATCACTACACTTTGAAGGATGTGGCACTTGTCAAAAATTTGAAATATAACTTGCTTTCTGTTTCACAATTGCTAGATGAAAATCTAGAAATTACTTTCAATAAAAACTGCTGCAAAGTTGTAGATTCAAATAGTGAGCTTATTTTTAACATGTCTCGGTTTGGAAGAGTTTTTAAAGCTGATTTTGATATGTCTTCTTCTAAGCATAGGTGTCTAGTTGCTAATGATTCAAAGGACTTATATTTTTGGCATCGTAGACTTGGTCACGTAGGCTTTGATCATCTAACGCGTGTTAGTACTCTTGATCGCATACGTGGGCTGCCTAAGCTTAAAGGGGACAAAGAAATTGTGTGCTCTTCTTGTAGACATGCTAAGATGGTTGCAGGTTCACATACTCCTCTCACAATGATCATGACAACTGAACCATGTCAACTTTTGCATCTTGACACCGTAGGACCTTCACGTGTTCAATCCTTCGGAGGTAAATGGTATGCTCTTGTTATTGTTGATGATTATTCTAGATATTCTTGGGTGTATTTTATGGCGTCTAAGAATGAAGTTTTTAGTCACTTTAGAACTTTATTTCTTAGATTATCAATTGATCACCCAGGATCATTAAAAGCAATTAGAAGTGATAATGGAACTGAATTTAAAAATCAATTCTTTGATCACTTTTGTGCTGAAAATAGAATAGATCATCAATTTTCTTCACCATATGTACCTCAACAAAACGGTGTTGTAGAAAGAAAGAACAAAACCCTAGTTGAGATGGCTAGGACTATGCTTGATGAATATCAAACCCCTAGGAAATTTTGGGCTGATGCATTAGCAACCGCTTGTTATGTCTCAAATCGTGTTTTCTTGCGTGCTAAGCTAGGTAAAACACCATATGAGCTCCGGTTTGGACATAGGCCTAGTGTTACACACTTTCGGGTCTTTGGTTGCAAATGCTTTGTTAAGAAACATGGTAATCTTGATAAATTTGAACCTAGATCCAATGATGGCATGTTTCTTGGTTATCCATCTCATACTAGAGGCTACCGTGTGCTTTTACTTGACACTAACAAAATTTTGGAGACTTGTGAAGTGTCTTTTGATGAAGCTAGCCCAGGTACTAGCTCCGGTGTTGCAGGACCAGATTCATATTCTCAGAGGGAGGGTATTTTCGAAGATGAAGAAGAGCCGGTGATACTGCCTGGTAGTTCCGAAGTTGACACGTGTCCAGCTCCGGACATTGAACAAGCACCGGCTGTCACCTCTGCTGGTCCTGATCGTCCACAAATCACAAGCTCATCAATCTACAATGAACCTAATGAAAAAGAAGCTTGTGAGACATCTGTTCCCCTACGTTTTTACAAAGATCATCCCCCACAACAGATGATTGGAAGCTTGCATGAACGAGTCACACGGTCCAGGTTTTGCGATCCAAACTCTCATGCTCATTCTGCTTTTGTTGCTTCTTTTGAACCCAAAGATATATCACATGCACTCACTAATGAATCTTGGATTATTGCCATGCAAGAAGAGTTAGAAAATTTTGAAAGAAATAATGTTTGGAAACTTGTACCTTCACCTCAAGGCCACACTTTAATTGGAACTAAATGGGTATATAAAAATAAACAAAGTGAGGATGGGGTTGTGGTTAGGAATAAGGCTAGGTTGGTTGCTCAAGGTTTCACTCAAGTTGAAGGTCTAGATTTTGATGAAACTTTTGCTCCTGTTGCTAGATTAGAAGCCATAAGAATTTTGTTAGCTTTTGCAGCATCTAAAGGTTTTAAGCTATATCAAATGGATGTTAAAAGTGCTTTTCTTAATGGCTACATAGATGAGGAGGTTTATGTCAAACAACCACCGGGTTTTGAAAATCCAGATTTTCCTAATCATGTTTACAAACTGTCCAAAGCCTTATACGGTCTCAAACAAGCCCCTAGAGCATGGTATGATAGGCTAAAAACATTCTTACTTGAAAAGGGGTTTACCATGGGCAAGGTTGATAAAACTCTTTTTGTGCTTAAGCATGGCAATGACTCATTATTTGTTCAAGTGTATGTGGATGATATTATCTTTGGTTGTGCTTCTCATGATCTTGTGTCCAAGTTTTCAGCAATGATGAGTTCTGAATTTGAAATGAGTATGATGGGTGAACTCACATACTTCTTGGGGCTGCAAATCAAGCAAACCAAGGAGGGTACCTTTGTGCATCAAACAAAGTATACCAAAGATCTCCTAAGGCGCTTCAACATGGACAAAAGCAAGCCTCTTCGGACACCAATGGGAACAGCAACAACACTTGAACTTGATGAAGATGGTGAATCCGTGGATCAAAAAGAATATAGAAGTATGATCGGATCACTTTTGTACCTCACGGCATCAAGACCGGACATACAATTCAGCGTATGTCTTTGTGCACGGTTTCAAGCTTCCCCACGTGTTTCACATCGTCAAGCCGTCAAAAGGATTCTCAGGTACTTACATGGAACTCAAGAATTTGGCATTTTTCTTCCTTCTTCCTCAATCGTTTCTTTGAAAGCTTTTTCGGATGCTGATTTTGGGGGTTGTAGGATTGATAGGAAAAGTACTTCCGGTGCTTGTCATTTTCTTGGTAATTCTCTTGTTGCTTGGTCCTCTAGAAAACAAAGTTCAGTTGCACAATCCACAGCCGAATCTGAGTATGTAGCTGCTGCTAGTGCTTGTTCACAAATTCTTTGGATTGTTCAAACACTTAAGGACTATGGGGTTGATTTAGATAGTGTTCCACTATTTTGTGATAACACTAGTGCTATTTGCATTGCCAAAAACCCCGTGCAACATTCTAGAACTGAGCACATTGACATTAGGTATCACTTTCTCCGTGATAATGTTGAAAAAGGAAACATTGTGCTTCACCATGTAGATACCGAACAACAATTGGCTGACATTTTTACAAAACCTTTGGATTTCACTCGTTTTTGTTACATTCGTAGTGAAATAGGGGTTATGCATCCTCATGGCTTAAATTGAGGGGGAGTTTTTGAAACTTAGGAAGTCTATGTGTGAATCTGAAATTAAAATAATATGAGCATATTATTTCATACATATATGACTTTGTGATTCCTTTTACATGCTGAAAGTTCTTACTACATTACTCGTGTTATACTTTTTGTAGTTTTTGCCATGTCTAGTAATTGGAATAATTACTTACACTAAATCTGGTCATGGTCGAACTTTCTTGCTGTTTTGAACTTGTTGCATACTCACAAATGCTTTTAATCATTAAGAATTTATCAAGTAATCAACTCACATGTTGAGTTTTTATGAACAAACATAAATTGAGAAAAGATCAAGAGAATATGCATGCATCGCACTTCTTCTTTCGAGATGGCTTGTCATTGCACTTAGATATGAACTTGGAAGAAGTTGTGTATGACTAAAACCATGTCCTTAAGCTTCTGATTGTCACATGACATAGGCTTGGCTTGGTTGGTTAGAATAAGGCAGATGCGCATATAATCTCTTGCAAATATCATATTATCTAAATTTATGCTTTGAAAAATAATAAGATGCAGCAACAAATGTCATGCTTTCAGGTTTTGAAATAGTTGAGTTTGTGAGATCATGACCTGCTAAAATTGAAAACCACACTTGCTTTCTAGCATGGCTTACACTACATTATGTATCTCATTGATGTGATAGTGTAAGTTACTTGATAGTATGACTTGGATGAGTTTTGTTTATATGTATATGTTATAATATGCTCATAACAACTAAAGAGGGAGAGATATTTTGTTTATATCTCATAACAATTAAAATCTCTCTTTTACCTTGCTGAATACATTGTCAAAGGGGGAGAGATTAATCACACATTAAAAAAAAAGGAGAGATAATAAAGGGGGAGACATTTTCATTTTCAAAAGGGGGAGAGATTTTCATTTACGTTTGTTTTACAAAAGGGGAGAAATTGTTTTCAAAACTTTTATGTGAATAAGCCGATGTTCGGATTTTAAATGGTGTTGCCAATGCATTCATCAAGGGGGAGATTGTAAGACCTATGTGTGCTGAATACATTGGCTTGTAGTGAATACACTTGGCTTTGATGATAAAAGTTTTTAATATCACCAAAACACCTTTTTATCAAGGTCCGACTCTAGCTCCGAGCTACAGCAAGGTCCGACGATAGGTCCGGCTTGCTTTGGGTAGCTCCGGTTACGTTTGATGCTAGGTCCGACTTCTTGGTAAGGTCCGACCAGCTTTGGTAAGCTCCGGATCCAGGATCTACTAGTTTTGGTAAGCTCCGGGTCTAGGATCTACTAGTTTTGGTAAGCTCCGGGTCTAGGATCTACTAGTTTTGGTAAGCTCCGGATCCAGGATCTACTAGTTTTGGTAAGCTCCGGCGCTAGGTTCTACTAGTTCTTGGTAGCTCCGGCTCAAGCTCCGGGTTGCTCTGGCAAGGTCCGGAACTTGACTGAAGTGCTTCTGCTTTTCATTTGCAATGTTTCGTACTTGCTTTACTTGTTAGGAAAGATTGCTTAGTATTCATTTGCTAAGTTTTTGGTGCGTTTTGGATGATACGGCTGATATCGTTTTGCTATGCTTTGCAACATGCTTATGTGAGGTTCTCACGTAAGGTGTTGTGTTCGGAACTAACGTGAGTCAAGTCGAGGACTTGGGCTCGTATGGATTGTTTGTTTGTTCATGTGCAGGTGTTGCTTGAGTTCAAGTCATGGCTGGTGACAGGATCCATTGGACTAGTCTCAGGAGGAGATGAGGTTCCAACAACCAAGTTCGGGAGGAACTGTGGTTGAGCGGGTCAGGAGGTCGCGCAGGATGATTGAATCAAGGGCAGTGCATATGAAGGTCGAAGGAAGGTGTTCGCACGTATGCATGCGGTGCATGACGTGGCAATATGCTTCTAGAGACGGATTATGGAAGGAAGATCTGATCGGAAGGATCAGATCGTATCGGTTGAAGACTTTGGCTGCGGCAGAGTCGGTTATGGCTCGGTATGGGAAGTATCGAGTTGGTTATGTTAGGATTTCGTGTGTATCACGAAATTGAGATGTTTAGGAATGTGGGATACGTTCCTAAGGTGTTTGGAAGTCTTAAGATTGCTTCTATCTGCGTATAGAAGAATCTTGAGCAGTTATGGTAAGTTCCGATTGTGATCGGATTAGGATTGGAGTTCTAGTTGAGATTGGGATGGCCTAAGGGCTGGTTATATAAGCAAGGGAAGGCCAAAGCTCGAGGAAGACGACTTTGGGGGCTGTTCCTCTTGT
The DNA here is from genome assembly GCA_036927565.1 of Tuctoria greenei. Lineage (NCBI taxonomy): Eukaryota > Viridiplantae > Streptophyta > Magnoliopsida > Poales > Poaceae > Tuctoria > Tuctoria greenei. The sequence continues at coordinate 179,137,075 of JAYESD010000002.1, forward strand.
GTTCTATTGAATAAAATTCATAGTTTGAAGGAACTTTTGTGCCTTGTTCGTCCGACTTGTTCCAGACAAGTTTTATTCGTCGAGTTTCTGGACAGCACTACCTTTCGTCGGTGGTTTTAGCATAACTCGAGTTTTACTGATCCAATTGACGTGATTCTTTTTCGGCTGTCTTCACAACTTGGTTGTCTATCATCTGACAAAATTTCACGGTCATTGGAGTTGTGGTTTCTGAGCTACACGAGTTTCTTTGCCACATTCCAGAAACTGTTTTTCTCGAGTAGGTCAGATTGACCAGTGTTTGATCTTTTGATCATAACTTGAGTTTTTCTCGACGGATTTTAGTAATTCCTTTTGTGTTGTCTTCGTGACTTGATTCTCTCTGATATATATCACTTTTGTCACGGTGAAACACGTTTAGATTAGTCTCATACACGATTTCTTTAACAGATCGTTTTTCTACCGAAGGGATTAGGGTTTTATTGTTTCCGCTGCGTAAGATTTTAAAATCTACCATTCACCCCCCCCTCTGGTAGCTTTTCACGTGCTCTTCGATCCTACAGGCGCAAAGCGAGGGCACACATTACTTCCTTGTTGCTATCCTTGATATGGCGCCTTTCTCTTATTGTCTTGCTCCATCTCACAAATCTTGTTCTCAACCACAATTGCTTTGTCCACAAGCTTCTGAAAATTGGCATAATCACAGTTGAGTAGTTGCACTTCGATCTCATTGTTCAAGCCCCTCATGAACAAGTATTGCTTCCGGCTGTCCCGACTAACATCCTTAGGCGCATACCTTGAGAGTTGAGTGAATTTATTGAGATATTCACTCATGCTTGATCTTCCTTGCCTTAAATTCTCAAATTCTTGCCTCTTCAAGATCATAACACCCTCGGGCACATAATGAGAACGAAAATTCTCCTTGAATTCGGTCCAAGTAATTCTCTCTTGGTTCTCATGAGCATTGCAATAAGCATCCGACCAATCCGCAGCTGGTCCAACTAATTGATGAGAAGCAAACAAGACCTTCTCCCGATCACTGCATTGGACAATGGCTAGCTTCTTCTCCACGGACATGAGCCAATAATCCGCATCCATAGGGTTGGCAGCTTGAGCAAAGGTCGGCGGCCTAGTCCTCATAAACTCTCCCAATCGGTTATGAGGAGGCGGGGGTGGTGGTGGAGGCATGTGGGGCTGATTGTTGATGTTGCCAGCCTGCAGATATCCTATAGTCTGTATCATGGTCTGCATGAGCTGGTTTTGCATAGCCAATAGCTTCTCAACGTTGATAGCTCCCTGATCAGGTCCTTGTCCATTGTTGTTCTGAGGTACTCCATTGTTCTCCTCCTCACCATTGCCATCCCTCTGGTTGCGAGTCCTCACCATCTGAAGAAAAGCGATAGGTAAGAATTAGAGAATGTCCCCAACTATATGCATCAAAGGATATGAAACTAAACAGCTAGCTACACTAGCCTAGCTGGACATGGCAATGCTAAAGCACCCAAAAATCCTCTATTAAGCACACAAGCAAGCAATATCTATAGCAAATAACACTCTAAGCAAAAACACATCGATTCCTGAGTGCTCCTATGTGCTCTAAAGTGTCCATTCTATCTAGGCTGCATCCTACGGCCAACCTGTGGCTCTGATACCAATCTGTGACGCCCGGTTCCAAAAAATGAACCAAGCTAATCCATATGTGTGCCCAGGATGTTCATCACACATACACGAGTGCAATCACAAACGACATACAGAAAATTACCATAGAACAAGATTAATTAACCAAATTTTATTACACAAACCATATTATCCTCGAATACAAACTCTAATGAATATTAATGACAAGTTCAACTAATGCAGCGGAAATAAACTAATTAAGCAACTAAGCAAACTAAGCATAAGGGATAGCGCAGCTCCAATCAACACCACAGGCAAAGCTGATGGTAGACACGGCCTAGAACTCCACATTATCGCCATTAAACTCCCAATCCTGACCTGCAACTGTTGGGTGGGGGACTGCAAGAGTTAGTACATGACGTACTCAGCAAGTGTGGAAAGTATGACATGTGGCTGATTCAAATGACGACAATAATAATGGCAAAGTGCTGAAAAGTACATTAAAACATTTGAAAAGCAATGTATTACATGTATGCGAAATAAACCCATCATAATCATAAGTAATACCATAATACCAGTCCACAATTCACCATCCTCACCAATAATTCCAGATTTCACCATTTGCCAATAACCATATTCAATACCAGAAATAAATCCATAACCATCCATAACCATTACCAAACCATAACCATAACCATCCCCAAAAAACCATCCCATTACCGAGTTCACTCTAATCATGGATGTTGTCCAGGTGCTCATAACCGGGAGCACGGCTATCATGATAGTTTTATTAGACTCTGCAGAGTTTGTACCACTTTACCCACGTGTTTGTGATTTCATCACCCGTCGGCGACTAGAGAACCTCCCTCATGCCAATTACACTTCCTTTGGTGTATGGCCAGGAGATCACAAAATAGCCTTTACAAAGGGATTACTAGCCTATTTAGACCCCATTGAGGTTTCACCAATGGCGATGTCTCCAACTGAGCACATCTTCAACCAAGGGCCCCCTCTTGAGCCATTCGGATCTCAGGGTAGTCCCACCAATCATCAACAAACCCAATCCGACTACCCCTTCCCCGAGCATCCTTAAAGGTCCAAATAGAACTGGCAAAGCCCTAATTATTCAGCTACGCCGCACCCATACTTGGCCTCGTGGTGGCACTGTAGTCCTGGCTTATTCTCGCATGAACCGGTCCTTAGATCTAAAGAAAGCAACTACCATACATCCAACCCATCCACATACCAGGCTTGCTTAGATCACGCATTACCAAACCGTATTGACTAGTTCACATTAACCAGAATATCATTAATACATAATTAAATTTGTAGTGTTATTTTCCCATCCCAGTTAATTTAGCAAAGCAAAAGGTAAAAAGCCCTTCCCGACTCTCTACCATATATCCCAGGTGACAAGGGTGGTCAACAAAACTAGTAAACTTCCTATCATAGGGTTACCATCAAATTTGACACAAGCATGCAGTTTCGCAAACAAAACATTTATTTTAAAACGGGATCAATATGCTTCAAGGACACTTGCCTTGCTCTTGCTGTTGATTAGGATCAAAGCCTTCAAACTCTTGGTGCTGAAGATCCTCCGCGGCACTCTCTAGCGCAAATTCGTCTAATCCGCACAATAAACATACAAGACAAGAAACACAATCAAAGAGTGCACAAATATTACTCAATATGACATGACATGCATGATTAATGCAAATGCAAGGTAGAACTTGTTAATTGATTGCTTTTAATGATAACTAACTAGTTCTAATAGCTTTTAACAAGTTTATACAGGTTTGGAGTTGATTGGATCAAACTTTAGAATCAATTCAACACAATTTAACCAGAAAGATCAGACTAGTCCGCTAGGGACCGGACAAGTCCGCCCTCTGCGAGATCAGCGGATTAGGGTTTTCTAGATCGACATGAACTCAGAGATTAGGGGTTGAATTCTCGTAAGGAAAAGAGAATAGAAGATATAACAGGTGTTTAGGACTCCAATGAATCAAGAAACTTGGAGGTAACACTTGGATCTTGATGATCTAGGGTTGGTGATGAACTTGGGGATGAATTGGTGCTGAAGAACAAAACTTGGTGGAGATCTTGATCCTCTTTCGTTTCCTCCTCTTCTTCTTCTTGCTTGAGATCTTCTCCTCCCTCCTTGGTGGTGGCTCCCCACGAAATAGGGTTTGGGTGCGTGGAAAAGTGGCAAATAGATGTCAATCCAAGCGGTGGGGCTGTTTATATAGAGGTGGAGGCTAGGGTTAGATGGATTTCGAGTTTGGGATGAGTAGAGGCCGGTTTAGAGTCCCACATGGGCTCTAAAAGAGTTAGGCACGACGTACCTAGGCCCACCTAACGTGAAACCCAAGAAACAAGTCGTAAAACAAAAGATCAACTCGGAGTCGCGAAATATCGGACAAGTCCGGAAAGGATCGGACTAGTCCGAAGTCGTCCAGAGAGAAAATCGGACAAGTCTGGCAAAACATCGGACAAGTCTGACTTTAAACAGAGAGGTAAACGGACAAGTTCGCTTGAACAGCGGACTAGTCCGGAAAAGTCCAAGGACATAGCAAATTTTCAAGGATTCTTGGAATATCGGACTAGTTTGCACAAAATCGGACAAGTCCAAAAGTTTCCAGTGCCAAAAATTGGACTAGTCCGCAGCAAAAACGGCTAAGTCTGTTTTTAGCCAGAGAGAAATCGGACTAGTCCTCAGTAAACTCGGACTAGTCCGCACTTTCATGCGGTTTAAGTGCGGTTTTGCTCAAAATCAATTTTAAACTCGTTCCTTTTTATGTGGGTTAATGTTAAACATGTATATGAGTGTATGTAGGGCATGATGCATGAAAATGAGGGTGTTACAGGACAGCCGGAAACAATACTTGTTCATGAGGGGATTGAACAATGAAATCCAAGTGCAACTACTCAATGACTATGCAAATTTTCAGAAGCTTGTGGACAAAGCGATTGTGGTTGATCGTGAGATGGAGCAAGACAATAAGAGAAAGGCGCCATATCAAGGACAGCAACAAGGAAGTAATGTGCGCCCTCGCTTTGCGCTGCCCAATGCGCCTCATTTCAGCTCTTCTATTCCTGCTCAACGCCCTGGTTATGCACCACGCCCAACTCAGTTTGTGCAGCAGCACCCTGTTATGCAAGCACCTAGGCCTCCAATGCCTTATGCACCTCGAGCTAATTTTCCTGCTGCTAATGTTCAAAACCAAGCTCGTCCCAATAATTCTGGTGGAGTTAAGAAGTGTTATACTTGTGGAGAAGCTGGACACTTTGCGCATCAATGTCCTAAGTCAGGCCTTGGTCAAGGAAGCAATGCGCTGAGGCAAAACCCAAGACCCAATGGAGGAGCGCCACAAGGAAGCTGTGGACAGCAAAATTTCGCTTGTGGCAACGTGAACCATGTCTCTACGGAGGATGCTCAACAAGCGGATGACGTGGTCATTGGTATGTTTCTCGCCAACTCCAACCCCGCGACTATGTTATTTGATTCTGGAGCATCGCATTCATTCATTGCATCGAAGTATGTTGCCTAGTTCGCCTATATCTCATATGAAGTTTACTCTATTGGTTAAGTCTCCTAGAGGAGAGATGAGGACAAATATAGTACGTCCAAAAGTAAGCCTTAGAATAAGGGGGGTAGACTTCTCCGCCAACCTCATTGTTTTGGATTCTCAAGGATTGGACATTATACATGGTATGGACTGGTTGAGGAAGCACAATGGAGTTATTGAGTGTGCCATGAAGACGGTGAAGTTGACCAATGAAGAAGGGATCACAGTAGAATTTGAAGCATCTCAAACCGCTCCGAAGCAATTGGAGCTGAATCGTATGGACGGTGCCGCCATTGAGGAGATTCTGGTGGTGTGTGAATTTTTGGATGTTTTTCGGGATGAGTTGCCAGGTATGCCACCTGATCGAGACATTGAGTTTGTTATTGATTTAATACCTGGAATTGCACCTATACCTAAGAGGCCATATAGGATGCTTCCTATGGAATTAGTGGAGCTCAAGAAGCAGATTCAAGAGCAATTAGAAAAGGGTTTTATTCGCCCTAGCTCTTCACATTGGGGAGCGCCCGTGCTGTTCGTGGACAAGAAGGATGGATCCCAAAGGATGTGCTTAGATTACCGAGCTCTCAACGAGGTAACAATTAAGAACAAGTACACCTTGCCACATATAGAAGACTTGTTTGATCAGAGAAGGGTGCTTGTGTCTTCTCTAAGATTGATTTGAGGTCGGGATACTTTTAAATGAAGATTAGACCATCGAACATACCCAAGACAACTTTTAGGACACTGTATGGATCTTATGAGTACACTGTGATGTCTGTTGGATTGACAAATGCGCCTGCCTACTTTATGTACCTCATGAATAAGGTCTTCATGGAGTACTTGGATAAGTTTGTTGTGGTGTTTATTGATGACATTATGATCTACTCGAAGGACGAGAAAGAACATGAGGAACACTTGAGGCTTACGCTACAGAAATTGAGGGAGCATCAATTGTATGCCAAGTTCAACAAGTGTCAGTTTTGGTTGAGAGAGGTGTCGTTTTTGGGTCATATAATTTCAGGAGGAGGAGTATCGGTTGACCCCGGAAAAGTGAGAGACGTGTTGAAGTGGGAACCGCCACAAAATGTCAAGGAAATAAGGAGTTTTCTTGGGATGGCTGGATATTACCGTAGATTCATCAAGGACTTTTCCAAGATAGCCAAGCCTATGACAGAGTTGCTAATAAAGGGAAAGGCTTTCCGATGGACTAAAGCTTGTCAAAATAGTTTTGAGGAGTTAAAGAAGAGGTTGACAACAGCCCAGTTTTGGTATTGCTGGAGGTAAGCAAGAGTTTCGATATCTATTGTGATGCATCGAGACAAGGACTTGGATGTGTATTGATGCAAGAAGGTCAAGTGGTCGCCTATGCATCAAGACAATTGAAGAAACATGAGCAGAATTACCCAACACATGATTTAGAACTTGCACCCGTGGTACATGCATTGAAGATTTGGAGACACTACATTCTTGGACATAGGTGTGAAATTTATACGGATCATAAGAGTTTGAAGTATATTTTCACACAAACGGATCTGAACTTGAGGCAACGGAGATGGTTGGAGCTCATCAAAGATTATAATTTGGGGATCAACTATCATCCGGGAAAAGCCAATGTAGTGGCTGATGCTTTGAGTAGAAAAGGAGTAAGTCATCAACTCACGGTTCGAGAGTTACCATCCGAGTTATGCAAGGAGTTTGAATGGTTGAACCTCGGGTTTGTAAATGAGATGGAGATGATGCAGTTAAACCCATCCTTGGAGCAAGAAATTCGAGAGGCACAAACCGCAGATGAGGAGATCAAGGAAATCAAGGAAAGGACCGAAGAAGGGAGAGAATTCAAATTTGATGAAGACGAACATGGTACCTTATGGCTTGGAAAGAGGATCATTGTGCGTAATGTAAAGCATATTCGGGAGACAATATTAAAGGAGGCACATGACTTGCCATACTCGATTCACCCTGGTTGTACAAAGATGTACAAACACTTGAAGACTAGCTATTGGTGGGATAGCATGAAAAAGGACATAGCTGAATATGTGGCATTGTGTGATGTGTGTCAATGAGTCAAGGCGAAACATCAAAAGCCAGATGGATTATTGCAACAATTGAAGATTCCAGAATGGAAGTGGGAAGAAATTGGAATGGACTTCATAGTTGGGTTCCCACGTACTCAGTCCGGGTATGACTCAATTTGGGTAATTGTGGATCGCTTAACCAAGTCAGCTCATTTTGTCCCTGTGAAGACCAAATATACAGCTACACAATTAGCCAAAATATACATGGAGCATATTGTGTGTCGACACGGAGTATCGAAGAAGATAGTCTCGGATAGAGGTTCTCAATTTACCTCCAGATTTTGGCAAAAATTGCATGAAGCTTTGGGAACGAGGTTGAATTTTAGTTCAGCATATCATCCTCAAACGGATGGACAAACCGAGAGGACCAATCAGATTTTGGAGGACATGTTAAGAGCTTGTGCTTTGAAGCATGGGAAAAGTTGGGACAAAAGCTTGCCATATGCAGAATTTTCATACAACAATAGTTACCAAGCAAGTTTGAAGATGTCACCATATGAAGCGCTTTATGGGAGGAAGTGTAGGACACCTTTATTCTGGAATGAGGCAGGAGAAACTCAAGTATTTGGTCCGGATGTGTTGCAAGAAGCCAAAAAGCAAGTCCAAATAATTCGTGAAAACTTGAGGGCTGCCCAATCAAGGCAAAAATGCTATGCGGACAATAGGAGAAGAAAACTAGCCTTTGAAGTGGGAGATTTTGTTTACCTCAAGGTGTCACCAATGAGGGGTCATAAGAGGTTTAACATAAGAGGAATGCTAGCACCTTGCTATATTGGACCATTCAAGATTTTGGACAAAAGAGGAGAAGTAGCGTATAAGTTGGAGATGCCAGCTCATCTTCCAGACGTACATGATGTCTTTCATGTTTCCCAGCTCAAGAAGTGCTTGAGAGTACCGGAAGAACAAGTGCCACTGGAAGAATTGGAACTAGAGGAAGATTTGACTTATGCCGAACAACCGGTCAAAATATTGGAAACCAAGGAGAGAGTCACAAGGAACAAGGTTATTAGATGGTGTAAGGTTCAATGGAAACACCACACAGAAAAAGAAGTGACGTGGGAATTGGAGGATGATATCAAGAAGGAATTTTCCTATCACTTCTCTTTCGCGTCGAATCTAGAGGGCGAGATTCATTTTAAGGGGGGTAGGTTTGTAACACCCTCATTTTCATGCATCATGCCCTACATACATTCATATACATGTCTAACATTAACCCACAACAAGAGGAACGAGTTTAAAATTGATTCGGAGCATTTAAAATTGATTTGGAACAAAACCACACTTAAAATGGAGGAAAGTGCGGACTAGTACGATTTTACTGAGGACTAGTCCGATTTCTCTCTGACTAAAATCAGACTTGTCCGTTTTTGCTGCGGACTAGTCTGATTTTGGCTCTGGAAACTTTCGGACTTGTCCGATTTTGTGCGGACTAGTCCGATATTCCAAGAATCCTTGAAAATTAGCTAAGTCCTTGGACTTTTCCGGACTAGTCCGGTGTTCCAGCGGACTTGTCCGTTTTCCTCTCTGTTTAAAGTCGGACTTGTCCGATGTTTTGCCAGACTTGTCTGATTTTCTCTCTGGACGACTTCGGACTAGTCCGGTCCTTTCCGGACTTGTCCAATATTTCGCGACTCCGAATTGATCTTTTGTTTTACGACTTGTTTCTTGGGTTTCACGTTAAGTGGGCCTAGGGACGTCGTGCCTAACTCTTTTAGAGCCCATGAGGGACTCTAAACCGGCCTCTACTCATCCCAAACTCGAAATCCATCTAACCCTAGCCTCCACCTCTATATAAACAACCCCACCCCTTGGATTGACATCTATTTGCCACTTCTCCACCCACCCAAACCCTAGTTCTTGGGGAGCCACCATCAAGGAGGGAGGAGAAAATCCCAAGCAAGAAGAAGAAGAGGAAGAAACGAAAGAGGATCAAGATCTCCACCAAGTTTCGTTCTTCATCACCAATTCATCCCCAAGTTCATCGCCAACCCTAGATCATCAAGATCCAAGTGTTACCTCCAAGTTTCTTGATTCATTGGAGCCCTAAACACCTGGTATACCTTCTATTATCTTTTCCTTACGAGAATTCAACCCCTAATCTCCGAGTTCACGTCGATCTAGAAAACCCTAATCTGCTGATCTCGCAGAGTGCGGACTTGTCCGATCCCTAGCGGATTGGTCCGATCTTTCTGGTTAAGTTGTGTTTAATTAATTCTAAAATTTGATCTAATCGACTCCAAACCTGTATAAACTTGTTAAAAGCTATTAGAACTAGTTAGTTATCATTAAAAGCAATCAATTAACAAGTTCTACCTTGCATTTGCATTAATCATGCATGTCATGTCATATTGAGTAATATTTGTGCACTCTTTGATTGTGTTTCTTGTCTTGTATGTTTATTGTGCGGATTAGATGGATTTGCGCTAGAAAGTGCCGCGGAGGATCTACAGCACCAAGAGTTTGAAGGCTTTGATCCTAATCAACAGCAAGAGCAAGGCAAGTGTCCTTGGAGCATATTGATCCTGTTTTTAAATAAATGTTTTGTTAGTAAATTGCATGCTTGTGTCAATTTGATGGGAATCCTATGATAGGAAGTTTACTAGAATTGTTTAACCACCCTTGTCACCTGGAATATATGGTAGAGAGTCGGGAAGGGCTTTTTACCTTTTTCTTCGCTAAATTAACTGGGATGGGAAAATAATACTACAAATTTAATTATGTATTAATGATATTCTCGTTAATGTGAACTGGTCAATACGGTTTGGTAATGGGTCATCTAAGCAAGCCTGGTATGTGGATGGGTTGGACGATATGGTGGTTTGCTTGCTTTAGATCTAAGGATCGGTTCATGCGAGAATAAGCCAGGACTATAGTGCCACCACGAGGCCAAGTATGGGTGTGGCGTAGCTGATTAATTAAGGCTTTGCCAGTTCTATTTGGACCATTAAGGATGCTCGGGGAAGGGGTAATCAGATTGGGTTTATTGATGATTGGTGGGACTACCCTGGGATCCGAATGGCTCAAGAGGGGGCCCTTGGTTGAAGATGTGCTCTGCGGGAGACATCGCCACCGGTGAAACCTCAGTGGGATCTAAATAGGCTAGTAATCCCTTTGTAAAGGCTATTTTGTGATCTCTTGGCCATACACCAAAGGAAGTGTAATTTGCATAAGGGAGGTTCCTTAGTCGCCGACGGGTGATGAAATCACGAACATGTGGGTAAAGTAGTACAAACTCTGCAGAGTCTAATAAAACTATCATGATTGTCGTGCTCCCGATTATGAGCACCTGGACAACTTCTATGATTAGAGGGAACTCGGTAATGGGATGGTTTTTTGGGGATGGTTATGGTAATGGTTACATCTGGTTATGGATTTATTTCTGGTATTGAATATGGTTATTGGCAAATTGTGAAATCTGGAATTATTGGTGAGGATGTTGAATTGTGGATTGGTATTATGGTATTACTTATGATTATGATGGGTTTATTTTGCGTACATGTAATATATTGATTTTCAAATGCTTTAATGTACTTTTCAGCACTTTGCCATTATTATTGTCGTCATTTGAATCAGCCACATGTCATACTTTCCACACTTGCTGATTACGACATGTACTCACTCTTGCAATTCCCTCCCAACAGTTGCAGGTCAAGATTGAGAGTTTAATGGCGATAATGCGGAGTTCTAGGCCGTGTCTACCGTCAGCTTTGCCTGTGGTGTTATTGGAGCTGTGCTATCCCTTATGCTTAGTTTGCTTAGTTGCTTAATTAGTTTATTTCCGCTGCATTAGTTGAACTTGTCATTAATATTCATTAGAGTTTGTATTCGAGGATAATATGGTTTGTGTAATAAAATTTGGTTAATTAATCTTGTTCTGTGGTAATTTTTTGTATACTCTTTTGTGATTGCACTCGTGTATGTGTGATGAACATCCTGGGCACACATATGCGTTAGCTTGGTACATTTTTCAGAACTGAGCGTCACACTTGCCTCTGGAGTTGGGGGAGAAGGAGATCGTCTCCTTCAAGGCGTATGTGTACTCCGGGTTTGTTCCTCCCGTTTCCTCCTCCCCGATGACGCTCCTGGAGGTCCTTGGGCTCGAGCTTCACCACTTGTCACCAAACTCTCTGGTGGTGGTGGCGGTGTTCTCGCACTTCTGCGAGATGTTTGTCGGGGTGCATACATTCGTGTCGGTGTTCCAGCAGTTCTTCGTGCTGAGGCAGAATGGGAATAAGAACAAGACAAGCTTCCTCAATGTCTACTACTTCCAGCATCGGCCCAACAACCCCTTCAAGTACATCACCCCGCTCTCCATAGCGAAGTAGGCCGATTGGAGGAGCGACTGGGTGATCGTACAGGTCGATGCCCACGATCGCATAGTCCTGCCAACCGATTAGCCAGTACTCAAGAAGAAGACCTGGGAGGAGCGCCCAGAGTTGGAGCAGGCGTACACCCCGGTGATGGAGAGGATCCGATTCTTGGTGGATCATTGTTTGGAGATGATTGTGATGGCAAACTTGGTGCATTGATGCCTGGCCTCTTTCCAGCATCGTAGCTGCCCTGCATGGCTTTCCTTCAGGCCACATGACGACACCCAGCTGGTGTGGGGTCGCGACACAGAGACGACCCTGCAAGAGGTGCTCGACGTAATGTCAAGGCGTGTGAAGGCCCGGTGACTTCTGATGTCTTCAACTTTTCGGGGTCCTGCCTGCCGCTTTGGTCGGACCAGAACCATCGAATGAACATCCTGAAGGAGATGTCGAACCTGGATGCACTCGATCGCAGATTGGCGATGTGGACCGTGGACTGGCCATCGTAGACCCTCCACATGAGTCTACACCTGCTCCAGGATTTGAAGGGTAGAAGATGCACGCTCCAATGGTGGGGAGGCAAGGTGTCTGTCCCCGACACCAAGAAGGGGAAAGCATCGGTCCCTGACACCGGGAAGGGGAAGTCACTGGTGATCGAGGTTGTGAAGGAGAAACGCCCTCGATCACTGACAAAGGCACCACCGCAGGCGGTCCTCGCTCCATGTCAACGTCCCCCGGCACGCCCCTCTTCAACATCAGGTGTCAGCGGTTCTTCAGGGGGAGCCCTAGTCCATCAAGCGGTGGCTCCGCCATCGTCTGCGGCCGGCACACCATCCTACATCCCCGCCACCAGTGGATTCCAAGGCGCCACAGGGGGCTCCAGAAATGTTACGTCTACGAAGCCTCAGGCCAAGAGGCCTCGGGCCGATGTCGGTGGCAGCTCGGGAGGAGGCTCCGGGAGTGGCACCGTTAGAGTCGGCGGAGATACGCCGATGCAGGGTGGCGGCATTGCTGGTGGTTTCGATGGAGGCTCGGCCGGGACGATCTCACCTGCCACACCATCAATAGGGCACACACCTTAAGGGCCACTGAAGGTGGAGGCCCGCTGGAGCTTCCAGGGACGTCGGTAAGGCATTCTTACCAATACTTGCTTCGTAATCTCGCCCGTTCTTCTAGCTTGGGAAGATTCTAATTTTGACCTACAGGTCTACGTCAGTTGTCTTGACGCCTCTACCGCCGGGGGTAATGTTCCAGAGCGCTACAAAGTCAGCCCAGGAGGCTACAGTTGTACCGACAGAGCAGAAAGCCAAGCTTGTACAGTAGGGCGCTTCTCCGACGTTCGTACCCCACGTGGGTAGTGAAGCATCTTCAGCTGCCGTGTCGGAGGCACCTCCGGCCATCACGCCAGAGGCAATGTCGGAGTCAGCTCAGTGGGTTGAGGATCGGGTCTCCTTGGCTGCTCATTCGGCGGGTGGCTCCTTGAGTGACGCTGGCGTTGCAACTCCCGCTTTGTCCCCGGGGATGAGGTACCTGGTACTGGTGGTCTCGCCTTCGCCACCATGGGAGGAAGAGGTCCTCGAGATGATCACCAGGGAGCCTTCCATAACATCGGCGTAGCTAGAGCACCTCTCCGATATCATGGACTCGATGCAGTCCAGCATCAACCTGGTGCAATCCAACCTTCTGGCGCAGGGGGCTCTTGCTGTAGAGTGGGAGAAGCTGCGTGCTGAGGGCGAGCACCTCCAAGCCTGGGAGGACCTTCTGAGGTCCAGGATTGCTAAGGCGAAGGCGAAGTACCAGAAGGAGAGTGAGGAGCTGGAGCTGAGGCACCGCTTGACGAAGGCCGTGGACGCAATGTCCCAGAAGATTCTGGCCGACGCCGAGGTAGCCAATGACACAGCTGACGCCTGCCTGTGTGACCTTGAAGAGGGTCGAGAGGCCTTGGGTCACCCCAAGTCGTTGTTGTTGAGCGTTAGGCTGCTGTCGCCGAGCAAGAGGTGGTGGCCCAAGTGATGATGGCCCGGGTTGAGGCAGATCGGGATAGGCTACAATCCCGCCTCGAAGACCTTGAGCTTCGAAAGAGCAACTTGGCGCGGGATCGAGCGCACCACTTAGCTGAGCGTCAGAAACTCCTCCCGCGTGATCTTGACGTCCAAGCTCGGGAGCATACGATGGAGTGTCGCGCTCGGAAGCTCGATCTGCAAGAGCGTCAGCTGGCTTAGCGTCTAGAAGCCGAGGGTAGAGCGGTGGCGGAGATAGTGGCATCCCATGTCCTTGTGTGCTATCGAAGTCGGTACCCTGAGCTGCCACTGGAGCAAGTTTTCGAATGTCCCGTCGAGGAGCACGAGGAAACGTCAGCGGCGGGGGTCGAGGATGCTGCCAAACATGTCGTCGCACAGTTTGCAAGGGATTTAGGCTGGTGGCCATCATTGTTTCTGGGGTTCACCCCTTTGTAAATATTCTTCAATGAATTTCACTTTTTGTTTGTTTTCTTGGCTTGTCTTGTGCTTTTCAAATTGATGCCCCAAGTCCTTAGATGTGTAAGGTCTTGAAGAACTTCTGTCAAGTTTGCTAGCTTTTGAGGGACCAACACTTGCACTGTGTACCTGGTCGATTTGTCGTCAGTTGATGTCCTACCTATGGTACCCCCTTAGAGGCCCCCTGGTAGGTGTGGCCAGGTGGCTGGGCATGCCTACCACTTGATAGCAAGATGTCTTTGATGGGCCCCCAGCAAGCGGGGGAGTATGAGTGGTTGACCTTTGTGTGGACCTTCCAGAGGCGCTGAGCTTTGCCTGAGTGGAGACGTCGACAGCAGGCCCTTGGGAGGTGCCGGAGCTGGATGCTCAAGCATTGCTAATCATCGTCATAGAAACGTCGACGGAAGGTCCCTTGGTTGGTGCCAGAGCTGGCTGCTCTGGCGTTGCCCACCATCATCGTAGAGTTGTCAACGACAGGCCCCCGGGAGGTGCCGGAGCTGGCTGCTCCGGCGTCGCTGACCATCATCATAGAAATGATGATAGCAAGCCCCCTTGGTGGTACCGAAGCTTGCTACTCTGGCGTCGCCCACTATTATCGTAGATTTGTCGACGACAGACCCTTTGTTAGGTGCCAGACCTGGATGCTCCATCGTCGTCCACCACCGATGTGTAGCATATCGACGGCAGACCCCTGGTGTACAGACTATCACAAGAGAACCCTGTTAGCAACAAGAGCGGGACAGGAGAGTGTACTCACTTATTAGCGCTTGTTGATGTCGTCAACATGCTGGGACATCGATGGCAAGCTCCTTGGGAGGTGTTGGAGCTGGATGCTCTGGCGTCACACACCATCGTTGTAGATTTGTCGATGGCAGGACCCCTGGGAGGTGTCTGAGCTGGATGCTTCGGCGTCGCCCACCATCATCGCAGATTCATCGATGGCAGACCCCTTGGGAGGTGCCTGAGCTAGATACTCTGGCGTCGCCCACCATCGTCGTAGATTCATTGACGGCAGGCCCCTAGTGTCCAGGCTATCACAAGAGAACCCTGTTAGCAACAAGAGCGGGATAGGAGAGTGTACTCACTTATCATCGCTTGTTGATATCGTGAACATGCTAGGACGTCGACAGCATGCCCCTTGGGAGGTTGTTGACGGCTGTTATATACCAATTTCACCTGTCAATATAACTCAATAATGTGAAGGAAATATCATTTCTTGCACACATCACCTTTCTATTTAACCTATTTCCACTTGTCCTTGGAGAAAGTAGTGAATGCAGGGATTCTATGCAGAATTGAAGTGAAACAAGGGGATGGATCCTATAAAATACCACTCCAGCAAATCAGATGATGCCACGTGGCATCACATAGATCAACTAACCCACAAACATAAGTATTCAAGGCCATCCAACGGTGTAGCACCAATATCAGTCAATGGGACCCTTCTGACAGAGACCTAGAGGAAGCACACAGCAAAAGGAGCCAAGGCCAGGTCGGCTGACCCCCCTAGTCGGCCGACTAGGTCCTAGCGCCAAACATAGTCAAATGCCACGTGTTGGCTCCTTCCGGCTTGAAGAGGTCATGGGTGATTGATTAATGCACTTTTGGTGGCGGGAACCAACCCTTCTCCAAGCTATAAATATGACTCCTCACCCCTCACTTCAACATACACCACTTGAGTATTCATCCCTTGTATCCACTACTCTCCATAGGTCTAGAGGACTATAGGTTGTAGAGAGGAGAGTCTCTAGTCCTTAGTCCAATTAGGAGTGGAGTAGAAGGAGTCTCTTCCCAATTTTTAATTGGGAAATGTATGGCTCTTATATTCCTATGTGTATTTGTGACTTTATTCTTAATAAAGATGTTATCTTTAGTGTTCCATTGTTCATATACTTAGATTAAGCGTTTCTTGTTTGATTGTGTATTCCATGTATGTGGTAGGAGTAGTATTTATGATTATGCTATACTATTATCATTATATCATCATAAACACTATAAACCTCCACTATAGTCTAATTAGCTATGACATAATTATGTTAACATGAATCACTTATGTTATGAATTAACATTGGTTCAACGATGATTTAGTTCATTGCCTTAGGATGGCTTGTGCATAGGCTCTTAAGGTAATTACTTAATATGCTAACATGGTGCTAGGATAGAGAGTAGCGTTGAATGTCTTGTATGCCCAAGGATTGAAGAGGTAGGCAGTAGGTGGTGACAACCCTATCTGTCATTTGTAAGCCTCCACGTTTGGCTATGCCACAAGCTCTTGGCTTGAGTCGTCCTAGTATTGCTAGGGGTAAACCCGTGCTCGATGTGTTAATCCACTTAGCATGTGAATTCATAATTGAAATGATTATTAGTAACTAACCTAGGCTATGTATATGTACATTAGAAGGATTGTAGGAGTCTCTACCTAGTTCTTAGCCTGGTCCTCTTTACACCATATTATCCTCTTAGGATAGAATGCTCTTGTGTGTGTCACACTACCTCAATTACCCTTTATCCATCCTTTCTAGAACCCTACCTAGGCCAACCTAGCCTCTCCACTTGATGATTGTTTTACTTCCATCTAGCCTTCCTTTGGGAGAATATAAATGACACCCTTTGGGAATACCCTTAGAGGGGAAATGCTACATCAATAGTTTCCGTGCGCTTGCGGATTTACATGTATAATCTATAATATATTAACTAACATTTCTGGCATCACTGCTAGAGAAGAAATGTTAGTAGTGCATAGGAACCGTCAATAAGCATTTATGGCGCTGTTGCCAGGGAAGGCAGTCGAAGTATTACATGATTGAGTGAATAGGATAGGATGACCCTTCTTTGTTTTCACATTTTATGTGAAAATAGGGTAGTGTATGTCTGGTTTCCGCTTGCCGGAAAACTTTGTTGAAGATCCCGAATCCCTTCTTAGAGATTGACCTAGTGTCGTTACTCCTCAGAAGCTTCGAGCGGCAAAGCAAGGCAGCACAACTGCACCAACAACCGAAACACCATGGCCCAGAAGACCATTTGTGAGTTTTCAGCTCCCTCTGCTAACATTGTGTCTGTTGGGTCCACTGTTAACACGAGAGACATAAAATTTGAAATCAGGACTGGCCTTATCACTATGGTGCAAGCCAACCCATTTTGTGGGAAGGCTAACGAGGATTCAAGTGCTCGTCTACAACAGTTCCTTGAGATCTGCAACACTTTTAAGATCAAGGACGTATCTCCCGATGTTGTCCATCTTAGGCTGTTTCTGTTCTCTCTTTTTGGGAGAGCAAAACAGTGGTTCTATGCGGACCGAAGTGTTGTAGATACTTGGGAGAAGTGTTCTACGACATTCCTCACAAAGTTTTTCCCGTTGGGCAAGACCAATGCCCTACGTGGAAGAATTTCCAGCTTCCAGCAAGATGCCATGGAATCTATTCCCGAGGCTTGTGAAAGGCTTTAGGAGTACATCCTAGCATGTCCCCAACATGGGATGAATGATTGGCTTATTATCCAAAACTTCTACAACAGGCTAATCTGTTCTGCCCATGACCATGTTGATGCTGCTACTGGAGGTGCATTCTTCTCATTCACGGTGCCCAAAGCAAAATATTTGATTTAGAAGATTGTGTCAAACATGGGTTGGAGCGACGAGGGTCTCTATACCCGCCAACGAGGCATGCACACCATGAAGGAGGTGGACATGATCGCTACCAAATTGGACCTCCTTATGAAGAAGATTGATGGACAAGGCAATGATGAGGTATGTGGCAATGTCTATGCCTTAGACTCTCACATCACTTGTGAAGTCTGTGGCAACACGGGCCATTTGGGCAATGACTGCCCAGAAACCCATGAGGATGCCTTATAAGTAGCCAACAATGGAAGCAACAACGGCTATCGTCCAAGAGGTCAAGGGTGGGGCAAACTATACCCATTCTTTCAAGGAGGGTACAACAACGATGGCAACAATGGAAATCAACCCAACTTGAGAGAATTTTCCACTGGCAGTTGAAGATCAATGAGGCTATATCCATGATGTTGCCGGCCAATGACAAGACCCTAGAGAGCATTAATGCCTAGATTGAAAGACTATCCTCAGCCTTCAAGAATTAATTGAGATTCAACAAGATGTTGGAAACTCAGTTGGCTCAACTGGCTACGGTTGTTCCTCTAATGGAGAAAGTGAGTGCGGTGGCTACGAGAGGTGGCAAGACCACTCGTGACCAACCGTACCCCACACAAGAGAAGAGGACAACTAAAAAGGAGAAGAAGGATGTCCCAGTTGGCATAAGTGAACCACTTGGTGAGAGAATGGCCAAGCACTTTGAGGACACCAACTTATTGACATTCCCTCAGAGGCAAAGGAAGCCAACAGTGGATGAGCAATTCAACCTCTTCGTTGAGATCATCCAGAAAATCCACATCAATGTGCCATTGATTAACGCAATGCAAGTACCCACTTATGCTCGCTATCTCAAGGACATATTGAATAACAAGCAGCCATCGCCCACCACTGAGGTTGTCAGGCTTACGGAAGACTGCAGCGCAGCCATCCTTAATAGGCTTCCAGAAAAGCAGAAGGACCCAGGATGTCCTACAATCTCATGCTCAATTGGGGCACACCACTTTTACAAGGCCCTTTGTGACCTTGGAGCAAGTGTGAGTGTGACGCCCAAGGTGGTTTTCGCTCAGCTGAACTTCACAGAACTTACTCCAACACCAATGTAGCTCCAACTGGCTGATTCCTTAGTCCGTTATCCGCGAGTATCGCTGAAGATGTCTCGGTGAAAATTCGGAACTGCTTCATACCCGTGGATTTCATGGTGCTCGACATAGAGGTCGAGAAGGACACACCGCTCATTCTTGGGAGCCCGTTCCTAAGCACCGCGAAGGCTCGCATAGATGTGGGAGCTGGAGAAATCCACTTACATATCAATGGCAAGGAGGAGAAGTTTGACTTCCGCCCAAAGTTGGAGCAATGCTCCATGATCCGTATCAAGTATGGGCCAAATGTTAAACACATTCAAGAGGTTGAAATCACACCTCCAGAGGTGGAACCGCTAATTGCATTGATGAGGAATTTGATCTATGTGAAAAACCCGTCTTATCGTCCACGCCGACACCCCAAGAAGACGGAGAAGCCCGGGCCTCCTCAAAGGCCCATGTCCACCGAGCTGCCAGAGAAGGTATGGCAGGAGAAGCAAGACAAGCTGTCTGAGCCCATCCCTCCGGGCTCGGATGTCAAGAAATGAAGAAGGAGGAATGTCTATCTCATCGGACAGTGGTGAGACCTAGCCAATAGGTTAAATTGGTAGTTATCCTTTTCTTTGTTTTTCTTTTCTTTTTATTTGGTTTCCCATTTAGTTTGATTTTCTCCACTACATATTTGATTTTCCAAGTAAGTTGATAATCTTATATTCTCAACTATCATTTTTATTTCTTTATTTTTCACAAAAAGAAAATTGTTGGATTTTGAAAAAGGAGTTTTCATTTGGAAAACAATTTTTCTATGTTGCAGAAGCGGTATTTCACCAACGTACTATTTTCATAGTCGTTGAGGAGCCACCTGCCAAAAGGGGGTATAGGGGGCCCACCTGTCAGGTCGGCCGGCCCCCTGTTCGACTGACTAGGGGAAAGAGCCATTTTGGCTCTCTCTCCTCCAAACGTCTATATTTGGTTCCTAGTGACCGCTGGGGATTGCACACTATAAATGGTGGCCGTGAGGAGCTCTTCTCCTCACACTTCACCTCATTTCATACCTCCCCAAAGTTACTCTTGCTCACATTGTTTTCTTGCTCTTCATTGAAGCACTTTTGCTCAAACTCCCAACTCAAAAAGATTTTCTTTTGTTTGCATTTGCAATTTGCTCTCAAGTTCTTCAAGGAAAAATTCATTGTGGGTTTTGCTTTCACTAACATCACCTCTTTCAAGTTTTTGCCTTGTTGTGTTCTTGTTTTGTGGCCATGAAAGGGATGAAGAGGTTGTTTGGAAAGAGGAAGGAGGCTGCAAGCTCAAGTCATGGTGCAGACTCAAGTGCACGTCTCTCTTCCGTTGCTACACCAAGTTCACGGAGGAGGAGTGTAGGAGAGGACACTCCCATGGGTGAGAGGAGCAACCCACACCAACTTCTTCACAATGATGACCTCTACATACAAAATGAAGTTGAGGATCAAGCACTCAAGCTCCTCCAAGATTGTGAGTTTTCTTATACAAAAGCTTATGATCCGTATTTGATCTCCAAAATAGGTATGCATTCCGAATTCCTTTCCATTTGGCGTGCACTAGGATGGAAAACTTTGCTCACATGGAGGAGAAAGGTTCACGCCTTCTCTACATACAATTCCTTTGCACACTCAAAATAGGATTTGATGGTATTACTTTTATATTATTTCAAAAGGAATACACTATCCTATAGAAAGAATTAAGTGAAATTCTATACTTCCATAAATGTTGTTTGCCAGATTTAGACACTTTGCCTAAGTTTAACAAACAAAGATGTTGGAAAGATTTAAATGATACCAATTTGTGACACCCGGTTCCGAAAATGAACCAAGTGAATGCATATGTGTGACCAGGACGTTCAACACACATACACGAGTGCAATCACAAATTATATACAGATAATTACCACAAGATAAGATTAATTAACCAAATTTTATTACACAACCAGATTATCCCCTAATACAAGCTCTAATGAATATTAATGACAAGTTCAACTAATGCAGCAAAAATACTCTAACTAAGCAACTATGCAACTAAGCAAATAAGCATAAGGGATAGCGCAGCTCCAACACTCCACAGGCAAAGCTGACGGTAGACACGGTCTAGAACTCCGCATTATCATTGTTAAACTCCCAATCCTGACATGCAACTGTTGGTGGGGGAATTGCTAGGGTGAGTACATGTCGTACTCAGCAAGTGTGGAAAGTATGACATGTAGCTGGTTCAAATGACGAATATGATAAAGGCTAAGTGCTGAAAAGTACATTAAAACATTTGAAAAGGCAATATATATCATGTATGTTAATAACCCTATCATAACCATAATCAATTATATAGTACCAGTCCATATTCCATAACCATCATCCATATACCAGATTTCACCATTGCCAATAACCATGTTCAATACCAGAATTCAATTCATAACCATCCATAATCATAACCATATTATCAACCATAACCATTACCAAACCATCCGAATACCAAGTTTTCTCTAATCATGTAAGTTGTCCAGATGCTCATAACCGGAAGCACGGCTATCATGATAGTATTATTAGACACTCTGCAAAGTTTGTACCCCTTTAGCCACGTGTTTGTGATTTCATCACTTTTCAGTGACTAGAACCTCTATTATGCCGTCTCACACTTCCATTGGTGTGTGGCCAAGAGATCAAAAAATAGACTTTACAAAGGGATTACTAGCCTATTTAAACCCCACTGAGGTTTCATCTGAGGCGATGTCTCCCACAGAGCACATCTTCAACCAAGGGCCCCCTCTTGAGCCATTCGGATCCCTGGGTAGTCCCACCAATCATCAACAAACCCAATCCAACTACCCCTTCCCCGAGCATCCTTAATGGTCCAAATAGCACTAGCAAAACCCTAAATAATCAACTACGCCGCACCCATACTTGGCCTCGTGATGGCACTGTAGTCCTGGCTTATTTTTGCATGAACGGTCCTTAGATCTAAAGCAAGCAAACCACCATAACATCCAACCATCCACATACCAGGCTTGCTTAGATCACCCATTACCATATTACATTAACCAGTTCATGTGAATCATAATCTCGTAAATGCATAATTAAGTTAATATGTATAGTTGTGTTCCATCCCAATTAATTAAGCGAAGCAAAAAGGTAAAAAACCCTTCCCGACTCTCTACCATGTATTCCAGGTGACAAGGGTGGTTAAACAAAACTAGTAAACTTCCTATCATAGGATTCCCATAAAATTGACACAAGCATGCAGTTTTGCAAAAAAAAACATTTATTTTAAAACAGGATCAATATGCTTCAAGGACACTTGCCTTGCTCTTGGGATTGGTTTGGGTCAAAGCCTTCATACTCTTAGTGCTGGAGATCCTCCGCGGCTGTCTCTAGCTCAAATCCGTCTAATCCGCACAACAACATACAAGACAAGAATACAATCAATAGATGCACAAATACTACTCAATATGACATGACATGCATGATTAATGCAAATGCAAGGTGGAACTTGTTAATGAGTTGTTTTTAATGATCACTAACTAGTTCCAATAGCTTTTAACAAGTTTATAGAGGTTTGGATTTGATTCGATCAAATTTTAGAAGTAATTCAACAGAAATTAACTAGGAAAATTGGACTAGTCCGCTAGGGACCGGACAAGTCCGCACTTCGCAGGATAAATAGATTAGGGTTTTCTAGATTGACGTGAATTTGGAGATTAGGGGTCGAATTCACATAAGAAAAAAGAAATAGAAGGTATATCAGGTGTCTAGGACTCCAATGAATCGAGGATCTTGGAGGTAACACTTGGATCTTGACAATCTAGGGTTGATGAAGAACATGGTGGTGAATTGTTGACGAAGAACGCGAAGTTGATGGAGATCTTGATCCTCTTTCGTTTCCTCCTCTTGTTCTTCTTGTTTTAGATCTCCTTCTCTCTCTTTGGTGGCGGCTATTCACGAGTTGGGTTTGGGTGAGGTGGAAAAGTGGCAAATAGATGTCAAGCCAAAGGGTGAGGTTGTTTATATAGAGGTGGAGGCTAGGGTTAGATGGATTTCGAGTTTGAGATGAGTAGAGGTTGGTTTAGAGTCCCACATGGGCTCTAAAAGAGTTAGGCATGACGTCCCTAGGCCCGCTTAACATAAAACCCAATGAACAAGTCATGAGACAAAAGATCAATTTGGAGTCGCGATTTATTGGACAAGTCCGAAAAGGACCAGACTGGTCCGAAGTTGTCCAGAGAGAAATCGGACAAGTCTGGACTATACATCGGACAAGTCCGAACTTATCTAGAGGGGCAAAATGGACAACTCTGGCAAAAAATCGGACAAGTCCGACTTTAGTCAGAGAGGAAAACGGACAAGTCCACTGGAATACCGTACTAGTTCAGACAAGTCAGGGACTTAACAAATTTTTAAGGATTATTGGAACACCGGACTAGTACGCACAGGGCCGGACAAGTTCGAAAGTGTCCAGAGGGAAAAACAGATTATTCCGCATAAAAATGGACAAGTCCGAATGAGGCCAGAGGGAAATTGGACTAGTCCGCACCAAAATCGGACTAGTCCGAACTTCCCAGAATTGTTATGTGCGGTTTTGTTCTAAATCAATTTAAAACTTGTTCCTTTTTATGATGATTAATGTTAGGCATGTATATGAATGTATGCAGGGTATGATGCATGAAAATGAGGGTGTTACAAACCTACCCCCCTTAAAATGAATCTCGCCCTTGAGATTCGACGTGGAAGAGAAAAGGTAGGGAAATTCCTTATTGAGATCATCTTCGAGCTCCCATGTTGCTTCTGATTTTGTGTGATGCTTCCATTGAACTTTGCACCATTTGATGACCTTGTTCGTTGTGACCCTCTCCTTGTTTTCCAAGATTTTGACCGGTTGCTCGGCATAAGTCAAATCTTCCTCTAGTTCTAATTCTTCCACTGACACTTGTTCTTCCGGTACTCTCAAGCACTTCTTGAGCTGGGAAACATGAAACACATCATGGACATCTGAAAGATGAGCTGGCATCCCCAACTTATAGCTACTTCTCCTCTTTTGTCCAAAATCTTGAATGGCCCAACATAGCGAGGTGCTAGCTTGCCTCTTACGTTAAACATTTTATGACCTCTCATTGGTGACACCTTGAGTAAACAAAGTCTCCCACTTCAAAGGCGAGTTTTCTTCTTCTATTATCCGCATAGCCCTTTTGCCTTGTTTGAGCGGCCCTCAAGTTCTCGCCAATAACCTGAACTTGTTTTTCAGCTTCTAGCAACACATCCGGACCAAATACTTGACTTTCTCCTGTCTCATTGCAAAATAAGGGCGTCCTACACTTCCTTCCATATAGTGCTTCGTATGGTGACATCTTCAAACTTGCTTGGTAATGTTGTACGAAAATTCCGCATATGGCAAGCTCGTGTCCCAACTTCTTTCATGCTTCAAAGCACAAGCTCTTAACATATCCTCCAAAATTTGATTGGTCCTCTCGGTTTGTCCATCCGTTTGAGGATGATATGCCAAACTGAAATTCAACCTTGTTCCCAATGCTTCATGCAATTTATGCCAAAATCTGGAGGTAAATTGTGAACCTCTATCCGATACTATCTTCTTTGGGACCCCATGTCGACAGACAATATGCTCCATGTATATTTCAACCAATTGTGCAGTTGTATACTTGGTCTTCACGGAAACAAAATGAGCTGACTTGGTCAATTGATCCACGATTACCCAGATTGAGTCATATCCGGACAGGGTACACGGTAAACCAACTATAAAGTCCATACCTATTTATTCTCACTTCCATTCTGGAATCTTCAATGGTTGCAATAATCCAGCTGACCTTTGAGGTTCCGCTTTGACTCGTTGGCACACATCACACAAAGCTACATATCCAGCTATGTCCTTCCTCATGCTAGCCCACCAATAGCACGTCTTCAAGTCTTTGTACATCTTCGTACAACCGGGGTGAATTGAGTATGGCGAGTCATGTGCCTCCTTCAGTATTGTCTCCCGAATATGCTTCACGTTAGGCACAACAATCTTCTTACCAAGCCATATAGTACCATGTTCATCCTCATCAAATTTGAATTATCTTCCCTCTCGGGTCCTTTCCTTGATCTTGTGAATTTCCTCATCCTTCGCCTGGCCCTCTCGAATTTCTTACTCCAAGGTCGGATTTAACTCCATCAATCCCATCTCATTTACAAATCCGAGGTTCAACCGTTCAAACTCCTCACATAACTCGGATGGTAACTCTCAAACCGTGAGTTGGTGGCCTACTCCTTTTTTGGCTCAAGGCATCTGCCACTACATTAGCCTTCCCTGGATGATAATTGATCCCCCTAAATTGTAATCCTTGATGAGCTTTTAACCATCTTCGTTGTCTCAAGTTCAGATCCGTTTGTGTGAAAATATACTTAAGACTCTTGTGATCCGTATAAATTTCACACCTATGTCCAAGGATATAGTGTCTCCAAATCTTCAATGCATGTACCACGGCTGCAAGTTCCAAATCATGGGTCGGATAATTCTGCTCATGCTTCTTCAATTGCCTCGATACATAGGTGACCACTTGATCTTCTTGCATGAGCACGCATCCAAGTCCTTGTCTCGATGCGTCGCAATAAATATCAAAACTCTTGCTCACGTCCGGCAATATCAAAACTGGGGTTGTTGTTAACCTCTTCTTCAACTCCTCAAAACTAAGCTTGAGTCCATTGGAAATATTTCCCTTCATTAGCAACTCCGTCAATGGTTTGGCTATCTTGGAAAAGTCCTTGATGAATCGACGGTAATATCCAGCCGTTCGAAGAAAACTACTTATTTTCTTGACATTTTGCGGCGGCTCCCATTTCAACACGTCTCTCACCTTTCCTGGATCAACCGATACTCCTCCTGAGATGACATGACCCAAAAACAACACTTCCCTTAACCAAAACTGACACTTGTTGAACTTGACGTACAATTGATGCTCCCTCAATTTCTGCAATGTAAGCCTCATGTGTCCCTCATGTTCCTTCTCATCCTTCGAGTAGATCATAATGTCATCAATAAACACCACGACAACCTTATCCAAGTACTCCATGAAGACCTTGTTCATGAGCTACATAAAATACGCAGGTGCATTCGTTAATCCAAAGGACATCACGGTGTACTCATAGGATCCATACCGTGTCCTAAAAGCTTTCTTGGGTATGTCTGATGGTCTTATCTTCATTTGAAAGTATCCCGACCTCAAATCAATCTTAGAGAAGACACAAGCACCCTTCATTTGATCAAACAAATCCTCTATGTGTGGCAAGGTGTACTTGTTCTTGATTGTTACCTTGTTGAGAGCTCGGTAATCCACACACATCCTTTGCGACCCATCCTTATTTTACACAAATAGAACGGGCGCTCCCCACGGTAAAGAGATTGGGTGAATGAAACCTTTCTCTAGTTGCTCTTGAATCTGCTTCTTGAGCTCCGCTAATTCCATAGGAGGCATCCT
The DNA here is from genome assembly GCA_036927565.1 of Tuctoria greenei. Classification (NCBI taxonomy): domain Eukaryota; kingdom Viridiplantae; phylum Streptophyta; class Magnoliopsida; order Poales; family Poaceae; genus Tuctoria; species Tuctoria greenei. Next base: position 179,163,298 of record JAYESD010000002.1, read on the forward strand.
ATATGGCCTCTTAGCTATAGGTGCAGTTCCAGGTATTAAATCAATAACAAACTCAATGTCTCGATCAGGTGGCATACCTGGCAACTCGTCTGGAAAACATCCAAAAATTCACACACCACCAGAATCTCTTCAATTGCGGTACCGTCCAAATGATTCAGCTCCAATTGCTTTGGTGCAGTTTGAGATGCTTCAAACTCTACGGTGATCCCTTTTTTGTTGGTCAACTTCACTGTCTTTGTAGAACATTCAATGACTCCATTGTGCTTCCTCAACCAATCCATACCAAGTATAATGTCCAATCCTTGAGATTCCAAAACAATGAGGTTGGCGGAGAAGTCTACCCCCCTTATTCTAAGGCTTACTTTTGGACATACTATATTCGTCCTCATCTCAGGAGACTTAACCAATAGAGTAAACTTCATATGAGAGATAGGAAAACTATACTTGGCAACATATTTCGATGCAATGAATGAATGTGATGCTCCAGAATCAAATAACATAGTCGTCGGGTTGGAGTTTGCGAGAAATATACCAATCACCACGCCATCCGCTTGTTGCGCATCCTCCGTAGAGACATGGTTCACGTTGCCACGAGCGAAATTCTACTGCCCACGGTTCCCTTGTGGCGCTCCTCCATTAGGTCTTGGGTTATGTCTTGGCGCATTGCTTCCTTGACCAAGGCCTCACTTAGAACATTGATGTGCAAAGTGTCCAGCTTCCCCACAAGTATAGCACTTCTTAACTCCACCAGAATTATTAGGATGAGCTTGATTATGAATATTTGCACCCAGAAAGTTGGCACGAGGTGCATAAGGCATTGGAGGCCTAGGTGCTTGCATGACAGGGCGCTGCTGCACAAACTGAGTTGAGCGCGGTGCAAATCCAAGCGCTGTGCAGGAGCAGAGGAGCTGTAATATGGCGCGTTTGGTGGCGCAAAGCAAGGGTGCACGTTACTTCCTTGTTGCTTTCATTGATATGGCGCCTTCCTCATGTTGTCTTGCTCCATCTCACGGACCTTGTTCTCGACAACAATTGCTTTGGCCACAAGCTTCTGGAAGTTAGCATAGTCACAATTGAGCAATTGCACTTGGATTTCATTGTTCAAGCCTCTCATGAACAAGTATTGTTTCCTGCTGTCCCTACTAACATCCTCAGGCGCATACCTTGAGAGTTTAGTGAATTTAATGAGGTATTCACCCACGCTCGATCTTCCTTGCCTTAAGTTCTCAAATTCTTGCCTCTTCAAGATCATAACTCCTTCTGGCACATAATGAGAACGGAAGCTCTCTTTGAATTCAGCACAAGTAATCCTCTCCTGGTTCTCATGAGCATTGCATAAGGAATCCCACCAATCCGCAGCTGCTCCAACTAGTTGATGAGAAGCAAATAGGACCTTCTCCCGGTTACTACATTGGACGATCGCAAGCTTTTTTTCCACGGACTTGAGCCAATCATCAGGATCCATAGGGTCAGCGGTTTGAGCAAAGGTCGGCGGCCTAGTCCTCATAAACTCTCCCAACCGGTTATGAGGAGGTGGCGGTGGCGGTGGAGGTGTGGGGCTGATTGTTGACGTTACCAGCCTGCAGTTGTCCCATAGTTTGTATCATGGTCTGCATGAGCTGGTTTTGCAAAGCCAATAGTTGCTCAATGTTGATAGCTCCATGAGCAGGTCCTAGTCTATTATTGTTCTCCTCCTGAGCGTAATCTCATTATGCATAATTAAATTCTTATCTCTTGCTTTTCTTCAGATGGTGAGGACTCGCAACCAGAGGGATGGCAACGATGAGGAGGAGAACAATGGAGCACCTCAGAACAACAATGGACAAGGACCTGCTCATGGAGCTATTAACATTGAGCAACTATTGGCTATGCAAAACCAGCTCATGCAGACCATGATACAAAATATGGGACAGGTGCAGGCTGGTAACGTCAACAATCAGCCCCACATGCCTCCACCGCCACCCCAACTTCCTCATTACCGGTTGGGTGAGTTTATGAGGACTAGGTCGCCGACCTTTTCTCAAGCCGCTGACCCTATGGATGCTGATGATTGGCTCAAGTCCGTGGAGAAGAAGCTTGCTATCGTCCAATGCAGTGACTGTGAGAAGATCCTATTTGCTTCTCATCAACTAGTTGGAGCAGCTGCGGATTGGTGGGATTCCTTATGCAATGCTCATGAGAACCAGGGGAGGATTACATGGGACAAATTCAAAGAGAGCTTCCGTTCTCATTATGTGCCAGAAGGAGTTATGATCTTGAAGAGGCAAGAATTTGAGAACTTGAGGCAAGGAAGATCGAGTGTGGGTGAATACCTCAATAAATTCACTCAACTCTAAAGGTATGCGCCTGAGGATGTGAGTAGAGACAGCCAGAAACAATACTTGTTCATGAGAGGCTTGAACAACGAAATCCAAGTGCAATTGTTCAATTGTGACTATGCTAACTTCCAGAAGCTTGTGGACAAATCAATTGTTGTTGAGAACAAGGTCCATGAGATGGAGCAAGACAACAATAGGAAGGAGCCATATCAAGGACAACAACAAGGAAGTAACGTGCGCCCTCGCTTTGCTCCACCAAATGCGCCATATTACAGCTCCTCTGCTCCTGCACAGCGCCCTAGATTTGCACCGCGCTCAACTCATTTTGTGCAGCAATGCCCTGTCATGCAAGCACCTAGGCCTCCAATGCCTTATGCACCTTGTGCCAATTTTCCAGGTGCAAATTTTTAGAATCAAGCTCATCCCAATAATTCTAGTGGAGTTAAGAAGTGCTATGCTTGTGGAGGAGTTGGCCACTTTGCACATCAATGTCCTAAGTCAGGCCTTGGTAAGTCAGACCTTGATCAAGGAAGCAATGCGCCAAGATACAACCCAAGACCTAATGGAGGAGCGCCACAAGGAAACCGTGGACAGTAGAATTTGCTCGTGGCAACGTGAACCATGTCTCTACGGAGGATGCACAACATGCAGATGACGTGGTGATTGGTATGTTTCTCGCAAACTCCAACCCGATGACTATGTTATTTGATTCGGGAGCATCACATTCATTCATTGCATCGAAATATGTTGCCAAGTATAGTTTGCCCATCTCTCATATGAAGTTTACTCTATTGGTTAAGTCGTCTGGAGGAGAGATGAGGACAAATATAGTATGTCCAAAGGTAAGCCTTAGAATAAGGGGGTAGACTTCTCCGCCAACCTCATTGTCTTGGATTCCCAAGGATTGGACATTATACTTGGAATGGACTGGTTGAGGAAGCACAATGGAGTTATTGAGTGTGCCACGAAAACGGTGAAGTTGACCAATGAGGAAGGGATTACCGTATAATTTGAAGCATCTCAAACCGCACCAAAGCAATTGGAGCTGAATCATATGAACGGTGTCGCAATTGAGAAAATTCCGGTGGTGTGTGAATTTCTGGACGTATTTTCATATGAGTTGCCAGGTATGCCACCTGATCGAGACATTGAGTTTGTTATTGATTTAATACCTGGAACTGCACCTATAGCTAAGAGGACCTATAGGATGCTTCCTATGGAATTAGCGGAGCTCAAGAAGCAGATTCAAGAGAAACTAGAGAAAGGTATCATTCGCCCAAGCTCTTCACCGTGGGGAGTGCCCGTTCTATTTGTGGACAAGAAGGATGGGTCGCAAAGGATGTGTGTGGATTACCGATCTCTCAACGAGGTAACAATCAAGAACAAGTACACCTTGCCACACATAGAGGATTTGTTTGATCAAATGAAGGGTGCTTGTGTCTTCTCTAAGATTGATTTGAGGTCGAGATACTTTCAAATGAACATAAGACCATCGGACATACCCAAGACAGCTTTTAGGACACGGTATGGATCCTAAGAGTACACCATGATGTCCTTTGGATTGACGAATGCACCTGCGTATTTTATGTAACTCATGAATAAGATCTTCATGGAGTATTTGGATAAGTTTGTCGTGGTGTTTATTGATGACATTATGATCTACTCGAAGGATGAGAAGGAACATGAGGGACACCTGGGGCTTACATTGCAGAAATTGAGGGAGCATCAATTGTACGCCAAGTTCAACAAGTGTCAGTTTTGGTTAAGGGAATTGTCGTTTTTGGGTCATATAATCTCGTGGGGAGGAGTATTGGTTGACCCAGGAAAGGTGAGAGACATGTTAAAATGGGAGCTACCGCAAAATGTCTAGGAAATAAGGAGTTTTCTGGAATGGCTGGATATTACAGTCGATTCATCAAGGACTTTTCCAAGATAGCCAAGCCAATGACGGAGTTGCTAATGAAGGGAAAGCTTTCCAATGGACTCAAGCTTGTCAAGAAAGTTTTGAGGAGTTGAAGAAGATGTTAACAACAGCCCCAACTTTGATATTGCCAGATGTGAGCAAGAGTTTTGATATTTATTGCGACGCATCGAGACAAGGACTTGGATGTGTGCTCATGCAAGAAGGTCAAGTGGTCGCCTATGCATCGAGGCAATTAAAGAAGCATGAGCAGAATTATCTTACCCATGTTTTGGAACTTGCAACCGTGGTACATGCATTGAAGATTTGGAGACACTATATCCTTGGACATAGGTGTGAAATTTATACGGATCACAAGAGTCTTAAGTATATTTTCACACAAACAGATATGAACTTGAGACAACGAAGATGGTTGGAGCTCATCAAGGATTACGATTTAGGGATCAATTATCATCCAGGGAAGGCTAATGTAGTGGCCAATGCCTTGAGCCGGAAAGGAGTAGGTCACCAACTCACGGTTCGAGAGTTACCATCCGAGTTATGTAAGGAGTTTGAACGATTGAACCTCGAATTTGTAAATGAGATGGGAATGATGGAGTTAAATCTGACCTTGGGGCAAAAAATTTGAGAGGGCCAAGCGAAGGATAAGGAAATTCAGAGATCAAGGAAAGGACCCAAGAAGTAAGATAATTCAGATTTGATGAGGATGAACATGGTACTCTATGGCTTGGTAAGAGGATTGTTGTGCCTAACGTGAAGCATATTCAGGAGACAATACTAAAGGAGGCACATGATTCACCATACTCATTCACCCCGGTTGTACGAAGATGTACAAAGACTTGAGACGTGCTATTGGTGGGCTAGCATGAGGAAGGACATAGCTCAATATGTAGGTTTGTGTGATGTGTGCCAACGAGTCAAAGCATAACATCAAAGGTCAGTTGGATTATTGCAAAAATTGAAGATACTGCAATGGAAGTAGGAAGAAATCGGTATGAAAAATATTGTGGAGACCGAAATCCTGACCTACAAGGATCTCATTGGGTGGTGTCGTGTGATGCGACACCCAACAATATTCAAGAAAAGAACGAGAATAAATTACAATATCAAGTCTTTATTTAAAAGCACAGTAGAAGTTTTACAATACTAAACGAAGGGAAAGAGAACTATACATCATAGCTACGCTCTCGGCACTAGCTATGCAAAAGCAAAGTCATCCATGCCCTGGATACTTTGCACTAGCAACGCCCAACTTACGGCGGCGTGCAGGGTTCCCACTCGGCTGTAAACCCTGGAGGGGGTGCAGCCTCATCATCAAACCCGTCATCAGTCGTATAATCTGCAAAAACTTGTTAACTGCAAACGTGAGCTTGAGGCTCAGCAAGACTAACCCGTCTCATTAGACATATGTAGGGTGAATACTAAGCATAGGTAAGGAATAGCATAAAGGACTCACCTACAAGTGGATACTTATATTCATATTTTAAGTAGCACATGACATTCTTCAGGCACGGCACATCATAGACTCCACAATCAAACAAGAAACGCTTTGTCGATGATATGACATGCACAAAGCACATAATGCTATTACAGGTAAAGTATGGGGAAACTGTAAACTTTTAATTGTACTATCTCTAAGCCATACAAGGTTTCAAAGCAATTGTAATTCAATACATCGTATTCTACTGACTTTTTCAGTATTTACTATGTCACAGCGCAGTAAACAAGTGGTACTCTATTACTGTGAGGGACGGTGATTGCGATCAGGACACACCTGGAACAACATGATACATACGCACTTTCGGAAATGTTAGCGAGTACTTACAGCAGTACCTACGTAACACATCAGTACTAGTCATATATGGCCACCTTTCACTAAACACTCGAATGTCAAACCGGTCGATCCGTCACGAGCAGGAGGTCACTGCGTGGGGCGTGCTCTGACGTGCCCACCAGCTGATTTACACCTTGCTGCCCTTAACCCACGCCTATAAAACGGAACGGAAAGTCTCGACAAACTAATATCAAGCTACGTCAGTTTACTGGAGCCCATTTCTCCAGTATGTCGCCGGTACAATTCAAGCTTGTCCAGCAGGGCCGCACACTAAACGATCCTCAATCGACACAAGCAGGGCTATGCACGTGAGACCACGTCTCGCTGCATCCTACCCGCTGCTCAGTCTTAATTTCATATTCATAAACCATTTTTTGATCCAATTCATCCCGTGTGATAAAATTCCTATCTCGCGAGTAGATTCCAACTACTCGACTTCTACCGAATTCCTATGAGCATAAGCATAACAGCTTCTACTCAACGGACTGTAGACCTACCCAAGACTTCATGAGATTTGTGGGCCATGCAAGTGGATGTGAAATACCTTAAACGTAATGCACAAACATCTGAAGACGTAAGATGAATGAAAACTGCAAAAACACTATAAGGAACTTAAATGCAAACTGGAGCTTGCCTTGGTTTGCGACTAGGCAAATGTTAATAGTTAGGCTTGATCATGGGGTGGAGCTTCGAGTCAATGCCTTTCTTCAAATACCCTTGCTGCCGCCCCGAAGAAGGGATTCCTTGTAGTAAGATTCAAGTTGATCCCCTCCTCCTCCATATGATGCTCCTCATTGTTCTTTATTGTCATGTGAACTATGGAGATGAAGATGCATAATTAATCAAATGCAACTTAGCAATTTAATAGAAGAAAATGTTCATAATTCAAGAGAAGGTTCAGGTTCTACTAGGGTCAAAAGATGACCTTGCTGTTCACAGCAACAAGGATAGAGCAAGTTAAACTAATAGATTCTTGAGCATGGAGGCAACTATGTTTTGTAATGGATAAAAAGTTACTAACAGATTACTAAAGCTCAATTCCTATGCAGGGGTTTAATCAAAAGTCCATGCTGATTTATTTGGATCAATGGCAGGTTTGCTTACTGGAACTATTTTATGCATAAGACCCTATGTGCTTTTTAATACACATATAGCCCAAGAAAGAAATGCCTTGTTAATGTTCTATGGGCATATGGGCAATGGACACAGGAGTGTGCAATTTTAAGTTGGAGATCAGATTATGGAATCTCTGTATTGTTAGAATGGACTGAAAGAATTCATTAACTCCAATTGGTTTAAGCACAAAAATGTGTGTGAGCTTCATATAGGTATATGACATTCAAACATAGTTTATACAGGTTCAACAATTCTAATGGGGCTGTATATTTTATAGGAGCTTCATTAGATTATGGAGGCCTATATAGAAAAGTTTCAGTATTTGTTAAGGAAGAATGTGTCCTCCATAATTCAATAAGTTTTCCCCCTTCTCTGATTTTCCAGAGCAAAACTGGAGTTTTTTCATACTTCAAAGTATGTTTTCCAGTTAGTGTTGGTCCTATTGAGTTCAACAAAATTTATTTCACAATTTCTAGAGCTTTCTACAGGGAGCTATGGATTTTACAATATTATGGTATTTTTTCTGGATGTGCTACTGTTGTTTTTCTGGTATTTTCACTAAGCTGAGAAAAATCCCTAAATTTGACTACCTTAGTAAAGGTTTAGGAAGCTAAAATTTTTACTGGACACTATAAAGTACTAGAAGAAGATTTTTGCCAAGTTTGAGGATTTTTCATTTGGTGGATCTCCTGATATTAATTCCTAAAGGAATTTGGAATTTGAATTGTTCAGAAAATTACAGGTATTTTCATAGCATGTAACCTGCACCATTGCAAAGTACATGTAAATAGGAGTCCAACAAAATTTATTTGAGAATTTTTGGACAATTCTACAAGGAATAATGATTTTTGGAAGTTTGTGTAGAATCTGGACTAAGTTTCAAATGGGAAAATAGTGCAAGTGGCTGACAATGGGGTCCACTGCTCAGCTCCATCTTCTACCTCTGGACAGCTCGAACAGGAGGCTTCACAGCGGCTTCGCTCGCCCGTTCCCGCGTCTGTGGGAGACAAAAGGCAGTGATACAAACAGAATAGTTGATCCTAGGACCCGGGAGCACATGATGGGCAACATGGTGACATACGGCAGCGATCGGAATGTCACTGGCGACAGTGGCAGCGGAGGAGGTTTGATGGCGACATGGGAATGGCTCGGAATTGGTCGAACAAGCTCGGATTTTTTACTCTACAGCACCGTTTCAAGATGAGGAATCCGAATCTGGACCTTAATTGCGGAGAAATTAACGGAAACATGGAGTTCAGCGGAGATCTAGGTCCACCCATAGCGGCCACGAAATCTTGGTTTTCTATCTGTTTATTTGGTCTTTCTTCAGTGTTTTTGGTTGAGATGGATCTAAATTAGGTATAGAATATATTGTCCAATGGGATTGAGGCGAGATGAACTAGGGGCGACGAATTTCGCCCTCCAAACTGTGGTGTTGAATGAACTAGCCGAGAGGACTGCTCCCAAAAACTGAGAGCACGACCTGGCAAACGGTGAACTGGACATAGGGAGGCAACAGGAGGTCGAAGCGGACCTTTTTGCATTGCTAGCTGATCACAGGAGCGCGGAAGAAACTTGGACGCCGGTGAACCGAGGACGCCCGCTGCTTGAACGTCTAGGGAGAAAATCCGCTGTGTCTGCGGTTTGGCACCGAAGCAACCACAACAACACATAGGGGAGGGAGAGAAAGAACTTGCGCGGCTTCCTGCAGAGGCTTGGGGGAGCGAGGAGATAGCCACACGCGCCGGGCACCGTGGTTCCACCTCGAGCTCGCCAGCGGCAAAGGAAAACAGAGTGCTGCTTGGCTCTGTACCGAGGAGAAGAGCAAAATATCGACAGAGGAGTGTAGAGCAGGCTTGTGTGGTGATAAGGGCGAAAACAAGGAGAGATTTCTGGTGCTGCCCCCTGAAAAACGGGAGGTGGCGCATGTCACCGTGGTGGCGCTCTGTGAGGCATCGATCAGAGTCGGTTGAGGCTGTGCACAGCTGACAGGGTGGGCCCACAACTTACTCCTCTGTTATCCTATCTGTTCTTTTAAAATTCCATTCAAACTTCTCCAAATTTGGCCAAAATTGGCAGCCAAGATAAATGAGTTATGTGGCATCCGAATCTGAAAATCAATTCTAACATTTGACGAAGTTTAAATCAATTTCAAATTTGAATTTGGATTCAAATGTATCTAAATGATAATATTGAATTAAATAGTAAATTAGGTTCAAATTTTTGAAACTTTGCATGGAGTCTAAGTGAGGCGTGGAGAATCCGATGGTGAGTCTAAGTTTGATGTTTGACCATTTTCGTTTGAAGTTTGGGTTTGAATTTGAATCTCCTCATTTAGGATTTCGATATTATTCATTTTTTATTTTATTATTTTTTTCCTTTCATTTTCATAGAAAATGTTAATACTTGGAAATTAGGGATTTTACCTCTTAAGTGCTAATATACATTAGCAACCTTGTAACTATATTTAAAGTTTTAACAAGTTCACATTTCTGAATATCATTCCAGTAGCAATTTAATTCATATGAGTTCTGAATCTCCAACTTAACTAAAAGATTTTAAGTTCACACTTTTTTTATTCTTTTTTTTTGCAAGTATGGTCTTTACATTCCTTCTCCCTTAAAGGAATCTCATCCCGAGATTCTAGAGAAATGAGAAAGGTAGGACGAGTTGTTGATGAGATGACTCCATTGTTCCACGTTATTGGAAGAAAGACACTCTTCGTCTTCTCCTGTAGGTTCTTGAAATTGTGGCTAGTCCAGCTTATGTTGTAAACCACATCGTCTAGTTTTGGTGACTTGCGTATTCGTACTGCAACTCAGGTTCGGATGCCCGACATGACTGGGACCACCTCGTAAAGTTTGTGTCATAGCAAATTATGTTGATCTAGCTATGTTGTGTGGAGATCCTCGTCTTTCCGTCAAAATGAAGTAATCTTCTTCATAGTAGGAACACTAATGGTTCTACGATATTGGGCATACTTAATTCATGACGTTCTTCTCATCAAGGTCTTATTGCCCTAGTCTTGTATTCAGAGAATCAGTACTTGTTCTTTAACTCTCTTGAATATTTTGATGACCTTGATACCATTTGCTTTCAACTTTGGCTTTGTGTACTGAGTCCTTCAAGCTGAATGTAGTATTACTCAATACAGAATCAAGGGAGTTCGCAAAATTAAACAATGAATCGTTAATCTCGTCTGGATCGGGTTCTTGCAATTAGGTATTCAATAATCGGACTACTTTACCGTGACATAAGAGTAGTAAAGTTGTCATCTCTCTTATGTAGTTAAAACAACAAAGTTACAATGTGTATGGCAACTATAAAGTTCCAGACATATCAATGTCACCATTCACTATGAATCAAGGAGTTTTGCAAGCTCAATATAAATGAAAATCTTGCAAACAGGGAAGATCAAGGGGTATTAGGAATGATCAATCGCAAGGTATTGTGACCTTAACAAACTAGACAAAGGATGAAATGCTTTGTACTAGACATAAGAGAATTCAAGATTTGGTTTCTATTATGCTGTCAAAATACAAATATGTCTAATACATGGCATATACAAGGTCATCGGACAAAGCAAAGTTACCATGCATTACCCGTCAAAGGGTTCTCAAATAATGATCTCGCGAATAAAAAGAATACAAGGTCCTCGTGGGGTTTAAAAGTCATAAAGAGACTCCTTACAAACTAGAAACAATCAACTTTTAGCGATCAAGGTGATTGAGACTTAACAAGTCAATAATAAAGACTCAACTGTGTTTTGGTCACAAGGTGCATCTAGAGGTTGATCAGCTGAGGAAGAACCTCACGAATCAAGAGTATGAGTGTTTACACAACCACGACAATTGAACCCACACAAATCAAGGATGAGGGTTCAACTCATAGTTGTACTACAAAGAGGATTGAGTAATTGGTTTCTGTGGTATTACTCAATGAAGGCAAATCAACTAGAACGTTGATCACAAGAGTTGGAAACAATCAAGACAATCAGACATCACTTAAGTACTTGAATGGAGATACATACTCTTGCTCAAAGTTAATTAAGACTCATGTATTATGATGCATTACAAAATGGATGATGTTATGCAGACACAATGCAATCCTGGGAAAAACTATGCATAAGGTATGATGCATTCATCTTTGTGGTTTGAGCAAAAGTATGTATAACGATTCAAACACGATAAACACTATCTCAAGTTCAAAATGTTCGAATCAACTTGCTCATAAGAAGTGTTGGACAAGGAACATCCTTCTCATAGGTTGATCAAGATAGAAGGATTCAAGTCTAACCATGGAAACAAAGAGTGGTGAGCAATATACTACACAATCTTAACCTTCGTAACTTGTACACATTATAACCAGTATATCCACTTGTCTCCCTAGGTCCTTGTCACATCTGCCGAGTCACAGACTCATCTTTGCTGGAGAAATCCACTAACTAGGTTACCTTGATGACTTGGTACTATTCAGTATGGGGTCAAAACTACTAGAGTTCACGTAGCGGTGTTTCACTTAATCTTCTCTTCAATCATGTAGTGGTGATTGACATCTTCCATGGTAACGCTGATGGAGTTGAGGATGCACTCCGTCTATGAGGTGCTAACCTCATGCTTGAAGTTGGGTTCTCTTGAAGATGTAATTTTCCAATCACTTTAAGCTACTTGGATGTACACCTTCCCCCTTAAAGTTTCAAACTAGAGGTTTGAGAAGTTTACTTCAACTAATCCTTATGAAAAGGTTATGTGCAACTTCTGAAAGTAAAACCACTGCTCAGATCCACCACACAGTGTCGAATACCAGTTGCGGAACATGAGCAATGATCCAAGAAATTGAAACAAAAACTGATCGAAATTTGAAATTCGAACTACTGTCCAGGTTCTGGTACAGCTGACCACTATGGAGAAATTCAAATTTTTCGACCAGTTAGAGGCAACTTCTGGATTCACTCAATGACCTGTCCAGAATGTCATTGTTTGCCCCCAAATCAGTTATGGTCGAGAAGATAGAGCTTTGAAAAGTTGATCGATCTTCTGAAAATTTCCTGCAGCATCCTATTTGTAGATACCCTCTTGATCCAACTGTTTCTTGTCTTATCCAAATACGACCCAAACATACAACTAAAAATTTATAGTATAACTCCTAAACTTTAAATACATGTTACATATAACTCCAAGTGACTTTTAATTTGCAAACTATGGACCATATTCAGAAATGTACAGATCACTGTCCAGATGGGGTGGTTCTGGACAGTTTCTGCGATTTTTGAAATTTCACTAACTTAGGAAGGAATTCTGGTCTTGATTTGAATAGAGAACTTGTAGAGGATTTCCAAATCTTTCAAAAAAGTATTTATGTTCCCTCATATCATCTTTGGTTGATGAGATATGGAATTTTAAAGTTCGACTATGTTCCCAGATTTTTAATGGAATTTCGACAGAACTTCCTTTATTTCTTGCTGATTTTGTCCAAAATTTTCAGATAGTTGAACAACAATATTTGCAGAAACAATATACTACAAACTAGTTACATCCACCCTCAGGATTCCAAAAATGTAAAACACTATCAATTAGATGATTCTTCTCGAAGGTATGGTCAAATAGTAACTGAATAGAAATCTGTCCAGATTTGGTGCTGTCAAGACAACTTCGACGATACTTCGATTTAAACCCAGTTATCGCGAGTTTTAGCCTTAGTGTCGAATAGAAACTTGTTATAGGACTCCTTAAGATTTCCAGAAATGTATATACATTCCTATATTTCATTTTGAATTTAGGACTTATGTCTGTTCAAAGTTCACAATTTTCCTAACTGGTTCGGGTAGCACATATACTCTTGTTCCAGTTTTTCACTCAAGTTTATAAATACTTCTGATCTGAATTTGGGACAACAATGAATTACAAAGTTGTAGAATAGATCCTTTCTTTTCTGAAAATTTATCACAATGGCCTATAAGAGGTTTCTATGAAGAGATATGACAAAATACAGCTGCTGGTTCACACGGTTTCAGAACAGCAGCATTTGTGATTATGGTGCACTTTCATCATCTTAGAAAGGTCTTTTGGCTTAAAGGTCAATAGAAAACATATAGAAGACTTTCCAACTTTCCAAAAACTATCCATTTGTCTCCAAATCCTTTCTAGAATAAAGGATATGGAATATTGATCACAGGGTACAAGATAGTTCAAAACTGGAGTATGAAACTTTGTTCTGTTTCAGCTGACCATACTGTATAAATTCGAAATTTTCATACATTAAAGGTGAGTACCAGGATTTGAGTTGAATAAAAAAATTTTAGTTCGCTTTATAAACTTTCTAAATTGTACATGCACACCTCCAGGTGAGCTCTGTATTAAAAGTTATACAGATTTTAAGTTGACTAAAATTTTCTAGAAAATTTGACAGAACCTCCCCTGTATATGTGGTAATTTCCACAATTTATACAGGTATATCATCACAATATATTGAGGTAATAACAAACTAAACATTGTATAACATAAAGTTAACAATCCAGAGGTAAAATATTTCGGCTATGAAGCATTTGTTATATAGGTATAGCGCGCTAATTCGAAACTATGTGCAAACTGTTTCAAGTTCTGGTCTGCCAGAACCAAGTTTGCGACCATAAGAATTAAACACCGTTACACCAAGATTCAGGCCATGAGTGCAACATAAAGTTTATAGAGGACTTCCTAATATTTCGAGAAATGTATATATATGACCATGTCTCTATTTTGGATCAAAAGAAAGAGCTATCTAAACTTGACAGATGAACTGACTGTTGTTCAACAGCAGCCCTGCAGTTCACTGTTTTGAGCTCGAAATTTGAATTGCCTCAAATTTGAATCAGGAAAAACTTTAAATAACAAAACTGCAGATCTCCTTCTACCCTTTTCAGATATGTATCACAATAAGGCAGAAGATTTTTATACAGTGAGTTATTGCAAAGATATAGAGACTGGTATAATGGTATGGTCATTTGGAGTTGTTTAAGCATACCCCAAATTTCAATAGGTTATCAAGATTTTATGCCTTGATGGTCAACAGAAAAGTTGTAGAGGTCTTCGAGAGCTTTCCATCTATATAGCATACCCCTATGTTTAATCCTAACTAACCAAGATTACATTCTGGCGAAGTTGAGCAAACTTCAGCCAGAAATCAAGAACCTTGGTTCTAACCTTTTTGTCGAGTCGAAACTCATTTTGCGGAGTCCAACCTACCAGCACCAGATAGTCAGACTTTCCAAAATATAATGCATCCATTCTGTCGTTGGGGATTGTCAAGTATCAAAGTCGATACTGACGGTACTACGTGCCTCACCAAAGAAAATTCTAACCGGTATTTTTGGATACATTTATTGGTGGCCCTAGTATCGTTCACTCGCAAATGTGTTCTACACGGGTCGCTACCGTAGTCAATGCTGCAGAAGACAAACAATCCCCTTTCACACCTTCACACCTTAAGGGCGGCACGGGGAAACACGACAGGAAGTCACAATAATATATATGAAAGTAAATGCATACGACTCTGGTGTGAGTCGCCCTCGAGCGATGTCATGCCTCGAGGTACATGGTTGTACTACGTCTGTACAGCAAAGACTCCCGCACGAACCGGCTTATATACGTTCGGGCATACGTGTTTCGCATGCTCCCATAGAACATGAATAGTTCTAGAGATGCATACTATCGGGTTATATACCACCCGACGGGGTCTCCCACTAACTTTGAAGCACGCTAGAGTACCACGTGTCATAGGTTCTTAGAAACATGGAAAGCTTCAGAGACTCCTATTATTTCCGTGCCAAGCCACGGAAAGACTTCCATGCTACCTCTCGCATGGTGAGCTTACCTCAATTGATCCGCTTACGGTGGCATACCTTACCTCTTACCTGACATCGGAGCGTCGTTATAGAATTTATAACATATAAGTTAGTTTACCACCTTTATATGTTATATTAATAATACTCCTTAAAGGGCATATAGCTAATTCCTTACTCAACAATCCTAAGTTTTGAAAATATGCTCTTTTCAAGTACACTGTTCCCAATGATGCTCTGATACCATGTCTGTGGGTACCGAAATCCCGACCTCCAAGGATCTCATTGGGTGGTGTCGTGCGATGCGACATCCAACAGTATTTAAGAAAAGAACGAGAAGAAATTACAATACCAAGTCTTTATTTAAAAGCACAGCGGAAGTTTTACAATACTAAACGAAAGGAAAAAGAACTATACATCATAGCTACGCTCTCGGCACTAGCTATGCAAAAGCAAAGTCATCCATGTCCTGGATACTTTGCACTAGCAACACCCAACTTACGGCGGCGTGCAGGGTTCCCACTCGGCTATAAACCCTCAAGGGGGTGTAGCCTCGTCATCGAACCCATCATCGGTCGTATAATCTGCAAAAACTTGTTAACTGCAAACGTGAGCTTAAGGCTTAGCAAGACTAACCCGTCTCACTAGACATATGTAGGGTGAATACTAAGCATAGGTAAGGAATAGCATAAAAGACTCGCCTACAAATGGATCCTTATATTCATATTTTAAGTAGCACATGACATTCTTCAGGCACGGAACATCATAGACTCTACAATCAAACAAGAAACGCTTTGCCGATAATACGACATGCACAGAGCACATAATGCTATTACAGGTAAAGTATGGGGAAACTGTAAACTTTTAATTGTACTATCTCTAAGCCATACAAGGTTGCAAAGCAATTGTAATTCAATACTTCGTATTCTCCTGACTTCTTCAGTATTTACTACGTCATAGCGCAGTGAACAAGTGGTACTCTATTACCGCGAGGGATGGTGATTGCAATCAGGACACACTCGGAACAACACGACACATACGCACTTTTGGAAATGTCAGCGAGTACTTACAACAGTACCTACGTAACACTTCATTACTAGTCGTATATGGCCACCTTTCACTAAACACTCGAATGTCGAACCGGTCGATCCGTCATGAGCAGGAGGTCACTGCGTGGGGCGTACTCTTGTAGGATCGAAGAGCACGTGAAAAGCTACCAGAGGGGGGGTGAATGGTAGATTTAAAAATCTTACGCAGTGGAAACAATTAAATCCCAACCCCTTCAGCAAAAAAATGATTTGTTAAAGAAATCATGTGTGAGACTAATCTACACATGTTTTACCATGACAAAAGTGATAGATATCAGAGAGAATCAAGTCACGAAGAAAACACAAGAAGAATCACTCAAATCCGTCGAGAGAAACTCAAGTTATGATCGATAGATCGAACAACGATCAATTTGTTCTACCGAGTAGAAAATAGTTCCGTAACTCTACAAAGAAACTCGTGTAGATACAAAAACACAAATCCAATGACTGTGAAATTTTCACAGTTGATAGAAGAACAAGTTGTGGAGACAACACAAAAAGAATCACGCTGATTGGATATGTAAAACTCGAGTTATGATAAAACCGCCGATGAAAGGTAGTACTGAACAGACAACTCGACGAGTAAAACATGTCTGGAACAAGTCGGACGAACAAGGTACAAAAGTTCCTTTAAACCACGAACTTTATTCGATAGAGAACAATAGGAACAACCCAAAAGTCATGGTGCAACCCTCTCTGTTGCATCACGAGTCTTGGCCTTCCCTTGCTTTTATAACTACCCCGCAGGCCAAAACTAGTATAACCAAAACTACTATAACCAAGCTTCCGCCGGAGCTTACAAAACTAGCAGAACCTAGCGCTGGAGCTTACCAAAACTAGACAGAATTAGTTGACCCAAAACCCGGAGCTAGACAAAGTAAGTCGGAGCTTAGCAAAGACATGTCGGAGCTATCAAGGACATGTCGGAGCTAAAGACAAAGCTGACCAGAGCTAACCAAAACTAGTCAGACCTTGCCAACAAATCGGACCTAGCATCGAACGTACCCGGAGCTACCCAAAACAAGCCGGATCTACCGTCGGACCTTGCTATAGCTCGGAGCTAGAGTCTGATCTAGATAAAAAGGTGTTTTGGCAGTATTTCAGAACTTTTATCATCAAAGCCAATGTATTCACTACAAGCCAATGTATTCAGCACACATAGGTCTCACAATCTCCCCCTTGATGAATGCATTGGCAACACCAATTAAAATCCAAACATTGGCTTATGCACATGAAAAAGTAAAAAAAGATTCTCCCCCTTTGTCAATGAAAGAAATTTCTCCCCCTTTGTCAATGATCTCTCCCCATGCACATATTATCTCTCTCCCTTTCATTTATACTTCTCCCTCTGAGAAAAGTCAGCCAATGTGTGATTAATTCCCCCCCCCCCCCGTTGACAATGTATTCAGCAAGTCATGAGTATCTAAACAAATTATATCTCCCCCTTTAGTTGTTATGAGCATATTATAACATATACATATAAACAAAGCTCATCCAAGTCATGCTATCAAGTAACTTACACTATCATATCAATGAGATACATAAAGTAGTGTAAGCCATGCTAGAGATCAAATGTAATTTTC
Source organism: Tuctoria greenei (assembly GCA_036927565.1). Taxonomy (NCBI): domain Eukaryota; kingdom Viridiplantae; phylum Streptophyta; class Magnoliopsida; order Poales; family Poaceae; genus Tuctoria; species Tuctoria greenei. The sequence goes on from JAYESD010000002.1 coordinate 179,180,977, forward strand.
AATTTAAGCAAGTCATGATCTCACAAACATAACTATTTCAAAACCTGAAAGCATGACACTAGTTGCTGCATTTTATTATTTTTCAAAGCATAAATTTAGATCATTATGATATTTGCAAGAGATTATATGAGCATCTGCCTTATTCTAACCAAAAAAGCCAAGCCTATGTCATTTGACAATCAGAAGCTTAAGGACATGGTTTTAGTCTTACACAACTTCTTCCAAGTTCATATCTAAGTGCAATGATAATCCATCTCAAAAGAAGAAGTGCGATGCATGCATATTCTCTTGATCTTTTCTCAATTTATATTTGTTCATAAAAACTCAACATGTGAGTTGATTACTTTATTAATTCTTAATGATTAAAAGCACTTGTGAACATGCAACAAGTTCAAAACAGCAAGAAAGTTCGATCATGACCAGATTTTAGTGTAAGTAATTATTCCAATTACTAGTCATGGCAAAAACTACAAAATGTATAACATGAGTAATATAGTAAGAACTTTCAGCATATAAAAGGAATCACAAGTCATATATGTATAAAATACTATGCTCAAATTATTTTAGTTCAGACTCACACATAGATTTCCCAAGTTTTGAAAACTCCCTCTCAATTTAAGTCATGAGGGTGCATAACCCCTATTTCACTACGAATATAACAAAAACGAGTGAAATCCAAAGGTTTTGTAAAAATGTCAGCCAATTGTTGTTCGATATCTACATGGTGAAGCACAATGTTTCCTTTTTCAACATTATCACGGAGAAAGTGATACCTAGTGTCAATGTGCTTTGTTCTCGTATGTTGCACGGGGTTTTTAGCAATGCAAATAGCACTAGTGTTATCACAAAATAATGGAACACTATCTAGATTAACCCCATAGTCCTTAAGTGTTTGAACAATCCAAAGAATTTGTGAACAAGCGCTAGTAGCAGCTACATATTCAGATTCGGCTGTGGATTGTGCAACTGAGTTTTGTTTTCTAGAGGACCAAGCAACAAGTGAATTACCAAGAAAATGACAAGCATCGGAGGTACTTTTCCTATCAATCCTACAACCTCCAAAATCAGCATCGGAAAAAGCTTTCAAAGTCATGGTTGAGGAAGAAGAAAGAAAAATGCCAAATTCTTGAGTTCCATGTAAGTACCTGAGAATCCTTTTGACGGCTTGACGATGTGAAACACGTGGGGAGGCTTGAAACCATTACGCTGAATTGTATGTCCGGTCTTGATGTCGTGAGGTACAAAAGTGAACCGATCATGCTTCTATATTCTTTTTGATCCACGGGTTCACCATCTTCATCAAGTTCAAATGTTGTTGCTGTTCCCATTGGTGTCCGAAGAGGCTTGCTTTTGTCCATGTTGAAATGCCTTAGGAGGTCTTTAGTATACTTCGTTTGATGCACAAAGGTACCCTCCTTGGTTTGCTTGATTTGCAGCTCCAAAAAGTACGTGAGTTCTCCCATCATACTCATCTCAAATTCTGAACTCATCATAGCTGAAAACTTGGACACAAGATCATGAGAAGCACAACCAAAGATAATATCATCCACATACACTTGAACGAATAATGAGTCATTGCCATGCTTAAGCACAAACAGAGTTTTATCTACCTTGCCCATGGTAAACCCCTTTTCAAGTAAGAATGTATTTAACCTATCATACCATGCTCTAGGAGCTTGTTTGAGACCGTACAAGGCTTTGGACAGTTTGTAAACATGATTAGGAAATTCTAAATGTTCGAAACCTGGTGGTTGCTTGACATAAACCTCCTCATCTATGTAGCCATTAAGAAAAGCACTTTTAACATCCATTTGATATAACTTGAAACCTTTAGATGCAGCAAAGGCTAACAAAATTCTTATGGCTTCTAATCTAGCAACAGGAGCAAAAGTTTCATTAAAATCTAGACCTTCAATTTGAGTGAAACCTTGAGCAACCAATCTAGCCTTATTCCTAATCACAACCCCATCCTCACTTTGTTTATTTTTAAACACCCATTTAGTTCCAATTGAAGTGTGACCTTGAGGTGGAGGTACAAGTTTCCAAACATTATTTCTTTCAAAATTTTCAAACTCTTCTTGCATGGCTACAATCCAAGATTCATTAGTGAGTGCATATGATATATCTTTGGGTTCAAAAGAAGAAACAAAAGCAGGATGAGCATGAGAGTTTGGATCGAAAAACCTGGACCGTGTGACTCGTTCATGCAAGCTTCCAATAATCTGTTGTGAGGGATGATCTTTGTTAATCCATGGGGGAATAGATGTATCACAAGCTTCTTCTTCATTAGTTTCATCGCAGATTGAGGATCTTGTGGCTTGTGGTCGATTAGGACCAGCATCGGTGATAGCCGGAGCTTGTTCAATGTTTGGAGGTGGACACGTGTCAGGTTCGGAACTACCAGGTAGTATCACCGACTCTTCTTCTTCATCGAAAATATCCTCCCCCTGAGGATATTGATCTGGTCCTGCAATACCGGAGCTAGTACCTGGGACAACTTCATCAAAAGAAACTTCACAAGTCTTCCACAATTTTGTTAGTTCCAAGCAAAAGCACACGGTATCCCCTAGTGTGAGATGGGTAACCAAGAAACATGCCATCTTCTGATCTAGCTTCAAATTTGTAAAGATTACCATGTTTCTTAACAAAGCATATGCAACCAAAGACCCTAAGATGTGAGACACTAGGCCTATGTCCATACCGAAGCTCATATGGTGTTTTTCCTAGCTTCGTACGCAAGAAAATACGGTTTGAAACATAACAGGCTGTTGCAATTACATCTGTCCAAAATTTTCTAGGAGTTTGATATTCATCAAGCATAGTCCTAGGCATCTCCACTAAGGTTCTGTTTTTCCTTTCTACAACACCGTTTTGTTGAGGAACATATGGTGAAGAAAATTGATGTTCTATTCCATGTTCAGTACAAAAGTGATCAAAGAATTGGTTTTTAAATTCAGTTCCATTATCACTTCTAATTGCTCTTAAAGACCCTGGGTGATCAACTAATAGTCTAAGAATTAAAGCCCTAAAATGAGTAAAATCTTCATTCTTAGATGCCATGAAGTAAACCCAAGAATATCTGGAATAGTCATCAACAATTACAAGCATGTACCATTTTCCTCCAAAGGATTGAACTCGTGCCGGACCAACAGTGTCAACGTGCAAAAGTTGACTAGGTCCAGTTGTCATAGTAATTGTAAGAGGAGCATGTGAACCTGCAACCATCTTAGCATGTCTACACGAAGAGCATACAATATCTTTGTCTCCTTTGAGTTTAGGCAAACCACGTATGCGATCAAGAGCACTAATACGAGTCAGGTGATCAAAGCCTACGTGACCAAGTCTACGATGGCAGAAATATAACTCTTTTGAATCATTTGAAACGAGACACTTATGCTCAGAAGTTGACATATCAAAATCAGCTTTAAGAACCCTTCCAAAGCGAGACATGTTAAACAAAACCTCACTATTTGAATTTACAACTTTGCAGCAATTTTTAGTGAATGTTATTTCCAAATTCTCATCAAGCAATTGAGAAACAGAAAGCAGGTTGTACTTCAAGTTTTTGACAAGTGCCACATCTTTTAAAGTGTAGTGATCATTTACTCTAACCGAACCTTTAGCAATAATAGGGGTTGAAGAATTATCGGCAAAAGTAACATTCTCTACACGTGACACAAAAGAGAGGGAGGAGAACCAATCTCTGTTACCAGTCATGTGGCGTGAGCATCCTGAATCCACAATCCATATGTTCTCCTTCCTCAAGCGTGATACCTACACAGAAGCACAATACATCAATGACTCAATACTGGGGTTAGTCAATAAGCATTTTGGAATCCAGTACTAAGCCATGCGACGTCCAATAGCAACAACACGCGAAAGCTATGACACAATAGCAGGTTTATGAGTCAAGATTTGAGGTTTTCTGTTCTTAACAATTGATTTCGAAGTTGTTACTCGTTTAGAGCGAAAACCAGTTGCTCCGGAGGTAAAAGCAGAAGGTCCGGAGACAAAAACTGAAGCTCCGGAGGGAACAACAGAAGGTTCAGGAGCTTTGGAGCTATCGGAACTACCGGAGCTGCTTTTGCGAATTTCTTACTAGAAGGTCCGGAAACTACCTTTTCAAAGTTCTGACTCAATAAAGCAGGTTGCATGTTTCTAATTTAAGGTTTAGCATGAAAGTTATGTGATCTAGCAGACTTTTTATCCTTTTTAATTTGTTTAGCTAGTCTATAACAAAAGTCTATGACATGACCATCTCTACCACTGTAGGTACACTGAAATTTCACTTTGTATTCATGTCTAGATGAGCACCCAACATTAGAAACAGAGCTAGAAAGCACTCCTGCAGGTTTAAAATCACATCCTTTTGTTTAGGGACAATTTGAATCAAACCACTTCCTAATGACTTTACAATTTTAGGTGGATGTGCCTTAGCATGAGCATGAGAATCAAAACCTAAACCAGTTTTATCATTACAAGATTTGGATGAACTCAATAGCAAGTTTAGATTTTTGTTCCCAACACAAAACCGCTCTAGTGTCCTATTCATGTTATCAAGTTTATTGGACAGATCAAGGCAATTTTCACATGAAGTTTTTCCTTTCAATTTGCAGTAGGAACAATATTTAACTTCATGAGAACGTAAAGCATTGTTTAGAATGGAAATTTCATTCACTGCATCTTCTAATTTCTTATCGAGAGTATCACATGCAGAACAATGCAAATCATCTGTGAAATAAGAAGCATCATTTAAGTTTTTATCATTAAGTGCAGCAAGCTTTTTGTTCTTTTTAATTTCTTCATCAAGTGTATCTAGAGTGGAGGAGTGTGCACTTCTTAATGTGGACAATTGTTCATAGATTAAGTCAAACGAGGGACATGCATCATCACTAGGAATCAAGGATTTTAAATGGTTGATTTCAGATTCTAGTGATTCAATTTTAGTAGCATTATCCCTATGTTTTCTGTCTTTTTTCTTGACAATAACAGTTGCACAAGAAATAGCATCACACATTTCATTACACGTAGAACATACCTCATCATCGTCACTGGTGTGTTCTGCATCCTCCTGACTTGATCTTGATCTTGTTTTGCCCGCCATGAAGCATATGTTGGCCAGGTAATCATCATCTTCATCACTTTCAAAGTCTATGTCATTTGAACTGAGCTCTTGAAGCGCGGTGATGAAGCTGTTAATCATCTTGCGTCCGATGGTACCCTTCTTCTTTTTGTTGGAATTTCCAGAGGAGGTCCGACCTTGCTTTGTTTTTCTTCACGGGTAGTCGGACCTGAAAGGTTAGGGCATTCTGTACGAAAATGTCTTGTCTTACCACATTCAAAAGAACGTTGAGGTCCGGAGCTTCCTCTCCTTCTAGTTCTCACATTTTGCAATGCTTTTGAGAATCTAGTAGAGATGAGTGCCAACTCCTCTTCTGGAAATTCTTCGATCTGCTCCAGGGTTAGTGAGGACAAAAAAACAAGAGTATTGCAAGATGATGGTTGGCCGGAGCTAGACATATCACATTGTGAGACAAATGCAATAGATTTATTTGGGTTCTTATGTGACAAGATGTCAATTTCATGAGTTTTTAGTTTAGAATAAAGCACCTCTAAAGTAAGAGAACTCATGACAGTTGATTCATGAATAACTTTCATCTCCCAGATTGACATATCTAATGCACTAAGAAGTTTCCTAGCATTCTCAGCATCAGAAAAGTTAACATTGACACTACGTAAGTTGCTGAGAATTTTATTGAAGCGAGCAAAGAGGTCATCGATAGACTCACCGAGTTGCATCTCAAAACGCATATATTCCTTTTTGAACATATCTTGTTTTACCTCCTTGATTGTGTTGGAGCCTTCATGATAATCACAGCAAGCTCTCCAAACATCGTATGCTGATCAGAGGTGTGCGACACGATCAAAGTCGCTTTGAGTGAGTCCCTGTATGATCAAGTTGCGAGCCTTGTTGTTGTTGTCGACGTCCCGTAGGTTCGTAGCCGTAACTTGATCGTTTGATGGCACGTCGTAAGGCTTGTACACCTTTTCCCATATCGCGAAGCCTTGCGCCTGGATAAAGGCTTCCATGCGTGCCTTCCAAACCTGAAAATCAATACCAGCGAACACACATGGTTTGGCAGAGTATTTCTCCATGATGATTAGTCAAAAACACATGCAAATCAGAATGATTAGAGCACCGTGGCTCTGATACCAATTGTAGGATCGAAGAGCACGTGAAAATCTACCAGAAGGGGGGTGAATGGTAGATTTAAAAATCTTACGCAGCGGAATCAATTAAATCCCAATCCCTTCGACAGAAAAACGATCTGTTAAAGAAATCGTGTGTGAGACTAATCTACACGTGTTTTACCGTGACAAAAGTGATAGATATCAGAGACAATCAAGTCACAAAGAAAACACAAGAAGAATCACTCAAATCCGTCAAGAGAAACTCAAGTTATGATCGATAGATCGAACAACGATCAATTTGTTCTACCGAGTAGAAAACAGTTTTATAACTCTGCAAAGAAACTCGTGTAGATACAAAAACACAAATCCAATGACTGTGAAATTTTCACAGTTGATAGAAGAACAAGTTGTGAAGACAACACAAAAAGAATCACGTCGATTGGATATGTAAAACTCGAGTTATGATAAAACCGCCAATAAAAGGTAGTACTGAACAGACAACTCGACGAGTAAAACTTGTCTGGAACAAGTCGGACGAAAAAGGCACAAAAGTTCCTTTCAACCACGAACTTTATTCGATAGAGAACAATAGGAACAGCCCAAAAGTCGTCGTGCAACCCTCTCTGTTGCATCATGAGTCTTGGCCTTTCCTTGCTTTTATAACCAGCCCGCAGGCCAACTTAACTCAGATCTGGATTCGGATTCTGATCCTACCCTGATCACGAATCCCATCTTACCACAACTGCTCAAGATTTTCCTATAAGAAGATATAAACAATCTCGAGACTTCCTAACAAACTCGGAACACATCCCGTATTCCAAAACACAACTCAACTTTCGTGCAGCACACGAAATCAACCATAACCAACTCAATATTTCCATACCGAGCCATAACCGACTCAGCCAGCAGCCGAAGTCTTTATCCAGTACGATCCGATCCTTCCAATCAGATCTTCCTTCCATAATCCGTCTCCAGAACCATGTTGCCACGTCATGCACCGCATGCATACGTGCGAACACCTTCCTTCGACCTTCATATGCATTGCCCTTGATTCAATCACCCTGCGCGACCTCCTGACCCGCTCAACCACAATTCCTCCTGAACTTGGTTGCTAGAACCTCATCTCCTCCCTAAGACTAGTCCAAGGGATCCTGTCACCATTCATGACTTGAACTCAAGCAACACCTCCACATGAATAAACAAACAACCTGTCGGTGGTTTTGATCCGGCAGATCTCCCGACACTACTAAAAGTGTTTGCGGAGTTTGAAGTTTGGTGTGGGCGCGCGGAGATTCAAGAAGGTGAAATGTAAAATGACACAGGAGACACAAGGATTTACGTGGTTCAGGCCGCCTGAGAGTAGTACCCTACTCCACGGGGTGTGTTGGTGTTGTATTGGATGTATGAAATCAACTCAGGTGACGTGAGTTGAGAGCGCGTATGAGTTGATCAGACCAGATCAGATCAAATCCTCCCTATGTATCGTCGGCCTATCCTTTTATAGTACAAGGATAGGCCGTTACAAGTTGGTCTGGCCCGACATGTGGCCCCGGCGGCTACTAATATTGATACACATTTGATGCGCTTAATTACCCTTAATGACCAAGTTACGGGCTTTGACAGTGCCGTTACAGGTAATAAGGGTCGTCCAATCGTGTGTCATTAACATAGTATTAATGACACTTAATCGGGTCTTGAAGTCCTTGATTCCCCTTTGAAGATCCGGAGCCATTGTGGAGTCTACCGGAGGTTTGAGGTTGAAGATCCAACGGTTGGACACGTGGTAGCTCCGGAGCATACTGTGGAGAACAGATAGGTCCGGTGCCACCAGACACGTGTCAGTTCCGGAGCTTCCCTCGGTCTGGGGTTAGGTCCGGGGTGCCGTTATGGTACATAGCCCGGAGCTTCCCCCTGGTGGGCGGTAGCTCCGGTTTGATGGTACACGTGGTGACCCTGGGACTAACCATGTTGGGGAAGCGGGTCCGGTTATGTCTGACATGTGGGCCTCTGAAGGTCTTCAAATCAAGTAGATGACATTTCCTTGAGATCTTTGCAATCTCAAGGGGTATACGGTACTCAGGGTACCGACAGTGGCCCCCTGGGCCCACCTCTGGGGAAGACCTCTTGGGTCAAGTCATTCCACCGGAGGTGGGTCCATCCTTCGACTTTTGAGCTGAGTCTTCAAAGGTCTTCAGATGTGCCGTTGGCGATAGTTTTGGAGTTAAATCCTCGCCGTAAGGCATATCCCGGGTGCGGCAAATGAGATCTTTGGCGTGCGGATCTCACGCAATTGAAGGTCGCCGGTTCCCAATCTTAAAATCGTATCGGTTCCGTGCGCCTTGTCAGGCCGTCGCCTTTGGGCTTCCCGCCTTTCATGATGACAACCATTCGCCTGGGTAAGAACCTCGACTTGATCGTCGGGGTGGTCCCGGGCCCTCTTGTCATCGGCAGGGTGAAATTTTTGAATAGTATCTTTGGCTTCCCTACGGTTTCCATCCAAACGTTGTGGGGGCTTTCTTAAGAAGGAAAGAGCGCACCATCTGGGTTCTTTACGCCTCTCATGTGAACTTGCGCTCAAACTCCCAAATTTGTGCTTGCTTTTCCTCCCTTGCCTCGCTGTGCTGCGATGGAGTTGGGTCTCCGCAAGAGCCACTTGAAGACCGAGAGTGACCTGAAGAAGGTCCGGGCCCTCATGGGGTGGTCCCCGGACTTCTTCAACCACCTGGTCCGCGGCGGGGGAGAGCTTCGAGAAGGAGCACGCCGGCGAGATGGTGTACTTTTCTGTGTACGTCATGGTGGCATTGATCCCATCTTTTTCCTCCTTTTTCTTGATGCTGCTAGACTTCTATGGTCTGCAGCTGTACAACCTTGGCCCCCACTCCATTCTTCTAGTGTCTGTCTTCGTCCACTTTTGTGAAATGTGGGTGGGCATCCCCCCCTGCATTGAGCTTTTCTGGACCTTCTTCACCGTCCATACCACCGGAAAGAGTGATGAGTACCTTGGCTTCTACTACTTTGTGAAGCGCAAGAAGTTCCCATTCAAGTACCTCCAGTCGTTTCCCTCTAGAAAGTGGGACGATTGGAAGAAAGACTGGATAGTCATCCGGGTGGAGGAGCACGAGAAGCTGGAGCTGCCCGAAGGCCTCCCCAACATCGATACTGCAGTCTGGAGTGAAGCTCCGGTGCTGTCGGATGCCTTCAACCCTGCTCTGACCAGGATCAACCAATGTGTGGAGGGAGGATTAACTCCTCAGGCGGTATTTTGCAATTTCCTGGTCAACGGGTGGGCACCGCTGAAGAGGAGAGAAAAACTCGCTTGGTCCCTCAACAGTGTGATGGACGGCGACCGGGTCGAGACCGGGCTGAAGTCCAACATGGAGGGGACGAACTTGGAGTTTCATCTCAAGAAGTTCCAGCACGGGATCGACGACGTGGGTGATGACTTGACCCCGCCACCAGCTTTCGTTCCTCTGAACGTGGAAGTACAGTTCAGCAGGGAGCTCCGGCGGACGATGTTGGTGCTTGACGACATCGGTGTCGTCAAGAGACGATCGACTTCCAGGGTGGCGATCCCTGGGCTTCTGAAGGTGGCTCCACCCCTGCCCCGAAGCCAAGGACCGAAGTCGTCGCCAAGGGCAAGGAGCCGGCGGCCGAACCCTCGAGCCGGAAGAGGAAGCTAAAGCATGCCGAAGGAAGGTCCGTCAGGCCTGCACCATCTGCAACAGCTCCTTCTCCCTAGAGGGGGAGGTCTTCTACAACTGCGGCGACTGTACCTGCAATAGTGTCTTCCCGGGGTGCTAGCCCCGCGCATGTGACTCCAGTACCAGGGCCAGCTGAGGTTTCTGGGTCCGGAGGTCCTTCCCGGTTGAGGGGGGCCTCGACTAAGGAAATGCCCGCGGCTGCAACAAGTTCTGGGGGGCCTTCCGGAGCTACCACGCCGGCGGCGGCCATGGTCAGTCCAGAACGCCCGGGAAAGAGATTCCATGCAAGCTGGTGCGGAAGCCTTCCGAGGTAATTTTTAATCCTTACCTCAGACAGTTGTTTTGTTGTAGTAACTGTTTTTTAAGTTTCTTCATCCATCATCTGCAGCATCCCCAAGAAGAGGAGTGAGGCTCTGCCCTCAGCCACAGCAGCTGAAGCTATGAGGGCGGAGGCTTCTGCTCCTGTCCCGGTGCCGCCCCAAGTGGTGGCTGAAGCTACGGCAGCTCCGGCGCCAGCTGTCGTGGTCATGGACCTCGACTCATCCCCCGAGACTCCCGTGGTAGCGCTGGACCACGGGAGAGAAGATGCGCCAGCGGCACCTGCCCCGGAGGTTGAAGCCTCGGGTCTTGATGCTGAGATGTTGGAAGCTTCGGCCGCTGAGCCGGATGAAGCAGTGATTCCGGCCCCAGAGCTGGAAATTGTCGAAGCCCCGGCGGTTGAGCCGGATGTTATTGAAGTCCCGGCAAGTGAGCTGGATGTTGAGGAAATCCCGGCGGTTGAGCCACCTACCTCCGAAGCTCCAGCCTCAGAGCCGGTTGCCACTGAAGCTCCGGCTGCAGAGCCGGTTGCTGTTGAAGACCTTTCGGCGCCTGAGTTGGTTGAGGCTGAAGCTCTGGCCTCAGGGCCAGTTGTTGTGGAGGCATCAGCACTCGAACCCATGATGGTCGAGGCGCCAACACCCGAGCCACCAGCGGAGGAGGAGCCCAGGCCGGAGCCGAAAGTAGCCCCTGCTCCAGAAGTGATGATGGCAGAGGTGCCTGCTGCTGAGCCAGGGTGCCCTGATGAAGTTGCTGGCCCCCTGCGTGAGGGGGCAAATGAAGACCTGGCGGCAGGGCCTTCGAAACCACTTCCGGAGGTCGGAACTTCTTCTGCGGGACCCTCCTTGGTGGCGACTGAGGCTATCCCAGAGGACGGCCCTAGTGCCGTGGAGGCTCAGGGGACCACTCTTGTGGAGTGGGACCCAATTTTGGTAAACGAGAACCCGTTGGAACCAGCGGAGGAGACCCTAGCAGGTCCGAACCCTATTCCCCTATCGTTGTCCATTGACAACGCTTGCTCCAGTCTACGTCAAGTCCAGCTGGCGTTCTACCACGACAGCAAGGCTCTTGAAGAGGAGCGTCAAACCCTTAGGTGGTGGTGTAATCGGCTCTACTTCGAGACCAAGCTGGCGCAGTCGAGGCTGGCGGACGACAAGGAGTGGGTCAAACAGGAGAAGGTCCACCTGGAATACTGGGGCAAATTATTGGATGATAGGGAGAGCTTGACTCGTGCCCTCGACACTCAATCCCGGGCCATTTATGAGCAGGCCAAGGCAACTAATAGTGCGGCTGATGATCACTAAGAAAGGCTTGAATCCATTAACACTAGCCTCATCAAGCGCCGGGAGGCACTTGAGGAGAGGGAGAAGAAGCTCGAAGACGAAGAGCAAAAACTCCTAGAGCTGCGGGATGATGTCTTGAAGAGGCAGGAGGAGCTCGCCAAAAAGGTGGCTCTGGCTGACAAGGCCCTCGAGGAACGCGCCAAGAAATTGGAGGAGTGTTGCGTTGAGGAGGAGGAGAAGGCCTGGGTGCGAGGGCAGGAACTCTTCATGCAAGAGTGTGTCATCGCTGCCAGGGAGAAGAAAGTTAGGGGCCGGGAGAAGGACCTGGTTGACCGCCGGAACAAGATCCACCTCCGGGAGGAGGAGCTCGGAAAATTTGAGAAGCAGGTTGCTGGAAAGATTCAGCAAAATGCCGAAGAGGTTGAGCGCCTTGCTCGTGAGAATTCTGAACTAGCGGCGGCCAAAAGATCCTTGGAGGAACTGAAGGGCTTGAGGACTGCGGACTCCCTACAGGTTTGGGAGTTCCTGAGCAAAGCCAACGACACGCTGACACCAATGGGCTTCAGTCCCGTGCGTCCAGATGATCCGGAGCCGGAGCCGAACCTGGCGTTGCAAGCGTTGAGCTCGGCGGGTAAAAAAACTCTCCAAGGTGGGTGACGCCATCGCGGACCAGTTGGAGGCTGAGGGGCAATCCCTAGCGAAGAACGTCGCAGAGTATGTGCTAACGTGCTACACAGTCAGGATCCCCAATTTCCTCTGGACCCCGTGCTTGAAGGTCCCGTCGAAGGAGAAGGTGAAGCCACCCGAGCCAACGTGTCGGAGGTTGCTCAGAAGGTCGCCCAGTTCTTCCATAGGGTCTAGGACCATCTCTGTAGCTCCCACTTGTATTCTCTCTTTTTCTTCCCAATTTTGTAATCCCTTGTCTCCAGATGAATGAAATCCACAATTTGTTAATGAATTTCATTTTTTGTCTTCAACACTTCTGTCTTCACTTGGCCCCCTGGTAGATGTACACAATTTGATTGTGAACATGTACCAAGAGGATATTGTATTTTGTTGAAGACTCGTTTACTTCGAACTTGTAGAGTGTAGGTCCGAAGTCTTCGATAGTGAAGGCCCCCTGACGTTGTCGGAGCTCAGAAGCTCTAGCATTGACTATCGTCGGAGCTTAGTAGCTCCGGCAATAGTCCCTATCAACGCGTAGAGCATCGATAGTTAGCCCTACGGGGTGTCGAACCTTAGTAGCTCCGGCAGTGACCTTTGCCAACGCGTAGCTTGTCGGCAGCAGACTCCGCTTGTGGGGTCTTCTCACCATCTTTTATTTTGCGTCGACGGCTGGCCCCCTAGCTTTGCCGGAGCTTGGTTGCTCCGGAAATGCTCGTTTTCAATGTTTAACATCGATCACAAGCCACCTAGGGGGAGTCGGAGCTTTGTTAGCTCTGGCTTTTCTCCATCAACGTGGATTCTTTATTTTTCCTGCACACTAAAGCCAAGAAAAATAGTAAAATTCGCTCCTTGCCTATAACTTCGTCGCGGCTTACGATTCCCAAGAAAGTTTTAGGTCAAACACAATTCCAAATACAACCGAATGTGTTGCCTTCTTTCTTCCAGATCCAATTGTACTTGGACCCGCCTTACTTCGTCCTGTCAGGGTGTAGGTAGAGTGGCGTACTTAGGGTGCTTGACCAGGCTAAGTTGATAGCACACTCCGGCCATAGATTGGCTTGGCGGCATTCAGGCGAGTGGGCCATGAACAATATTTGAATTCAAAAGAATTGACAATACAACTCGAATTCTACATGAACTGGTCGAACTAAAATTTCTTAAGAATTGCACAACTTTGTTATAGACAAGAAAGAGAAAAATAAAAAAATGTTGAGCCTGTACAAAATAAATGCACGTGGAGTCTGTTTCATATGAAGATGTCTTTCATTATAGGTCCGGGGTACAGGGGAAACGAGTACACTCTTAGGGTACGGAACCAGGCTAAGCGTGTTTCATTTCTTGTTTGACCCAGGGTAGCTAGCCACACTTTTAGTTCTGAGACTGTGACAAGTGTTGCATGAACTTTGCGGACCTTCCGGGAAAGGTCCGGTTGTTCTCCTGGAGGAACTACCCGACTCTGTACAATGACTCTATAACATACACCTCAAGTTAGTACAGACTCACCTCCATGATATTAAGTGTAGAACTTACGGAGGTGCTCAATATTCCAAGGATTTGGGAGAGGTGTCCCATCCTCGGTAGCCAAGCGAACGCTTCCGGGATGGGATACTTTAATCACTCGGAAGGGTCCCTCCCAGCTGGGGGAGAGTTTGTTTAACCCTTCTCTAGATTGTATTCTCCGTAGCACCAGATCGCCTTCCTCGAGCTGTCGGTTGTGTACATGCCGCTGATGATAGCGCCGAAGGGCTTGGCGGTATCGGGCATTCCGAACAGCTGCTTGGCACCTTCCCTCCTCAAGGAGGTCTAGGTCTTCACGCCGGAGCTAGTCCTGCGTGGCTTCGTCGAAGGTCCGGACCCGGAGTGACCCCAAGGTGATTTCCGGAGGAAGGATTGCTTCAGCTCCGTACACCAGGAAGAAGGGTGTCTCTCCAGTTGACCGGTTTGGAGTTGTCCTGTTGGCCCATAGAGTGGGCGGAAGCTCTTCAATCCAGTTGGCTCCATGTTTTTTCAAGCGCTCATAGGTGCATGTTTTGAGTCCTTTCAGGATTTCAGCATTTGCTCTCTCAGCCTGGCCATTGCTTGTCGGGTGAGCTACGTAGGCGTAGCAAACTTGAATGCCGAGGTCTTCGACATATCCTTGAAATGCAGAGCTTGCGAATTGGGTCCCGTTATCAGTAATGATTTTGTTTGGGACTCCAAATCTGCATACAATGGACTGCAAAAAGTTGATAGCAGATTGCTTGTTTATTGTCACAACTGAAGTTGCTTCTGGCCACTTGGTGAACTTGTCAATAGCGACATACAGGAACTTGTAACCTCCAACGGCTCTTGGGAAAGGTCCCAAGATGTCCATCCCCCACACAGTGAAGGGCCATGTAAGAGGTATCATTTGTAGAGGCTGAGCTGGTGTGTGAATTTGCTTTGCATGAAATTGGCATGCTTCACATTTCTTCACTAGCTCAGTTGCATCCTGGAGTGTTGTAGGCCAGTAGAAGCCATGCCGAAAGGCTTTACCGACTAGCGTGCGGGAAGACGCGTGGTTTCCACACTCGCCTCCATGGATTTCTGCGAGGAGCTCACAGCCTTCTTCCCTTGTGATCCTCGCATTAGGACGCCGTTGGCACCGCGCCGGTAGAGATCCCCTTCTACCAACGTGTATCTTTTAGCCAATCTAACTATCCGGTCAGCGGATACATCATCGTCATGAAGGATGTTGTCTTTCAAGTAGCTCCGGATCTCCGAGATCCATGCATCGGAGCTAACTTGAGCATTTGAGTCTTGCGTGCTGGGTTGCTCGGAGCTTCTGGCAGCATCTACGACCCTTGATGGCTGCCATGGTAACAGGGCCATCGGGACTGTCAGCTTAGGGATGATGATCTCGCCCCCTTCGCTCAGTTCGACAGGCTGAGCTGTGAGTTTTGACAACCTTCGGACAAATGTTACGTCAGGAGCTGGAGCTCCGGTTGACGCTTTCGTCGAGAGTTCATCGGCTTCAGCGTTGTGGACACGCTGGACGTGGTGGAGGTCTAGGACATCGAAGTCCTTCTGAAGCCTCTGGACTTAAAGGAGGTAAGCAGCTAGCTGGAGATTGTTGCAGGAGCATTCACCCTTCACCTTTTTAATGATGAGCTGTGAATCTCCCTTGACCAGCAGCTGCTTGACACCGTATGACAGTGCCACCTTTAGTCCGTAGATGAGTGCTTCGTACTCCGCCATGTTGTTGGTCGCCTTGAAGTCAAGGTGTACCATGTATTTTACCTTCTCCCCGGCTTGTGCGAGGAGAAGGATTCCAGCTCCGGACCCCTGCTTTTGCATGGAGCCGTCGAAGTAGAGGGTCCAGTGAGGCTCGGTGAAGACCGAAGCCTTGTGTTCCGGCTTCTGCTCACTGGGGCCCCCAGGTTTTGATGTAGAGGGAGTCCATTCCGCCACAAAATCTGCCAATGCTTGACTCTTGATTGCTTGTCTTGGAATGAATTCGAGATCGAATTTGGCCAATTCCGCTGCCCACTTTGCAATATTCCCAGTTGAATTGGGATTATGCAAGATTGCTCGAAGTGGGTAAGAAGTCACCACAGAAATCTTGTGAGCCTGGAAGTAATGGCGAAGCTTCCTGGAGGTGATAAGAACTGCATAGAGCAGCTTATGCACCTCTAGGTATCGAGTCTTGGTGTCATGAAGTACTTCACTGATGAAGTACACTGGGCGCTGGATGGTCTGGACCCTCCCTGAGGGGCCCAGAGCTTCCTCTTCATTGACCCGGACCCTCCCGGAGGGATCCGGACCTTCTTTGGGGACCTCCGGGTCCTTGCTGGAGGGACCCGGAGCTTCTCCAGAAGCGAGCTGGACCCTCCCGGAGGAGTTTGGGTCTTCTGAAGTAACTTCTTGTGGACTCAAGTCTAGGAACTGGGACCCAGACTCGCTTTCAGGAACCTCCGGACCCTCCCGGAGGGGTCTGGATTCCTGAGCATGGGATAGTTATGGTCTATCCGCAACCAGGACCATGCTGACGACTTCGTCAGTTGCTGAAATGTAAAGGAGCAAAGGCTCACCAGGGTTCTGAGCTACCAGAGTTAGTAGGGTGGTGAGGAGCTGTTTTAGCTCCTGGAACGCCTTTTCTGCTTCTTCAGACCATTGGAATGGTCCAGACTTCCTCAATCACTTGAAGAAGGGAAGTGCCCATTCCGCCAGTCTTGAAATGAACCGGCTGAGGGCTGCTAGACATCCAGTCAGCTTTTGGACATCCTTGATGCGGGCTGGTGGCCGCATGTCTTCAATGGCTCTGATCTTCGCCGGATTAACCTCTATGCCCAGTGATTTACAAGGAAACCAAGAAGTTTTCCGGAGCTAACCCCGAAGACACACATGTCTGGGTTTAGCTTTGTGCGGGTGACCCGCAGCTATTAGGTGATCTCAACAGTATATTAGGAAGAGTCCAGATAAGATTAGATTAGGAGAGTCCTAATTAGATTGGAGTTGAGTTAGAGTCCTAGGAGGAGAAGATTACATGTAACTGGGCTATATAATGAGCCCAACCCCATTGTAATAGTACACCTCCCAGATTATCAATCTCGCTTTCCTAAATTGAGAGGCCCGGAATTCCAACAATCTGGTATCAAGAGCTTAGGTTTAGAGATCCAAAACGCTACCCCCGGGAGGGATCTGCTCCTGGGGGTAGCCTGCAATGGGCGGGCACCTCGCGGTTTCGAGGCAGGTAGTGATAGACTCGCGTCCTCGAGGTAGGGATCCGGCGCTCGGGAGAAGGAAGATCCAAGCGCTGAGGTCGATTCCGGACGAGGCAGCTTCGGATCTGGCGTGGCCAGGACGGATCCTGAGCGCACCCCGACGAATCGGAGGTTGAATCTAGTGCGGTTTCTACCGATCAAAGTGGCGCAATGTGGAAGACGAGGTCTGGCCGAAACTCGAAGAGGAGGACACGGATCCGGGCTGGATCGAGGGTGGCTCGAACGAATCCATGCGGATTGGAGGTGCCCGAAGCCTGCAGTGGCGATCTGGTTTCACAGAGACGTGGGCGGGACTTTCGAATCGCGCTGGAAGTGGAGCAGACGCGCGGTGCCGTGCGGGAGTGCTGGATCCGCAACCTCATGAGACGGCAGCTTGGCGGCGACCGGAAGGACGGAGATTCGGAGGACAGGGCGAGACACATCGAACAAACAGGGCTGTCGGTGCTGATGTGCTGGGAACAGAGGTGGGCCTGGTGAGTGAAGAATCTCATCAAGTGTTCCAGAACCTAAGAAGATTAGCTGGGCGTGCCTGGTGGGCTTGGGCCTGCATGTGGCTCTGGTCACTTGCAATAGGAGAGGTGCACCAGGACAGATCCGTTCTGGAGATTTCTTGGTTGCATGCATTAATCAAATTGGGCCCGGACGAAGATGCAGATGTGTGTGCTCTAGATTTTTCTGCATCTGCTCTGGTCATATGGACAACAGGAAAGGAGCGTTATCATGGTCTCATCGTGTGGGATGTGCTCAAGGAGACGTCTACGCCACCAAGTACAACTTCATCGCACATGCGACGCTATGGGTTTGAGTCCCATTATGGTTGCGGGGAGATTTTGGGTTCAAGTCCCATCGTCGTCCCAGAAGGAGGCTTGGCACACGGGAGACGGAAGACTGTGCATGAGGCCAACGAGCACGAGCGGAGGCGCAACAGCGAGCGCGCAGCAGAGGTTGATCGAAGGTGTGGCGGTGGCTCAGATCAGGAGGATCTGGAGCGCGCAGGATCCGACAGTCTTCTCCAACTTACGGCGGCTCGAAGACGCAAGAGGCTCGACGCGAAGAAGGCTCATGATAGAGAGAGCAACAATAATATCATGACAACTCCAAGCAGCAAGGGCTCCAAGGTGGACACAACACAACATGTGAGACAAGCACAGGTGCCAGGATCGGGGGGAGTTTGTTGGATGATCCTGAACATTGTGGGTTGTGAGCATGGTTCGAGTTGTAGAGAGTTGAGATCAGGGGGAGAATGTTAGGTGATCTCAACGGTATATTAGGAAGAGTCCAGATAAGATTAGATTAGGAGAGTCCTAATTAGATTGGAGTTGAGTTAGAGTCCTAGGAGGAGAAGATTACATGTAACTGGGCTATATAATGAGCCCAACCCCATTGTAATAGTACACCTCCCAGATTAACAATCTCACGTTCCTAAATTGAGAGCCCTGGAATTCCAACAGCAGCTTGTCGAAGACAGCCTATAAGGTGTCAAGGAGTGACTCCTTGTTCTTGACCTTGACCACGATGTCATCGACGTACACTTCCACTATGTCTCTAATGAGTTCTTCAAAAGTTTTGTACATAGCTCGTACAAAGGTTGAAGCTGCATTCTTGAGACCAAATGGCATGGTTGTATAACAGTACAATCCATCTACTGTGATGAAAGAGGTATGCTCTTCATCTTCCCTAGACATTCTGATTTGATGATACCCAGAATATGCGTCTAGGAAACACAGTAATTCACACCCGGAGGTGGAATCCACTATCTGATCTATTCTAGGTAGTGGGAATGGATCTTTTGGACACGCCTTATTTAGTGTTGTGTAGTCAATACACATCCGAAGCTTCCCACCGGCCTTGGGCACAACGACTGGGTTTGCCAGCCATTTTGGATGGAAGACTTCTTGGATGAATCCAGCTTCGAGCAACTTTTTCACTTCTTGTCGAATGAAGTTCTGTCGCTCCACGGATTGCTTCTGAGGCTTCTGATGCACGGGCTGGGCGTCAGGGTAGATCTTCAGATTGTGCTCAATCACTTCCCTGGGGATCCCAGGCATTTGTGACGGTTGCCAGGCAAACACGTCGACATTAGCCCGGAGGAAATCGATGAGCGCGAGTTCCTATTTGTCATTCAGTCCCCCAGATATACGGGTGGTCTGAGCGGCATTGGAACCGATTTGGACGACTTTGACGGGAATGTCGGTGTCGCCGCTTGGCTGCACACGAGGTGCAGAAGTCGAGCCTCGTTAACGAATGCTCGGAGGTTTTGGAGTTTGCTCTTGCCTGGAGTCCTCCTCTTGCGCTGTAGTAAGCGCATGAAGTTCTTCCATAGCGGTTACTCTGGCAGTGCGATTTTCGCGGATCCGGAGAACGCCTACTGGTGTTGGCATCTTTAACACCAGGTAGCCATAATGAGTAGCTGCCATGAATTTTTACAAGGCAGGCCTACCCAAGATGGCGTTGAAAGGTAAGTTGATCTGAGCAACGTCAAAGACCAACTTCTCAGTGCGATACTTCTCCCGGGTCCTGAAGGTAACGGGGAGAGTAATAGCACCAAGTGGGGTAATGGCTCCCGGACCTACTCTGGAGAAAGGTCGGGAGGGGTGAAGATCCAAAAGTCGGAGCTGAAGCTTGGTAAAAGCTTCGAAGCTTATGAGGTTCAGCCACGAACTTCCGTCTACCATAACATGGTGGAGCTGAATGTTATTGATGGTAGGAGATACCATCAAAGGTAACTGGCCTGCTCCAACCATGCTTCGAGGGCAGTCCAAAGCATCAAAAGTGATGGCTGTGTCCATCCACTACTGATGAGGCTCCGCCCTGGCTGTAGGAGCTACAGCGGCCATGTCCCAACGCATTGTCTTGAGGACGCGGCGGGAGGTGATGTCCCATGATCCAACAAAAATGGTGTTCATGGTCTTCCGATGCTCGTTGTCAGAGACGTCAGAATCGTCGTCGACGGAGGTGTATACGGCCTTCAGGACCTTTTTAGGATCCTGAAAACCTAACTCCTCTTCAGCCGGAGCTTCGTCAACTTTTTGTTTTCCTTCCCTCTGCCAGAAAGGAACTTCTTCCCAGCGCTTGTTGTAGCGCTCGACAAGGTTTTGGACCTCCCGGCAGTCTTCAACATTAGATGCGCCGGCCGATGGCTTCTTCTTGCCATTGGTCTTTTTCTTCTTTTTACCACTCCCGGAGGTAGTGGCTTCTCCTTTGGAGGATTTCCTGCGATCCTCCGGAGGTGGTTTGGAGTGCATTTCATGGTCCTCCGCAGCTCTGGCACATTTGTCAGCCAAGCTGAATAGTTCCGTGACACTGGTGATCTCCTTGATCGCCAGTTTCTCCAACATCTTCTTATCCTGTACGCCCTGTCTAAATGCCACAATGACAGAAGCGCTAGAGATAGAAGGGATAGTGTTTCGTACCTGAGAGAATCTCTGGATGAATGATCGCAGGGATTCTCCCCCTTTTTGCACGACTGCAAAAAGGTCCAGTTTGGTGCCTGGTCGGTTGTATGAACTCCCGAAGTTGGCGGTGAACTGTCGGCACAACTCCTCCCAACTGTTGATGGAGTTGGGTGGAAGGCTCATAAACCAGGACCGGGCGGTCCCAGTTAAAGCCACTGGAAAATAGTTGGCCATTACGACCTCATTTCCTCCAGCTACTAGGATAGCAGTGGAGTAAATCTGAAGAAATTCGACGGGATCAACAGTCCCGTCAAACTTCTCCGGTAGGTGAGGCCGGAATTTCTGTGGCCACCTGACCATACGCAGATGCATGGCTAGGGCTGAACAGCCTCCTCCTACTCCTTTAGGAGCAGGAATGCGCTGAGCTTCTCGTCTTTCACGAGCACGCTCGATATGGACTCGGTCGTCTTGTTGACGGTATCAGCGATCAAGCTCCGTCCGGAGGTCATGAGTTGAAAGCCTTGATACCGTGTGAGTGCGTCGCGCCCCGGAGGGCAACGACGTCACTTGATGTGACGCAGCACGTCTCCTGTTGTTGGAAACGTGCGGACCAAGTCTGCCAGACAAGGTCCGTCGCTGCGATGGGGCCCGTCCTGAAGGAGGAGGACCTTGGTTACTGATGCGGTCGGCTGCTGCTGCAACCAAGTGTTCCACATCGGCCCTCCAATGCTCCATTGCATCCCGGGATGCATCCGGAGGTGGTGGGTGCACAAGGAGAGCACGTGCTGCATGGAGCGCGTGTTCCGGGTTGTCATGATTCGCCGACGCAGTGATTGACGCCGGTGCACCATCGCGCTGCCCAGCTTGATTTTCTGGTGGAGGCGGCGGTGGTGGAAGTGTGACTCCTGCTGGAACTGAGGTTCCTGCTGGTGGCTGCATATTGGAGGGATTGCCCCCAGCAGCTTGAACAGCGGGATGACCATTGGATGATTCAACAACTGAGTTCACCATTCTTGAAATCTCTGGTGCCCCCCTACCTAGCGCACCAACTGTTGGTGGTTTTGATCCGGCAGATCTCCCGACTCTACTAAAAGTGTTTGTCGAGTTTGAAGTTCGGTATGGGCGCGCGGAGATTCAAGAAGGTGAAATGTAAAATGACACAGGAGACACAAGGATTTACGTGGTTCGGGCCACCTGAGCGTAATATCCTACTCCACGGGGTGTGTTGGTGTTGTATTGGATGTATGAAATCAACTCAGGTGACGTGAGTTGAGAGCGCGTGTGAGTTGATCATACCAGATCAGATCAGATCCTCCCTATGTATCGTCGGCCTGTCCTTTTATAGTACAAGGACATGCCGTTACAAGTTGGCCTGGCCCGACATGTGGCCCCGGTGGCTACTAATATTGATACACATTTGATGCGCTTAATTACACTTAATGACCGAGTTACGGGCTTTGACAGCGTCGTTACTGGTAATAAGGGTCGTCCGATCGTGTGTCATTAACATAGTATTAATGACACTTAATCGGGTCTTGAAGTCCTTGATTCTCCTTTGAAGATCCAGAGCCGTTGTGGAGTGTACCGGAGGTTTGAGGCTGAAGATCCGATGGTTGGACACGTGGCAGCTCCGGAGCATACTGTGGGGAACAGATAGGTCCGGTGCCACCAGACATGTGTCAGTTCCGGAGCTTCCCTCGGTCTAGGGTTAGGTCCAGGGTGCTGTTATGGTACATAGCCCGGAGCTTCCTCCTGGTGGGCGGTAGCTCCGGTTTGATGGTACACGTGGTGACCCTGGGACTAACCATGTTGGGGAAGCGGGTCCGGTTATGTCTGATATGCTGGCCTTCGAAGGTCTTCAAATCAAGTAGATGACATTTCCTTGAGATCTTTGCATTCTCAAGGGGTACACGGTACTCAGGGTACCGACACAATCCATACGAGCCCAAGTCCTCGACTTGACTCACGTCAGTTCTGAACACAACACCTTATGTGAGCACCCCACATAAGCATGTTGCAAAACCACAATAGAAACGATATCAAACATATCAACCAAAACGCACCAAAAACTTAGCAAATGAATACTAAGCAATCTTCCCAGAGATGTAAAGCAAGTACAAAACATTGCATATGAAAAGCAGAGACACTGCGGTCAAGTTCCGCACCTTGCCAGAGAAAACCAGAGCTTGAGCCAGAGCTTACCAAAACTAGTATAATCAAGCTTCTGCCAGAGCTTACAAAACTAGCAGAACCTAGTGCCGGAGCTTACCAAAACTAGACAGAATTAGTTGACCCAAAACCCGAAGCTAGACAAAGTAAGTCGGAGCTTAGCAAAGACATGTCGGAGCTATCAAGGACATGTTGGAGCTAAATACAAAGCTGACCGGAGCTAACCAAAACTAGTCGGACCTTGCCAACAAATCGGGCCTAGCATCGAACGTACACGGAGCTACCCAAAACAAGCCGGACCTACCGTCGAACCTTGCTGTAGCTCGGAGCTAGAGTCGGATCTAGATAAAAAGGTGTTTTTGGAGTATTTCAGAACTTTTATCATCAAAGCCAATGTATTCACTACAAGCCAATGTATTAATACACATAGGTCTCACAACTCTGACGTGCCCACCAGCTGATTTACACATTGCTGCCCTCAACTCACGCCTATAAAACGGAATGGAATGCCTCGACAAACTAGTATCAAGCTACATCAATTTACTGGAGCCCATTTCTCCAGTATGTCGCTGGTACAATTTAAGCCTGTCCAGCAGGACTGCACACGAAACGGTCCTCAATCGACACAAGCAGGGCTACACACGTGAGACCACGTCTTGCTGCATCCTACCCGCTGCTCGGTCTTAATTTCATATTCATAAACCATTTCTTGATCCAATTCATCCCATGTGATGAAATTCCTATCTCACGAGTAGATTCCAACTACTCGACTTCTACCGAATTCCTATGAGCATAAGCATAGCAGTTTCTACTCAACGGGCTATAGACCTACCCAAGACTCCATGAGATTTTTGGGCCATGCAAGTGGATGTCAAACACCTTAATCATAATGCACAAACATCTGAAGACGTAAGATGAATGAAAACTGCAAAACACTGTAAGGGACTTAAATGCAAACCGGGGCTTGCCTTGGTTTGCGACTAGGCAAATGTTAATAGTTAGGCTTGATCATGGGGTGGAGCTTCGAGTCAATGCCTTTCTTCAAATACCCTTGCTGCTGCTCCCAACAAGAGATTGCTTGTAGTAAGATTCAAGTTGATCCCCTCCTCCTCCATATGATGCTTCTCATTGTTCTTTATTGTCATGTGAACTATCGAGATGAAGATGCGTAATTAATCAAATGCAACTTAGCAATTTAATAGAAGAAAATGTTCATAATTCAAGAGAAGGTTCAGGTTCTACTAGGGTCAAAAGATGACCTTTCTGTTCACAGCAACAAGGATAGAGCAAGTTGAACTAATAGATTCTTGAGTATGGAGGCAACTATGTTTTGTAATGGATAAAAAGTTACTAACAGATTACTAAAGATCAATTCCTATGCAGGGGTTTAATCAAAAGTCCATGCTCATTTATTTGGATCAATGGAAGGTTTGCTTACTGGAACTATTTTATGCATAAGACCCTATGTGCTTTTTAATACACACATAGCCCAAGAAAGAAATTCCTTGTTAATTTTCTATGGGCATATGGGCAATGGACACAGGAGTGTGCAATTTTAAGTTGTAGAGCAGATTATGGAATCTCTGTATTGTTAGAATGGACTGAAAGATTTCATTAACTCCAATTGGTTTAAGCACAAAAATGTGTGTTTTGACTTTCATATAGGTATATGACATTCAAACATAGTTTATACAGGTTCAACAATTCTAATGGGACTGTATATTTTATAGGATATTCATTAGGTTATGGAGGCCTAACTAGAAAAGTTTCAGTATTTGTTAAGGAAGAATGTGTCCTCCATAATTCACTAAGATTCCCCCCTTCTCTGTTTTCCAGACAAAAACTGGAGTTTTGTCATACTTCAAAGTATGTTTTCCAGTTAGTGTTGATCCTATTGAGTTCAACAAAATTTATTTCACAATTTCTGGAGCTTTCTACAGGGAGCTATGGATTTTACAATATTATGGTATTTTTCTGGATGTGCTGCTGTTAATTTTTACTTGACACTATAAAGTTTGAGGATTTTTCATATGGTGGATCTCCTGGTATTAATTCCTAAAGGAATTTGGAATTTGAATTGTTCAGAAAATACAGGTATTTTCATACCATGTAACCTGCACCATTGCAAAGTACATGTAAATAGGAGTCCAACAAAATTTATTTGAGAATTTTTGGACAATTCTACAAGGAGTAATTATTTTTGAAAGTTTGTGTAGAATCTGGATTAAATTTCAAATGGGAAAATAGTGCAAGTGGCTGACAATGGGGTCCACTGCTCAGCTCCATCTTCTACCTCTGGACAGCTCGAACATTAGAGGTGGCCAAATGGGCCGGGCCAAACGGGCCAGCCCGAAGCACGACAAAAATGGCCCAGCACGAGCACGACCCGGTCCGAAAAAATCGGGCCCGGGCCGGCCCGAGGCACGACACGGGCCGTGCCTGGGCCTGGATCTTCGGCCCGTCGGGCTTGTCGGCACGGCCCGATTAGGCACGGCACGGTCGGCCCGCCGGGTGGCCCGGCCCGGCACGGCCCGTTTAGGCCCGAATAGTGATTTTCCTGTTATTTTTATTATATTTTTAACTAAAATTGTCTATGGGCCGGCCCGACCCGGCACGACCCGGTATGGCCCGGCACGACCTGGCACGCTTAAAATGGGCTCGGGCCATGCCTGGGCCTGGACCCCTGACCAGTGGGCCGGCCCGGCACGGCCCGGTTTTTTCCTGGGCCGTGCCGGGCCCAAGTTTTTTAGGCACGAGCCCGGCCGGGCTCGGGCCGGGTCGGCTCGGCACGGCCCGTTGGCCACCTATATCGAACATGAGGCTTCACAGCGGCTTCGCTCGACCATTCCCGCGTCTGTGGGCAACAAAAGGCAGTGATACAAAAAGAAGAGTTGATCCTAGGACCCGGGAACACATGCTGAGCAACATGGTGACACACGGCAGCGATCGGAATGTTACCGGCGACGGTGGCAGCGGAGGAGGTTTGATGGCGACATGGGAATGGCTCGGAATTGGTCGAACAAGCTCGGATTTTTGACTATACAGCACTGTTTCAAGATGGGGAATCCGAATCTGGACCTTAATTGCGGAGAAATTAACGGAATCATGGAGTTCAGCGGAGATCTAGGTCCACCCATGGCGGCCACGAAATCTTGGTTTTCTATCTGTTTATTTGGTCTTTCTTCAATGTTTTTGGTTGAGATGGATCTAAATTAGGTATAGAATATATTCTCCAATGGGATTGAGGCGAGATGAACTAGGGGCGACGAATTTCGCCCTCCAAACTGTGGTGTTGAATGAACTAGCCGAAAGGACTGCTCCCAAAAACCGAGAGCACGACCTGGCAAACGGTGAACTGGACTTAGGGAGGCAACAGGAGGTTGAAGCAGACCTTTTTACGTTGCTAGCTGATCACAGGAGCGCGGAAGAAACTGTGACGCCGGTGAACTGAGGACGCCCGCTGCTTGAACGTCGAGGGAGAAAATCCGCTGTGTCTTCGGTTTGGCACCAAAGCAACCACAGCAGCACATCGGGGAGGGAGAGAAAGAACTTGCACGGCTTCCTGCAGGCTTGGGGAAGCGAGGAGATAGCCACACGCGCCGGGCACCATGGTTCAACCTTGAGCTCGCCAGCGGAAAGGAAAACAGAGCGCTGCTTGGCTCTGTACCGAGGAGAAGAGCAAAATATCAACAGAGGAGTGTAGAGCACGCTTGTGTGGTGATAAGGGCGAAAACAAGGAGAGATTTCTGGCAGGGCCGGTCCTCAAGTTTTCGGGGCCCGGGGCGAAAACAAATCAAAGGCCTTAGTCATAGAAAATACTACATACGTATTTGATCTATAAAAATCTTATTTTTTTAGAAAGATAGAGAGAAATAAAATTTTTTTCTAAAAAGATATACAATAGTTTTGATGTCGCAAATTTAATTCAATAGTAGCAGAGGTAAACTGATATATGTAGCACACAATCTACAACAAAAAACACTTCTAAAGACAATTTAAATATGTTTGATACATGCATCACGTAAACTACTATAACATACACTTCATAAAATAAATTGTATACATATTAAAGAGAACAATCCTGCGAAAAATAATGATGAAAACTTATGTAGTGCTAAAACAAAATAAATTCGTATTACGTACACAATATCAATTGTGTCCTATTTCTCGACATTGGAAAGGGGTAGAGGAAGGGGTCCATAATTGTAGCCTCATGACCTAAAACAATCTAGCGGCGATTGTAGGGGCGGGGTTATGTTAGAAAAGCGAAAGTGACATGTCATAGAAAAAATGATTTGTGTCGGTAATTTGCACTGTCCAAGAAAAAAGATTGGATGGTCAATTTTCTATAAGTAACTTGCCTACTTTAAGTTGCGGCTGGTTTTTAGGTTTTATAGAAACACTATTTTTTAATTAGGCTTTGTTGTAGTTTGAGAATATTTATAAGACTAAATAATAAAATAAAATTATGTGTGTGATGTATATGTACATTAAATTGGGGCCCTTAGAACTCGGGGGCCAGGGCGGTCGCCCCTCACGCCCTGGCTCAGGGGCCGGCCCTGATTTCTGGTGTTGTCCTCTGAAAAACTGGAGGTGGCGCATGCCATCGTGGTGGTGCTCTGTGAGGCATCGAACAGAGTCGGTTGAAGCTGTGCACAGCTGACAGGGTGGGCCCATAGCTCACTCCTCTCTTATCCTATCTGTTCTTTTAAAATTCCATTAAAACTTCTCCAAATTTGGTCAAACTTGGCAGCCAAGATAAATGAGTTATGTGGCATCCAAATCTGAAATCGATTCTAACATTTGACGAAGTTTAAATCAATTTCAAATTTGAATTTGGATTCAAATGTATCTAAATGATAATATTGAATTAAATAGTAAATTAGGTTCAAAAATTTTGAAACTTGGCATGGAGTCTAAGTGAGTCATGGAGAATCCAATGGTGAGTCTAACTTTGATGTTTGACCATTTTCGTTTGAAGTTTGGGTTTGAATTTGAATCTCCTCATTTAGGGTTTGGATATTATTCATTTTTTTAATTATTTTTTCCTTTCATTTTCATAGAAAATGTGAATACTTGGAAATTAGGGATTTTACCTCTTAAGTGCTAATATACATTAGCAACCTTGTAACTATATTTAAAGTTTTAACAAGTTCACATTTCTGAATATCATTCCAGTAGCAATTTAATTCATATGAGTTCTGAATCTCCAACTTAACTAAAAGATTTTAAGTTCACACATTTTTTTATTCTTGTGTTTTGCATGTATGGTATTTTACATATATAGTTGGTTTACCGCGTACCCAGTCTGGATATGACTCAATCTGTGTAATCTTGGATCGATTGACCAAGTCAGCTCATTTTGTTCTTGTGAAGACCAAGTATACAGCTGCACAATTGGCTGAAATATACATGTAGCATATTGTGTGTCGACATGGGGTCCCGTAGAAGATAGTATCGGATAGAGGTTCTCAATTTATCTCTAGATTTTAGCAGAAGTTGCATGAAGCATTGGGAACAAGGTTGAATTTCAGTTCGGCATATCACCCTCAAACGGATGGACAAACCAAAGAGGACCAATCAAATTTTGGAGGATATGTTAAGAGCATGTGCTTTGAAGCATGGAAGAAGTTGGGACAAGAGTTTGCCATATGCGGAATTTTCGTACAACAATAGTTACCAAGCAAGTTTGAAGATATCACCATACGAAGCACTATATGGAAGGAAGCGTAGGACGCCCTTATTCTGGAATGAGATAGGAGAAACTCAAGTATTTGGTCCGGATGTATTGCTAGAAGCTGAAAAACAAGTTCAGGTTATTCGCGAGAACTTGAGGGCCTGCTCAATCAAGGAAAAAGGGCTATGCGGATAATAGAAGAAGAAAACTCGCCTTTGAAGTGCGATACCTTGTTTACCTCAAGGTGTCACCGATGAGAGGTCATAAGAGGTTTAACATAAGAGGCGAGCTAGCACCTCGCTATGTTGGGCCATTCAAGATTTTGGACAAAAGAGGAGAAGTAGCATATAAGTTGGAGATTCCAGCTCATCTTTCAGATGTCCATGATGTGTTTCATGTTTCCCAGCTCAAGAAGTGCTTGAGAGTACCGGAAGAACAAGTGCCAATGGAAGAACTAGAACTAGAGGAAGATTTGACTTATGCCGAGCAACCAGTCAAAATCATGGAAAACAAGGAGAGGGTCACAAGGAACAAGGTCATCAGATGGTGCAAAGTTCAATGGAAGCACCACACAGAAAAAGAGGCAACATGGGAGTTGGAGGATGATCTCAAGAAGGAATTTCTCTATCTCTTCTCTTCCACGTCGAATCTCGAGGGCGAGATTCATTTTAAGGGGGGTAGGTTTGTAACACCCTAATTTTCATGCATCATGCCCTACATACATTCATATATATGTCTAACATTAATCCACATAAATAGAAATAAGTTTAAAATTGTTTTGGAACAAAACCACACTTAAGAATTCTGGAAAGTGCGGACTAGTCCAATTTGGGTGCCGACTAGTCCGATTTCTCTCTGACCTCGATCAGACTTGTCCGTTTTTCTGCGGACTAGACTGTTTTTTCCTCTACACATTTTTGGACTTGTCCGACCCTGTGCGGAGTAGTCCGGTGTTCCAAGAATCCTTGAAAATTTGCTAAGTCCCTAGACTTGTTCAGACTAGTCCGATATTCCAGCGGACTTGTCCGTTTTTCCTTCTAACTGAAGTTGGACTTGTCCGATTTTTGGCCAGAGTTGTCCATTTTCCCCTCTGGATAAGTTCGGACTTTTCCGATGTCTAGTCCGGACTTGTCCGATTTTTCTCTGTCCAACTTCGGACTAGTCTGGTCCTTTTCGGACTTGTCCGATAAATTGCGACCCCGAGTTGATCTCTTGTTTCACGACTTGTTTCATGGGTTTTATGTTAAGTGGGCCAAGGGACGTCGTGACTAACTCTTTTAGAGCCCATTTGGTACTTTAAACCGACCTCTACTCACCCCCAAACTCAAAATTGATCTAACCCTAGCCTGCACCCCTATATAAACAACCCCACCCCTTGGCTTGACATCTATTTGCCACTTTTCCACCTCACCCAAACCCTAGCTTGTGGATAGGCACCACCAATGAGGGACAAGGAGATCTAGAACAAGAAGAAGAGGAGGAAACGAAATAGGATCAATATCTCCATCAAATTCGCATTCTTCGTCAACAATTCACCATCAAGTTCTTCATCAACCCTAGATCGTTATGATCCAAGTGTTACCTCCAAGATCCTCGATTCATTGGAGTCCTAGACACCTGGTATACCTTCTATTTCCTTTTCCTTACGTGAATTCGACCCCTAATCTCCAAATTCACGTCGATCTATAAAACCCTAATTTGTTGATCCTGCGAAATGCGGACTTGTCCGGTCCCTAGCGGACTAGTCCGATTTTCTTGGTTAATTTCTGTTAATTAATTCTAAAAGTAGATCTAATTAACTCTAAACATGTATAAACTTGTTAAAAGCCATTAGAACCAGTTAGTGATCATTAAAAGCAACTCATTAACAAGTTCCACCTTGCATTTGCATTAATCATGCATGTCATGTCGTATTGATTAATATTTGGGTACTCTTGGATTGTGTTTCTTGTTTGTATGTTTATTGTGTGGATTAGACGGATTTGCGCTAGAGAGTGCCGCGGAGGATCTCCAGCACCAAGATTTGAAGGCTTTGACCCTAACCAATCCCAAGAGCAAGGCAAGTGTCCTTGAAGCATATTGATCCTGTTTTTAAAATAAATGTTTTGTTTGCAAAACTGCATGCTTGTGTCAATTTGATAGGAATCCTATGGTAGGAAGTTTACTAGCTTTGTTTAACCGCCCTTGTCACCTGGAATTTATGGTAGAGTCGAGATAGGTTTTTTTTTACCTTTTTGCTTTGCTTAATTAATTGGGATGGAAAAACAACTATACCATTTAATTATGCATTAATGAGATTATGATTAATATGAACTAGTTAATATGATATGGTAACGGGTGATCTAAGCAAGCCTGGTATGTGGATGGGTTGGTTGTTATGGTGGTTTGCTTGCTTTAGATCTAAGGACCGGTTCATGCGAGAATAAGCTAGGACTACAGTGCCACCATGAGGCCAAGTATGCGTGCGGCGTAGCTGATTAATTAGGGCTTTACTAGTGCTATTTGGACCATTAAGGATGCTCGGGGAAGGGGTAAGCGGATTTGGTTTGTTGATGATTGGTGGGACTACCCTGGGATCCGAATGGCTCAAGAGGGGGCCCTTGGTTGAAGATGTGCTCAGTTGGAGGCATTGCCACCAGTGAAACCTCAGTGCGGTCCAAATAGGCTAGTAATCCCTTTGTAAAGGCTATTTTGTGATCTCTTGGCCATACACAAAAGGGAGTGTAATTGGCATAAGGGAGGTTTCTTTAGTCACCGATGCGTGATGAAATCACAAACACGTGGGTAAAGTGGTACAAACTCTGCAGAGTCTAATAAAACTATTATGATAGCCGTGCTCCCAGTTATGAGAACCTCAACAACTTCCATGATTAGAGGGAACTTGGTATAGAGATGTTTTTCGGGATGGTTATGGTTTGGTAATGGTTATGGCTTGTTATGAATTAAATTCTGGTATTGAATATGGTTAATGGTAATGATGAAACCTCAAATTTGGATGATGCTAATGAATATGGACTATTATTATGATATTTATATGGTTTATGATGGGTTTATTTCACATACATATAATATGTTGCTTTTCAAATGTTTTAATGTACTTTTTAGCACTTAGCCATTATTATTGTCGTCACTTGATCAGCTACATGTCATACTTTCCACACTTGCTGAGTACGACATGTACTCACCCTTGCAATTCCCCCACCAACAATTGCAGGTCAGGATTAGGAGTATAATGATGATAATGCGGAGTTTTAGGCCGTGTCTACCGTTAGCTTTGCCTGTGGAGTGTTGGAGTTGCGCTATCCCTTATGCTTATTTGCTTAGTTACATAGTTGCTTAATTAGAGTATTTCCTCTGCATTAGTTGAACTTGTCATTAATATTCATTAGAGATTGTATTCGAGGATAATATGGTTGTGTAATAAAATTTGGTTAATTAATTTTGTTTTGCGGTAATTTTCTGTATACTCTTTTGTGAATGCACTCGTGTATGTGTGTCGAATGTCCTGGGCACACATATGCGTTCACTTGGTTCATTTTTGGAACCGGGTGTCATAGGTCAGATGTAGTGCACTTAGGAATAGCCACTTGCACAACCCTACTTTGCGCTTCATACATAGATGGGTGGCTATGACTATGTTCCCTAGAGAAGATGTAAGGATAATACGTGATGATGAGCTGAAAATTTTATTTGACATGATTAAAGAGATAAAAGATGCTCCAGTTATTGCCATGATAACACAATGGTTATATTACACAAGGGTAGGGCCAATTGAATGTACTTCACTGATTACCTGTATTGCTACTAGGGTAGGAGCACCAGAATATTCTTCATTTGAGTATATTGAAAATGAAAGAGAATTAATTGATGAAGTTATTTAGTGCAAGGACATACCCTTAAGCATGATCAAGATGGCTCTTTCATATTTTATTATCCCGACTTTGTCAATGAAATTCGGTTACCTAACCTAGATTATCATTTGTACAAATGTCGGAGGCTAACTATTGACCTTGTTCCCATCAAGGAAGCTGGAAGAAGTAATTTCTCTGACAGGGTAACTAGAAGTCGTACAAGGAGAGCGACTATGCCTCCGACAACCTCCATGGCCCATGAGTACGAAGAGGAAGTCAACCCAACGGGTGATGCACCCGGATGGACTCAACCTCCATCGTATGACACCAAAGGTCCCTCTTGGCATGGATGGCTAGGTGCCACATGGGATCCACCCTATTCACTTCAATCTCTAGCAGCTTACCTCCATCATCCATGAGAAGATGTCGTTCCTCTTCGGGTAGAAGTCATCATGACTGTAGCCAAGGAATGACGGATCTCACTAGACATATGGATGCACTCGAAGTGCGAACGAGTGACATCTACAACACTCTCCAAGGGCATGTCCAAGGTACCCAAGACTGGCAACAACACATGAACGCTCAATTCATCAACCTCAACTCCACGTTAGAAAAACAACAAGCCGATCTCGCGGCATACTTCCGTCATCAAGGGTTCAACCCTCGACACGGAGTTGAGTGAAGAACAAGCTTGGGGGAGGACTCCCACTTGAGGTAAATTGTATCAACCCCTTTGCATATTTATTTTCTAGTAGACCATCATTCACCTTGTATATAAAAAATAAAATAAATAATAATAAATTTTAGGATAGATTTGTTTTTAATGAAATAAATGATGTCCGGTAAGAATGGTTTGAAATTCACATAGACGAAATGATGAATAGTTGCTCTGCTTTAATTTTCCTAAGTCCCTAGTTTACAACTTACTACTCTCCAACATATTATCTGATTGGCTAAAATTTCTTTTGCCTTGATTTGGATATTTCGGGTAGCAAAAGCTTAATCCATTCTAAGATGTTGTGAGATATGATATAGTGATAGGGCTGCTATTCCTAGTTTGAAAGTGAAACTTAGATTTTTGGAGAAATTCTAAAAAGATTTAAGTTACTCTCATTTGATTGGAAATACCTACCAAAGCCATATGATACATCACATTGATAGACGTTATGCATATGCTATTTGTCTTCACATTGAGCTTTGTCAAACTAGTATAGACCTATGTGAGATTTCATTCATTACTTTTTGTATTCAAGACTTCACTTACACATGCTATACATCTACACTAGAAGTAAGCAAAATTCAACTATACAACCATTTCACAATAAAAATAGAAACTCCATATCCTTCATGCTTAGTACTCTCTCCAGAATGTCTTTCATAAAAAGGGAGTAGGAGACATGGGTACAAGAAAAAGAAAAAGAAAAAAATGCATGCTTACATCATAAGCATGAGAAAAAAAAGGTAGACATGTTTCATCCCTGCAAAGTAAGTGAGTCCACTCAAAAAGGAGTCATCTCAAGATCGACATCCACTCCATTCCATCACACATGCACACGTCTTTAATCGAATTGTTTTGAATTGATTTCTCATAAGGCTTACTCTTTTGACTTAGCAATATTATGTGTTGCAAATATGCCTACTGTATTCCCTATCAAGCTCCACATACAAGCCTTATGTAGAGGTAGGATGAATTTAGGCAAAATGCCTTGGTGAGGATATATTTCCAATACACACAAAGGAGAGACTTGAGAGAATCAAATTGAGATACTTAAAATCTAAATTTAACTCTCCGGAATTTGAGTGGAACTTGACTTCTATGGTATGTGTGCTCCATTTGCTGTTCTATTTTTCAACCACCCTTGAATGGGAGATGGCATAATGAAAGTGCATCTAGGAATCCCTTGTGGGTTTTGGATGACTTATGACAAACAAATGAGATCCTAACCATTTTGTTGAGATGAGCACAGGTTCTAATGAGAATATGAGGAAAGTGCCAAAAAGAAAGGAGAATGAGGAGCAATGTGGAAAAGCGCTCAAGGAACAAGTGTAGTAGATCATTGTGTATGGAGTGTGTTAAGGAAACACACCCCAAGAGCTCTAGCACAATTATTCTCACACATTGCACAAATTCATACAGGACCGGACTAGTCCGACTGAACCCGGACTAGTCTTATATCTTTCTACACAAGATCGGACAAGTCCTCACAATGCGGACTTGTCCTCACAGTCCAGTTTTTCACTAACTGGACTAGTCCGATATCCCCACGGACTAGTCCGATATCTCTCTGACTAGAATCGGACTAGTCCTCCCAGTGCGGATTAGTCCCCCAAACACTTCACAAGTTGCACAAAATTGGACAAGTCCGATAACACACCAGACTAGTCCAATATCTTTCTGATGTCAATCGGACAAGTCTGATATTAGCACGGACTAGTCCGAAGAACCCTCTAACCTAAATCGGACAAGTCCTCCAAGTGCGGACTTGTCCCAAATTCACTTAGGGTTTCACATATCCGGACAAGTCCGATATTTATCGGACTAGTCTGAAGATTTCCAGAACCAAAATCGGACAAGTCCGCTCTCAGCCAGACAAGTCCGATATTTCGGGACACCTAGGGTTTGCTACACGCAGCACATCGGACTAGTCCGGTGTCCACCGCGGACTAGTCCGATATTCCTAAACCCTAACGGTAACTTTTGGGAACCCCATATAAATAGGTGTACACGACCCATCTTTCACAACTCTCGACCCCCTCGCCGTCACACCTTCCAAGAGCCTAGAAAACACCTCTCTCCATGAAATCAAACACAACAAAGATCAATCCCTTGAGGATACACTTTGGATCATTGGAGAGACACGGTTCATCACTCATTGAGCTCTTGGTTTGATTCCCTAACACACTCCTGTGGTTTTCATTGTGATCTTGAGAGTGTGTTCTTGGTGGTGTTCATATTGTAATCTTGGGGAACCCTCAACGTGTGAGAAGGCCCCTTGAATTCAGTTATTTGCCCTTTGTGATAAGTGAAGAGGATTGGTCTCCATGGCGATCCGACGAGGGTGGGGTTGGAGAAGACCCGGTCCTTTTGTGGACTCCTCAACGTGGACGTAGGTTGCCTCTGTGGGAACTGAACCACGAGATATAGTGATTGTGTTCTTTCTTTGCGCACATTGTTCTTACACTTCATACATATCTAGGGTTTCAACCAATCTTATTCACTTTACGTTGAAACATTGAATATAAGGTTAACTTGTGGTACATCCTAGTTCATAATTGTGTAACACTTCAATTAAAAGTATATTTCCACTACATACATCCTAGGATCAAGATAATCGATCAGATTTGATAAACCTAGTCGGTACACACCGGACTAGTCCGCACTCGATCGGACTAGTCCGATATCTCGAGATTTAATCTTGTTGTTAAGTGTTGCAGGTTCCGATAGAAAATCAAAAAGGCCTATTCACCCCCCCCCCCTCTAGGCCACATTCACATAAGCCCCATCATGACATAAGATGGGTGAAGTACCATGCCAATTTTTGCAATACTAGGTAGAGTATTTTGTTGTGCACATGGTACTTTTGAAAAATAGAACATAATAGCAACTCCTAATCATGAACCTAAAGTCTTGACTTTGCTCGGGACGAGCAAAGGATAAGCTTGGGGAAGTTTGTTGACGGCTGTTATATACCAATTTTACCCGTCAATAGAATTCAATTATGTGAAGGAAATATCATTTCCTGCACACATCACCTTTCTATTTAATATATTTCCACTTTTCCTTGGAGAAAATAGTGCATGCAGGGATTCTATGCAAAATTAAAGTGAAACAAGGGGATGGATCCTATAAGTATCATTCCAGCGAATCAGGCGATGCCATGTGGCACCACATGGATCAAATGGCCCACAACCAGAAGTATCTGAGGCCATCCAATGATGTAGCACCAATATTATTCAATGGGACCCACCTGGCAGAGACCTGGAGGAAGCACACCACACAAGGAGCCAAGACCAAGTCGGTCGACCCCCCTAGTCGACTGACTTGGTCCTGGCACCAAACGTGGTCAAATGCCACGTGTTGGCTCCTCGGGGCTTGAAGAGGTCATGGGTGGCTGATTCGCGCGCTTTTGGTGGCAGGAACCGACCCTTCTCCAAGCTATAAATAGGACCCCTCACCCCTCACTTCAACACACACCACTTGATTATTCATCCCTTGTATCCACTACTCTCCATAGGTTTAGAGGAGTATAGGCTATAGAGAGGAGAGTCTCTAGTCCTTAGTCCCAGTAGGAGAGGAGTAGAAGAAGTGTCTTCCCAATTTCGAATTGGGAAAGGTATGGCTCTTATATTCCTATTTGTATTTGTGACTTTACTTTTAATATAGATGTTATCTTTAGTCTTCCCTTGTTCATATACTTGGATGAAGCATTTCTTGTTTGATTGTGGATTCCATGTATGTGGTAGGAGTAGTATTTATAATTATGCTATACCATTATCATTATATCATCATAAAAACAATAAACCTCCACTATAGTCTCATTAGCTATGACATGATTATGTTAACATGAATCACTTATGCTATGAATTAACATTGGTTCAACGATAATTTAGTTCATTGCCTTAGGATGGCTTGTGCCTAGGCTCTTAAGGTAATTACTTAATATGCTAGCATGGTGCTAGGATAGAGAGTAGCGTTGAATGTCTTGTATGCCCACGAATTGAAGAGGTAGGCAGTAGGTGGTGACAGACCTATCTGTCCTTTGTAATTCTCCACGTTCGGCTATGCCACAGGCTCTTGGCGAGAGTTGTCCTAGTATTTCTAGGGGTAAACCCGTGCCCGATGTGTTAATCCACTTAGCATGATAATTCATAATTGACATGATCATTAGTAACTAACTTAGGCTATGTATATTGAATGTGGCCTAGAGGGGGGTGAATAGGCCTTTTTGAATTTTGTCGGTACCTACAACACTTAACAACCAGTTCAAAACCAGAGATATCGGACTAGTCCGGTAAAGTGCGGACTAGTCCGGTGTGTACGGACTAGGTTGATTAAGTTTGATCGATTAATTTGATTCTTCAATGTATGCAGCAAAAATATACAATCAAATGAAGTGTTGCAAGGTTATGTACTAGGGTATATCACAAGTCAATCTTAAATTTGATATTTCAAAGTAAAGTGAGCAAGATTAATTGAAACCCTAGATTATTGTGAGGAATAAGACGATGAACACAAAACAAGACTCAAGGATTTATCCCGTGGTTCGGCTCCCACAGAGGCAACCTACGTCCACGTTGAGGAGTCCACAAAAGGACCGGGTCTTCTCCAACCCTACCCTCGTCAGATCGCCATGAACGCCAATCCTCTTCCACTTATCACAAAGGGGTGAATAACCGAATTCAAAGGGGCTTTCTCACACGTTGAGAGCTCCCTTGGATTACAACACGAAATACCACCAAGAACACACTCAAAAGATTACAATGAAATCACAGGAGTGTGTTAGAGAATCAAACCAAGAGCTCAATGTGGTGTTGAACGTGTCTCTCCAATGAACTAGAATGAATTCTCAAAGGATTGATCTTTGTTGCACTTAATTTCGTGAAGAGATGTGTCTTTTTTGTGGCACTTGGGAGGTGTGACGGCGCTAGGGTTCGAGAGATTGTGAAATATGGCCGTGCACCTCTATTTATATGGGTTTCTAAAAGTGATCGTTAGGGTTCAGAAAGATCAGACTAGTCCGTGGTGGTCATCGGACTAGTCCGATGTGCTGTGTGCAGCAAACCCTAAGTGTCCCTAAATATCAGACTAGTCCGGCTAGAAGCGGACTTGTCCGATTTTGCTTCTGTAAATCTTCGGACTAGTCCGATTGTCATCGGACTTGTCCGGGCATGTGAAACCCTAAGTGCATTGGGTGACAAGTCCGCACTTGGAGGACTTGTCCGATTTAGTTCAGATCGGACTTGTCTGATTTGGACCAGAGAGAATATCGGACTAGTCCGGTTGTGATCGGACTCTTCCAATTTTGTGTGACTTGTGAAGTGTTTCGAGGACTAGTCCGCACTGGGGAGGAATAGTCCGATTCTAGTCAGAGAGATGTCGGTATCGGACTTGTCCGATTTTGTTCAGAGAGGATATCGAACTAGTCCGGTGTCAGTCGGACTAGTCCGGTCCTGTGTAAATTTGTGCAATGTGTGTGTTTAATTGTGATTGAGCTCTTGGGATGTGTTTCCTTAACACACTCCATACACAATGGTCTACAATTCTTTTTCCTTGAGCTCATTTCCACTTTGCTCCTCAATTCTTCCTTCTTTTTGGCACTTTGCTTATTTTGCTATTGAAACCTGTGCTCATCTCAACAAAGAGGTTAGGATCCCAATTGCTTGTCATAAATCATCCAAAACCCACAAGGGATTCCTAGATGCACTTTCATATATGTACATTAGAAGCATTGTAGGAGTCTCTACCTAGTTCTTAGCCTGGTCCCTCTTTACTCCATATTATCCCCTTAGGATAGAATGCTCTTGTGTATGTCACACTACCTCAATTGCCCTTTATTCATCCATGCTAGAACCCTACCTAGGCCAACCTAGCCCCTCCACTTGATGATTGTTTTACTTCCATCTAGCCTTTCTTTGGGAGAATGTAAATGACACCCTTTTGGAGTACTCATAGAGGGGAAATGCTACATCGATAGTTTTTGTGCGCTTGTGGATTTACATGTATAATCTAAAATTTATTAACAAATATTTTTGGCATCAATGCTAGAGAAGAAATGTCAGTAGTGCGTAGGAACCGCCAACAGAGGTGCCAAAGCTGGATGCTTCGGCATCGCCCACCATCGTCGTAGATTCATCGACGGCAGGCCCCTGGTGTACAGGCTATCACAAGAGAACCCTGTTAGCAACAAGAGCGAGACAGGAGGTTGTACTCACTTATCAGCGCTTGTTGCTGTCGTCAACATGTTGGGACGTTGACGGCAGGCCACTTGGGAGGTGCTGGAGCTGGAGGCTTCGGCATCGCCCACCATCATCGTAGACTTGTCGACGGCAGTCCCCCTGGGAGGTGCTGGAGCTGGATGCT
Source organism: Tuctoria greenei (assembly GCA_036927565.1). Classification (NCBI taxonomy): domain Eukaryota; kingdom Viridiplantae; phylum Streptophyta; class Magnoliopsida; order Poales; family Poaceae; genus Tuctoria; species Tuctoria greenei. The sequence continues at coordinate 179,220,052 of JAYESD010000002.1, forward strand.
CTAGCGTTGTCCACCATCGACGCAGATATGTCGATGGCAGGCCCTTATTAGGACTTGTTGTTGTCATCAACATGCTGGGACGTCGATGGCTGGCCCCTTGGGAGGTGCCGAAGCAGGGTGCTCTGACGTCGCCCACCATCGTCGTAGATTCATCGACATCAGGCCCCCCGGGAGGTGATGGAGCTGGATGGTCTGGCATCACCCACCATCATCGCAGGTACGTCGACGTCATGCCCCTGGTGTACAGGCTATCACAAGAGAACCCTGTTAGCAACAAGAGCGGAACAGGAGAGTCTACTAACTTATCAGCGCTTGTTGCTGTCGTCAACATGCTAGGACATCGACGGTAGGACCTTTGGGTGGTGCCGGAGCTTGTTGTCCTACACACATTAAAGGAAGGACTAGTTTGCTCGCCGGTTTTACCTGTTCCTCTTACTTAGCTTTGTCATGACTTACTGTCCTTGGTTGACACACGGTATTGGGTAATTCAATTCGTTAGTGCCTCGGGTCTTGGCTCCAGTCGTCCTTAGGGTGGGATCCTTCCGGCCCCTAGTACTCGGCCGCAACGCTGAGAGGCAGGGTGTGGGTGCTTAGGGTACAGGACCAGGCTAAGTTGTTTGCCCGCCCTGGACCTCCGGCTTGGCTTAGACCTTTCCTGGGAGGCCAGCCGGTTTCATAGAGCGCCAAGGATGGGGGCAGCCGCGAGAACTCTTCACACATCGCATATACCTCAATCAAGCTCGCCTGCAGTAGGATTGCATGACTCCAGCAAGGGTGAGATGCAGAGTCTACAACCGTGTATATGAAGGAAATATACAGTAAACGAGTCTAGCATGGTCAATCATAAAATTAGCACATAATTAAATGACCATTGTTAGAGAAACATGAAGTAAGACAATGATTCTTTTATATTGGTATTCATAGGAGGAGACAAACTTTTACAAAAGAGGGCGACTGCCTGCTTCCGGATGCCGAGGGAGGCAGGGTGCACAGGCTTAGGGTTCGGGACCAAGCCTAGCTGACTGTGCACTCTGGACCTGACGCTTCCAGAGCTTCATTGTCCTGAATGCTACTTCTAGACACTATGAACACCTTCACACTGTCCTATTAAGCTAATATATAAAGAGTGCCTGAAGCTCTAAGAGTAGCTATGATGGTTACCGGGTCCCTTGTCATCGATGGCTACCGGTGGGTCGTTGAGCATACGTTCCTACTTTTTGTCTTGGCCCCCCGCCTTGCGAAGGGTCTGAGAAGAGCTGGAACTGATCTTGACAGCTTTGACAGGAGTGTTGGTGCTATCAGAAGGCTGAAGACGGGGTGCAGCACGTGAGCCGCGCTGGTGCGAGCTCGGCGGAGGCTGACTCGGTCCAGCGCCGCCCTGGGCTGGTGTTGGGTCTGCTGTGAGGTATTGCAGCTTCTCCAAGGCTAACACTGCAGCATTGCGATCTCCATAGATCCTGAGGACGCCAGAGGGGGTCGGCATCTTCAGGACAAGGTAGCCGTAGTGGGTTATGACCATGAATCGGTACAGTGTTGGCCTACCAATGATGGTGTTGAAGGGGAGGCTGACGTTTGCAACGTCGAATAGGATGCTCTTGGTACGTTAGTTGTCGGGCATCCCAAAGGTCACCCGGAGGTTGATGTTGCCGTACGGGATGATGCTCCCTGGTCCCACCCTAGAGAATGGGCTCTAGGGGGTGAGCTTCGACACCAGGATCTGGAGCTGGTCGAAGGCCGCACAGCTGATGAGGTTGAGGCCGGCCCTGCCATATATCAAGATGTAGTGGAGCTTGACATTGGCAATGGTGGGGGCGACCAGGAGTGGCAGGATCCCGACTCTCCTATTCTTGGGGCAGTCGGAGGCATCAAAGATGATCGGCGTCTCCTTCCACTTGTGGTGCAGCGCCGGAGCGGGAGTAGGGGCTATCGAAGCCACCGCTCGGCGCAGGTTCTTGACCGCATTCTGGGACGCGGGATCCCAAGAACCCCCCGAAAATGACGTGGAGAGTCTTGCAACTCTCTTGGTCACTCCTGGCGTCGAAGTCCTCATCTTGGTGGACCACCTTGATGGTCCGTTCTTGCTTTTGGTACTCCATGTCCTCGTCGTCGTCGACCTTGGGGTCAACCTTCTACTTGCCCTCCCGCTGGCGGAAGGGGGCGCTATCGGGACGCTGCTACTGATGTGCCTGCTCTTGGTATCGCTCGGCGCATCTCTTAATCTCCCGACACTCGCTCAGGGTGTGGTCGCGTGTCTTTTGTACCGGGCAAGGCTCGACATCGTCATCAGCTGTAGGTGGCTAACATGGGCGCTGTCAGAGCATGGGGTCTTCCCCCTCTGGTTGCACATTGAACTGTAAGAACCAATCACAAGAGCACGAGCACGATTAATAAATCAACAGGTGAACTCGTTCCTAACTTCCTTTGCATGTGAGTTTGAGAATAGATTGCTATGTGATGATTTAATTGTTATTAGGAACAATGGAGAAGATCAACAAGTGAAAGGAAGAGGCCTTGGGAACGTGGAGAACCTGCTGTGACGTCCAAAAGTTGATGGAATCAGTTTACAACTCGAACTTGAGTTTAACTTGGAGTCCAGAAGCAGTCCACCTTAAAATAGACGCCAGGATGCATACGGACTCCGTTTTCGACGTTCCACAAATGCACAAAAGGAGGAGAAGATAAAATTTTCAATGACTCTTGTCCCACCTCAAAATTCCTCCGTAGTCATTGGGAATCGTCGAAACAATTCAAGTCCAGATATCTTTTCGGTGCTGCGTCACGGAATCGGGCCTTTGGGCCTTGTATCCTGTATGGGTCCATTAGGGACGCGTGTAAGTGTGTTTTGGCCAAACCCTAGACTTTAAATACTGCATCCGCCTGTCATATTCGGCGGGTTTTGCTTAGATTAACAATTTCGCCATTTTACGGTTTGTGAGACCCCAACTTCTCGATTTCAGATTGTGTCTTCTACGTTCTTGCTTGTGTTTTTGGTTGCACTTGCAGGGATTAGCCTTCTTGGCGAGGTCAAGTGTGTGGAGCATGGTTGATAACCAACGGAGCAGTGGTGTAGCGATTGCAGGGATACTCAGATTGTTCGAGTGCCACGAATCATCAACGTCGAGTTATCCACTCCAATCGACTTACTTTCAGAAGATCGGGCCAAAACTACTCATCAATTGGTATCAGATTTCCAGGTTGCCCGTGAGGTATCTTTGTTTTTCCTTCCATTAGATCGGTTTTTTTTTTCATACCTTGAGTCCACAAAAAAGCCACAAAAAAATTAAATTGTTTTTACCGCTTCCTAGACTATAGTGCCTGCAGTTTCGTTTTTCAGTTTGCATTGCTGAGTTTGCATCCGTGTGGTCGAGTCTTGTTGCTGGTTTAGCTTTGTGTTTCGGGTCCTAGTTATCGTGTTTTGTCCTTGTTTTCTTGCTGTTTGACACCTATTCCACAATCCCTAAACAACAGACCGATCCACCACGTTCATCGGTTTGCCCTAGCTAGCCGCCTTGCGTGAACTCTCGCATCATCAACCCTAGATTAGGTGACAAACCTTTGTGCCACTCATCCTTGAATCATCACACACCACCTCATTAGTTGCTGTGCAAAATACTGATCGTTTTCATATCTGATTGCGAGTTCTGTTCTCAAACCGAGTTGGAATCAACATCCAAAAACCGTAACTCGGACGACCTACCTTAAAACGGCCATAACTTTCGCATACGAACTCGAAATTGGGCGATTTTTGCTTTCAAATTGAGCTACGCGAAATTTTGCATCGGGCCATAACTTCCTAGACACTTTGCCGCATTCGGTGAAAATTAGATTGCCAAAATTCCCTCAGACGATAGGCTATCCGACATTCGAAGTTTCAACACGAATTTTAAAGAATCTTCTTGATTTTCTATAGGCTGCATATTACTTTCAATTGAGCTGCAAATTTGTGTGCTTCATATTTTTGTGCTCCTGAGTATAGAAAAATATCAAAAAAATATATTACAAAAAAGAAAAAATACTGAAAAGCACGCATATTAAAGCAATTGGCCTATACTACTTGTACTGTGATCGTTGGTTACATCATTTTGCCTTATTTTTGCCTTGCTACTTCCTTGTGTTGTGCTAGGCCCTAGATCACTTGGTTGACCAGCAACTGTTTCCTACATTGAATACTTATTCAACTTCGTTTACTTGTTAACGATTTTTTGCTTATTAGCCACCATATTGTGCCAGACAAGCTCCACATTTCGCTTTAGCATAACAGGTACATTTGCAATCACCCCACGCTTCATTGGTTCATCTCACCGTCCACACCACCTGCTGTTTTGGTAAGAACACTTGTAAGAGCGTGGTAAGACGCTTGAGCGAGAGAGATTGTTTTTTCTTCCACCTTTCACATTGTTACTGTAGTTGATAGGGATAACATATTTTTGTTGTATTTTGTTTCCTACTAACAATGGTAGGAGAAGACAATGATGATGAATGTGTTCAACATGCTGAGTTACGTGATATGATGAAGACCATGATGAATATGTTCGCCAAATACAACACATCAACGAAGGAGTCATTGGCAAAATTTGACTCGCCAACTTGATGACCTTGCTATTCGGATGAATACTTTTGAGGCTCGGTTGCCTCTCGCTAGAAGACATGAAGACAATGCTTATGATGATATGGAAGATCACAATAATCAGCCAAGACTTCCACTTTATCGTTGAGGTGTGGGAGGTAATAATCATCACAATAATTATAACTATCCTCTTGATAATCCTTTTGCTAAAGTGAAATTTACTATACCCTCTTTTTCTGGTGCTCATGATGCTGAGGCTTATCTTGATTGGGAGATGACAGTAGACCAAAAATTTAATGCCCATCTTGTTCTTGAACAACATAGAGTTCGTCAAGCCACTAGTGAGTTTATGGACTTTGCTATCATATGGTGGAATGAACTTGTTAAAACTAGAACTGATCCTCCAACATGGGATAGATTAAAGGAAGCTATGCGTGTTCGATTTGTTTCTCCATCTTTTCAGTGGGAACTTTGCAAAAAATTGCAGCGCTTAGACCACGGTAACATGTCCGTGGAGGAGTATTATAAAGAGTTACAAAAGGGTATGCTGCGTTGAGGGGTAGTAGAAGACATAGATGATAAAATAGCTCATTTTTATGGGGGGTTGAGGCGTGAAATTCAGGAAAATGTTGATTACAAGAAATATGATACTGTTAACAGATTGTTTCAGCTTGCTATATTGGCAGAAAAAGAATTGCAGGGCCGACAACAACAACAACAACACACAAGGAGCAACTTCACGCCACGTTCGATGTCTACACCATCCAAAACAGCATCATCTTCGACCCCCCGAGCAGCGACTACACCATCCAAAGGTGGCCAATGAACTACACCTACTGCTACACCTTCTCGCATGCCGGAGGGCAGCAAGGCAACATTATTCAAGCCTTCGTCGTCCACTCCTTCTATGAGTCGTACTTCCGACATTAAGTGTCACCGCTGCCAGGGACATGGTCATATGATGAGGGATTACCCGAGCAATTGAGCATATATAGCACGCGACGATGGCGGGTATGATAGTACTTTGGATGTTGAAGATGAATATTCTCTTGCTACAGACATTACAGATCCAAATGATGAACACACCAAAGAAGAGGTACTCGGTACAGTGGCGACGCAGAACTATAGGAGCATCATGGTGCAGCGTGCCTTGAGCTCCAAAGTGGAGGCTGACGACAAGCTACAATGACACAACCTCTCTAACATGTTTCTCGTTGTCAAGGACTGCCATGTACACACTATAACTGATGGAGGTAGCTGCAATAACTTGGTGAACACGAACGTCGTCAAGAAACTTGGTTTGATAACAAGAGCACACCCTCATCCATACCACATTCAATGGTTCAACAACAGTGATAAGGTTCGGGTAACACAAACAGCGAGAATACATTTTTCAATTGGTTCTTACCATGATTTTGCTGATTTTGATGTCATGCCTATGGATGCTTGTTCTCTTTTATTGGGTCATCCTTTAGAATTTGATACAGATGCTATTCATCATGGTAGAACTAATAAATATACTCTCATGCATAAAGGAAAGAAAATCACTTTGCTCCCCATGACTTCTGCTAAAATTGAGCATTTTGAGAAGAGTAAAATTCGTGATGGCAAAGCAACAAAACTAGAATATGAAAAACAGCAAGTCATTAAGTTAAAATCACCATCGTTGCTCGCAACTAAATCTGACCTTGCTGATTTATTCGATGCCAAGGGGATGTGCTATGCTTTAGTATGCAAAGAAGCGATGGTTTCACTTCATGAATTGTCTATTGCATTGCCCCCTGCTGTTGCTAACCTTTTGCAAGAGTTTGAGGATGTGTTTCCCTCTGAGATACCCCCTGGTTTACCACCCATGAGAGGCATTGAACAAAAGATCAATTTGATTCCAGGAGCAAGTTTGCCAAATCGTGCAACATACAGGGCGAATCCAGAGGAAACTAAGGAAATTCAGCGACAAGTCCAAGATCTTTTGGACCGCGGGTACAGTCGTGAAAGCCTTAGCCCTTGTTCCGTTCCTGTTCTTTTGGTTCCTAAGAAAGATGGTAGTTGGCGCATGTGTGTTGATTGTCGAGCGATTAATAACATCACCATTCGATATCGTTATCCTATTCCTCGCATAGATGACATGCTTGATGAATTAAGTGGTGCTATCATCTTCACAAAAATTGACTTGCGTAGTGGTTACCACCAAATTAGAATGGCACTAGGAGATGAATGGAAAACTGCATTTAAAACCACGTTTGGACTTTATGAGTGGTTAGTCATGCCTTTTGGTTTAACTAATGCACCCAACACCTTTATGCAATTAATGAACGAGGTTTTACGTGCTTTCAATGGACAAATTTTGGTGGTTTACTTCGATGTTATCCTCATTTACAGCAAGTCATATCATGAACATCTTGATCATTTACGTTCTGTTTTTACTGTTTTGGGAGATGCACGTTTATTTGGTAACCTCAAAAAGTGTGTCTTTTGCACCAATCGAGTCTCGTTTCTTGGCTATGTCGTTTCCTCGCAGGGAATTGAGATGGATGAGGCAAAAATTGAAGTGATCACTAGCTGGCCAGCCCCAACAACCGCCACACAGGTTCATAGTTTTCTTGGTCTTGTGGGTTTTTATCGCCATTTTGTGCGGGACTTCAGCACCATTGCAGCACCTCTACATGAGCTAACGATGAAGGGAGTCTATTTCGATGGGGCGAACAGCAGCAACAAGCTTTTGATGCTCTCAAATTGAAGCTTACAAAAGCACCATTGCTACAACTTCCTGATTTTGACAAGACCTTTGAGCTAGAATCTGATGCAAGCGGCATCGGTATTGGAGGCGTTCTCATACAAGGAGGTAAACCCGTTGCTTTCTTTAGTGAAAAAATTCATGGTTGTCGGAGTCTGGTTCCGGCAATTCTCCCGATACTACCGTTGGCAGCCCGCAAAGTTTGTAGTTCGATAGTTGGCGCGCAGAGATTCAGAATATGATGGCAAATTGACACGAGGATTTACGTGGTTCGGGCTGCCTGAGCGTAATACCCTACTCCACGGGGTGTGTAGTTGTTGTATTGAACTTCTGAGCACTTGTGAGCGTGTGTCAGAGCCAAGTATGGAAGAGTATGAGCGAGTCAGGGATCCCAGAGTCCAGAAGAAACTCGGAAGAGGCTCCATGTGTATCACTCGACCAGTCCTTTTATAGTACAAGGAATGGTCATTACATCGCTAGCCTGGCCCGGCATGTGGCCCTGGCGGTTGGTTACTGATGTTTAATACACAATTAATGAGGTTAATTACCCTTAATAGTGTGGTAACAGGCCTTGATAGTGCCGTTACTGGTATTAAGGGCCCTCCGATCTTGTGTCATTAATATGGTATTAGTGACACTTAATCGGGTCTTGAAGTCCTTGATTGTCCCTTGAAGGTCTGAGCCGTTGGGGGTACACCAGTCCGATTCTTGAGGCTGAAGGTTCGGCGGTTGGACACGTGGCAGCTCCAGAGCTTACCGTCTGGGACGGGTAGGTCCGGTGCAGTTGTACACGTGTCAGGACCGGAGCTTCCCTCTGTCGGGGGTTAGGTCCGGAGGTGCTGCATAGGTACTTAGCCCAGAGCTTCCCCATGTGTGGGATGTAGCTCCGGTTGTAGGATACACGTAGCAGCACCGGGAATAACCATAGAAGGGAGGCAGGTCCGGTCCCGTATGACACGTGGGGCCTTTGCAGGTCTTCAACTCAGACAGGTGAAGTTCATTTGGTCTTCTTGTAGTCCCAATGGGTATACGGTACGCAGGGTACCGACAGTGGCCCCCTGGGGCCACCTCTAGGAGAGACCTTTTGGATAAAGTCGTTCTGCCGGAGGTGGGTCCATCTTTCGGTTTTTGAGTCGTGTATTCAAGGGTCTTTGGATGTGCTGTTGGCGGTAGTCCGCAATTAAATAACACCGCATGGAATATCCAAGATGCGGCAGGTGAGATCTGAGCGTGCGGATCTCACGCAATTGAAGGTCGCCGGTTCCCGATACAAAAACCGTATCGGTTCCGCGCGCCCTGTCAGGCCGCCGCCCTCGGGCTTCCCGCCTTTCATGATGACAACCGTTCACCTGGGATAAGGATCTCGACTTGATCATCGGGGTGGCCCCGGGCCCCCTTGTCATTAGCAGGGTGAAGTTTTTGAACTGTGTTGTCGGCTCCTCTGCGGTTTCCATCCAAGCGTTGTGGGGGCTTACTTAAGAAGGAAAGCGCGCACCGTTTGGGGATTCTTTACGCCTTCATTCGAACTTGCGCTCAAATCCTCCAAACTTTCACTCACTTTTCCTCTCTCGCCATGCTATGCCGCGATGAATTTGGGACTCCCCAAGAGCCGCATCGGGAGCAAGAAGGAGTTGTCTAGGGTCCGAACCTACATGGGATGGTCCAGTGACTCCTTCGACAACGACATTCGCTGCGGCAAGCTTCCCTTCGAGAAGGAGCGAGCCGGAGATATGGTGTACTTCCTTGGGTATGCCATGGCGGGTTTGATCCTGCCATTCTCCACTTTCTTTCTGATGCTGCTTGATTTCTATGGTCTGCAGCTCCACCATCTGGGCCCCCACTCAATCTTACTAGTGGCAACTTTCATCCACTTTGCGAGATGTGGGTGGGTGTGCCTCCTTGCATGGAGTTGTTTCAGACTTTCTTCACTGTCCATCCGACTGGGAAGAGCGATGAGTTCATCAGCTTCCACTACTTCGTGAAGCGGAAAAACTCCCTCCTCAAGTACTTGAAGTCCTTCCCTTTCGGCCAGTGGGAATTTTGGAAGAAAGACTGGGTGGTCATCACCGTCGAGGGACACGAGAGGCTAGAGCTGCCTGAAGACCTCCCTCACGTCGACACTGACATTTGGAGTGACGTGCCGGAACCGTCGAGGGAGTACAAGCCCATTCTGGACAGAATCCAGGAATGTGTCAAAGGTGGGGTGACCCCCCCCCCCCCCAGATGGACTTTGGCAATTTCTTGATGAACAGTTGGGCCCCGTTGAGGGCTAGGAGCCGGGCTGCCTGGGCCTTCAACAGTGAGATGGATACCAACCGCATTGAAGTCGGCTTGGAGACCAACTTGGCCGGTTAAGCCTTGAAGACCCATCTGAAGAAGTTCCAGCTTGGGAACATCGGCCGTGGCGACGTGTCTCCACCGGCGGCCTTCCTGCCACTGAATATGATACCAGAGGAGTGCAGAGAGCTCTGGACGAATATGCCGCTATTGGATGACTTGGGCCTGATGGAGAGGCGATCAACCTCCGGGGTGGCGATGCCCGGAGCTTCGGAGGATGACTCCGTTCCCGCCCCGAAGCCAAGAACCGAAGTTGTAGGCAAGGGCAAGGAGTTGGCCGAGCCCTCGAACCGCAAGAGGAAGTTGAAGCATGCTGACAGGAGGTCCGTCAGACCTGCTCCTTCCACGATGGCTCCTTCTCCCCGGCGGAGGAGGTCTTCAACGGCGGCAACTACTCGAGCATCAGCATCTCTCTGGGGCGCTAGCTCCGTCCATGTGGCTCTGGTACCAGGGCCAGCTGAAGGCTCTAGGTCTGAGGGTCCATCTCAGTCGAGGAGGGCTTCAACCAAGACGACGCCGACGGCAGCAGCAAGCTCAGGGGAACCTTCCGGAGCTACCACGCCAGTGGCGACAGGGTCCAGTCCTGAGCGTCCGGTGAAAAGGTTCCGCGCTAGCTGGAGCAGAAGCCTTCCTAGGTAAGATTGATTTTTTACCTCAGTTGATTGTTTTTGTTGTAATCATGTTTTGAGTTTCTTTGTCCTTCATCCATAGGGTACCCAAGAAAGGGGCTGAAGCTCTGGTTCCTGTAGCAGCAGCTGAAGCTGTGCGGGCGGAGGCTCCAGCTCCAATCCCAGCGGCGCCCCAAGAGGTGGCTGAGGCCTCGACAGTTCCAGCGCCAGCTGTCGTGGTCCTTGACCTCGAGTCATCCCCTAAAGCTCCTGTGGTAGCACCGGACCACGGGAATGAAGATGTACCAGTGGTACCAGCCCCGGAGGTTGAAGCTCCAGGTTTGGATGCTGAGATGATGGATGCTCCAACCTCAGAGCCAGAGGTAGCTGCAGTTCTGGCCCTAGAGTCGGATGTTGTTGAAGCCCCGGCAGTGGAGCTGGCAGTTGAAGAAGCCCCGACAGTAGAGCCGGTGGTTGACGAAGTTCCAGCATCCGAGCCGATCGTTGAAGAAGTACAGGCGCCTGAGCCGGTTGTCGAAGAAGTGCCAGCGCCCGAGCCAATGGCAGCCGAAGCACCAGCGCCTGAACCGGCAGTGGAGGAGGCGCCAGCATCGGAACCGGAAGTGGCTTTAGCTCCGGCCAAACCTTCACTGCCTGTCCTGGAGGTAGTGGCTCCGGAGGTGCCCGCGCCTGAGCCAGGGTGCCAAGAGGAGGTTGCTGGTCCCCCGCCTGAGGGACCAGTTGCTGATGACCAGGCGGCAGGACCTTCAGAGCCAACTCCGAAGGTAGGAACTTCTGCTGCATGACCTTCCTCGGCGGCGACCTAGGCTATCCCGGGGGGCGACCCTAGTGCCGTGGAAGCTCAGGGGACCTCTCTTATAGAGTGGGACCCAATTTTTGTTACGGAAAACCTGCTGGAGCCAACGGAGAAGACCCCGGCAGGTCCGTAGCCGATCCCTTTGTCGTTGTCTATAGACAACGCCTGCTCTAGTCTTCGTCAGGTACAGTTGGCCTTCTACCACGACAGCAAGGCCCTCAAGGAGGATCGCCAAAACCTTAGGAGGTGGCGCAACCGGCTCCAATTCGAGACCAAGCTGGCGCAATTGGGGCTGGCCGACGACAAGGAGTGGGTGAAAAAGGAGAAAGTCTGGCTGGAGTACTGGGGTCAACTGCTGGACAAGAGGGAGAGCATGGTGCGATCCCTCAACAACCAGTTCCGGGCCATCCACGAACAGGCCGTAGCTGCTAATAATGCAGCAAATGATTGCGAAGAGGAGCTCATCCCCATCCACGACAGCCTCGTCAAGCGCCGGAAGGCTCTTGAGAAGCAGGAGAAAAAGCTCAAAGATGAAGAGCAAAAACTCCTGGAGCTGTGGGATGACCTTGTGAAGATGGAGGAGGAGCTTACTCAGAGGCTAAATCTGGATGACAAGAGTCTCGCGGAGCGTACCATGAAGCTGGAGGAGCGCTGGGAGAAAGAGGAGAAGAAGGCCTGGTAGCGAGGACATGACCTCCACAAGAGGGAGGATGAAATTGCTGCCAGGGAGAAGAAAGTGCGGGGCCGAGAGAAGGACCTGGTCGACTGCCAGAACAAGATCCACTTCCGGGAGGAGGAGCTCAGTAAACTCGAAAGGCAGGTTGCTGAAAAGATTCAGCAGAATGTCAAAGAGGTTTAGCTCCTTGCCTGGGAGAATTCGGAGCTTGTGGCGACCAGAAGATCCTTGGAAGAGATGCGAGGCTCAAGGGCTGCAGAGTCCCAACAAGTTTGGGACTTCTTGGGCAAAGCCAAGGATGCGCTACGCCAATGGGTTTTAGTCACGTGCGTCCGGATGACCCAAAGCCGGAGCTTGACTTGGCGTTGCAGGCGTTGAGCTCGGCAGGCAACAAGCTCACTAAGATGGGCGATGTCATCGCAGACCAGCTGGAAACCAAAGGGCAATCCTTGGTGAAGAACATCGCAAAGTTCATGCTGGTGTGCTACACAAGCCGGGACCTTCACTTCCCACTGGACCCGGTGCTTGAAGGCCCCATCGACGGAGAGGGAGAAGCCGCCAAAACCAGCGTGTCGAAGGTTGCCCAGAAGGTCGCCTCGTTCTTCCATAGGGTCCAGGACTCTCTCTTTGTAGCTCCCGCTTGTATCTTCTCTTTTTTTTCTCCAATTTTGTAATGTCTTGTCTCCATATGAATGAAATCCAAGTTTTTTATGAATTTCATTTTTTGTCTTCAACTCCTTTCTCTTGCTTGGCCCTGGTAGATGTACACAATTTGATTGTGAACATGTACCAAGGGGATGTAGCATTTTGTTGAAGACTTGCGCGCTTTGAACTTGTAGTTTGTAGGTCCGAAGTCACCGATAATAGGGGCCCCCTGAGGTTGTCGGAGCTTAGTAGCTCTAGCGGTGACCCTTGTCAACACGTAGAGCATCGATGGTTAGTCACCTAGGGTGTCGGAGCTTGCTAGCTCCGGCAACGACCACTGTCAATGCGCGGTGCGTCGATAGTAGACCCCACTGGGGAGTCTTCCCACCATCTTTTCTTCACGTTGAAGGTTGGCCCCCTGAATTTGCCAGAACTATGTAGCTCCGGTGATGTCTACTATCAATGTTTGAAACATCGACAGTAAACCACCTTAAGGGGCGTCGGAGCTTTTATAGCTCCGGCTTCATTCACCATCACCATGAGATCTTTATTTTTCTTGCACACTGAAGTCAAGAAAAACATTAAAATCCATTTCTTATCTATAACTCAATTGCGGCTTACTATTCCCGAGAGAAATTTTTAGGTCGAATGCAATTCTCAATACAATCAAGTGCACTGGTTTGTTTTCTCCAGTTCCGATGATTTCTGGACTCGCCTTACTTCGGCGTGCCAGGGTGTAGGTAGAGTGGCGTACTTAGGGTGCAGGACCAAGCTAAGTCGATAGCACACTTCAAACCTAGATTGGCTTGGTGGCATTCGGACGAGTAGACCATTAACAATGTTTAGACCTGGAAGATTTGACAATGCAACTTGAATTGTATATGAATTGGCCGAACTAATGTTTCTTAAGAATTCCACAACTTTGTTATAGAAAAGAAAGAGAAAAATAAAAAATATTGAGCCTATACAAAATAAATGCACGTGGAGTCTGTATTCACAATGATGTCTTTCATTATAGGTCCGAGGTACAGGGGAAACAAGCACACTCTTAGGGTACGGAACCAGGCTAAGTGTGTTGTATTTCTCGTTTGACCCAAGGTAGCTAGCTATACTTTTTAGTTCGGAGACTGTGACAATTGTTGCCTGAACTTTGCGGACCTTCCAAGGAAGGTCCGGCTGTTCTCCCGAAGGAGCTATCCGACTCTGTACAATGACTCTATAACATACATCACATGTAACTACAGACTCACCTCCGTGATATTAAGCGTAGAACTTATGGAGGTGCTCAATGTTCCAAGGATTGGGGAGAGGTGTCCCATCCTCAATTGCCAAGCGAACGCATCCGGGACGGGATACTTTGATCACTCGGAAGGGTCCTTCCCAGCTGGGAGAGAGTTTGTTTAAACCTTCTCGAGTTTGTATTCTCTGTAGCAGCAGATCGCCTTCCTCGAGCTGTCGGCTGTGAACATGACTTTGGTGATAGCGCCGAAGAGCTTGGCAGTATCGGGCATTCCGAACAGCTGTTAGGCACCTTCCCTCTTCAAGGAGGTCAAGGTCTTCACGCCGGAGCTGGTCCTGCGTGGCATCATCGAAGGTCCAGACCCGGAGTGACCCCAAGGTGATTTCTGGAGGAAGGACTGCTTCAGCTCCGTACACCAGGAAGAAGGGTGTCTCTCCAGTTGACCGGTTTGGAGTTGTCCTGTTGGCCCCTAGTGTAGGCGGCAGCTCTTCAATCCAGTTGGCTCCATATTTTTTCAGGCGCTCATATGTGCGCGTCTTGAGTCCTTTTAGGATTTCTGCATTTGCTCTCTCATCTTGGCCATTGCATGTCGGGTGAGCTACAAAAGCGTAGCTGACCTGAATGCCGAGGTCTTCACAATATCCTTGGAATGCACCGCTTGTGAATTGGGTCCCGTTATCAGTTATGATCTTGTTTGGGACTCCAAATCTGCATAGGATGGACTGCAAGAAGTTGATAGCTGATTGCTTGTTTATTGCCACAACTGGAGTTGCTTCTGGACATTTGGTGAACTTGTCAATGGCAACGTATAGGAACTTGTTACCTCCGACGTCTCTAGGGAAAGGTCCCAAGATATCCATCCCCCACCTAGCGAAAGGCCATGTAGGAGGTATCATTTGTAGAGGCTGAGCTGGTGTGTGGATTTGCTTCGCATGGAACTGGCATGCTTCGCATTTCTTCACGAACTCAATTGCATCCTGGAGTGTTGTAGGCTAGTAAAAACCATGTCGGAAGGCTTTACCAACTAGCGTGCGGGAAGACGCGTGGTTTCCACACTCGCCTCCGTGGATTTCTGCCAGGAGCTCATAGCCTTCTTCCCTTGTAATGCACCGCATTAGGATGCCGTTGGCACCACGCCGGTAGAGATTCCCTTCTACCAGTGTGTATCTTTTAGCCAATCTGACTATTTGGTCAGTGGATACATTATCTTCAGGAAGGAATTTGTCTTTCATGTAGCTCCGGATCTCCGAGATCCATGCATCGGAGCTAACTTGAGGATTTGAGTCTTGCGTGCTGAGTTGCTCGGAGCTTCCTGCAGCACCTACGCCCCTTGATAGACAACATGGTAACAGGGCCATCGGGACCGCCAGCTTCGAGGTGCTGGTCTCGCCCCCTTCGCTCAGTTCAGCAGGCTGAGCTGTTGGTCTTGACAATCTTCGGACAAAGGTTTCGTCAGGAGCAGGAGCTTCGGTTGAAGCTTTCGTCGAGAGTTCGTCGGCTTCAGCTTTGTTGAGACGTTGGACATGGCAAAGATCCAAGACATCGAAGTCCTTTTGAAGCTTCTGGACTTCAAGTAGGTATGCAGCTAGTTGAGGGTTGTTGCAGCAGCATTCACCTTTGACTTTTTTTGCAACAAGCTGTGAATCACCTTTTACCAACAGCTGCTTAACACCATATGATAGTGCCACCTTGAGACCATAGATTAGAGCTTCATACTCCGCCATTTGTTGGTCGCTTTGAAGTCAAGGTGAACCATGTATTTGACCTTCTCCTCGGTTGGAGCGAGGAGAAGGACTCTAGCTCCAGCCCCCTGCTTCTGCATGAAGCTGTCGAAGTAGAGAGTCCAGTGAGGCTCAGTGAAGACCGGAACCTTGGGTTCCGACTTCTGCTCACTGGGGCCCCAAGTATTTGATGGAGAGGGGGTCCATTCCGCCATGAAGTCCGCCAATCCTTGACTCTTGATCGCTTCTTTTGGGACGAATTCAAGGTCGAACTCAGCCAATTCCGCTGCCCACTTTGCAATGTTCCCAGTGGAGTTGGGGTTATGCAAGATTGCACGCAGTGGATAAGAAGTTACCACTGAAATTTTGTGAGCTTGGAAGTAGTGTTGGAGCTTCCTAGAAGCAGTAAGAACTGCGTAGAGCAGCTTATGCACCTCAAGGTACCGAGTCTTGGCGTCATGAAGTACTTCACTAATGAAGTAAACTGGGCGTTGTACTGTCTGGACCCTCCCGAAGGGGCCCAAAGCTTCCTCCTCATCAACCCGAACCCTCCCAGAGGGGTTTGAACCTTGTTCAGGGACCTCCGAGTTCCAGCTGGAGGAACCCGGAGCTTCTCTTGAAGTGATCCGGACCTTCCCGGAGGGGTTCAAATCTTCCTGTTCAGCAAAAGTGACTCCTTCATCTGAAGGAGATGGATCCTTTGGCGTCTTGCCTTGAGGATCAGGGTCTGGGAGCTGGGACCCAGGCTCATCTTCAGGTAGCTCTGGACCCTCCCGGAGGGGTCTGGACTCCTGAACTGGAGGTGGTTCTGGTCTTTCCACAACCAGGACCATGCTGACAACTTCGTCAGTTGCTAAAATGTAAAGCAGAAGTGGCTCACCAGGATTCGGAGCTACCAAGGTTGGTAGAGTGGTGAGGAGCTGCTTCAGCTCCTGGAATGCCTTTTGTGCTTCTTTAGACCATTGGAATGGCCCGGACTTCCTCAATAACTTGAAGAAGGGTAGCGCCCGTTCTGCCAGTCTATAGATGAACTGGCTAAGGGCAGCTAGACATCCAGTCAGCTTCTGGACATCCTTGATGCGGGTTGGTGGCCGCATATCTTCAATAGCTTTAATCTTCGCCGGATTTGCTTCTATTCCTCGGTGGTTCACCAAGAAACCAAGAAGTTTTCTGGAGCTAACCCCGAAGACACACTTGTCTGGGTTCATCTTCGTGCGAGTGACTCGCAACTTGTCGAAGACAGCTTGCAAGGTGTCAAGGAATGACTCCATGTTCTTGATCTTGACGACGATGTCATCGAGGTACACTTCCACTACATCTCTGATGAGCTCTCCAAAAGTTTTGTACATAGCTCGTACAAACGTTGAAGCAGCATTTTTTAGACCAAATGGCGTGGCAGTGTAACAATATAATACATCTACTTTGATGAAGGAAGTATGCTCTTCATCTTCCCTAGACATTCTGATTTGATGATACCCAGAATATGCGTCTAGGAAACACAGTAATTCACACCCGGAGGTGGAATCTACTATCTGATCTATTCTAGGTAGTGGGAGTGGATCTTCTTGACATGCCTTATTTAGTGTAGTGTAGTCAATACACATCCGAAGCTTCCCGCCGACCTTCGGTACGACGACTGGGTTTGCCAGCCATTTTGGATGGAAGACTTCTCGGATGAATCCAGCTTCGAGCAACTTCTTCTTGACGTATGAAGTTTTGTCACTCTACTGATTGCTTTTGAGGCTTCTGATGTACAGGCTGAGCGTCGGGATAGATCTTCAAATTGTGCTCGATCACTTCCCTATGGATCCCAGGAATTTGTGACGGTTGCCAAGCAAACACGTTGACATTAGCCCAGAGGAAAGTGATGAGCACGAGTTCCTATTTGTCATTCAGACTTCCCGATATACGGGTGGTATGAGCGGCATCGGAACCGATTTGGACGACTTTGAAGGGAATGTCAGTGTCACCCCTTTGTTGCATGCGAGGTGCGGAGGTTGAGCCTCGATGACGAATGCTCGGGGGTTTCAGAGCTTGCTCTTTTCTGGATTCTTCCTCCGACGCTATAACAAGTGTGTGGAGTTCTTTTAGAGCAGTCACTCCGGCGGTGCGATCTCCGCGGATCCGGAGAACACCTGCTGGTGTTGGCATCTGCAACACCAAGTAGTCATAATGAGCAGCAGACATGAACTTGTACAAGGCTGGCCATCCCAAGATGGCGTTGAACGGTAAGTTGATCTGCGCCACGTTGAAGACCAACTTCTCAGTGTGGTAATTCTCCCAGATCCCAAAGGTCACCGGGAGAGTAATGGCACCGAGTGGAGTTATGGCCCCCAGACCTACTTCGGAGAAAGGTCGAGAGGGGCGAAGATCCGAAGGTCAAAGCTGAAGCTTGACAAAAGCTTCAAAGCTTATGAGGGTCAACCCCGAACCTCCGTCCACCATCAAATGGCGGAGTTGGATGTTGTTGATGGTCGAGATACCATCAATGGGGGTTGGCCAGCTCCGATCATTTTCCGAGGGCAGTATGAAGCATCAAAAGTGATGGCAGTGTCCATCCACTTCTGGTGCGGCTCCGCCCAGGCGGTGGGAGCTACTGAGGCCATGTCCCGCCGCATGGTCTTGAGGACACAGCGGGAGGTGATGTCCCACGAACCACCAAAGATGGTGTTCATGGTCTTCCGACGCTCGTTATCGGAGACAACAGAGTCGTCATCGACGGAGGTGTAAACGGCCTTCAAGACCTTTTTAGGGTCCTGAAATCCTAACTCCTCTTCAGCCGGAGCTTCGTCGACTTTTTGTTTTCCATCCCTTTGACAGAAAGGAACTTCTTCCCAGCGCTTGTTGTAGCGCTCGACAAGGTTCTGGACCTCTCGACAGCCTTCCAGGTTGTGGCTATTCGACTTGTGTATAAGACACCACGTCTTGGAGCTGCCACCATCTTCAGACGACGACCGAGGTCGTTTATCAGAGCGTGGCCCCCGGCCACCTGGAGCTGCAGCAGCTGCGACTGTAGGTGTGCCGGACGACGACTTCTTCTTGCCGTTGGACTTTTTCTTCTTTTTTCCACTCCCGGAGGTAGTGGCTTCACCCTTGGAGGACTTTTTGTTGTCCTCCGGAGGTTGTTGGGAGTGCATTTCACGGCCCTCCGCAGCTTTGGCGCACTTGTCTGCCAAGCTGAAGAGTTCTGTGACGCTAGTGATTTCCTTGGTCGCCAGCTTCTCCAACATCTTCTTGTCTCGTACGCCCTGTCTAAATGCCACAATGATAGAAGCGCTTGAGATAGAAGATATAGTGCTTCATACCTGGGAGAACCTCTGGATGAAGGATCACAGGGACTCTCCCCCCTTCTGCTTGACAGCAAAAAGGTCTAGTTCGGTGCCTGGTCGGGTGTATGAACTCCCGAAGTTGGCAGTGAACTGCTGGCACAATTCTGCTCAACTGTTGATGGAGGCGGGCGGAAGTCTCATGAACCAGGACCTGGCGGTCCCAGTCAAAGCCACAGGGAAACAATTGGCCATTACAGCCATATTGCCTCCAGCCGCAAGGATTGCGGTGGAGTATATTTGGAGAAACTCAGCGGGATTGACAGTCCCGTCAAATTTCTCCAGCAAGTGAGGCTGGAACTTCTGCGGCCATCTGACCATGCGTAGGTGCATGACCAGGGCAAAACAACCTCCTCCTACTCCCTCAGGAGCAGGACTGTCCCCAGCCTCTCGCCTTTCGCGAGCACGTTCGATATGGACGCGACCGTCCTGTTGGCGGTAACGGCGATGAAGCTCCACCCGAAGGTCGTGAGTTGAAAGCCTGGTTATCGTATGGGTACGTCATGCCCCGGAAGGCAGCGACGTCGCCTGTTGAGATGCAACTAAATCTGACCTTGCTGATTTATTTGATGCTAAGGGGATGTGCTATGCTTTAGTATGCAAAAAAGCGATGTTTTCACTTCATGAATTGTCTATTGCATTGCCCCTTGCTGTTGCTAACCTTTTGCAGGAGTTTGAGGATGTGTTTCCCTCTGAGGTACCCCTTGGTTTACCACCCATGAGAGGCATTGAACAAAAGATCAATTTGATTACAGGAGCAAGTTTGCCAAATCGTGCAGCATACAGGGCAAATCCAGAGGAAACTAATGAAATTCAGCGACAAGTCCAAGATCTTTTGGACCGCGGGTACATTCGTGAAATCCTTAGCCCTTGTTCCGTTCCTGTTCTTTTGGTTCCTAAGAAAGATGGTAGTTGGCGCATGTGTGCTGATTGTCGAGTGATTAATAACATCACCATTCGATATCGTTATCCTATTCCTCGCTTAGATGACATGCTTGATGAATTGAGTGGTGCTGTCATCATCACAAAAATTGACTTGTGTAGTGGTTACCACCAAATTAGAATGGCGCTAGGAGATGAATGGAAAACTGCATTTAAAACCAACTTTGGACTTTATGAGTGGTTAGTCATGCCTTTTGGTTTAACTAATGAACCTAACACCTTTATGCGATTAATGAACGAGGTTTTACGTGCTTTCATTGGACAATTTTTGGTGGTTTACTTCGATGATATCCTCATTTACAGCAAGTCATATGATGAACATCTTGATCATTTACGTACTGTTTTTACTGTTTTGGGAGATGCACATTTATTTGGTAACCTCGAAAAGTGCATCTTTTGCACCAATCGAGTCTCATTTCTTGGCTATGTCGTTTCCTCGCAGGGAATTGAGATGCATGAGGCAAAAATTGAAGTGTTCACTAACTGGCCAGCCCAAACAACCGTCATGCAGGTTCATAGTTTTCTTGGTCTTCCGGGTTTTTATCGCCATTTTGCGCGGGACTTCAGCACCATTGCAACACCTCTACATGAGCTAACGACGAAGGGAGTGATATTTCGATGGGGTGAACAGCAGCAACAAGCTTTTGATGCTCTCAAATCGAAGCTTACACAAGCACCATTACTACAACTTCCTGATTTTGACAAGACCTTTGAGCTAGAATCCAATGAAAGCGGCATCAGTATTGGAGGCGTTCTCATACTAGGAGGTAAACCCATTGCTTTATTTAGTGAAAAACTTCATGGTTGTCAGAGTCTGGTTCCGGCAATTCTCCCGGTACTACCGTTGGCAGCCCGCGGAGTTTGTAGTTCGGTAGTTGGCGCGCAAAGATTTAGAATACGATGGAAAATTGACACGAGGATTTACGTGGTTCAGGCCGCCTGGGCGTAATACCCTACTCCACGGGGTGTGTAGTTGTTGTATTGAGCTTCTGAGCACTTTTGAGCGTGTGTCAGAGCCAAGTATGGAAGAGTCTGAGCGAGTCAGGGATCAAAGAGTCCAGAAGAAACTCGGAAGAGCCTCCCTGTGTATTGCTCGACCAGTCCTTTTATAGTACAAGGACTGGTCGTTACATCGCTAGCCTGGCCCGACATGTGGCCCTGGCGGTTACTGATGCTTAATACACAATAAATGAGGTTAATTACCCTTAATACTGTGGTAACGGGCCTTGACAGTGCCATTATTGGTATTAAGGGCCCTCCGATTTGTGTCATTAATATGGTATTAATGACACTTAATCGGGTCTTGAAGTCCTTGATTGTCCCTTGAAGGTCCGAGCCATTGGGGGTACACCAGTCTGATTGTTGAGGCTGAAGGTCCGGCGGTTGGACACGTGGCAGCTCTAGAGCTTACCGTCTGGGACGGGTAGGTCCGGTGCAGTTGTACACGTGTCAGGACCGGAGCTTACCTCTATCGGGGGTTAGGTCCGGAGGTGCTGCACAGGTACTTAGCCCGGAGCTTCCCCATGTGTGGGATGTAGCTCCGGTTGTAGGATACACGTGGCAGCACCGGGAATAACCATAGAAGGGAGGCAGGTCCGGTCCCGTATGACACGTGGGGCCTTCACAGGTCTTCAACTCAGACAGGTGAAGTTCCTTTGGTCTTCTTGTAGTCCCAAGGGTTATACGGTACGCAGGGTACCGACAATGGTCCTTCTCTGAATTATTATACTTATGATAAGGAATTGTATGCCTTAGTGCGAGTATTACATGGCAACATTATCATTGGTCTAAGGAGTTTGTCATACATTCCGATCATGAATCGTTGAAGTATCTTAAGTGTCAAACCAATCCGAATAAATGACATGCTAAATGGATTGAGTTCATAGAGTCGTTTCCATACATCATCAAGCATAAGAAAGGGAAGGAAAATGTCATTGCCGATGCATTATCTAGACGTGATACCATGCTGTCCCAACTTGATCATAAAATCTTTGGTTTGGAAATAATAAAAGAAATATATCCTACTGATTTGGACTTCAAAGATGCTTTTGAAAATTGTAGAGAACGAAGAACTTGGAATAAATATGTGTTGCGAGAGGGTCTCCTCTTTCGTGCTAACAAGATATGTGTTCCAGCTAGCTCCGTTCGTCTACTACTTTTGCAGGAAGCACATGGAGGAGGTTTGATGGGACATTTTGGAGTGAAGAAAACTGAAGACGTGATGCACACACACTTCTTTTGGACAAAGATGAGGCATGATGTCAAGCGCTACGTGTCACGATGCACTACTTGCAATAAAGCTAAGTCTCGCCTTAACCCACATGGTATTTATATCCCTCTCCCTGTTCTTAGTGTACCTTGAGAGGATATTTCTATGGACTTTGTTTTGGGATTGCCGTGGACTAAGAGGGGGAGGGATATTATTTTTGTAGTTGTTGATTGTTTCTCCAAAATGGCACATTTTATACCGTTTCATAAGAATGATAATGCCTTGCACATTGCTGATTTATTCATGACGGAAATTTTTCATTTACATGGTGTGCCAAATACCATTGTTTCTGATCATGATGCAAATTTTTTAATTCATTTTTGGAGAACTTTGTGGTATAAATTGGGAACCAAGTTGTTGTTTTATACTACATGTCACCCATAAACAGATGGACAAACCGAGGTAGTTAATCGTAATTTATCCACTATGTTGCAGGCTGTCTTGAAAACAAATTTGAAGTTGTGGGAGGAGTGTTTACCACATATAGAATTTGCTTACAACAGATCCGTTCACTCCACGACAAAGGTAAGTCCATTCCAGGTAGTGTATGGTTTCAATCCTCGTGCTCCTATTTATTTACTACCTTTGCCTCCTTCTGAAACTATAAATTTGGATGTTACACGATGATCTGAATTCATTCTTAAGATGCATGAAACTACAAAGAAAAATATTGAAAAGATAAATGAGAAGTATAGGATTGTAGGTAGTAAAGGAAGAAAAGAAGTAAAACTTGAACTGGGTGATTTGGTGTGGTTACATTTGAGAAAGGAGTGATTCCCTGACTTGAAAAAATCTAAACTTATGCCACGAGCTGCTAGTCCTTTTAAGATTGTTGAAAAGATTAATGATAATGCATATAAGCTTGAGTCGCCTCCTGATTTTGGGGTTAGTCCTACATTTAACATTTCAGATTTGCGACCGTACTTGTGAGACGAAGATGAACTTGAGTCTAGGACGACTCCAATTCAAGAGTGGGAGGATGATGAGGACATCACAACTGCGAAGACGTACATTGAACTGCAAGGACCAATCACAAGAGCACGAGCACAGTTAATAAATCAGCAGGTGAACTTGTTCCTAAGTCCCTTTGCCTGTGAGTTTGAGAATGGATTGCTACGTGATGATTTACTTGTTATTAGGAACAATGGAGAAGATCAACAAGTGAAGGGAAGAGGCCCTGGGAACGTGGAGAACAAGTTGATAGAATCAGTTTACAACTTGGACTTGAGTTCAACTCGGAGTCCAGGAGCAGCACACCTTAAAGCGGTTGCACAACATGCATACGGACTCCGTTTTTGACGTTCCACATATGAACAGAAAGCGAAGAAGATAAACTTTCCAATAGCTCTGGTCCCACCTCAAAATTTCTCAGGAGTCATTGGGAATCGTCAAAACAAGTCGAGTCCATATTTCTGTCTAGTGCTGGGTCACAGAATCGGGCCTTTGGGCCTTGTATCCCGTATGAGTCCATTAGGGACGCGTCTAAGCGTGTTTTGGCCGAACCTTAGACTTTAAATACTGCAGCCACCGGTCATATTCAGCGGGTTTTGCTTATGTTAACTATTTCTCCGTTTTACGGTTTGTGAGACCCCAACTTCTCAATTTCAGATTGTTTCTTCTATGTTCTTGCTTCTATTTTCGGTTGCACTTGCAGGGATTAGCCTTCTTGGCGAGGTCAAGCGTGTGGAGCACGATTGATAACCAACAGAGCAGTGGTGTAGTGATTGCAGGGGTACTCAAATTTCTCAAGTGCAACGGATCATCAACATCGAGTTCTCTACTCCAATCGACTTACCTTTCCGAAGATCGGGCCTAAACTACTCATCATGACCCATGCAACAGCTTGTTCTGGCCACCACCCCGATTCTTGTTCTTCTTTTTTTTTGCTACCCGGGGTAGTGGCACCTTTGCCGGTCTTGCCGACTCCACCCACTTCGGGGGCGGGCTGGGTGTGCCAGTCACGGCCTTCCGCTACCAGGGCACACCGGTCGGAGACGGAGAAGAGATTGAAGACATCTTGCACGTTGTGCGTAGCTAGGTTTTCGAGCATCTTCCAGTCATGCACTCTTTGCCGGAATGCTATTATGATAGAAGCATTGGGGATGTTGGGGATAGAGTTGCGTACCTGGGAGAAGCGCTGGATGAGTGACCGCAGCATCTCCTTGGGTTGATGGTGCACGACGTGGAGGTCGAGCTCGGTGTCAGGGCGCGTGTAGGAGCTACCGAAGTTTGCCGTGATTTGCCGGCAAAGCTCATCCCAAGAGGTTATGGACCCCTCGAGCAGGTTCATCAGCCATGATCGGGATGATTCGATCAGGGCAACGGGGAAGTAGTTCGTCAGGACGGACTCATCCGCTCCTGCAGCAAGGAGCGTCGTGGTGTATGTCTGGAGGAACTTGGCTGGGTTCATGCTCCCATCGAACTTCTTCGGCAGGTGTGGCCAGAACTTGCGTGGCCATGTCATCAAGTGGAGGTATAGCACCAAGGCCATGCAACCTCCGATGGGCTTCACCGGAGAGGCGTACGTGACAGCATACACCAGGGGGCTTGCTACGCCATGTGCGGCTGTTGTGGAGCCTGTTGTTGTGGCAAGTACTGCTATTGCGACACCTGGTACACAGAGCACTGCAGGGGTGCAGTTGACCCAACGTAGTCCTGGTTTGACGGCGTCGATGGAGGGTTTACCAGAGGTGCTCCTCGAACGCGGGAGTCCTCTTGCTCAGGCCCTCGAGAGTCGTACATGGCATTGAGGTTGCGTCGTCTCTCTCGATGCCTCTCGATGATCACACGGCAATCTATGTGAGCTTCACAATGGTCAAGCTCAGCCCTCAGGTCCTCCGTGGGGATCTTCCAGTGCTACTAAGCCTGGTGGATCCGGAGTCAGTGGTGCGACGGTCGATGGATGGCATGCGTGATAGCGACACATGACAACTCCCTCCGTCGGGAGAGTTGAGGGCCACAACGACTAAGTGGACCATGTCGTGGACCCACTGCTGAGCCGCTCCCTGGGAAGCGTTCATCGATGGTGGGTGGTGCAGCAGGGCTTTGGCTGTTGCTAGAGCACTCTCCACACTTGTAGCCAGCGGCTGTGGGGCCGCTGACTGAGCCGGGACGTGCCTGGAGGCACTACCCTGGCCAGCTACATCTGTGCGGGGACGTGACGGACCAGAGTGCGCCGCTCGGGTCATGGATCTGGTAACCAGACGGTGGCCTCAGAAACTGCTATCTACGAGTTTGATGAACACCATAGCGGTGAAAACGCAACCACTTTTTTTAGGGAAAAAGCTGTAACACCCTCATTTTCATGCATCATGCCCTACATACACTCATATACATGTTTAACATTAACCCACAATAAGAGGAACGAGTTTAAAATTGATTTGGAGCAAAACCGCACTTAAAATGCAGGAAAGTGCGGACTAGTCCGATTTTGCTGAGGACTAGTCCGATTTCTCTCTGACTAAAAACGGACTTGTCCGTTTTTGCTGCGGACTAATCCGATTTTTGGCACTGGAAACTTTTGGACTTGTCCGATTTTGTGCATACTAGTCCGATATTCCATGAATCCTTGAAAATTTGCTAAGTCCCTAGACTTTTCCGGACTAGTCTGATGTTCCAGCGGACTTGTCCGTTTTCCTCTCTGTTCAAAGTCGGACTTGTCCGATTTTTGGCCAAACTTGTCCGATTTTCTCTCTGGACGACTTCGGACTAGTCCGGTCCTGTCCGGACTTGTCCGATATTTCGCGACTCCGAATTGATCTTTTGTTTTACGACTTGTTTCTTGGGTTTAACGTTATGTGGGCCTTGGGACGTCGTGCCTAACTTTTTAGAGCCCATGTGGGACTCTAAACCGGCCTCTACTCATCCCAAAACTCAAAATCCATCTAACCCTAGCCTCCACCTCTATATAAACAGCCCCACCGCTTGGTTTGACATCTATTTGCCACTTTTCCACCCACCCAAACCCTAGTTCGTGGGGATCCACCATCAAGGAGGGTGGAGACGATCCCAAGCAAGAAGAAGAAGAGGAGGAAACGGAAGAGGATCAAGATCTCCACCAAGTTTCGTTCTTCACCACCAATTCATCCCCAAGTTCATCACCAACCCTAGATCATCAAGATCCAAGTGCTACCTCCAAGTTTCTTGATTCATTGGAGTCCTAAACACCTGGTATACCTTCTATTCTCTTTTCGTTATGTGAATTCAACCCCTAATCTCTGAATTTACGTCGATCTAGAAAACCCTAATCTGCTGATCTTGCAGAGTGCGGACTTGTCCGGTCCCTAGAGGACTAGTCCGATCTACCTGGTTAAATTGGGTTGAATTAATTCTAAAAACTGACCTAATCAACTCCAAACCTGTATAAACTTGTTAAAAGCTATTAGAACTAGTTATTGATCATTAAAAGCAATCTATTAACAAGTTCTACCTTGCATTTGCATCAATCATGCATGTCATGTCATATTGAGTAATATTTGTGCACTCTTTGATTGTGTTTCTTGTCTTGTATGTTTATTGTGTGGATTAGACGGATTTGTGCTAGAAAGTGCCACGGAGGATCTACAGCACCAAGAGTTTGAAGGCTTTGACCCTAATCAACAGCAAGAGCAAGGCAAGTGTCCTTGAAGCATATTGACCCCGTTTTAAAATAAATGTTTTGTTTGAAAATTGCATGCTTGTGTTAATTTGATGGGAATCCTATGGTAGGAAGTTTACTAGATTTGTTTAACCACCTTTGTCCCCTGGAATTGATGGTAGAGATTCGGGAAGGGTTTTTACCTTTTGCATCGCTTAATTAATTGGGATGGAAAACCACTATATTATTTAATTATGCATTAATGGTATATGGATTAACATGAACTGGTCAATACAGTATGGTAATGGGTGATCTAAGAAAGCCTGGTATGTGGATGGGTTGGATGTTATGGTGGTTTGCTTGCTTTAGATCTAAGGACCGGTTCATGGGAGAATAAGCCAGGACTACAGTGCCACCACGAGGCCAAGTATGGGTGCGGTGTAGCTGAGTAATTAGGGCTTTGCTAGTACTGTTTGGACCATTGTGGGTGCTCGGGGAAGGGGTAGTCGGATTGGGTTTGTTGATGATTGGTGGGACTACCCTGGGATCCGAATGGCTCTAGAGGGGGCCCTTGGTTGAAGATGTGCTCAGTTGGAGACATCGCCACCGGTGAAACCTCAGTGGGGTCTAAATAGGCTAGTAATCCCTTTGTAAAGGCTATTTTGTGATCTCTTGGCCATACACCAAAGGAAGTGTAATTGGTGGAAGGGAGGTTCTTTAGTCGCCGACGGGTGATGAAATCACAAACACGTGGGTAAAGTGATACAAACTCTACAGAGTTAAATAAAACTATCATGATAGCTGTGCTCCCGGTTATGAGCACCTGACAACTTCCATGATTAGAGGGAATTTGGTAATTGGGATGGTAATGGTTATGGTAATGGTTATGGTAATGGTTATGGATGGTTATGGATTTATTTCTGGTATTGAATATGGTTACTGGCAATGGTGAAATCTGGAATTATTGATGATGGTAGTGAATTCAGACTGGTATTATGGTATTACTTATGATTATGATGGGTTTATTTCACATACATGTAATATACTGCATTCCAAATGCTTTATGTACTTTTTAGCACTTTGCCATCATTATTGTCGTCATTTGAATTAGCCACATGTCATACTTTCTACACTTGCTGAGTACGACATGTACTCACTCTTGCAATCCCCCCCCCAACAGTTGCAGGTTAGGATTGGGAGTTTAATTGTGATAATGCGGAGTTCTAGGCCGTGTCTACCGTCAGATTTGCCTGTGGTGTTGATTGGAGCTGCGCTATACCCTATTGCTTATGCTGCTTAGTTGCTTAGTTTGCTTAATTAGTTTAATTCCGCTGCATTAGTTGAACTTGTCATTAATATTCATTAGAGCTTGTATTCGAAGATAATATGGTTTGTGTAATAAAATTTTATAATTAATCTTGTTCTGTGGTAATTTTCTGTATACTCTTTTGTGATTGCACTCGTGTATGTGCGTTGAACATCCTGGGCACACATATGCGTTAGCTGGGTTCAGATTTCGGAACCGGACGTCGCAGATTGGTATTAGAGCCAGAGGTTAACCGTAGGATGCATCCTAGATAGAATGGACTGAAAGTTGCCTAGAGGGGGGGTGAATAGGCTAATTGACCTGCAAATGACTCAATAAAACGAGATTAAATTACAGGGGGCGGACTAGTCCGGTCAGGGGGCGGACTAGTCCGGTCAGCCTGCGTGAATAACCCTAAAAAGATGTTTCTAGCAAGTTTTAGGGGATTTTCTCAATGCTACAAGTGAGTGTATGTTTAAGTCAAGTTGAGCAACAACCTAAACAAGAGCAAGTCAAGTTTCCACAAGTTTGTAGCAATGCGGAATATGAAACGAGACTACCAACTCTAGAACAAAGTAATCAATAGAGTAAATGCGAAGAACACAAGGAGACAAGGATTTTATCCCGAGGTTCGATCCCACACAAGGAATCTACGTCCTCGTTGAGGAGTCCACAAAAGGACCGGGTCCAACAACCCTTCCCTCACCAAGTTTACCGCACGGGCCTAACTTGGTTCTCCACTAATCACAACGGTGATTACAAAGTTCGTTGGGGCTTCTCACAAACTGAGGCTCCCACACCACAAAGATGATCAACACAGTAAAACAAACTCAATACACAGCCCACAAAGACTCAACGAGTGCAAGAGATCAAACCGGGAGCACAAGCGCGATGTTCTTCCTCTTCTCCACCTCACTAAACCCTAATCCACTCAAGAATTAGTTTTAGAGGGAAAGTAGGCAAGAAGGAGGCTTAGGAGTGCTCCAAGTTGGCTGTGGCGGCGCTAGGGTTTGAGTTTTTCCAAGGGTGTTTGAAATGAGGCCGGGGGTCCCCTTTTTATAGAGGTCCCAACCCCAATTTGCTGACTTCAGCAAAAGGACGGACTAGTCCGGCCACTGGCCCGGACTAGTCCGGCCTAGGGGACCACTGACACCATTGTCAGGTCCCGACAGCTGACACACAATCGTCACGCTACCCGCCAAACTTCAAATTCAAACGGTCACTTCCAGAACGGACTAGTCCGGTCAACACCGGACTAGTCCGATCTCACACAGAGCCTTCTGCTCCGTGTGAAAACGGACTAGTCTGAGGACCACGGACTAGTCCGGCCCCTAGGGCGGACTAGTCCGGTCCTCCCAGACTTAGCCACAGAAGCACCTTTTCTTAGCCAACCCGGACTAGTCCGGCCCCACGGGCGGACTAGTCCGTTCTCACTCAGGACCTCTTGGTCCGGTCCAAAACGGACAGGTCCGTGGTTTTGGGACTTCATCCCAAAACCCACTCACAGCTAGCCGGACTAGTCCGGTCACAAACGGACTAGTCCGATCTCAGTCAGACCCTTCTGGTCCGGCCAGAAACGGACTTGGCCGGCCAGGGACGGACTAGTCCGGCCTCCTGCACGGACTAGTCCGGCCCTACGGCCAGACCACTCAATCACTCATTTCTTTCATAGGTTTGACCTCTAAACCACTTTGAGCTCCCAAACTTGATCTCAATGCACTTGACACACACACCCTCCTATTACTACGGCTAGTCTAACTCAAACACGCTAGAAACCCTAGTTTCTACGCTTCGAGTTGACTCCGTTTCCTTCCTTTTCCTTTTTGAGGGTTTGCGTCTCCAATTGAGTCCATACCTGTGCTAAGATCACTTGAGCTCATTAGCGACTTAATTGTCGTCATCAATCATCCAAAACCCACGGGGAACCTAGATGCACTTTCAATCTCCCCCTTTTTGGTGATTGATGACAACACATTAAGTCCTTCACAAATAAGAGTATAAAGTTTGGTTTTCATAACATGTGTGCGTATGAATGACTCCCCCTCAATGTATGCAACATGTAAAAGAGGTGGAGGAGTTCTTTCATACCCACACACGTTATGGTGGGGTGCCTACGTGATGTGCTCAACAATTGTGACAAGACATAAATGACATCAATACATTCATAAGATTGACAATAAGAGCAATATATTGAAAGTAAGCAACATTAACGAGTCTTGCACAAATGACATCAATACATTCATAAGATTGACAATAAGAGCAATATATTGATAGTAAGCAACATTAACGAGTCTTGCACAAATGTAAACATCCAAGAGCATAAATATGTTACATGAAGGTCAAACATCACAAAACACACCCACAAAAGGTTAACTCCCCCCTTAACTCTCCCCCTTTGGCATCAAGGCACCAAAAAGGAAAAGAAGGGAGGAAGCTAAGACCTAAGAGCTAGTCCTCGTCGTCGCCACTTCCACTCTCCGTGGCCTCGGAATCTTCGACGTCGTCCTCATCATCGACATCGTCGTCGTCATCGTCGGAGGTCCTTGCCGAGGGAGCAGCCCGAGAGGAGCTTCCATCCTCTTGGAGCTGGGCGAGCTCATCGGCGGTGAAGGTGGGGAAAGGAGTGATCTCCCCATCACTCACCTCCGGAGAGGACATCGGGACCTCCAGCTTGTCGCACACCGCCTTAAGGTACTTCTCTTGGCGCTTGTGTGCCCTCTGAGCGCGAATCTCTTGCTTCCGGCACGAGGTGAAGATGGCCTTGAAGCACTTGAAGAACGCACTCATGGACTGAGGCGGAGGCGGAGAAGGAGGTGCCACTGGGCGAGACGGAGGATCTGCATTCTTGCGACGAGGAGGCACCGGCACATTTGGCGGCTTCTGGGGGCGCAGAGGTCGGTGCGATACATCCTTGACAAAGGACACGCCCGACACCTTCTCAATGAGGCACATGATGTAGGGGGCATACCCGCACGCCCTGTTGGGAGTATGCAAGATGTTGAAGATGTCGTCGAAGATGTAATCGACGAGGTTGAACTTTTCTTCCCCATCGATCAGAAGTAGTAGGTGCCTCAGATTCCCTTGAATCACCCCAGCATCACCATCCTTTGGTGCTATCGTCCGTCTGAGGATTCTGTTCATGATGCTGTAGAAGGGCTTGATGTTTCGAGCGAGTCCGGCATCAAACGGGAGGTGGCTTGGATACATGTAAGCCAGCTCCTCACGATCCACAGCCTTGAGGTTCGAGATAATGATCTCGTGGTCCATGTGAGCCTCAAGACCAAGGATCCTTGCAAACTCAGCATAGGTGACAGAGTATTGTTCACCATGAGTCATCCAAGTTATCCTCCTGTCACCTGAGCTTGAAAAGTAGATTGTGGAGTAGAATTGAAGAATGATTTCCACATTCCAATCATATTTGAAGCCCATGATTTTCTTGAGATCATGGCGCTCGGCAGCCTCAATCACGGCATCAAAGGCCGAGTGCTCCTTCTTTGCCATGTAGTCCCAGTCCACCCACTGAGCCTCTATCACTGGCCTCTTCATTTGTTGGTAGACTAGCCTGTAATAATCACAGTGGAAGTCACACCAAAATCTGGGATCTGCCGTGCTCCTCTCATACTTGTAGACCTTTTCTTCCCTTAGCCTCCTTGCCTTTTCAGACCCCTTGCCATGAAATACATTTGCCGACAGTCCCTTTTGCCGGTTGGGATTTCTTTCCGGTGTGTGGACTTCGAGGGGGCCAATAGAGGTGGCCTTCCCCTTCTCCTTGATCACAACCCCTCCGGGTGCCTTCTTGGCTGGCACCTTGATGGAGGGCTTCTTCTTTTTCGGCTCGACTGGAGCCGGGGCTTTTCCCTTCTTTGGGTCGCGCTCGACCCTAGGGGCAGCCTCTTCTTGGGCTGGCTCCTTGCCCTTCGCTTTCTCGCCAACAGTGACGAGCTTCTTTCGCTTAGGAGCGCTGGCCTCAGCAGCCCTGGAGTTGTGGGCCTCCCTATCCTCTCTTTTCTTCTTCCTCAGCTCATGGAGGGATTCCGCGGTGGCACGAGCAATGGCTTCATCCTCATTGTAAATGCTCGCAGCCACCTTGGATGCTTCGAGTGCCTTGAGCTTTCTTTCCTCCTTGGCCTTCTGCGCCTCAATTAGCGCAGCCTTAGTCCGAGCCTCGGCAATTTGGGCCTTGGTACGCCCCTCGAGGTGGACACGCGGAGGAGAGCGCTCGGAGTTCGACATTCTGTAAAAATATGGAGGAAGGAAGATATGAGCCTAGGAAGAAGAAGTATTGCCGAAAAGATCTCGAGAACCAACTAGAAGTAGGGTTTGCCCTGTGCAGACCGGACTTGTCCGCCCCAGGGACGGACTAGTCCGCTGGCCGGACTTGTCCGCCTGGTGGTCGGACTAGTCCGGGTTACACAGGAAGAACCCTAACCCTAATCAATTCATCGAAAAATTTGTGAATCAATGCGCAATACTCCTAGGCTATGATCGCAAGGATGTATGGAACAACATTAACGAAGATGTTCCTATCAAAAACTTGAAGAATCAAGAATGGGGCTAGTTTTTGAGGAACGGTGAAATACCTTCAAAAATCCGCTTGATTCGTCGAAATCGGCGTGGATCTCGAAGGTGGAGCGCGGGGAAGTGGTCCCTAACTCCCAAAGGCTTCGATGCGCGGATTGGAGTTGAGTTTTGGTGGTTGGAGCGCAAAATCGCCGATTTGGGGGCGGTTGTGCGCGTGTGGAAGTTTGAGAGGCAAATGAGAGAGAGAGAGAGGGGGTTTGGGCCGCCTGGGGGTTTAAGTCCCCAAGGGCCGGACTAGTCCGGTTGAAGGGCCGGACTAGTCCGGTCAGCGGACCAGACCCAGACTAGTCCGGGTCCGGACTTGTCCGGTTGAAGGCCGGACTAGTCCGATGTGCGGACTAGCCGCAGACTAGTCTGACCCGGACTTGTCCGGCCGTAGGGGCGGACTAGTCCGGTTCAGCTGGGCTGAAAAAGAATATATTTGGGTTTTGCCCATAGAGTTAAGTCCTTTTGTACGAGTATAGCAAGGAAAACATGACAAGCATGATTGTGAGCCAATAAGGAACAACTTATGAACATTTTCATGAGGAAAATAGATTTCTCAAACAAATTTGAGGAGAAATCGACATAGAGAGGAGTTTTTCGAAATGTGGCTCAAAAAATATGAGGAATGGTGCTTTAAGCCACGTTTCGAGAATCCAACACATTGAGCTCACTTCTTAGCTCACAGAAACGCTTCTCGTCAAGAGGCTTTGTGAAAATGTCCGCAAGTTGATGTTCCGTCCTCACATGCGAAATCTCAATGTCTCCCTTCATTGAGTGATCTCGCAGGAAATGGTGTCGAATGTCTATATGTTTGGTCCTAGAGTGTTCCACCGGATTATGGGCTATCTTGATTGCACTCTCATTGTCACACAAGAGTGGAATTTTACGCAAGTTAATCCCATAGTCCCTAAGAGTTTGTCGCATCCAAAGAAGTTGTGCACAACAACTTCCGGCCGCAACATATTCCGCTTCGGCGGTGGATAGAGCAATAGAGTTTTGCTTCTTGGAGGACCAAGACACAAGAGATCGACCTAAGAATTGGCACGTACCCGATGTGCTCTTCCTATCAACTTTGCACCCCGCATAGTCCGCATCGGAATATCCAATGAGGTTAAACTTGGATCCTTTGGGGTACCAAAGTCCTAGGGTGGGTGTGTGTACAAGGTATCTCAAGATCCTTTTAACGGCGGTCAAATGACAAGCCTTGGGTGCTGCTTGAAAGCGTGCACACATACACACACTTAGCATGATATCGGGCCTAGATGCACAAAGATAGAGGAGTGATCCGATCATAGACCTATATAGCTTTTGATCCACACTTGGACCGTCCTCATTTAGGTCTAGGTGTCCATTTGTCCCCATAGGGGTTTTGATGGGTTTTGCTTTGTCCATGTCAAACTTTCTTAGAATGTCTTGAGTATACTTAGTTTGACTTATGAACGTCCCTTCTTTGAGTTGTTTCACTTGAAATCCTAGAAAGAACTTCAATTCACCCATCATGGACATTTCAAATCTCTCCGTCATTATCTTGGAGAACTCATCACAAAACACCTTATTTGTGGAACCAAATATGATGTCATCCACATATATTTGGCACACAAAAAGATCCTCATTGAAGTGTTTTGTGAAAAGGGTATAATCCGCTTTTCCTATCCTAAAACCATTTTCAACTAGAAAGTCTCTTAGGCACTCATACCAAGCTCTAGGAGCTTGCTTGAGACCATAAAGAGCCTTTCGTAATTTGTAAACATGGTTAGGATAGTCTTGATCTTCAAACCCTGGAGGTTGCTCTACATAAACTTCTTCCTTGATTGGTCCATTAAGGAATGCACTCTTAACATCCATTTGGTAGAGTTTGAAGTCATGATGAGTAGCAAAGGCTAGTAGTATCCGAATGGACTCAAGCCTAGCTACGGGGGCAAATGTCTCATCAAAGTCCAATCCTTCAACTTGTGAGTATCCTTTTGCCACAAGTCTTGCCTTGTTCCTAGTTACCACTCCATGCTCATCTTTTTTGTTGCGAAACACCCACTTGGTTCCAACAACATCAGCTTGGGGGCGCTTGACAAGCTCCCAAACCTTGTTCCTTTCAAAGTTGTTGAGCTCCTCTTGCATGGCAACTACCCAATCCGGATCCCTTAAGGCATCTTCAACCTTATGTGGTTCCAAGGATGAGACAAAAGAGAAATGCTCACAAAAGTTTGCCACACGTGAGCGTGTAGTTACTCCTTTTGTGATATCTCCTAGAATGTTGTCAACGGGATGGTCCCGTTGAACACTTTGATGAACACGAGGATGCGGGGGCTGACCTCTTGAATTACTTGGTTCATCTTCTTCACTTTGGTCTCCCCCTTGATCCAAGCCTCCCCCTTGATCCTCATTCTCATTATCACTTTGGGGAGCTTCTAGTGGATCTTCGACTTGTCCAATGGGGATTTGACCTACTTCATAATGATGATGGTCACTTGGGCTTTGAGATGGTTCTTGAGGGCGAACATCTCCAAGTGCCATTTTCCTTAGAGCTTCTAGTGGAGGTTCCTCTTGATCAAGGGCATGTTGATCAACTTGCTCCACTTGAGAGCCATTGGTTTCGTCAAACACCACGTCACGTGCTACTTCAACAATTCCGGAGGATTTGTTGAACACACGGTACGCATGAGTGTTTGAGTCATATCCAAGCAAGAAACCCTCATCGGACTTTGAAGCGAACTTCGAAGTCCTAGGCTTCTTGTTGAGGATATAGCACTTGCTACCAAAGACCCGAAAGTAAGAAACATTGGGTTTCTTACCAATTAGAAGCTCATAAGGGGTCTTCTTGAGGAGGCGATGAAGGTACAATCGATTCACGGCATGGCAAGCGGTGTTAACCGCTTCCACCCAAAACCGGTCCGATGTTTTGTACTCATCTAGCATCGTCCTTGACATCTCAATGAGCGTCCTATTCTTTCTTTCGGCTATGCCATTTTGTTGTGGAGAATAGGGAGCGGAAAACTCATGCTTGATGCCCTCCTCATCTAGGAACTCTTCTACTTGCATGTTTTTGAATTCGGTGCCATTGTCACTCCTTATAGCCTTTATCCTTAGGGTGAACTCATTTTGAGCTCTCCTTAAAAATTTCTTGAGGACACCGGGAGTTTCACTTTTATCATGCAAGAAGAACACCCAAGTATATCTAGAGAAGTCATCAACGATAACTAGACCATACTTGCTGCCACCAATGCTAATGTACGCAATGGGGCCAAAAAGATCCATATGGAGCAACTCCAAAGGTCTAGTTGTCGTCATGATATTCTTAGAGGGGTGTTGAGCTCCTACTTGCTTTCCCGCTTGGCAAGCACTACATGGCCTATCCTTTTCGAATACTACATCCTTTAGGCCACGAACATGCTCACCCTTAAGGAGCTTTTGAAGGTTCCTCATTCCAACATGGGCTAGCCTTCTATGCCAAAGCCATCCCATGTTGGCTTTAGCCATTAAGCATGTGTCAAGCTGAGCTTTATCCGCGGTGAAGTCCACAAGATAGAGCTTTCCCTTGAGCACTCCCTTAAAGGCTATCGAGTCATTACCTTCTCTAGTGACATTCACTCCCTCACTAGTGAACACACACTTATATCCTCTATCACATAGTTGTGATATGGATAGGAGATTATAGTCAAGAGAATCAACATGCAACATATTTGATAAAGTATGTAATGAGGAGATAGAAATTTTACCGGAGCCAAGGATTTTCCCTTGGCTATTGTCCCCAAAGAAGATTCCTTCACTTGGGTCCTTATTCTCCTCATACTCTATGAACATGCTCCTCTCTCCGGTCATGTGGTTGGTGCATCCGCTATCCAATACCCATTTCGATCCACCGGAGGAGTAAGCCTGCAAAACAAGTTTTATTCCTTTCTTTTAGGTACCCAAGCGGGGTTGGGTCCTTTGACGTTAGTGGTTAGGCATTTTGGCACCCACACGCAAGGCTTGGGGCTCTTGCGGAGTGGCCCAACATATCTAGCAAACACCTTGCCGTGTTTGTTCTTCTTCAAATGCCTCGACAAACCAGTATCAAGATATGTCAGTTTACTAGAGCCCATTTCTCTAGTATGCCGCCGGTACAATTCAAGCTTGTCTAGCACGGCCGCACATGGCACGGGCCTTAATAAACACGGTTAAAGCTATAGGACCAAGACCACTTCTTGTCGCTTCATACTCAACTCTGGCCGGTCTCAATTTCATATTTATAAAACATTTCTTGAGCCAATTCATCCCGTGTGATAAAATCCCAACTCGCGAGTAGATTCCAACTACTCAACTTCTACCGAATCCCTATGAA
Source organism: Tuctoria greenei (assembly GCA_036927565.1). Lineage (NCBI taxonomy): Eukaryota > Viridiplantae > Streptophyta > Magnoliopsida > Poales > Poaceae > Tuctoria > Tuctoria greenei. Next base: position 179,256,700 of record JAYESD010000002.1, read on the forward strand.
TATAAGTACGGCAGTTACTACACGAGTCTGTGAGCTATTCTGACCACTCTCTGGGTTATTTGCTCATGCAAGTGGATGTCAAACACCTTATACGTAATGCACAAAAATCTGAAGACGTAAGGTGAATGAAAACTGCAAAGACACTGTAGGGAACTTAAATGCAAACCAGGGCTTGCCTGAATGCGAGTCCGAGTCTATGTTAGTCTCCGGCAGCTGGACTTCCAAAGCTTCCGGCGGCTCCTCGACTTCAGTTACTACACATTATGCATATACTATATATGAATGACTTTGAAAATAAATAATATGTTTAAGGTAACAAGCAAATATCTTGTGAAACAAATAAGATTATGATCTTAATTGGATTTGTAACTTTTATGGTAGATACTAGGGACTATAATGGAGACTCTTGCAAAGAACAAGAGATGATCAAGGAAGTTTGTTGTCCCTAAAATTCATACAAGTATAAACCTTCTCTGAATTTTAGTTGAAATTATGCAGGTCTATCTTGGCTACCAGTGGTTGTGCCATGTAGAAGGGGTCTTACTAGTTCTAGGAAAATTGGTTTCAAAATGTTCTAAGCTTCCTACAGGGAGAAACAGATTTTAAAAGTTTGGGGGAATTTCTGAAATTGATTTTGTATTTTTCTCAATTTTCAACTGCATAGAGATTTGGAACAACCCAGTAATAGAAGTTCAATGAACTTAAAATTTTTACTGGAGATCAAGTGTATTAATAAGAGTGTTGTGACCAAATTTGGGAATTTCCAATTAATAGAACAGGAGTAATTAATTTCCGAAGCAGTTAGCTCAACGGAATTAATTATAACAATTCTGGGAGTTTCATGTCCAAAAAATTGCATCACGGCAAAGTAGAGATTCAGATGAGTCTACCAGAATTTAGTTGGAAATTTTTGAGGAATTCTACTAGGAGTAATGATTTTTAGAAGTTTAGTTAAATCCTGGAATTATTTTCCAATGGGAAATTTATGAATAAAGCAGCCGGTCCCGCTTCATTAAAATGGGCCAATCGCATCTGGGCCACACCATGGGCCACGGGGTTCAACCGCGTAGCCGCACCAGACCTAGTGCCGCAGCTGATCCCGGGGTGTTCGAATGGGCGCTGACAAGTGGGGCCCATAGGCCTTCGTCTACCTCGTGACGCACCGCTCGGCCGTGGCGGCGCTGTGGCGGCAAGGTCGCCGCGATGGCTGCGTCAACCTCTGCTCGACTCGACCCTGACCGCCTAGCCATAGAATCGACCGCACAACACGATGGAGAGGTCCAATCGCGGCGGCGACGACCGGAGATGGCGGTGCGATGACGGTGGCGGAGCTAGGGTTTTGACTATCGTCGGAATCGCACGGAGATGGCGCAAAAGGCTTGGGGAAAAGATAGAAACGTTCCTTGGAGCATGAGGATGATGGTTTTGAGGTTAGGAAGGTGTGACATCGCCGGCAAAGTTGACTTCTATGGTGGACCGACGGAATTTTATTGGCGGTAGGGAAAACTCGAAGATCTCCACCATTACTCGATGGCGTCTACTGATTTTTGGCAGAGGGGTGCGCTAGCAGGTACTGACTATAATCCTTAACTGGATTGAAGAATTATTACATGTAGAAATGGAATTAAACTGAGAAGTGAGCTAGTTCATGGGCAACGACCAAAACAGAAACTGGAATATATTGCTCGTTACTGAATGAAAGGAGGTACGGCTTTTACCGTAAGAAAGACCTCGTGATGGCGATCCTTTTTGATGTTGAGGTCGAGCTGTGACTCCACTTGTTGAGGGCTGGCAACAGTGGAGCAGAGGCATCGTTCTCCCCCAACTTCGGTGGCGTCCGCGGAACTTCAAACTACGGCCAACCCAAGGAGCAAAACAATAAGCTAGTTGGCGTAGATGACAGAGCACAAACTTGGCACCAACTTTGCTGTTTTCATCAAAGAGAATAAAGGTAAGACCGACGTTCTTACTGGGAGGAAAGGAAGGTGGCAGTGTTGTGCGACGGCGGCGCAAAACTGTGGCGAGGGGAAGCAAAACTGGGATGGAACTCGATGCTGTCGGTCGGGAGGGGTAGATATAGGCCAGGGGAGGTGTTTAGGCCACGCAGCTGCCTGCTTTGCATGCCTTGTCGCGGTGGTGAGCTCCCCCGACGTTGAAGCGCGGGGACAGCCGTAACCAGAGCAGCTCCGTCGGTTCATCCAGTGGGAGAGACTGACAGTAGGTCCCACTGCCCCTTTCATCCTAACCCCCCTCTGTAACTTCAATTCTCCTACGTAGAACTGTCCAAAAATTCTAGATTTCTGTGGAGAGGCCAAATCAATTGGATTTCAAATTTGGACAAGTTTCAGTTAAATTTCAAATTCAAATTTGAATTTGACTCGAATTTGCTAAGCGTCTCAAATAAAATAGCAAATGAAATCCAAAAATTGTGAAACTTTGCAGGAAGGCTATTTAGAATATTATGAGGCCATGGAAAAATGTACAGCCTCAGATTTGAATAATTTTGACAGTGCCTATATGTACAGTGGTTATATTCAAGGTTTGAATTAAGTTGAATATATTTAGTACTGCATATTGATTTGCACTAGCAAATTTCCATTCAATAAATTCCAAATTTTGTAGAAAGGTCACTTGAATTATACTTGGGTCATTGGTGAAATCCCTCCCTCATGTTCATAAAACTTATGTATGAGGGATACAAAGATACTTGATGATATCAAGTTTATGTGTACAACCATATTTGATCTTCACTATTGTTGAGAACAACTGGTAACTGAACTCCATATTAAGGAAAAACTTGGATTTTACACACAAGAGCTAGACACCAGAGGTACAAGCCACTCTTCATCCATGATCGTTAAAAGCCATCCACCTTGCAATAATCACTCTAGTTTCAGGTTTTTAGGTTGAAACTAAGGCCTCCTTGAAAAATACCACGATCAAGCCTAAATTTCTCGTCTCCCTGAACCACCACGGACTAGTCTGGCCCCACTGCAGACTAGTCCTGTGTTAAAATTTCAGCAACCTCTAATTGTCACAAGATCCACTATAATTGATCCAAAACTCACATAAGCAATTGAAACTAGTTGAAACTAATTCGTAAACAATAGTAGTGAATTAATATCATATGTTGAACTTAAAATTGTGCATACATCTGCATCATTGCATATTGATTAGTATGTGTGCATTGTAATGATTGAATGCGGTTGATTTCGAGTAGACGGGTATGCTTAAGAGGTTACGATCAAGGAGTGAATCTCCGAGGATCTTCATGTGCAAGACTTTGAGCATCGAAGTGTCGAACATAAAGGCAAGTTTCATTGACCATTTTGATCCTGTTTTTTAATGTTTTATTTGTAAAATTGCATGCTTGTGTCAAATCGATGGGAAACCCAATATAGGTGTTTACTAGACTTGTCTGACCATCCATGTTGCTTGGGTTACATCATAGAGAGTCAGGAAGGGTATTTTACCTTTTTTCTTTGCTCTAATTAATTGGGATGGGAAAACAACCAAAATACTTAATTATGAATTAATAAACTTGTGGGTGATGTAAATTGATGAACATAATTAATTGGTAATATGGGACTTGGGAGATCAAAGCAAGCATGGTTTGTGGATTGGGTTGGATGTAATGGTGGTTTGCTTGCCTTAGATCTAAGGATCAGTTTGCGAGAATATGCCAGGACAACAGTGCCACCACAAGGCCAAGTATGGGTGCGGCTTAGCTGATTAATTAGGTATATTGCTAGCATTGTTCGGTTCATTTGGGGGAGTGGGGAATAGGAGTCGGTTGGGTTTGCAATAGTGGCGGGGCTGCCCTGAGATCCGAACGGCACAAGAGGGGGCCTTTGGTTGGATGTGCTCAGTTGAAGGCAACACCACCAGTGAAACCTTAGTGGGTCTGAATATGCTGGTAGTCCCTTTGTAAAGGCTATTTTGTGATCTCTTGGATGCACACCAACGGAAGTGTGTAATGTGACCGACGGGTCAAGTGCATAATGGAGGCTCCTTAGTCACCGAATGGGGACGATATCATGAACTTGTGGGTAAAGTGGTACAACTTCTGCAGAGTGTTAAAAACTATCATGATAGTCGTGCTCCTGGTTACAAGCACCTGGATGACCTACATGATTATAGTGGAACTTGGGATTGGGATGGTTGGTTATGGTTATGGATTGGATGGTCATAAATGCACATGGTTAATGATGATGGTAAGAATTTGATATTTAGATGGATAATTATTGATTGATGCGATATGTTGGTAAATGATGACGATGGATTCATACTATGTTAAATATTTGGGTTATGATAGGATTAACTTCACATAGACATTTAGTATGTGTTTTACACGTTTTAAATGTACTTTTCAGCAAATAGCCATTATTTATTATCTTTCCTTGTTTTTAGCTACATGTCATATTTTACCACACTTGCTGAGTACGACATGTGCTTACCCTTGCTATTCTTACAATTAATTCAGCTACAAGAGATATTTTGGAGGTCGTCAGGGAGCACTAGGCATGCGTACTACCGTCGATCGCCTGTGGATTTGGAGTCGCCTATGGTAGATTATTTACCGCTGCAATAGAATCGAGGTATATTTATTATTCTGAGATGGTTAAATTTTGATTATCATTTGTGATGTTGATGTCTATGTGTTAAGAAACATCCTGGGCACACATACACTGCACTTGGTTCATTTTTCAGAACTGGGTGTCACAGTGAGCCAAGTGTTCCCCGTGCATGACTCTGCTAGAGCCAAGATGCAAGCGCTGGAGGTGGTCATCAGCGACCATCTAGAGACAGAGGGGAAGGTCCTAGTTGAGAAGGTTGTGGAGCACATGCTGACGTGATTCCGGAGCTGGGACCTCGGCGCCTCACTAGATTTGGTGGTGCAGGAGCCTGTTGTTGATACTTACTAAGCTATACTAACAAAACAATCCCCGACAACGGCACCAGAAAAGCTTGTTGGTATTTCTTAATGTCTACAGTTCATCCTAGCAACAAAGGCTAGTTTTGCAGAGCCACTAGGCTAACCTAAGCCAAATCAAGATGAGTTCCGCAAGCGAAGAGAAAGTACCGTTATAGCATTTGACCCAAGATTATTCCGTCAGGTATCTGTTGGTACTCTCAATATCGGATACCCCCCTGTGATGGAAGAAACATCTAGGGACACTGCCTCACCGCCGAGGAAGGCTCAGAGGTGCCACGTGTCTAGGAGGGTCGGACCCCGTCCTTCCTCGAGGACGACCCCTGATGCTGACATGTGGTCCTCGGCAATGGACCCGACCTCCCCGCAGAGGTGGGTTCTCAGGTCACCACATGTCTGGTGACACGGGACCCCGCTCATCTGTAGGGGCGGGCTCTGGTGGAGCCACGTGCCAAGGGGCTTTGAGCCACCCTACCTCGCAGAGGTGAGTTCTGGAGTCGCCACGTGCCCAGTAGTGCCAAACCCTAGCCCTCCTTAAAGCTCGGCTTTGGGCTGCCACGTGGCCCATATCGCGTGGCTCAACCTCCCCCGCAGAGGCGGGCTCTAATGCTGCCACATGTCCTGCACCCAGCCTTGGGCGGTAGGTCGCATGAGTTAAGAGTGGCATGCCTTGTTCGAGTCGTGCATTGAAGACACGCGCCTTCCCTAGGAACATGGGTGCAGCGCACGCTCCTGTCAGGTGCCACTTTGACCAATCACATCACAGTGAAGACGCCATAGAGCTACCCCATGCTGCGGACGGGTAGCTTACAAAGATACGGCGGACAATATATCCCTACCATCATCAACATCTATGCTAGGCTACTAGTGACCAGCGCGGCAAGACATTGAGTCTAGAAGCCATGGTCAGAGGCAGCTGGTATCAGTTAGACCTTATATCCAGTACAAGCATAATATCACCTTGGGGCCACCTGTCGGTGAAAGTGCATCTAGGACTCCCTTGTGGGTTTTGGATGATTTATGACAAGCAATTGGGATCCTAATCCGTTTGTCGAGATGAATGCAGGAAAATGATGGAAAATGAGTAAAATGCCAAAAAGTGGGAAATTAAGAAGGAGAATGAATTTGAGCTCAAGAAGAAGAAATTAGTAGATTAGTATGTATGGAGTGTGTTAAGGAAACACACCCATGAGCTCAATCTCACTTTATCACACACACACAATGCACAAAACCATACAGGACCGGACTAGTCCGATATCAACCGGACTAGTCCGATATCACATTCTGCACAAGATCGGACAAGTCCGGTCCCCTCCGGACTAGTCCGATATCTTTCTGTTCCACTTCGGACTAGTCCTCCCCAGTGCGGACTAGTCCTCAACACAATGCACAAGTCACTAGATCGGACAAGTCCGGTCACTACCGGACTAGTCCGATTCCCTTTCTGATCCACTTCGGACAAGTCCGGTGCCTACACGGACTAGTCCGATTTACACTCTGTTCTAAATCGGACAAGTCCTCCAAGTGCGGACTTGTCGTTCAAAACACTTAGGGTTTCACAGGTCCGGACAAGTCCGATGTCAACCGGACAAGTCCGAAGATTTCCAGCAACGAAATCGGACAAGTCCGTTTTTCAATCGGACTAGTCCGATATTCCTGGACACTTAGGGTTTGCTTCACACAGCACACCGGACTAGTCCGGTCTCCACCACGGACTAGTCCGATCTTTCTAAACCCTAACGGTAATGTCTAGAAACCCCATATAAATAGAGGTGGATGGCCCACTTTTAAACTCTCTCGAACCCTAGCGCCGTCACACCTCCCAAGAGACTCAAAAACCATCTCTCTCCACGAAGTTGAGTGCAAAATCGATCAATCCTTTGAAGATCACTTGTAGATCATTGGAGAGGCACTTTGCACACGATTGAGCTCTTGGTTTGAATCTCTAACACACTCTTGCATCTCAATTTGTATATTTCGAAGTGTGTTATTGGTGGTTTTGAAACTTGTAATCAAGGGAGCTCTCAACTTGTGAGATCGCCCCTTCAACTTGGTGATTTACCCCTGTGTGATTAGTGGAAGAGGATTGGCCTTCGTGGCGATCCGACGAGGGAAGGGTTGGTAAAGACCCGGTCCTTTTGTGGGCTCCTCAACGTGGACGTAGGCTGCCTTCGTGGTAACCGAACCACGGGATAAATCTTGTGTCTTGTTCGTTTGTGTTCATCATTCTAGTTGATCAACATTATCTAGGGTTTGATTCATTTTGTTGAATTGAAGTTAAATAGTGAACAAGAATCATACTTGCAATAAAACTTAACATACAACTATTGAACTGTCATTATAGTTTATATTTCCGCTGCAAACGACAACGAAACAATCAAATTGACCTAACTTGATCAACCTAGCCCGTGAAATCCGGACTAGTCCGCACTTTACCGGACTAGTCCGATATATCTGGATTTGACCTTTTTGTTGAAGTGCTACAGGAACCGAGAAATTCAAGAAGGCCTATTCACCCCCCCTCTAGGCCTACATTCAGTCGGGCTCTGGGCTCCACTTGTGTAGTGTTCAACCTTGACTATAAAAGGTTCGAACACCCAACAATGTTAGTTAACCAAGTTTATTCACACACAACATTCCTCAAGCTCACGACACACTCAAGCAATACAACTCTCACCATGGATGTAGAGTGTTAAGCTCCGATGGCACGAACCATGTAAAACGACCGTGTTCACCATCTATCCCATACGTGCAAGCTCCTCGGAGACTAGCCCCTTCTAAAAAAGAACCTCCATGTGCTGCAGCTAAGCAAGCCCGAGAGAACTGTCGCTCAAACACTTCAACAATATCGTATTTGTTTATCCTAAAGGAAGACAAAGGGGAAGAGTGGGAAGATCAAGGAAAGAAGAGGGTGTTCTAGTGAGGAGTCCAGTACGATGGGTAAATGACGTAGTGGGGTAGTGTGATACACACCTAAACTTTAAAGGGTTAAGAATGTCCTAGTGAAAGTCGAGTTAGAGATGGAGCTACTCCTACTATGCTTTAAGTATTCATATACATAGCCTTCTGGTGTACACATGAGTATGTTAACATGAGTACTAGGGCTTAGTGGTCCAACATATCGGGCACGGGTTTACTCCTGACAACATCAGGACGATTCCCGCCGCAAGCTTGTGGCATAGCGAAACGAGGAGCATTATGAAGGACGGGCAGGGCTCTCACCACCTACCACCTACCCCTACAAAGTGTGGTTCAAGGGCATCCAACGCTACTTAACGATCTAAGAACCACACTTACATGCTAAGTAAATACCTTAAGAGCTGCATTACAAGTATCTTCCTAAGGCAATGACTAACCAAAACATCGTTGAAACCAATGTCGGGACCAAGCACTAAATTACTGATATTAACATAATCATATTAATACCTAATTAGACTATAGTGGTGGTGTATGATGTTTTTGATAACAAGATATGAGCATTATAACTAGATCACAACATCATCTACACCTAGCACAGACATGGACTCCACAAACAAACAAGAAATGCTTTATCCAAGTATATGAATAAGTAAAGACTAATGATATTAATATAAAACATAATTTTACAAATAAAAGAAACAATACATAAGCCAACCTTTCCCAATTTAGACTTGGGACTATATACTCCTCTCTACAGCCTTATCTCCACTAAGGACTAAGAGAGCACTAGTGTAATACAAGAGAGAATACTTGTGTGGTGTGCGGAAGAAGTGAGTGAAAGTGCATCTAGGCATCCCCGTGGGTTTTGGATGATTGATGACGATAATTAAGAGGCTAATGAGCTAAGTTGATCTTAAGCACAGGTACAAGGATTGAAATGAGATGAAAACCCTATAAATGGAAAAGGAGAAAACGGGCGTCAAAGACTCAAGCGTAGAAATTAGGGTTTCTATAGTATTGAGCTTATATGAGCCATATCATGTGAGAGGGTGGTTGTATCATGTGCATTGAGATCATACCAAGGGGCTCAAAGTGGTGGTTTAGAAAAAACCCTAAGTGAGAAGCCTAAAATGAGAAAAACCCTAGGATGCCAGACTAGTCCGGTCCTCAAGGACGGACTAGTCCAGCCATGGCAGACAAGTCCGTTTTTGGACGAACCAAATGTCTCTGTAGTGTCCTCGAGTGATTTTGGAGCTAAGTTCGAGAAGTCCAGACTTGTCCATTTTTGGACGGACCAAAGCTCTCTGGAGTAGTTCGGACTTGTCCGTTTGGGCACAGACTTGTCCGTTTGGGACTTAGTGTGACAAACTAAGAGAAAACCCTAGGGGGCCGGACTAGTCCGCCCCTGTGTTCGGACTAGTCCGGACCAACCCAGAAGAGTCCATTTTGGGACGGACCAAGTGGTTCTGTTCCACTTCGGACTAGTTCGTTGTTGACCGGACTAGTCCGGTGTCTAGTGACCGTTTGAATTTGGAAATTTGGCGGGTAGCGTGACGATCATTGCTCAGTGTGTCAGTTGTTGGGAACTGACCAGGGGGTCAGTGGTCCCATAGGGCCGGACTAGTCTGGGGTCTAAGGCCGGAATAGTCCGCCCCTTTGCTGAAGTAAGCAAAAGGGGCTCGGGACCTCTATAAAAAGGGGACCCCCGAGATCATACGAAAATGAGAAGAACCCTAGCGCCGCCACAAGCATCCTAGAGCCTTCCAAAGCCTTCTACTCATCCTACTAACCCCCTAAGAGCAAATCTTGAAGAGATTAGGGTTTGGGGAGGAGAGTAAAGGAAGATCATCATGCTTTGGCTCTCGGTTTGATCTCTTGCATATTGTGTCGTGTTTTGTGGCTTGTGTGAGTTGAGATTCGTGTGCTCCTCATTGTATTAATTTGTGGGAGCCTCAAGTTGTGAGCAGCCCCATCAAACTTGGTGATTACCCATTGATATAGTGGAAACCAAGCCGGCCATCATGGTGGCTTGGTGAGAGAATGGTCAAGTGAGACCCGGTCCTTGTGTGGACTTCTCAATGTTGAGGTAGGCTTCTTCGTGGAGCTGAACCACGGGATAAATCTCGTTTCACTTGTCTTTCGCTTTTTGTGATCACTAGTATTGCTATTAGGGTTCTGTAGGATCAAAGAGCACGTGAAAATCTACCAGAGGGGGGTCAATGGTAGATTTAAAAATCTTACGCAGCGGAAACAATTAAACCCCAACCCTTTTGGCAAAAAAAAGATTCTCTTAAAGAAATTGTGTGTGAGACTAATCTAAACGTGTTTCACCGTGACAAAAGTGATAGATATCAGAGAGAATCAAGTCACTAAGACAACACAAAAAGAATCACTCAAATCCGTTGAGAAAAACTCAAGTTATGATCGAAAGATCAAACAATGGTGAATCTGCCCTACCCGAGAAAAAACAGTTCTGGAACGCTGCAAAGAAACTCGTGTAGATCATAGACCACAAATCCAATGACCGTGAAATTTTGACAGATGATAGACAATCAATTTGTGAAGACAAACCAAATAGAATCACGTCAATGGGATCTGTAAAACTCGAGTTATGATAAAACCACCAACGAAAGGTAGTGCTGTCCAGAAACTCGACGAGTAAAACTTGTTTGGAACAGGTCGGACGAACAAGGCACAAAAGTTCCTTCAAACTACGAATTTTATTCAATAGAACACAAGAGTAACAGCCCCAAGGTCGTGCACCACGAGCTCTGGGCTCCCTTGCTTATATAACCAGCTCGAAAGCTAACTCAACTCAGATCAGGAACCTAATCCTACTCTGTTCACGAATCGTAACTTTTCATAACTGCTTAGGATTCTTCTATACGCAGATAGAAGCAATCTTAAGACTTCCAAACACCTTAGGAACATATCCCACATTCCTAAACAACTCAAATTCGTGACCCACACGAAATCCTATCATAACCAACTCAAATCTTTCCATATTTGAGTCAAACCCGACTCAGCCGCAGCCTGAGTCCATAACCTAGTCGGATGGACCTTTCCGACCAACTCTTTACGTTCACATATCTTCATCACATCTCAGAACCATGTAGCCACGTCCATGCACTCCTTGCACACGTGCAAACATCTTCCAATGACGTCCACGATACCTTCATATGCATTGTTCTCGATTCATACATGCTGCGCAACCTCCCGATCAGCTCAACCACAATTCCTCCTGAATTTGGTTGTTGGAACCTCATCTCCTCCCTGAGACTAGTCCAATGGATCCCGTCACCAGCCATGTCTTGAACTCAAGCAACACCTGCACATGAATAAACAACCAATCCATACGAGCCCAAGTCCTCGACTTGACTCAAGTTAGTTCCGAACACAACATCTTACGTGAGAACCTCACATAAGCATGTTGCAAAACCACGGTAACACAATATCATCCATATCAACCAAAACGCACCAAAAACTTAGCAAATGAATACTAAGCAATCTTTCCAATCATGTAAAGCAAGTACGAAACATTGCAAATGAAAAGCAGGAGTATTGCGGTCAAGTTCCGGACCATCCCACAGCAAGCCAGAGCTTGACCCGGAGCTTACTAGTACAATGAAGCACCTGCCGGAGCTTACCAAAACTAGTAGATCCTAGCACCGGAGCTTACCAAAAACTAGTCAAAACTAGTCAACCCAAAACCGGAGCTAGACAAAGTACGTCGGATCTTAGCAAAAGCATGCCGAAGCTATCAAATATATGCCGGAGCTATCAAAGACATGCCGGAGCTAAAGACAAAACTTCACCGGAGCTGACCAAAGCTAGTCAGACCTAGCATCGAACGTAACTGGAGCTACTCAAACCAAGCCGGACCTACCGTCGGACCTTGCTGTAGCTCAGAGCTAGAGTCAGACCTTTATAAAAAGGTGTTTTGGTGATATTCAAAACTTTTATCATCAAAGCCAAGTGTATTCACTACAAGCCAATGTATTCAGCACACATAGGTCTTACAATCTCCCCCTTGATGAATGCATTGGCAACACCACTTAATATCCGAACATTGGCTTATTTTCAATAAAAGTTTTGAAAACAATTTCTCCCCTTTTGTAAATCAGAAATAAAATGAGAAGAAAAGCAAAAATAAAATTCACATATCTCTCCCCCTTTATCATCTCTCCTTATGCACATATTTTCTTTCTCTTCATGCTTATCTCTCCCCCTTTGACAATGTATTCAGCAAGTCATGATCATATAAACAAATTATCTCTCCCTCTTTAGTTGTTATGAGCATATTATAACATATACATATAAACAAAGCTCATCCAAGTCATACTATCAAGTACCTTACATTATCACATCAATGAAATACATAAAGTAGTGTAAGCCATGCTAGAGATCATATGTAATTTTCAATCTAAGCAAGTCATGATCTCACAAACTTAACTATTTCATAACTTGAAAGCATGACACTAGTTGCTGCATTTGATTATTTTTCAAAGCACAAATTTAGATCATATGATAATTGCAAGAGATTATATGCGCATCTTCCTTATTCTAACCAACCAAGCCAAGCCTATGTCATTTGATAATCAGAAGCTTAAGGACATGGTTCTAGTCATACACAACTTCTTCCAAGTTCATATCTAAGTGCAATGATAAGCCATCTCAAAAGAAGAAGTGCGATGCATGCATATTCTCTTGATCTTTTCTCAATTTATATTTGTTCACAAAAACTCAACATGTTAGTTGACTACTTGATTAATTCTTTATGATTAAAAACACTTGTGAACATGTAACAAGTTCAAAACAGCAAGAAAGTTCGACCATGACCAGTTTTAGTGTAAGTAATTATTCCAATTACTAGACATGGCAAAAACTACAAAATGTATAACACGAGTAATGTAGTAAGAACTTTCAGCATGTAAAAGGAATCACAGAGTCATATATGTATGAAATACTATGCTCATATTATTTTAATTTCAAATTCACACAAAGACTTCCCAAGTTTGAAAAACTCCCCCTCAATTTAAGCCATGAGGATGCATAACCCCTATTTCACTATGAATGTAACAAAAACGAGTGAAATCCAAAGGTTTTGTAAAAATGTCAGCCAATTGTTGTTCGGTATCTACATGGTGAAGCACAATGTTTCCTTTTTCAACATTATCTCAGAGAAAGTGATACCTAATGTCAATGTGATTAGTTCTAGAATGTTGCACGGGGTTTTTAGCAATGCAAATGGCACTAGTGTTATCACAAAACAGTGGAACACTATCTAGATCCACCCCATAGTCCTTAAGTGTTTGAACAATCCAAAGAATTTGTGAGCAAGCACTAGTAGCAGCTACATATTCAGATTCGGCTGTGGATTGTGCAACTGAATTTTGTTTTCTAGAGGACCAAGCAACAAGAGAGTTACCAAGAAAATGACAAGCACCGGAAGTACTTTTCCTATAAATCCTACAACCCTCAAAATCAACATCCAAAAAAGCTTTCAAAGTAACGGTTGAGGAAGAAGGAAGAAAAATGCCAAATTCTTGAGTTCCATGTAAGTACCTGAGAATCCTTTTGATGGCTTGATGATGTGAAACACGTGGGGAGGCTTGAAACCGTGCACAAAGACATACACCGAATTGTATGTCCGGACTTGATGTCGTAAGGTACAAAAGTGATCCGATCATACTTCTATATTCTTTTTGATCCACGATTTCACCATGTTCATCAAGTTCAAGTGTTGTTGCTGTTCCCATTGGTGTCCGAAGAGGCTTGCTTTTGTCCATGTTGAAGTGCCTTAGGAGGTCTTTGGTATACTTCGTTTGATGCACAAAGGTACCCTCCTTGGTTTGCTTGATTTGCAGCCCCAAAAAGTAAGTGAGTTCACCCATCATACTCACTTCAAATTCAGAACTCATCATTGCTGAAAACTTGGACACAAGATCATGAGAAGCACAACCAAAGATAATATCATCCACATACACTTGAACGAATAATGAGTCATTGCCATGCTTAAGCACAAAAAGAGTTTTATCAACCTTGCCCATGGTAAACCCCTTTTCAAGTAAGAATGTTTTTAGCCTATCATACCATGCTCTAGGGGCTTGTTTGAGACCGTATAAGGCTTTGGACAGTTTGTAAACATGATTAGGAAAATCTGGATTTTCAAAACCCGGTGGTTGTTTGACATAAACCTCCTCATCTATGTAGCCATTAAGAAAAGCACTTTTAACATCCATTTGATATAGCTTAAAACCTTTAGGTGCTCCAAAAGCTAACAAAATTCTTATGGCTTCTAATCTAGCGACAGGAGCAAAAGTTTCATCAAAATCTAGACCTTCAACTTGAGTGAAACCTTGAGCAACCAACCTAGCCTTATTCCTAACCACAACCCCATCCTCACTTTGTTTATTTTTAAATACCCATTTAGTTCCAATTAAAGTGTGACCTTGAGGTGGAGGTACAAGTTTCCAAACATTATTTCTTTCAAAATTTTCTAACTCTTCTTGCATGGCAATAATCCAAGATTCATTAGTGAGTGCGTGTGATATATCTTTGGGTTCAAAAGAAGCAACAAAAGCAGAATGAGCATGGGGGTTTGGATCGCAAAACCTGGACCGTGTGACTCGTTCGTGCAAGCTTCCAATCATCTATTGTGGGGGATGACCTTTGTAAAAACGTAGGGGAACAGATGTCTCACAAGCTTCTTCTTCATTAGGTTCATCGTAGATTGATGAGCTTGTGACTTGTGGACAATCAAGACCAGCATAGGTGATAGCCGGAGCTTGTTCAATGTTCGGAGCTGGATACGTGTCAACTTCGGAACTACCAGGCAGTATCACCGGCTCTTCTTCATCTTCGAAAATACCCTTCCCCTAAGGATACTGATCTGGTCTTGCAACATCGGAGCTAGTACCTGGGCTAGCTTCATCAAAAGACACTTCACAAGTCTCCACAATTTTGTTAGTGTCAAGTAAAAGCACACGGTAGCCTCTAGTATGAGATGGATAACCAAGAAACATGCCATCAATGGATCTAGGTTCAAATTTATCAAGATTACCATGTTTCTTAACAAAGCATTTGCAACCAAAAACCTGAAAGTGTGTAACACTAAGCCCATGTCCAAATCGAAGCTCATATGGTGTTTTACCTAGCTTAGCACGCAAGAAAACACGATTTGAGACATAACAAGCGGTTGCTAACGCATCAGCCCAACATTTCCTAGGAGTTTGATATTCATCAAGCATAGTCCTAGCCATCTCAACTAAGGTTCTGTTCTTTCTTTCTACAACACCGTTTTGTTGAGGTACATATGGAGAAGAAAATTGATGATGTATTCTATTTTCAGCACAAAAGTGATCAAAAGATTGATTTTTAAATTCAGTTCCATTATCACTTCTAATTGCTTTTAATGATCCTGGGTGATCAATTGATAATCTAAGAAATGAAGTTCTAAAGTGACTAAAAACTTCATTCTTAGACGCCATATAGTAAACCCAAGAGTATCTAGAATAATCATCAACAATAACAAGAACATACCATTTACCTCCGAAGGATTGAACACGTGAAGGTCCTACGGTGTCAAGATGCAAAAGTTGACATGGTTCTGTTGTCATGATCATTGTGAGAGGAGTATGTGAACCTGCAACCATCTTAGCATGTCTACAAGAAGAGCACACAATTTCTTTGTCCCCTTTAAGCTTAGGCAGCCCACGTATGCGATCAAGAGCACTAACACGCGTTAGGTGACCAAAGCCTACGTGACCAAGTCTACGATGCCAAAAATATAAGTCCTTTGAATCATTAGCAACTAGACACCTATGCTTAGATGAAGACATATCAAAATCAGCTTTAAAAACTCTTCCAAACCGAGACATGTTAAAAATAAGCTCACTATTTGAACCTACAACTTTGCAGCAGTTTTTATTGAAAATAATTTCTAGATTTTCATCTAGCAATTGTGCAACAGAAAGCAAGTTGTATTTCAAATTTTTGACAAGTGCCACATCCTTCAAAGTGTAGTGATCATTTACTCTAACCGAACCCTTAGAAATTATAGGAGTTGAAGAATTATCGGCAAAAGTAACATTTTCTACACGTGACACAAAAGAGAGGGAGGAGAACCAATCTTTGTTACCGGTCATGTGGCGTGAGCAACCTGAATCTGCAATCCAAATGTTCTCCTTCCTCAAACGTGTAACCTACATAAAAGCACAATACGTCGATGACTCAATACTGGGGTTAGTCAAAAGGCATTTAGGAATCCAGTACTGAGTCACACGACGTGCAGTAGGAAAAACACGCGAAAGCTGAGACAAAACAGCAGGTTTATGAGTCAAAGTTTGAGATTTTTTATTCTTAACTACTGACCTATAAGGTGTTACTTGTGTAGCACAAAACTCAGTAGCTCCAGAGGCAAAAACAGAAGGTCCAGAGGTAAACTTTGAATGTTTTTGACTCAAAACAGCAGGTTGTACATTCGGTTCAATGTGTGCAGCAGATTTTGCATGAAAGTTATGAGATCTAGCAACCATTCTTTCCCTTTTCTGTTGTTTAGCTAGTCTATAACAAAAATCTATGACATGACCATCTCTACCACAGAAGGTACAATGAAATTTACATTTGTGTTCATGTCTAGATGAGCAAGCAATATTTTTATTTGAAACCAAATGAGGCAACACTCCTGCAGATTTGAAAATCACTCCTTTTTGTTTAGGAACTGTTTGAATCAAACCACTTCCTAATGACTTTACAATTTTAGGTGGATGTGCCTTATCATGAGCATGAGAATCAAAACCTAAACCAGTTTGCAAGACTTGGAAGAATTCAGCAGCAAGTTTAGGTTCTTATTCCCATTACAAAACCGATCTAATGTCCTATGCATGTCATCAAGTTTATTGGACAGATCAAGGCAATTTTCACATGAAGTTTTTCCTTTTAGTTTGCAATTTGAACAAAATTTAACTTCATGAGAGCGTAAAGCATTGTTCAATATAGAAATTTCACTCATAGCATCCTGTAGTTTCTTATCAAGATCCTCACAAGTAGAACAATGCAAATCAATTGTAGAACAGCTAGCATCTTTCAAGTTTTTATCATTAAGTGCAGCAAGCTCTTTGTTTTTTCAATTTCTTCATCAAGCCTATCTAGAGTGGAGGAGTGTGCACTTCTTAATGTGGACAATTGTTCATAGATTAAGTCACATGAGGGACATGCATCATCACTAGGAATCAAAGTTTTTAAACGGTTAATTTCAGATTCTAGTGATTCAATTTTAGCAGCATTATCCCTAAGCTTTTTGTCCTTTTTCTTGACAATAATAGTTGCACGAGAAATAGCATCACACATTTTATTGCAGGTAGAACATACCTCATCGTCTTCACTGTTGTGTTCTGCATCCTCCTGACATGATCTTGATCTTGTTTTGCCCGCCATGAAGCATAAGTTGGCCAGATCGTCATCATCTTCATCACTTTCAAAGTCTACATCACTTGAACTAAGTTCTTGAAGTGCGGTGATGAAGCTGTTAATCATCTTGCGTCCTATGGTACCCTTCTTTTTCTTCGTTTCTTTTGCAGAGGAGTGCTTCGTTCGTGTTTTCTTTTCATCCCGGGAAGTAGAACCTGAAAGGTTAGGGCCATCTGAACAAAAATGTCCTGTCTTACCACATTCGAAGCATCGTTGAGGTTCGGAGCTTCCTCTCCTTCTAGTTCTCACATTTTTCAATGCTTTTGAGAACCTCGTAGAGAGAAGTGCTAGCTCCTCCTCTGGAAACTCCTCAATCTGTTCAAGGGTTAGAGAGGACAACAAAGCAAGTGTACTACAAGATGAAGATTGCCCGGAGCGAGGCATATCACGTTGAGAAACAAAAGCAATAGACTTGTTGGGGTTCTTACGTGATATTATATCAATTTCATGAGTTTTTAGTTTAGAATATAGCACATCTGAAGTAAGTGTACTCATGACAGTAGATTCACGAATAGATGTAACTTTCATCTCCCAAATTGACATGTCTAATGCACTTAACAATTGCCTAGCATTTTCAGCATCTGAAAAATTAACATTGACGCTACGCAAGTTGCTGAGAATTTTATTAAAGCGAGCAAAGAGATCATCAATTGACTCACTGGGTTGCATCTCGAAGCGCATGTATTCTTTCTTGAACATGTCTTGACTTACCTCTTTGATCGTTTTGGATTCTTCGTGGTAGTCACAAAATGCTTTCCACACATCGTATGCAGATCGGAGGTGTGCAACACGGTCGAAGTCGCTTTGTGTTAATCCTTGTATGATCAAGTTCCGAGCCTTGTTGTTGTTGTCGACATCTCTCAGATTTGTAGCTGTAACTTGATCGTTTGATGGCACTTCGTAAGTCTTGTATACCTTCTCCCATATTGCAAAGCCTTGTGCCTGGATGAAAGCCTCCATGCGTGCCTTCCAAACCTGAAAATCAATACCAGCAAACACACACGGTTTGGCGGTGTACTTTTCCATGATGATTAGTCAAAAAACATGCGCAAATCACAAAGATTAGAGCACCGTGGCTCTAATACAATTGTAGGATCGAAGAGCACGTGAAAAGCTACCAGAGGGGGGTGAATGGTAGATTTAAAAATCTTACGCAGCGGAAACAATTAAACCCCAACCCTTTTGGCAAAAAAAAAACAATCTCTTAAAGAAATTGTGTGTGAGACTAATCTAAACGTGTTTCACCGTGACAAAAGTGATAGATATAAGAGAGAATCAAGTCACGAAGACAACACAAAAAGAATCACCCAAATCCGTCGAGAAAAACTCAAGTTATGATCGAAAGATCAAACAATGGTCAATCTGCCCTACCCGAGAAAAAACAGTTCTGGAACGCTGCAAAGAAACTCGTGTAGATCATAGACCACAAATCCAGTGACCGTGAAATTTTGACAGATTATAGACAATCAATTTGTGAAGACAACCCAAAAAGAATCACGTCAATGGGATCTGTAAAACTATAGTTATGATAAAACCACCGACGAAAGGTAGTGCTGTCCAGAAACTCGACGAGTAAAACTTGTCTGGAACAAGTCGGACGAACAAGGCACAAAAGTTCCTTCAAACTACGAATTTTATTCAATAGAACACAAGAGGAACAGCCCCAAAGTCGTGCACCACGAGCTCGGGTCTCCCTTGCTTATATAACCAGCTCGAAAGCCAATTCAACTCAGATCAGGAACCTAATCCTACTCTGTTCACGAATCGTAACTTTCCATAACTGCTTAGGATTCTTCTATACGCAGATAGAAGCAATCTTAAGACTTCCAAACACCTTAGGAACGTATCCCACATTCCTAAACAACTCAAATTCGTGACCCACACGAAATCCTATCATAACCAACTCAAATCTTTCCATATTTGAGTCAAACCCGACTCAGCCGCAGCCTGAGTCCATAACCTAGTCGGTTGGACCTTTCCGACCAACTCTTTACGTTCACATCTCTTCATCACGTCTCGGAACCATGTAGCCACGTCCATGCACTCCTTGCACACGTGCAAACATCTTCCAATGACGTCCACGATACCTTCATATGCATTGTTCTCAATTCATACATGCTGCGCAACCTCCCGATCAACTCAACCACAATTCCTCCTGAATTTGGTTGTTAGAACCTCATCTCCTCCCTGAGACTAGTCCAATGGATCCCGTCACAAGCCATGTCTTGAACTCAAGCAACACCTGCACATGAATAAACAACCAATCCATACGAGCCCAAGTCCTCGACTTGACTCAAGTTAGTTCCGAACACAACATCTTACATGAGAACCTCACATAAGCATGTTGCAAAACCACGGTAACACAATATCATCCATATCAACCAAAACGCACCAAAAACTTAGCAAGTGAATACTAAGCAATCTTTCCAATCATGTAAAGCAAGTATGAAACATTGCAAATGAAAAGCAGAAGTATTGCGGTCAAGTTCCGGACCATCCCACAGCAAGCCGGAGCTTGACCCGGAGCTTACTAGTACAATGAAGCACCTGCCGGAGCTTACCAAAACTAGTAGATCCTAGCACCGGAGCTTACCAAAAACTAGTCAAAACTAGTCAACCCAAAACCGGAGCTAGACAAAGTACATCAGAGCTTAGCAAAAGCATGCCAGAGCTATCAAATATATGTCGGAGCTATCAAATACATGCCAGAGGTAAAGACAAAACTTCACCGGAGCTGACCAAAGCTAGTCGGACCTAGCATCGAACGTAATCGGAGCTACCCAAACCAAGCCGGACCTACCGTCGGACCTTGCTGTAGCTCAGAGCTAGAGTCGGACCTTGATAAAAAGGTATTTTGGTGATATTCAAAACTTTTATCATCAAAGCCAAGTGTATTCACTACAAGCCAATGTATTCAGCACACATAGGTCTTACAGGTTCACTTTGCTTTAATTGATTAACACTTTGATCATAATTGTGAACTTACAATCTAAGTGTTTAAACTTCACAATCTGAGCTTCACAAGTTTGTTACATATTGCTTTTATTCTCTGTGAAGATTAATTCCGCAAACAACATGTAGAAATCAAGTTCTATTGTTTCCACCCTGTGCTGAGCGGACTAGTCCGGCCTTGACCAGACTGGTCCGGCCATAGAGAATTAATCTCTTTTAATTAAGTCATTTCAGGTATTATTGCCTATTCACCCCCCTCCAGGCGACTTTCAATTGGTATCAGAGTAGGCTTCTCCCCAAGAGTCTAACAACTCGGAGAAGTAATGGCCGGAAGGGGTGACAACGAGGTTTCAGTGGTCGTCGATGACACCAAGATGAAGAACGTCAATGTTCTTCAAGATGATCCAAATTACGACGAAGAAGTTCGGATGCTCAAAGCACGGCTTCGTGAGAAGCTCAACGTGCCGAAGAAGGAAATCAAGCAAATTGCTCTGGTCAACATCGACAACGGGAGTAGTTCACAAGACTACTCCCGGTATCCTTACAATTATGAGCAACTTACCGCTGGCAACCATTACTTGTCTATTCCCATTGACAAACCTCTCAAATTTGATGGAAATGATTATTCTGTGTGGAAGCATAATATGAAGATGCACCTCATTTCCTTAAACCCTAGGTTGTGGCAAATTGTGATGACAGGTGTTCATCTTCCCAAGAATGAGGAAGACATCACTCCGTAGCAAGCCGTTCTTCTACATCGAAATGCTCGAGCCATTGGAGTGATTACCTCCTCATTGAGTCGTGAGGAGTTCAACCGCATTGAAGGGTTGGAGGTTGCCAAGGAGATTTGGGATACCCTCTAGACGGCACACGAAGGTAACAGCGTCATAAGGGAAGCTAAGATCGAGATGATCGAAGGAGAGCTTGGGAGATTTACCATCGTGGAGGGTGAATCTCCGCAAGACATGTATGACCGCCTCAAGAATCTCATCAACAAGAGTCGGTCATATGGAAGCACCCGGTGGACCGACCACGAGGTAGTAAAGAGGATGATTCGATCATTCATGCCTGAAAACATCACTCTTTGCTCACTAATTCCTGAAAGTCCAGGCTTCCACAAGATGACTCCCGAAGAAGTGCTAGGGAGAATCTTCAACCATGAGATGATGGAGAAAGAAGCAATATTCTACAACGATCTACAAAGGCTTTTATCCTCCAAGAAAAGGGATGTTGCATTCAAAGCAATGTCCTCAAAATCTCAAGAAAAGGAAGAGAGTGATGAGGAGAGTCCCGACACCGATGAGGAAGAAGCTCTCATCATCAATAACTTCAAGAGGATGTTTAGAAGGAGGAGGGGGAGCTACCAAAATGAGAGGAGAAGCAAAGACAAGCCCGAAACAAGATCAAAAAGGGCTTGTTACAATTGCGAAGAATATGGTCACTTCATTGTGGATTGTCCACATGAAGAAAACAAGAAGAAGAAGGAGGGCAAGTCCAAAGAAAAGAAGTACTTCAAGAAGAAGAAGCAATCCGGACAAGCCCACCTTGGAAAGGAGTGGGATTCAAATCAGGAATCCTCCTCCGATGAAGACGAGAAGGTAGCAACTATTGCTGTGAAGAAGACAACAACGGAGAACAAGCTCTTCCCCAACTAGGAGATCTCAAGGCTAACATGTCTCATGGCCAAGGAGGGAAGAAAGAAGGTTAAATATAAATCCTCTTCTTCAATTTATTCTCATGATGACTTTGATAGTATTAGTGAAAATGAACACATGCTTAAGGACATGAGCAAAAGCACCTTGAAAAGATTGAGATTGTTAACGGAAGAGATATTAGAGAAGGAAGAACTCATCAACCGTCAAGAGGACATGCTCATCCAACAAAAGGAGAGATGTCAAGAGGTTGAGGATCTCTTGGAGCTTGAAAGAGAAAGAAGCAAGGCAGTTGAGCATGAAGTCGCTTTGAGCAAGGAAACTTGCTCAAACCTTGAGAACACTACAATTGAGCTCAAGGATGAACTTGTTAGTTTGACACAAGCTAACAAGATCCTTGAGATGCAAGTGAAGTCTCTCAAGGTCAATGCACCTTCTTCCTCTACAAGCTCACCTTCCACAAATATTAAATCTGAAGCATCTCAACCTTGTAAATGCTCAAACTTAATCATAAAACATAAAGATGAGCTAAAGTTGGCAGAAACCAATCAAGCATCCAAGGGTGGCATTTTTGACAAGGAGAAGGTGGCATATGCACGTAGTGCATTTACCAACACAAGACATCCCCTTGTCAAGGATGGTCTTGGTTATTCTGGGGGGATGAGGCAAAATGTCAAGGCGTAAATCTTTCTTGTAGGCGTACTCCTCCGGTGGAACCAAGTGGGTCCTTGATAGTGGATGCACAAATCATATGACCGGAGAGAGGAAGATGTTTGTGGAGTATGATCTTGATGAAGATCCAAGTGAAGGAATCTATTTTGGGGACAATAGCCAAGGAAAAATCCTTGGCACCGGTAAAATTGCTATATCCTCTAATCATAATCTTTCAAATGTCTTACATGTTGATTCACTTGATTATAACCTCTTGTCCATATCACAACTATGTGACAAAGGTTATAATTGTTTATTCACTAATGAGGGTGTGACCGTCACAAGGAGAAGCAATGAGTCAATTGCCTTTAAGGGTGTACTCAAGGGAAAGCTCTATCTTGTGGATTTCTCCGTGGATAAAGCCCAACTTGGTACATGCTTAATTGAGAAAACTAACATGGGATGGCTTTGGCATAGGAGGCTAGCCCATGTTGGAATGAGGAATTTGCAAAAACTCCATAAGGGCTAGCACATCCGTGGTTTAAAGAATGTTGTGTTTGAAAAGGATAAGCCATGTAGTGCATGCCAAGCCGAAAAGCAAGTTGGAGCATCTCATCCATCCAAGAACATTATGCTAACATCAAGACCATTGGAGCTTCTACACATGGATCTCTTCGGTCCAATCGCCTACATTAGTATTGGTGGTAACAAATATGGTCTTGTTATTGTTGATGATTTTTCACGTTTCACTTGGGTGTTCTTTTTGCATGACAAGAGTGAGACTCAAGGTGTCCTCAAGAGATACTTGAAGAGAGCTCAAAATGAGTTCTCCTTGAGTATCAAGACCATTAGGAGTGACAATGGCACCGTATTCAAGAACACCCAAGTTGAAGAATTTTTGGATGAAGAAGGCATCAAGCATGAGTTCTCGGCCCCCTACTACCCTCAACAAAATGGGGTGGTCGAGAGGAAGAATAGGACTCTAATTGAGATGTCAAGAACCATGCTTGATGAGTACAAGACGTCGGACCGGTTTTGGGCGGAAGCGGTCAACACCGCTTGCCATGCCATAAACCGGTTGTACCTTCAACGCATTCTTAAGAAGACATCATATGAGCTCCTAACCGGTAAAAAACCCAACATATCTTACTTTCGTGTTTTTGTGTGCAAATGCTACATTCTTAACAAGAAGCCTAGGACTTCGAAGTTTGCTTCTAAGTCCGATGAGAGTTTCTTGCTTGGCTATGACTCTAACACTTAGGCCTATCGTGTCTTTAACAAATCCTCCTGAATTGTTGAAGTAGCACGTGACATAGTGTTTGATGAGACTAATGGCTCCCATGTGGAGCAAGTTGATCGTCATGTGCTAGATCAAGAAGAAGCTCCACAAGTGGTGATAGTAAGGATGGCACTTGGAGACATACGACCAT
The DNA here is from genome assembly GCA_036927565.1 of Tuctoria greenei. NCBI lineage: Eukaryota > Viridiplantae > Streptophyta > Magnoliopsida > Poales > Poaceae > Tuctoria > Tuctoria greenei. The sequence continues at coordinate 179,280,708 of JAYESD010000002.1, forward strand.
AAGAGCAACCTCAAGTCACAAGTAACTATCCTATACATCAAGCAAGCTCTTCCTCAAATGATCAAGATCAACCTCCCCAAGATGCGCTTCAAGAAGATGAAAATGAAGGGATCAATCAAGGGGGAGGCAATGAGGATGAGGAAGACCAAGATGATGAATCAAGACCTCAAGCACCTCACCCAAGAGTGCATCAAAGCGTTCAACAGGACCATCCCGTTGACAATATACTTGGAGACATCTCCAAGGGGGTAACTACTCGATCTTGTGTTGCAAATTTTTGTGAACATTACTCTTTTGTTTCTTCCTTGGAGGCCCACAAGGTTGAAGAAGCAATACGAGATCCGGATTGGGTGATGGCCATGCAAGAAGAGCTCAACAACATCGAGAGAAATAAAGTATGGGAGCTTGTGAAGAGGCCAAATGCAAATGTTGTAGGTACCAAATGGGTGTTCCGCAACAAACAAGATGAATACGGGGTAGTTACAAGGAACAAGGCAAGACTTGTGGCCAAAGGGTACTCACAAGTCAAAGGTTTGGATTTCAAAGAAACCTTTGCTCCCATAGCTAGGCTTGAATCAATTCGTATATTACTTGCATTTGCTACTCACCATGATTTTAAGCTATATCAAATGGACGTCAAGAGCGCATTCCTCAATGGTCCAATCAAGGAAGAAGTATATGTGGAGCAACCCCCGGATTTGAAGATAAAGAGTTCCCAAACCATGTGTACAAATTACGTAAGGCTCTCTATGGACTAAAACAAGCTCCTAGAGCTTGGTATGAGTGCCTTAGAGACTTTCGAACTCAAAATGGTTTTAAAATTGGGAAGGCGGACTATACTCTATTCACTATGCACTTTAATGATGATTTGTTTGTTTTCCAAATATATGTTGATGACATTATATTTGGTTCTACTAACAAAGCCTTTTGTGATGAGTTTTCCAAGATAATGACGGAGAGATTCGAGATGTCCATGATGGGGGAGTTGAAGTTCTTTCTAGGTTTTCATGTGAAGCAACTCAAGGAAGGAACGTTCATTAGTCAAACCAAGTACACACAAGATATACTCAAGAAGTTTGACATGGACAAGGCCAAACCCATCAAGAATCCTATGGCAACCAATGGGTATCACGATCTCAATGAAGATGGTCCAAGTGTAGACCAAAAGGTATATAGTTCTATGATAGGCTCATTGTTATACTTATGTGCATCTAGGTCCGATATCATGCTTAGTGTGTGTATGTGTGCTAGATTTCAAGCTGCTCCAAAGGTGTGTCATTTGACCGCCGTCAAGAGAATTCTTAGATATTTGGTTCACACACCAAGCCTAGGACTTTGGTACCCCAAAGTCTCTAAGTTTAACCTCATTGGATTTTCCAATGCGGACTATGCGGGGTGCAAAGTTGATAGGAAGAGTACATAGGGAACTTGCCAATTCCTTGGTATATATCTAGTGTCATGGTCCTCAAAGAAACAAAACTCCATTGCACTTTCCACAGCTGAAGCAGAGTATGTCGCCGCCGGAAGTTGTTGTGCACAACTTCTTTGGATGCGACAAACTCTTAGGGACTATGGCACAAACTTGCGCCATATTCCTCTCCTATGTGACAATGAGAGTGCCATCAAATTAGCTCACAATCAAGTTGGCCACTCAAGGACCAAGCACATCGATATACGCCACCACTTCTTGAGAGATCACTCCATCAAAGGAGACATTGCAATTTCCTGTGTGAGAACCGATAAATAATTGGTTGATATCTTTACCAAGTCCCTAGATAAGAAAAGGTTTTGTGAACTTAGGAGTGAGCTAAATATCTTGGATTCTATAAATATGGCTTAAGTCTTGCACACCTGATTGAAATATTCAAAATTCACACATGCTTGCGAAAAACTCATCCTCCTCAACTTTTCCACAAATTATTTTGAAATTATTGAATATTTGTGAATCATGGTCATAGTTTGATTGTTGATTGCTTAGTGACCATTTTTACAAAGATCTTTTGTGAAATATAGTCCAAAAGGATCAAATCACCACTCAAAACTAAATATATAGGAGTTTTAAGTCTTAGGACCGGACTAGTCCGGTGGTATGAGTTGTCCGGACCCAGATCGGATGCTGGACAAGTCCGGGTTCCTAACCGGAATAGTCCGGCCCTTGGGGACTTAACCTCCCCAGGGTACCCTCGACCGCCTCACTCCCATTCAAACACTCTCTCTCCAAAAACGCTCAAAAACCGCCTCCCCAACGGCGATTTTTGAGTCCATCCACCAAATCTCGATTCCAATCGGTGGATTGAAGCCCCAGGGTGCTTAGGAACCTTTCCCCAAGCATCGGAGACCATTTCCTCACTCTCATTTCACCAAATAGAAGATTTGAAGAGGTATCCTTGACCTAACTCAAAAATCCTTGGAATTCAATTCTTTTTTATCCTTTGATAGAAACTTCTTCACAAATAATGTTGTGCACATCAATGTGATCATATAGCTCCATCATTGTGGTAGGATCTATAATTTTTGCAAAATTTCCCTAGATTAGGGTTCTTGCTGTGTGAACCAGAATAGTCCGGCCCTTGGGCAGACAAGTCCGGGTTACACAGTGGAAACCCTAACCTAGGTTGATTTTGTGAATTGCCCCAATTTATCTTGACTCTCTGGACTTATCCACTTTCCGTGCTTCTTTTGTTAGCAATCATGTCGACAATGAGTACGTTCCTCCCTCCGACTCCGAGACCGAAGCGGAGAAGCAGGCTCTCTTTCGCCGGAAACAAAGAGATGATCAAGAGATGGCTGCTGCGTACTTTGCCTCTCAAAGGGAAAAGAACACGCAGCGTGAGGAACACAACTCCGCTGCTGCCGAGGCTGCCCCAAAGAGGAAGAGGCTTGTGACCTTGGGTGAGCAAGCCAAGTCCCAGGGGGCAAGATCCTCCAAAGATAAGGGCAAGGCCCCTGTTGATGCTGCACCCAAGAAGAGGGTGACTGTGGCCAAGAAGGCCGCAAGCAAAGTGAAGAAGGGCCCCACAACCCATTGGCCCCTTGAGGATGTCCTCTCCTGCACGGAACCCAAACCGTGTAGCTGCTTTTGATGTCAACATCTTCAAGGGCAAGGGGGCTGAGAAGGCACACAAGTTGAGGAGGATAAATGTTTATCAACGTGACAGGAGCATAGTGGATCCCCGGTTCTGGTGTGACTTCCACTGTGACTACTACAGGACGGTCTATATGACTAAGCAAACTCCTGTCACAGATGCTTAGTGGATCGACTGGGATTACATGGCCCAGAAAGATCATCAAGCCTTCAGTCTTGTGATTGAGGCTGTCGAGAGGCATGGTCTGAAGAAGCTTATGGCTTTCCAGTACAACTGGAATGTGGAGGTCATCACTCAGTTCTACTTCACCCTTTACTTCCACACCGATGGGGACAGGAGGATCACCTGGATGACCCATGGAGAGCAGTACTCTACCACCTTCTGGGAGTTTGCTCAGTTGCTTGACTTGGAGGATCAACTGGATAATCAGATCATCATTTCCAATCTGAAGCCAATTGATCAGGACACATTGGAGTATATGTATCCAAGTCATGGACAGTATGAGGCCGGGCACATCAGAAATATCAAGCCCTTTCATAGTGTGCTCAACCGGGTCCTCAGAAAGACAATTACCCCCAAGGATGGTCATGCAAGGATAATTCAAGGCAATTTGAGGCATTTAATGGTCCTCATTGATGGAGATGTCCGCTTCAATGTGGTGGACTATATCTTTGATGACATCTTCAACATCTCTCACACCCCCAACCGATCATGTGGATACCCTCCGTGCATTATGTACATGATCGAGAAGATCTCCGGGCTCACATTCAAGAAAGATATCATTCACCAGAGGCTTCGACCACAACTCCCTCCCCCGGAGCCAGCTGCCCCTCGGATGAAGAATGCGGATCCTCCTACTTCTTCATCTCGCTTCGTGCCATCTCCTCCACCTCCTCCGCTTTCGACACAATGCGGAAGCAGATTCTTCAAGTGCTTCAAAGCTCTCTCCTCTTCGTGCCGGAAGACGGAAATTCGGCAACGTCACATGGAGCGTCGCAATGAGAAGTATCTCAAGGCGATGTGTGACAAGCTAGACATCCCTATGTCCCCCACCGAGGAGAGCGATGGTGAGCTCACTTCCTTTCCCGAGTTCACTACCGAAGAGCTCGCTGAATTTGTAGAAGCTGGGACTTCCACCGTGGCCCTGACCGTGGATCCGGAGGCTACGGAGAGCGACAGCGAGCCCCAATGCGACAATGATGAATCCGACTCCGACGATGAGTAGTCCTAAGGGCTCTTCCTCTCTTCTTTTCCTTTTTGGTGTCTTGATGCCAAAGGGGGAGAGATAGCGAGGAGATAGCTTGAAGGGCTCTTAGATCTAGGGGGAGAGATGAAAGCAGGAGAGATAAAATAGATTGATGTTGATGTATGAGAGTATTGATCTATGTTGGACTTATGTTTTAAACCTCATTTCAAGTTGTATTTTAAGACTTAATCTATGTACTCAAGTATTCATGTATCTTACCTAAATTTGTGATGCGATGCCTAATTTTAAGTCTATTTTGCATAATTATTGTCTTATCACACTTTATGAACACATCACTTAGGCACCCAACCATAACATGTATATGTATGAGAACTCTCTCAATCTCTCTTACTCATGATGCATACATTCCGGGGGAGTCACTCATACAAATACATGTTATGAAAACAAATTATTATTCTTTGTGTTGAAGTCTTAATGTGTTGTCATCAATTCACCAAAAAGGGGGAGATTGAAAGTACATCTAGGCATCCCCATGGGTTTTGGATGATTGATGACGACAATTAAGAGGCTAATGAGCTAAGTTGATCTTAAGCACAGGTAAAAGGATTGAAATGAGATGAAAACTCTCAAAAGGGAAAAGGAAAAAACGGGTGTCAAAGACTCAAGCGTAGAAATTAGGGTTTCAATGGTATTGAGCTTATATGAGCCGTATCATGTGAGAGGGTGGTTGTATCATGTGCATTGAGATCATACCAAGGGGCTCAAAGTGGTGGTTTAGAGAAAAACCTAGGTGAGAAGCCTAAAATGAGAAAAACCCTATGAAGTTGGACTAGTCCGATCCTCAGGGCCGGACTAGTCAGGCCAAGGCAGACAAGTCCATTTTTGGAAGGACCAAACGTCTCTGGGGTGTCCCCGAGTTATTTTGGAGCTAAGTCCGAGAAGTCCGGACTTGTCCGTTTTTGGACGGACCAAAGCTCTCTGGAGTAGTTCGGACTTGTCCGTTTGGGTACGGACTTGTCCGTTTGGGACTTAGTGTGACAAACCGAGAGAAAACCCTAGGGGGCCAGACTAGTTCACCCTACTAGTCCAGACCAACCCAGAAGAGTCCGTTTTGGAATGGACCAAGTGGTTCTGTTCCACTTCGGATTAGTCCGTTGTTGATCGGACTAGTTCGATGTCTAGTGACCGTTTGAATTTGGAAATTTGGCGGGTAGCGTGACGATCGTTGCTCAGTGTGGAAGTTGTTGGGAATTGATCAGGGGGTAAGTGGTCCCATAGGGCTGGACTAGTCCAGGGTCTAAGGCCGAACTAGTCCGCCCCTTTGCTGATGTAAGCAAAAGGGGCTCGGGACCTCTATAAAAAGGGGACCCCCGGGCTCATTTGAAAATGAGAAGAACCCTAGCGCTGCCACAAGCATCCTAGAGCCTTCCAAAGCCTTCTACTCGTCCTACTAACCCTCCTAAGAGCAAATCTTGAAGAGATTAGGGTTTGGGGAGGAGAGTAAAGGAAGATCACCACGCCTTGGCTATCGGTTTGATCTCTTGCACATTGTGTCGTGTTTTGTGGCTTGTGTGAGTTGAGCTTCGTGTGCTCCTCATTGTATTGATTCGTGGGAGCCTCAAGTTGTGAGCAGCCCCATCAAACTTGGTGATTACCTATTGATATAGTGGAAACCAAGCCAACCATCATGGTGGCTAGGTGAGAGAAGGGTCAAGTGAGACCCGATCCTTGTGTGGACTTCTCAACGTGGAGGTAGGCTTCTTCGTGGAGCTGAACCACGGGATAAATCTCGTTTCACTTGTCCTTCGATTTTTGTGATCACTAGTATTGCTATTAGAGTTCACTTTGCTTTTATTGATTTACACTCTGATCATCATTGTGAACTTGCAATCTAAGTGTTTAAACTTCACAATCTGAGCTTCACAAGTTTGTTACATATTTCTTTTATTCTCTGTGAACTTTAATTCCGCAAACAACTTGTAGAAATAAAGTTTTAGGGTTTCCATCCTATGCTGAGCGGACTTGTCCGGCCCTGACCAGACTAGTCCGGCCACAGAGAATTAATCTCTTTTAATTAAGTCATTTCAGGTATTATTGCCTATTCACCCCACCTCTAGGCGACTTTCAGTGAGGCACCCACCCATTTATACACGGAGTAGAGGTGGTTCTTGCCATAATTAGTGTGTGAATTAGTCTTTACCGCCTTCAGGGAGCCACAGGAGAGTGCCACGCGTCGGCTGACCGGGTTTGGCACTAGGAAGGGGTCGACCGAGCCCCCAGGTCGGCTGACCTTGTCTTGGCTCCCCCTCGGTTGTACTTTCTCCAAGAGACTGATAAGTGGGCCCATGGTTCGTCCCCACATGAATTGCTGTTGGATTCCCTCCAATACGTCTAGGAATGTGTCCGCGAATTCATGTGATGCCACATGTCATCACGTGATTGGCTGAGGTGGCACTTTTCAGGATTGCTCCCCTCAAACTCCATCAATTCTGCATAAAAACTCTTGCATGCACTATTTCTCCAAGCACAAGTGGAATTATGTCAAATCTAACTATGATGTATGCAAGAAATATTTATTCATTCACATAATTGAGTTATATTGACGGTCAGAATTGGTATATAATGACCATCAACAAACTCCCCCAAGCTTACCCTTTGCTCGTCCCAAAGCAAAGATGAAGACTTTGTATCAGGAGTTGCTACAATGTTTTATTTTTCAAAAGTACCAAGTGCAAAATAAAATATTTTATCTTGCATTGAATAAATTGTCCATGGTACATCACCCTTTTCTTACTCATTATGGGGCTTATGTCTCATCCTTCTCTTGGGTGGTTGAAAGATAGAACAACAAAGTGAGCATGCATCACCTAATGTTTAAGTTCCACTTGAATTTCTAAGAATTTCAATGGTGCTTGAACTTAAGTTCCTCAAATGATTGTAAGTGCATCTAGGCATTCCCTTGTGGGTTTTGGACGATTGATGACAAAAAAATGAGATCCTAATGAATTCATTGAGATGAATGCAGGTCAACAAAGATTAAATATTATGGTGCAACCAAAAAGGTGAAGAATGAAAAGTGAGAAAGGAATAAGCCCAAATGATCAATGGAAGCACAAAGTAGACATAATTGTATTGGATGTGTGTGAGAGACACATCCCAAGAGCTCATGTCTTTGCGTAGAGGGTAAGGACTAAAATCAATCTAAGTAATTCACTAAGCACCGGACAAGTCTGGACACACACCGGACAAGTCCATTAAACTCTCTGATGTTTCAATTCACTTTGAACCGGACAAGTCCGGACACAAAACGGACAAGTCTGTTCAACTTTCTGATGTTTCACTCTGACAAGTTAAAAAAATCATATTGGAATCGACAAGTCTGTCTCATTGCGGACTAGTCCGATCAACTTACTGTAATCACAACGGACTAGTCCGATGAACTCTCTATTCTAACAAGGACAAGTCCAATATAACTCACACAAATTAGGGTTTTTAGTTTGCTGCACATTCCACGCGGATTTTACACAGCACATCGGACAAGTCCGGTCACCTGAGCGGACTAGTCCGGTCGTTGGGATCCCTAACAGTAATATGGCTGGAAACACTATAGGTAGGTGATCCATGACCCCACAAACACAAGTACCGTAGACAACTGTAAAAAACATAAACCCCAGTGCCGCCACTTATACCAAGACCACAAAAACACATCTCCCCACATATCTAAAGGCCTAAAAGGTTAATATTTTAGGTATCCAGATTTGGGATAGGGAGATCGTCGTCTATGCATCGTTGAGCTCTTGGGGTTTGATCTCTTATACACGCATGCATTCTTTGTTATCTTTTGAGTGTATTAGATCATCCTTTTCTCACTGTAATATTGTGGGATCCCTCAACATATGAGGTTGCCCCATCAAATTGGTGATTACCCCGTGATAGTGAAATTCAAGTCAGCCTTGTGTGGTGACTTGACAAGGGAAAAGGGTTTGAAGAGACCCAACTCTGTGTGGGCTTCCTCAATGAGGATGTAGATCTCTTTGGTGAGATCAAACCTCGGTAAAAATTTGTGTCTCGTATGTTCCTTTGTTTTACTTTTGTAAGTTTCATCATCTAGGGCATTAGAATTGATCAATCAAGTAATTTGTGTTGCACATGAAAATTGAGGAAGCTTATCTCTTGTTCAAGTTATAAGAATAGTAATTACATTCCACTGCTATTTCATTTGAAATTTCTGCCTAAACACTTAATCCTTTTGGAGTAATTGAATAACCGGACTAGTCCGTACCTCATACCGAACATGTCCGATCCATCGGTATTTAACGTATTTGTTAAGTGTTGTAGGAAAAGTTTTAAAGCATAATCACGCCCCTCTAGGCCACATTCAATTTGTATCAGGGCAAGTTCTCCATTTACGAGACTCACCGCTCGGAGAGATCAATGGCCTCTTACAAGAACAATGAGATCCCAAAGGTGCCCAACACTGAAGATGAACATGACACCTAGGCATTCGATGTACTCAAAGAAAACAAACACGACGATGAAGAAGTGTGTCAACTCAAGGCGCTTCTATGTGAAAGTGCATCTAGGCATCCCTGGTGGGTTTTGGTTGATTTATGACAAAAAATGAGATCCTGACCAAATTGTTGAGATGAGCGGAGGTCTTAAAAGAAATTATGAAGAAACTGCAAAAAGAAAGGAAAATGAGGATCTATATGGAAAAGAGCTCAAGAGTTAAATAGATTAGATCATTGTGTATGGAGTATGTTGGAGAAACACACCCAAAGAGCTCAATAACAAGAAAACTCACTCACTGCACTAATTTATACAGGTCCGGACTAGTCTGATGATATCTGGACTAGTCCAATAACCCCTATGTTCAAAATTGGACAAGTCCTCCCAGTGCGGACTTGTCTGCACAGTCCGAGTCTACACAGACCGAAGTAGTCCGATATCACCACGGACTAGTCCGATATCTTTCTGACTAAAATCGGACTAGTCCTCCCCAGTGCGGACTAGTCCTCAACACTTCACAACTTTGCACAAACATCGGACAAGTCCGATAATATCCGGACTAGTCCAATAACCTCTCTGACTAAAATCGGACAAGTCCTCTAAATGCGGACTTGTCCCAATTCACTAAGGAGATCACCACAGTCGGACTTGTCCGAAAATAACTGGACTAGTGCAAACTTTTCCAGAGCCAAAATCGGACTAGTTCGCCATAAGTCAGACAAGTCCGATCTTCCAGAGAGCTTAGGGTTTCTCACACGCCGCACACCAGACTAGTCCGGACTCCACCACGGACTAGTCCGGACCCTCGAAACCCTGACGATAACTTTTAAAAACACCCTATAAATAGATGTGCACAACCCTACTTTCAACACGACTCCCTGCATCGTCACACCCTCCAAGAGCTTAGAAAACGCATCTCTCCATGCAATCCAACGGAACAAAGATCAAATCCTTTAGGATTCATCTTGGATCAAAGGAGAGACACGATTCACACATTTGATCTCTTGGGTTTGATCTCTAACACACTCCTGTTGTTTCATTGTTGATCTTAAGAGTGTGTTCTTGGTTTTGTTTGATTTGTAATCTTGGGGAGCCCTCAACTTGTGAGAAGGCCCCTTGAACTTGGTGATTTACCCTTGTGATAGTGAAAGAGAACTGGCCTTCGTGGCGATTCGACGAGGTTAGGGGTGTTGAAGACCCGGTCCTTTAGTGGGCTCCTCATTGTGGATGTAGGTGGCCTTTGTGGGAACCGAACCACGGGATAAAAATCTTGTGTCTTCAATTTGTGCATTTTGTTCTTACTTTTGTTGATATCTAGGGTTTTACTTGATCTTGTTCATATTACATTAAAACATTGAATATAAGGTTAACTTGTGCAACGTCCAGTATTACACTCTAATTAGAAGTATATTTCTGCTACATAGAGTCTAGGATCGAGATAATCGATCAAACTTGATCGATCTAGTTAGCACGCACCAGACTAGTCCGATTTCCTGGTATTTGATCAAGTTGCTAAGTGTTGCAGGTTCTGACTAAAAGTCAAAAAGGCCTATTCACCCCCCTCTAGGCCACTTTCAATTAGTATTAGAGCTGGACTCTTCGCAAGAGACTAATCGCTCGAAGAGAACATGTCAGAAATGAAGGATGTGCACAAGAGTCTCAACCAAGAGAAGGTTGAAGATGAAAAAGCTCAAAAACTGGATAAGCTCCTCGATGCCATTCAGGACATCGAGGATGACAATGAGGAGACGCTTGAACTCAAGGCACTTCTAAGGGAGAAAGCCCTATCCAAAGGGGAAGTGAAGATCGAAGACAAGAAGAAGGGGAGTAGTCACACCGACTACTCCCGATATCCTTTCAACTTCGATCGCTTAAATTCTAACAATAGGCATTATTTGTCTATTCCTTTAGGAAAAGCCCCAAACTTTGACAGGAATGATTACTCAATGCGGAGGCAAAACATGAAAATGCACTTAATCTCACTCAATCCCAGCTTGTGGCATATTGTGTGTACAAGAATAGATATCCCGGACGACGATGAAGAGCTTACACCAAGCCAAGAGAAAGCAATTCATCGGAATGCTCAAGCTGCAGTAGTCATCACATCTTCAACAAGTCGGGACGAGTTCAACAAGGTGGATGGACATGAGATTGCAAAGAAAATTTGGGACACATTGCAAACTGCACATGAAGGTGATCGCCATGTGTGAGAGGCGAAGATCGAAATGATTGAAGGCGAATTGGGAAGATTTGCCGTAGAAGAAGATGAGTCGCCACAGGACATGTACAACCGGCTAAAGACTCTCATCAACAAGGTTCGAGCATATGGAAGTAAGAATTGAGATCACGAGGTAGTGAAGCTCATCCTTAGAGCTTTCATGCCTCGCAATGTTACCCTATCTCGATGATTAGAGAAAGCCCCAGGTACAAGAAAATGACCCCGGATGAACTACATGGAAAGATCATCAACTTCGAGATGATGGAAAAGCAAGCTAAACTTGTCAAGGAGATTGCCGATCTCACCTCGGCAAAGAAGAAAGGAGTCGCCCTAAAATCCACTTGCAAGCACTTGTCAAAAGAAGCTTGAGAAGCTCAACATGAAGAGGACAGCAATGATGAGAGCAAAAATATTGACAAAGAGGATATGATCCTCTTTATGAAAAGATTCAAGAAAATGATGAAGAGAAGACAAGGGGGAAAATCAAGTGAAGGAAAACACAAAGAAAAATCAAAACCGAAGCTGAGGCGAGCATGCTATAATTGTGGTGAATATGACCACTTTATAGTTGATTGCCCGTATGAATAAAACAAGAAGAAGACAAAGGAAGCGAAGCCTCAACCCAAGAAATTCTTCAAGAAGAAGAAGCAAGTTGGACAAGCGCACCTAGGAAAGGAGTGGGACTCAAATGATGAGTCCTCATCCGAATAGGAAGAGGAGATAGATAGCATAGCCATCGAGAAGACAACTAAGAAGTCCACCCTCTTCCCAAATCTCGGCACATGGAAGGGCAATGACACTTGCCTCATGGCGAACGAAGGTAAATGAAAGGTAACAACAAAATCTACATCTCCGCGTTCTTTTGATAGTGATAGTGACAACTATAGTGATCATGAGAACATGCTAGCTGGCTTAGACAAGACAACTGCTGCCAAAATGAAATTCTTGATGGATAAGCTTATTGATAGGGAGGGCCTGATTGATCATCAAGAAGATATGATCATCCTCCAAAAGGAGGAGTATCTCAAGATCAATGAGCTCCTTGAACTTGAAAAGGAGCGAAGCAAATCACTTGAACTTGAGTTAGCTTCAAGCAAGGAAGCTTGTTCGAAGTTAAGTGACTCAAATGCAATCATCAAGGAAGAACTTGTTAACTTAACCAAAGTTAACAAGATCATTGAAGTGCAAGTTGAGTCACTCAAACAAAGTGATCCTTCATCCTCTTCAAGCTCACCCTCTCAACCCTTTAAAACTGACACTAGCTTGAAAGACAAGTCAACCTCTACCAAGGACAAGCATCCTTCCCAAAGTGGCATATTTGACAAGGAGAAGGTCAAATATGCACGTAGTGCATACTTGGCCACAAGACCTCTTAATGTCAAATATGGCATTGGGTATTCCTATGGTGAAATAACAAGGAGCGCATTGCCTTTGTGAATGGAAACTCCTCTCAAGCTAGAAAGACTAATGATACTGATAAATCCAAGATAGTTAACATATATGAAAATCGGACGAGTCCGGTCCCTACACAGACAAGTCCGGTCCACCGAACAAGTCTGGTTTCCCGAACTAGTTCCGTTCATGAACAACAACAACTATTGTTTAGAACTTTCAATGCATCATATGTCCTTATGAAAAGTTTTGGTAAAGTTCATGCTCATTATGTTGGGCCACGCAATGGGAACACCAAGTCTCATGTGTGGGTGCCCAAATCTCTTATAACTAACCTCAAAGGACCCAAGCAAGCTTGGGTACCTAAAACCAAGACATAATTTGATTTTGCAGGCCTATTCCTCCGGTGGATCGAAATGGGTGCTAGACAGTGGATGCACCAACCATATGACCGGAGAATAAATATTGTTCGCTGAGTACAAAGAAAATGAGAATCCAAGCGAGGGCATCTATTTTGGAGACAATAGTCAAGGAAGGGTGCTTGGTACCGACAAAAATTGCAATATCATCTCAACATACTCTTTCTCATGTTTTACATATTGATTCCTTAGATTATAACCTACTGTCCTTATCTCAATTATGTGACGAGGGTTATAATTGCTTGTTTACTAATGAGGGTGTGACCGTCTCTAGGAGTGATGACTCAGTTGCATTCAAGGGTGCGTTGAAGGGAAAACTTTATCTTGTTAACTTCAACAAAGATAAAGCTGAACTTGACACATGCTTGATTGCAATGACCAACGTGGGTTGGCTGTGGCATAGACGGCTAGCACATGTTGGTATGAGGAATCTTCAAAAACTCCTTAAGGGCGATCACATCCAAGGTTTAAAGGATGTTGTTTTTGAGAAAGACAGGCCTTCTAGCGCGTGCCAAGCTGGGAAGCAAGTAGGAGCACCCCATCCCGCGAAGAACGTCATGACTACAACAAGACCGCTCGAGCTACTTCACATGGACCTATTTGGTCCAGGTGCATACATAAGCATCGTTAGTAACAAATATGGCTTAGTAATTGTTGATGACTTTCCGCGCTTCACTTGGGTTTTCTTTTTGCATGACAAGACAGAAACACAAGGAACCCTCAAGAAATTTCTCAAGCGTGCCCAAAATGAGTTCTCATTGAGGATCAAGAACATATGAATTGACAACGGCACAGAGTTCAAGAACACTCAAGTTGAGGAGTACCTAGACGAATAAGGGATAAAGCATGAGTTTTCAGCACTTTATTCCCCTCAACAAAACGGAGTTGCCGAAAGGAAGAACCGAACCATCATAGAGATGGCGAGAACAATGCTCGATGAATACAAGACCTCAGATCAATTTTGGGCGGAAGCAGTTAACACCGCTTGCCACGCCATAAACCGACTCTACCTTCATCGACTACTCAAGAAGACATCATATGAGCTACTCACGGGTAACAAACCAAATATCTCCTATTTTTGAGTTTTCGGTTTTAAGTGCTATATTTTGAATAAGAAGCCTAGGACTTGAAAGTTCGCCTTGAAGTCTGATGAAGGTTTCTTGCTTGGTTATGATTCGAACTCTTACGCCTATCGTGTCTTCAACAAGACCTCCAAACTTGTTGAAGTAGCACGTGACGTAGTGTTCGATGAAACTGACGGCTCTCAAGAAGAGCAATTTGATCCATGTGTGCTAGATAGAGAAGAAGCTCCATGTCAAGCATTGAGAAGAATGGCGTTGGGCGATATTCGACCACAAGCGCTGTCTCCAAATGCAAATGAAGAAGGTGAACCACAAGTGGAGGTAAACGATCAAGGGGGAGCTTCCACACAAGATCAACATCAAGAAGATGAAGATGATCAACAAGTCAATGAGGGCAACCATCTAGGGGTAGTAGAAGATTATCATGAAGACTCAAGACCACAAGTGCCACACCCAAGAGTACACCAATGCGTCTAAAGAGATCACCCCGTCGACAACATAATTGGGGACATTCAAAAGGGAGTAATGACTAGATCTCGCATAGCAAATTTTTGTGAACATTACTCCTTTGTATCCTTTATAGAACCGCACAGGATTGAGGATGCATTGAAGGATCCAGATTGGGTGGTGGCGATGCAAGAAGAACTTAACAACTTCAAACGGAACGAAGTGTGGGAACTCGTCGAAAGACCCAAATTCAACGTCGTCGGCACCAAATGGGTCTTCCGCAACAAACAAGACGAACACGGGGTGGTGACAAGGAACAAGGCGCGACTTGTGGCCAAAGGGTATTCACAAGTTGAAGGTTTTGATTTCGATGAAACTTTTGCTCCCGTAGCTAGGTTTGAATCTATTATAATATTACTTGCGTATGCTACTCACCATGATTTCAAGCTCTATCAAATGGACGTGAAAAGCGCCTTCCTCAACGGACCAATCAAGGAGGAGGTGTATGTGGAGCAACCCCCCGGATTTGAAGATGAAGAGTTCCCCAACCACGTCTTTAAATTGCGTAAGGCTCTCTACAACCTCAAACAAGCTCCTAGAGCTTGGTATGAGTGCCTTAGAGATTTCTTAATTGAAAATGGTTTCAAGATTGGCAAAGCTGATTATACATTATTCACGAAGCACTTTGATAATGATCTCTTTGTTTGCCAAATTTATGTTGATGATATCATTTTAGTAAAATTATGACAGATAGGTTTGAAATGTCTGTGTGGGAGAGCTGAAATACTTCTTGGCATTCCAAGTGAGGCAACAAAAGGAAGGGACGTTCATAAGCCGAACTAAGTATACTCAAGACATACTCAAGAAGTTTGTAATGGACAAGGCGAAGCCTATAAAGACTCCCATGGCAACAAATGGACACTTCGATCTCAATGAAGACATACCAAGCATGGATCAAAAGGTATATCGCTCCATGATTGGATCTCTACTTTACTTATGTGCATCTAGGCCAGACATTATGTTGAGTGTATGTTTGTGTGCAAGGTTTCAAGCCAACCCGAGTGTCATTTGACCGTCGTAAAAAGAATCTTGCGGTATTTAGTTCATACACCCAACCTAGGCCTTTGGTATCCTAAAGGTTCCAAGTTCAATCTCATTGGATACTCCGATGCAGATTATGCCGGATGCAAAGTAGATAGAAAAAGTACCTCCGGTACATGCCAATTTCTAGGTAGATCCCTAGTTTCTTGGTCCTCCAAGAAACGAAACTCCATTGCCTTATCCACGGCCGAAGCGGTTTATGTTGCAGCCGGGAGTTGTTGTGCACAACTCCTTTGGATGCGACAAACTCTAAGGGATTACGGTTACAATATGAGCCGTATTCCACTCCTTTGTGATAATGAGAGTGCTATTATGATTGCCCATAACCCTGTTGAGCACTCTAGGACCAAACATATAGACATCCAGCACCACTTTTTGAGAGACCACTCAATGAAAGGAGACATAACTATTTCCCATGTCAACACCTAAAAAACAACTAGTTGATATATCTACCAAGCCACTTGATGAAAAATGTTTTTTGTGAGCTCCGAAATGAACTCAATATCTTTGATGCTCGGAATGTGGCTTGAAAACTTCCATAGCTGTATGGATTCTTCAAAATATGTTGATTGTGTTGAGAAAATCATCCATCTCAATTTTTCTCCAAAAAACTATTTCAATTACTTGATCTTGATGAATTATGGTCATTGCTTGATTGTTATGTGCTTACTAATCATATTCATCAAGATTACTTGATTGTTTAGGCCCCCAACTTTTTATGAGAACCTTTGAATATATACGAATGGGCTCAACTAATCTGTTCTGGTGACCATGGACTAGTCTGTGGTTGTTCGGACTAGTCCGCACACTGCAGACTAGTCCGCCGAGGGTCCGATAGTCCGGACTAGTCCGGTAAACCACGGACTAGTCCGATTTTTTGACTCCATAATCCTAGCCGCCGCCAAGACCTAATCTTCTTCATCCTCACAACTTGCCCCACGCTCTCTCTCCTCGCTCGAGTGCTCCCAAGGCGATTTCCTATGTTCTCCATCGAATCCCGCCATGTTTGGGTGGAAAATGATCTTTATTGCATAGGGATTGAAGACCACGGACTTGTTCGCAACTTCAACCCCTCCATCTCCAAGAATCAAAGATCATCGGTAAAATTTCCTTCCAAACCCTAGAAATCTTGATTTTCTTCATTGTTGACAAAATGGCCTAGTTCCTCTCGGTTAATACATGCCTCATTATTGTATTACATTTATCTTGAACTATTTTTGCATTGGGAATCACCATTTGTCGTCTAGTTAGGGTTTGAGGTGATGAACACCGGACTAGTCGGTCCCCTAGACTAGTCAGTACCTGTACACTGGACAAGTCCTATTTTTAACTGATCTCAACCCTAATTTCTCATTCGTCAATTCACCTCCTTGCCATCAATTCTTATCCATACATTGTGCAATGCTCTCTCAGGACAATGTCGAATAAGAAAATCTTCGACTTTGAAGATGAGATAGAACAAGACTTGTTGCCGCGCGCTTCAGAGTCTCGCGCTCAAAAGAGGCAAGAGCGTCCCTCCGAGCCTGCACCTTCCCCACCTCAGGTGCGGCACAAGGTGCTTGCCAAGAAGCCTGCGTCCAAAGCAAAGGACGCAGCTGGCTCCAGCTCAGCGGCTCTTCGGCAAGTGAATGGCAAAGGAAAGGGGATTGCTTTGGCCCTAGTTGGCCCTCTCAAGATGCATGCTCCGAGGCAGGGAAACATAGATCCCTCCGAGGAAAAGTTCAACGGCAAGGGAAGCGACACTGCTTCCAAACTCAGATTTGTTGATTGCTACAACCATTCCAAGAAGGCTGCTGATGCTAGGTTTTGGAGCAATTTTCATGCAGACTTCAACAGCTCGGTTTACATTACCATGAAGACTCTGGTGATCTGCATCCAGTGGATCGACTGGAATCACATTGAGAGGAAGAGCTGTTCATCATTTGATGAAGGTATAAATGCACTGGAGAGGCATGGACTGAAGGAGCTGTTTGCCTTCAGATTTAACTAGAATGATGAGATCATTTCTCAATTCTATGCCACTTCTTTCTTTGCTAGTGATGAGGAGGAAAGGGTGACTTGGATGACTCATGGATCCAAGTACACTATCACTTATGATGATTTTTCAAGACTCCTTCACCTAGAAGACACCAGCGATAATGAGTTGACTATCCACAACATCGGTGTCTTGCGAAAGGATTAAATGGACTTCCTCTATGACACTACCCATAAGTACAACCCCCCCTCAACTAAGAACATGAAGCCCTTCTTCATGGTTCTCAACAGGGTGATGAGGAAGACAATAGCACCAAAAGATGGGGATGCAGGAAGTGTCCAAGGTTACTTGAGGAACTTAATGAAAGTTATAAGCAAGAACTGAAAGTTTGGCATCTTTGACTATATCTAGAATGATATGGTCAACATCTCCTGCACGCCGAACAGATCCTATGGCTATGCCCCCTACTTGATGTTCATGATTGAGAAGGTCATAGGGATCGAGTTTGTGAAGGACGTGGAGCACACTCCCTTGAGGCCCCAGAAGCCTCCCCAAGCAAAAGTCCAAGCTGCCCCATCTCAAGTGTCAAGTGAAGAGGCTCCGAGGAGAGCTAGAGGAGATGAGAGGACTGCCCCTCCACTAGGTACCCTACCCAAAAAGGGTCTCCTAGTGGAATACTGAAGTACTTGGCAGCAATCTTTGCCTCATACAAGAAGGCCGAAGTGAATACTCACAAGATGAACAAGGCGACAAAGGCATATATGAGATATGTCAAAGAAAATGTCAAGCATATTTGCCAGAAGCTGGAGATCGAGCCTATTGGATCCCCAGTCATCTCTGAGATCCAGCCTCTGATTTCACTGAGCTCGGACCTTTGACTCCCTCCGAGCTTGCTTAATTTGCCATTGGGGGCACTTCGAGTGGATCTGCTCCTCCTCCTCCTTCTACCCAACCTAAAGATGACGATGAAGATGAGGAAAGGACCGACAACAAGGAATGAGCCACTAGATCCCTCCTCTTCTGCTTTTTGGTGTCTTGATGCCAAAGGGGGAGAGATTGAGGGGGAGTCACTAGTCCTAGCTGTAGGTTGAGAGATGAGAGCTTCGTAACTTCATTTTTGTATCTTTTTATGTCTCTCTTGGGTTGTAAAACCTTAATATTGTTATCTCTATCTTTAGTATTGTAGTGTAATTGAATGACTTTGCTTATGTTATGAAATTTGTGTTTTGCCTTGAATTTGACATATATGCTTGATATTGGTATTTTAATGTCAATCACTTCATTCTCATCACAATTATTGCTCACACTCACGTAGTTTTACACCCCACCATAAAGAGTGCATATATGACCTATGTTTTCATTGCTTAACTTGTACCTAACTCATATGCGCACACTTTATGAAAATTCTGTATTTTTATCATATTTTGTGAAATCTCAATTGGTTGTCATCAATCACCAAAAAGGGGGAGATTGAAAGTGCATCTAGGCATCCCTTATGGGTTTTGGTTGATTTAGGACAAACAAATGAGATCCTAACCAAATTGTTGAGATGAGCGCATGTCTTAAAAGAAATTATGAAGAAATCGCAAAAAGAAAGGAAAATGATGATCTATATGGAAAAGAGCTCAAGAGATGAATAGATTAGATCATCGTGTATGGAGTATGTTGGAGAAACACACCCCAAGAGCTCAATCACAAGAAAACTCACTCACTGCACAAATTAATACATGTCCGGACTAGTCCGATGATATCCGGACTAGTCCGATAACCCCTCTGTTCAAAGTCGGACAAGTCCTACCAGTGCGGATTTGTCTGCACAGTTCGAGTCTACACAGACCGGACTAGTCCGATATCACCACGGACTAGTCCAAAATCTTTCTGACAAAAATCGGACTAGTCCTCCCCAGTGCGGACTAGTCCTCAACACTTCACAACTTTGCACAAACATCGGACAAGTCCGATAATATCCTGACTAGTCTAATAACCTCTCTAACTAAAATCGAACAAGTCCTCTAAATGCGGACTTGTCCCAATTCACTAAGGAGATCTCCACAGCCAGACTTGTCCGAAAATAACCGGACTAGTCCGGAATTTTCTAGAGCAAAAATCGGACTAGTCCACCATAAGTCGGACAAGTCCGATATTCCTGAAAACTTAGGGTTTCCTGCACGCCGCACACCAGACTAGTCCGGACTCCACCATGGACTAGTCCGGACCCTCGAAACCCTAACAGTAACTTTTGGAAGCACCCTATAAATAGATGTGCACGGCCCTACTTTCAACACTCTCGACTCCCTGCGCCGTCACACCCTCCATGAGCTTAGAAAACACATCTCTCCACGCAATCCAACGCAAGAAAGATCAAATCCTTGGGGATTCATCTTAGATCAAAGGAGAGACACGATTCACACGTTTGAGCTCTTGGGTTTGATGTCCAACACGCTCTTGTTGTTGCATTGTTGATCTTAACATAGTGTTATTGGTGGTGTTTGATTTGTAATCTTGGGGAGCCCTCAACTTGTGAGCAGGCCCCTTGAACTTAGTGATTTACCCTTGTGATAGTGAAAGAGAATTGGCCTTCGTGGTGACTCGACGAGGTTAGCAGTGGTGAAGACCCGGTCCTTTCGTGGGCTCCTCAACGTGGATGTAGGTTGCCTTTGTGGGAACCGAACCACAGGATAAAAATCTTGTGTCTTCACTTTGTACATTTTGTTCTTACTTTTGTTTATATCTAGGGTTTTACTTGATCTTGTTCATAATACGTCAAAACATTGAATATAAGGTTAACTTGTGCAACAGCTAGTATTACACTCTAATTACAACTATATTTCCGCTGCATAGAGTCTAGGATCGAGATAATAGATCAAACTTGATCGATCTAGTCCGCACGCACCGGACTAGTCCGATTTCCTGGTATTTGATCAAGTTGCTAAGTGTTGCAGGTTCTGACTAAAAGTCAAAAAGGCCGATTCACCCCCCTCTAGGCCACATTCACTAAGAAATAAACTGCTAAGTAAAAAGGGAAAGGAAGAAGATGAGAATACGAAGGGGAGTGGTCATCATGACTACTCCCGATATCATTATAATTACGATCGTCTCAATTCTAACAATCATTATCTTTCAATTCCTATAGGAAAACCTCCTCATTTCGATGGAAAAGATTATACAATGTGGAAGTATAATATGAAAATGCATCTTAACTCCTTAAACCTCAGTCTTTGGCATCTTGTGTGTATAGGTATAGATACCTCGGATACCGATGATCAATTCACTCCAGAGCAAGAGCAAGAAATTTACTGCAACGCACAAGCCATTGCAGTAATAACTTCATCCTTGAGCTGAGAAGAGTTTACCAAGATTGATGGACTGGAAAGTGCTAAGGAAATATGGGATACACTCAAGACCGCACATGAAGGAAATTGCTCAGTTCGTGAAGCAAAAATTGAAATGATTGAAGGAGAATTGGGGAGGTTTGCCATTGAGGAGGGTGAATCACCTCAAGAGATGGATAACCGACTGAAGGCACTCATCGACAAGATTTTTGCCGATGGAAGCATGAAGTGGAATGACCATGAGGTGGTCAAAAGGATGATCAGAGCATTTATGCCAACGAATGTCACCTTGTGCTCTATGATCCGAGAAAGCTCAGGGTTTCAAAAGATGACTCTGGATGAACTGTTAGGCAAGATTATCAACCATGAGATGATGGAGAAGGAGGCCAAATATGTCAAAGATGTAGCTGAACTTACCTCCAAGTAGAAGGAAGTTGCCCTCAAAGCAACTTGCAAGTCTGAAGGAAAGGAAGTTCGTGAAGCACAAGATGAAAAAGACACAAATGATGTGAGCACCTATTTGGATGATAAAGAGATGGTGCTCTTCATCAAGAAATTCAAGCGCATGATGTGAAGAAGGAAGGGAAGCAACTCAAGTGATGGGAAGAGCAAAGAGAAAGGAAAATCCAAGGCACGACGTACGTGCTACAACTGTGGCGAGTATGGTCACTTTAAGGTTGACTGCACATATGAAGAAACTAAGAAGAAGAAGGAAGCGAAGCCACAAGAGAAGAACACCTTCAAGAAAAGGTGTCAAGCTCACCAAGCACACATTGGCAAGGACTGAGACCCAAACGATTAGTCCTCCTCCGATGAAGAAGAGGACATGGCTACCATTGCCATCAAGAAGCCTACCAAGAAGTCTACGCTCTTCCCGAACATGGGAGGACGGGAGACTCATAATCATACATGCCTCATGGCTAAGGAAGGAAAGAAAAAGGTTCGACTTACACCTCCCTCGCTTAATTCCTCCATTGATGATTTTGATAGCTCTAGTGAAAATGAGGAAATGCTTAATAGTCTGAGTAAAACTGCATTAAGGAAAATGAAAATGTTGTCGAATGAAATTTTTTAGAAGGAGGAGCTTATCAACCGACAAGAAGATATGCTCGTCCGTGAAAGGAAGAGATATCAAGAGGTGTAGAAGCTCCTTGATCTTGTGAAGGAGAAAAGCAAGGCATGTAAGCATGAGCACGCTTTGAGTAAGGAAACTTACTCAAAACTAGAAGACTCACACATTGCAGTCAAGGATGAACTTGCTAACTCGTCGAAAGTCAACAAAATCCTCGAAGTGCAATATGAGTCACTCAAGCAAAGTGGCACTTCTTCCTCCAAGAGCTCACCTTCCCAAGGTGTAAATTTGACAACAACTAAAACTTGCACATGCTCTAGTAAGAAGAAGATTGTTAAAGATGACTCCTCTGTTTCACATGCTAAACATCCATCCCAAAGTGACATTTTTCACAAGGAAAAGATTAAGTATGCACGTAGTGCATATATGGTCACAAGACCTCCTAACGTCAAAGATGGTCTTGGGTAGACAAAAAATAAAAAGATGCTTGCCAATGTTCATAACAAGAATCATATTGTGTTTGTTAAAGAAAACTAACATGAATTTGAAGTGCAAACATTGTTTCGTACTTTTGATGCTTATTATGTACTTATGAGAAATAAATCATGACATGTTTATGCGAAATATGAGGGGCCACGCCACAAGAACCCAACGACTTGTGTGTGGGTGCCCAAGACACTTGTGACTAACCTCTGAGGACCCAATCAAGCTTGGGTATCTAAAACCAAGAAATAATCATTGTTTTGCAGGCCTACTCTTCCAGAGGATCCAAATGTGTGTTGGACAGTGGATGCACCAATCACATGACTGGAGAGAGGAGTATGTTCATACAAAATGAGCGAAACACGGATCCAAGTGAAGGAATCTATTTTGGAGACAACAGCCAAGTAAAAGTCCTTTGCAGCGGTAAAATTGAAATTTCTTCTCAACACACTCTTTCAAATGTTTTGCATTATGATTCTTTAGACTACAATCTTTTGTCCATATCTCAACTATGTGACAAACGATACAAATGTTTATTCACTAATGAGGGTGTGACAGTTTTAAGAAGAAGCGACAACTCAATTGCATTCAAGGGAACGTTGAAGGGAAAACTTTATCTTGTTGACTTCAACAAAGATAAAACTGAAGTCAACACTTGCTTGGTTGCAAAAACTAACATGGGATGGTTGTGGCATAGACGTCTAGCCCATGTTGGGATGAGGAATCTGCAAAAACATCTAAAAGGTGGTCACATCCGAGGTTTAAAAGATGTTGTGTTTGAGAAAGACAGGTCGTGCAGGGCATGCCAGGCGGGAAAACAAGTTGGAGCACCACACCCTGCCAAAAACGTGATGACTACATCAAGATTGTTGGAACTTCTTCATATGGACCTCTTTGGTCCAATTGCTTATATAAGCATTGGCGGTAACAAATATGGATTAGTAATTGTTGATGATTTTTCTAGATTTACCTGGGTGTTTTTCTTGTATGATAAATAAGAAACCCAGGGGATCTTCAAGAAGTTTTTGAAAAGAGCGCAAAATGAATTCTCCTCAACCATCAACAACATTAGAAGTGACAACGGAACGAAGTTCAAGAATACTCAAGTTGAGGAGTACCTAGATGAAGAAGGAATAAAACATGAGTTTTCGGCACCCTACTCCCCTCAACAAAATGGGGTGGCCGAAAGGAAGAACGGGATGCTCATCGAGATGGCGAGGACAGTGCTAAATGAATACAAGACTTCATATCGGTTTTGGGTTGAAGCGGTAAACACCGCTTGTCATGCCACAAATCGGCTATATCTTCACCGACTTCCGAAGAAAACACCATGTGAGGTCCTCACTATTAAGAAACCCAATGTTTCATATTTCAGAGTATTTGGATGCAAATGTTTTATCTTGAACAAGAAAACAAGGACTTTGAAGTTTGCTTCGAAACCTGATGAAGGGTTCTTGCTTGGTTATGATTGAAACGCCTATGGCTATCGTGTCTTCAACAAAGTCTCTAACATTGTTGAAGTAGCACGTGACATAGTGTTTGATGAAACTAATGGCTCCCAAGTGGATCAAGTTGATATGTGTGCTAAATCAAGAAGAAGCCCCATGTTAAGTGTTGCGAAGGATGGCACTTGGTGATATTTGACTGCAAGAGCAATCACAAGACCCAAGTGCTCAATATATACCTCAACAGGATAACAACGATCAAGGGGGATCCTCTGCACAGGAGCAACAACAGCAGGATCAAGAAGGTCAATTTAATCATGGAAGCAATGATCTAGGGAGAGACACTGACAATGAATATAATTAAGAACAAGTGACCTGACAATTGCCTCACCAAAGAGTACATCAGAGTATATAAAGAGATCATTATGTCAACAACATCATTGGAGATATTGCAAAGGGAGTAACCACTAGATGTCGTATTGATAGTTTCTATGAACATTACTCTTTTGTCTTGTTTCTGGAACCATACAGGGTTGACGAAGCACTAAAAGATCCGGATTGGGTGATTGCAATGCAAGAGGAGTTGAACAACTTCAAGAGAAATGGGGTATGGGAGCTGGTGGAAAGACCAATGGCAAAGATTGTAGGCACCAAATGGGTCCTCCGGAACAAGCAAGATAAAAATGGAGTTGTAAAAAGGAACAAGGCACGACTTGTGGCAAAAGGTTACTCACAAGTCGAAGGTTTGGATTTCGACGAAATTTTTTCTCCCGTAGCTAGACTTGAGTCCATTCGTATTTTAATATCCCATGCTACTCACCACAATTTTAAGTTGTATCAAATGGACGTCAAAAGTGCATTCCTCAACAGTCCTATCAAGGAGGAAGTATATGTGGAGCAGCCACCAGGATTTGAAGACCAAGAGTACCCCAACCACGTGCACAATCTACGTAAGGCTCTCTATAGCCCCAAACAAGCTCCCCGAGCTTGGTATGAGTGTCTTAGGGATTTTCTCACTCGAAATGGTTTAAAATAGGAAAAGATGATTTGTAAGAGCCCTAATTTCAATAATTCAAAGTTCAGTTAGGACAAAAAAATTTGAATGATAAAAAGCAATAAAAAGGAAATGAGAAAACAAATAATTTCAAACTCCAAATGAGGGAATTAAAAAAAACTTGGCTACTGTTCAAATGAAGTTAACATGAAGATTTGAGTTGACCAATGGTTTCCATATATTTCAATTAGCCTCCCTGCAAACTTTCATAATTTTTGAAGCAGGTTTGCTATTTAATTCAATAGCTACATTAAATTCAACTCAAATTCAAAGTCAAGATTGAATTCAATTGAAACTTTGTCGAATCAACAATCTGAATTCAAAATCAAATTCTACCGAATTAATCCAGCCTTCCCACAAATATCTACCAAATTTTGGACAGAATTAGGTGGTGGAATTGATTGAGCAAGGATGAGGATGAGGGAGAGCAGTGGGACCCACATGTCATGCATTGTGCTCTGTTCTGTTCATTCCCATGGTGACACCACACGCATGCAATTTGCGACCCAGCTGTTTGCCTCCCTGCTTGCCTCCAGCTGCATCCAGCTCGCCCAGAACCCCTCATTATCCCCCTCAACGGCCCTGAGTCGATCCCTTCTCATTCCCGGAACCCAGCGCCATTTCTGCTCCTCTCTCAACTTCTTCTCTGTCCAGCCAAATTGGAGCCAAGGTACTCGGGTTTGATCACTGTTCCTTGCCTCTCCTCACTCGCCAACCTCTTGTGCAGCCATGTGATCCATTTCTCACGCTGCTAGGCCATCCCCGAAGCTGTTAACTTCGAAACCTAGGCCGCAGGGAATTTCCCCTGTTTGCCGCGCCTCTGCTCCAATGTCGACCCAGCGATACAAGCATCATCTCGCCTCGGTCCTCGAAGCGAAAAGGTTTGCCTATTCATGAACTAGCTGCTGATAAATTTTTAGCCCATGCCATGCCTCCTAGCCCCCATATTTCCATGTTTTCCGATGAACTTTGGGTATCAACAGAGCTAGCTCACGGCTAAAATTTGTTTTCCACTTTAAGGCATAGCTCGTGCTAGTTACATTTTGTCTTGCTCTTGTCCTGGCGCACCACCTCGACAAAAAACCGAGGGATTTCATGGAGGAATGGTGCCGGAATCATCACATTCCTAGCCGCCGGTTTGAAATCCCCATCTCGCCGGCGAACTCGTGTTTCCTGAACTTTTCACCGGTTTTGGCACCCCCTTCATTGATTCTTAGCTTTCTAGGAACGTTTTGGTGCAATTTTCGTGCAAAATAGAGCACCGTAGGGCCCGGCCGATATGCCGGAACCCTAGGTTCCACTACAGCCGTCGGTGCCCTTCTCCGGCCATTTATCAATGTTGGGGGCCCTACCGTCGAGTTCCCCTTAGATTTCTAGGTGGGGTCGGCGAGTTTGGAGGGCTGCCGTGCCCTGGAACGGGCGCCGGTGAGCGGCTGCTGTCGAGCGCCGCTGCGGTTGCCCCTGGCGCCGTCGGTGTCGCAAGGTTGACGAAGGCCTGTGAGGCCCGGCCGTCAGCCTAACGAGCGCGCGCCACAGATCTGCTGCGGCTCGGCGATCCTGTGTGGCTACATCCTTGAACCGTGTGGCCCCGTGTGGCTTAAACCCGATTGGCCCATTTTAAAACCGTGGGGCCCATTGTTAAATTCAAACTTTTCTATTTAGGTTTAATTCCAGAAATTGCTCCAACTTGGAAAATCCATATCTCCTAGGATACTTGTCCAAAAACTCCCAAATAAATTTTTTTTGGAACCAGGATGATCTTTACTGTCAAGTGGTGCACTTGGATCTGTATGAAAAGCCATAAATTATCCTCAATAATTCCATGAAACAAAATTACTTTGGAATTAATTACTTGTGCTCCCTTCATTAAAAAATTCTTAAATTTGTCCACATCACTCCAAATAATTTCATTGAGCGCCAGTAAAAGTTTCAGGTCCATTGGAGTTCCATTGAGTAGCCAAATTGTATTTCGAATCTCTATGTACCTGAAAATTCCAAAATGTCCAGAAACATTTCAGAAATTTGTTCGAAATTCTAAATTCAATATCTCAGAGTAGAATGCTTAGAAAATTGTGAAACCAATTGTGTTGAGACACTATTTACCTCCTCTAAATAGAAAACCAACTTTTAGCCATGTTAAAGTCCCAGGTTGCCCATGAAAATTCTGGGAAGGGTTTTTATACATTGAATTTTATACAACAGAGACTTCCATGAACTTAGCCAAATTTGGCAACAACCTCACCCATAGTGCTTAGTGTCCTCTGTAAAATTTCCAAGACCAGTTGTCATCATTTAATATACTTAACTGTCTTTCCTTTAAGCTATGTAATAATACCATTATTGATTCAATTGCATTTTTCTTTGCATATCTAATAGTTGCCGAGCTCGAGGAGACCCCGGAGCTACTGGAATCATCAACCCGGAGACTAACTTTAATCCCGTCTCGCAGCTAGGCAAGCCCCGGTTTACTTTTAACAGCGTTTTAAATTTTATTTGTATCACATTATATGGTTTAGGATGTATGTGCATTAAGTCTAGGATTTCCTTTGAGTTTTCCACTTGCATGACCAGAGGACCAATGAGAGAAGGTCAGATGTTTAAGTCCTTGATGTATCCATGCTAGCCTTAATGTTATAGTTTCTTCGGTAGAAGTCGAGTAGTTGGAATCTACTCGAGAGTTCAGGAATTGGGTTCACACGGGATTGGTCGAGTGAAATATTCACCATTTGGTTAAATATGGGACCGGTCATGGAGTAGGAGCAGCAAGGCATAGGGGCCTGTGAGCTGTAGCTGTGCCTGTGTCGGTCAAGGACCAATCCATGTGCGGCCCGGTTGAGCAAGTTTGAATGTACCAAAGGCATACTGGATATATGGGACCTAGTAAACTGATGTAAATTGTCCACCTTAGCGTCGAGGCATACCCTACCGCCTTATAGGTGTGGGTTGAGAGCAGCAAGGTGTAAACCTGCCAGCGGGTACAACGTACTCCATGTGGCGGCCTGCTGCTCGTAGCGGTGGGACCGGTTCAGCGTGTAGGTAGCGGGTGAAAGGTTGCTTCATACAACATGAGTGGAGTGTGCCGTCGCAGCTTCGAGTGTGGGTGTATGTGTCGTGCTATTCAGGTATCCCTGCAGGTGTATATCGATTCGAGTCGCCGTCCCTCGCAGTTATTGAGTACCGCTTGTTCACTAAGTCGTGACGTAGTTAATTATTTGAAGCTGAATATTATTGAATTATGCTTTATTGAATAATTATGTATTGATGCTTGTATGTTTAGATCAGATTGTTCACTAAATTTCGGATTCATGAAGCCTTAATTTGCTGCTAAAAGCTGAAAGTAAGGACTAACATTTAGGCGAGTCTTTTTATTGCAAACTGCCGTCCTATAATACGATTATCCTGCATATAGAGTTCCATGCTTAGTGGAGACAGTTAAGTCTTGATGAGCCATCATTCTCACGGTTGCTATTTTAAGTTTTTGTTGCAGATGATGACGTTTATGATGAAGGGCATGCCGGTGAGGAGTCCCCCCTTCGGGGTATACGGCCGAGTGGGAACCCTGCATGCTGCCGTGATGTTTTTAGTGTGCTGCTAGTGTGATTCCGTTCTATGGATTAACGGAATGACTTTTGCATAGCTTAGGCTTGAGTGTCGAGAGCTATGAACTTATCTTCCGCTGTAGTGTATTTAAATGTATATTATTTATAAAAGACAAAGCTTGTATAATACTATGTTGTTTTATGTAATACGATGTATCTTTTTCTGTGTGCTGTTGGGTGCCGCATCGCACAACACCACCCAATTGCGATTCCTGGAATGTGTGGACTCCGGTCCCACAACCTGGTATCAGAGCCGCATTGGGAACAGCACGCTTAAAAGGATCGTGATACGAGGAAAATTTAGGCTTCGGTGAGGAATCAATAGTAGCCCACGTGAAGATTATTATTAGCATAGTTACGTAAGGTGGCAAAGATAACTTACATGTTATTATATTCTGTAACGACGCTCTGATGTCAGATAAGAGGTAAGGTACACCATCACAAGCGGATAAATTGCGGTAAGCTCACCTTGCGAGAGGTAGCATGTGATTGTTTCTGTGGCTTGGCACGGGAAAGTCTATATGAGTCTCTGAAACTTTCCATGTTTCTGAGAACATATGACACGCGGTACCCCAGCGTGCTTCAAAATTATTGGGAGCCCCCGTCGGGTGGGACATAACTCGATGCGCCTCCTACTGGTGCAGCACCATGCAAAGACGTGGGACCCCGTCAGGTGGTAGAAAATCCGGCCATGTACCTCGAGACATGGCTTAACTCGGGGCGGCCCGTATGGAACGATACGGGATGAATGTTTTTACTTTCACATATATTGTGACTGTTGAAATTATCGCCCGTGCGGGCTGTGTCGTACGACACCATATGATTGATCAGTAGTTTGTGTGTAGTGACAGGTACACTGACAACGTGATTGTATTGCGTTTAGAAATCGTTTGCGAGTGAACGTCATCAAGGCCAACGTTGAGACGTATGCCGGAATACCGGCTTAGAATTTTTACTTTGTGAGGCACGTAGTACCGACATATACTCCATTGATGCATTTGTCACCTTTCTGTAAAATGGAACTGAGAAGTTGTAAAACTACTTATATTATCTATTGAGCTCTGAGTTTGAACTAAGTTTTCAAATTTGGAGTAGGCTTTGAAGTCACCAATTAAAAAACAGAGTGTTCTGTTTTCTGCCAGAAAAAGACCTGACTTTGAGAAACCATATCTCCCAATAGAAAACTCCAATCAAGGTTTACCATATATGGATGGAAAGCTTAGGAAGTCCTTTAAAACTGTTATGTTCAACTACAGAACTGAATTCCTCTCTAACCTGTCCAAATTTTCAAAGTTCCAAAATCTGCCAAACTGGACAGAAACTGGAACCCTTTCTGGACTCCATACTGCTTTGACCATATCTCCCTTTCAAAAATTCGAAACGGGCCGTACAAGACAATTTGGAATCCTTGTAATTTGTATTACAATTTTGTAATCTGTGGCTGTTGTAAATTGTGAAGTTTATATCTGAAAATTGAGGCCCAAAATCAGCATAAACAAAGGAGATGCTGTCAAAATTTCCAGAAAAAACTGTCAGGTTTACAATGCTATATTTTCTCAACTAGAAATGATCTGTAGGAAAACCAATACTTTTTGGAAAGGTCTTCAAGTGTACTCAATTTTTTAGTTCACCTCGAGATCTGATTCTGCCATTTACTGGACTAAATTTGTGTTTGAGTACAAGCTGGTCAGGTTTCAACAGAAACTTTATCGGTTTGGCATAAATTGGTCTTGTTATAAATCTGGTCCTCCATTCACTTCGAGAAGTGTCATAACGGACCAGTTGTCAATACTGAACCATTTACCAGTGGAACTGAGAGTTTGACCCACTCGAACCTCTTTTCTTTTATGACCATGTTTGTGTCATATTGAAGATAAAAATGTGTATTCGCACAATAACACGCATAACGTCTCGTCGAGATCTACGATAGCCGAAATGAACTTCGATCCATTAAGTTCATTATTTTGGAACTCGCTATTGTAACATTGGTCCAGGGATGATGTATTTTGTATAAAGTCTATACCTTATCAATATATGTTACCGTTATGCAAGATTAATAGGCACACTATTGTTTTGATCTTGAGTGATCTCACAATATCACGTCTCATGTTGGATTCATGGTTCTTACTGCAGAATGGTGTGCACCCGTAACACGCTTGAGATTGGTGGCACGAGCCAGGGAGGTGATGACTCCCAGCAGCAGAGAACTCAAGATCAACGACAGCCGACACTGCCACCGCCACCTCCTCCTCCGCTTACATTGGTGGATGTGATTGCAGCTATGGTGGCTTCGCGCAACGAGCAGACCGAGCTGTTGTAAACCCTCGTGCAGAATACATCCCGTCAGCAGGGGCATCCAGACGGAGGAAATCATCAGCCTCAACACTCCACCTACTCGGATTTTTTGGCGACTCATCTACCGGTCTTCACGGAGGCCGACGAACCTCTTGAGGCGGACAACTGGCTCCGCACTATTGAAGCAATGTTCGGGTTTCTTTAATGCACCGAACAGCAGAAGGCACTCTTCGTGGCGCAGCAGCTTCATGGCTCCACCGGTGCTTGGTGGGCGAATTACATCGCCTCTCTGCCGGCTGGTCACGCCGTGACATGGACCAAGTTCCGGGAGGCATTCCGCGCCTATCACATACCTCCCGGGATTATGAAACGCAATCTTCGAGGATTCCTTGAACTCAAGCAAGGCGGGAGGAGTGCTCAGGAGTACTCCAAGGCCTTCAATCACTTGGCGCAATATGCGCCGGATCATGTGAACACGGAGGAGAGGAAACGGGACTGTTTCTATTGAGGTTTGAATGCAAAGATGAAGGACAAGCTCGCTTTGTTCAATCGTGGCACGTTCAATGATTTTGTCAACGCGGCGATTGTACAAGAGGATGCAACACGCGAGTTGGTAACTGAGAAGAAGAGGAGTGCTCCACAGGGCAGCAGTGGTCGAGCTCCACAAAAATACCGAATGGTGTACCGATCACCGTCCGATCAAAGGTGGCAGCCACTGGCACGACCACCAATGTTCCGTGGCCACACGTTCAATGCACCAAGCGTCCGGCCACCCCTGCCACAGCAGCAACAGCAGCAGCAACAGAGGTTGATACCTCGTGCACCCCCACAGCAGCAGCGTCCACAGGGTTTCCATCCTCTGATCTATGGTGATCCGACACAATACACATGCTACAACTGTGGACGTGTCGGACATCTCTCCTACAACTGTCCGGACAAGAAAGGCAGCGGACAAGCATCGTATCAGGGTGCTAATCAACCCCGCAACCAGCCCAAGAAACCAAATACCAAACCCGGCAATGTCCACCACATCGCCATTGAGGACGTACCGGAAGGCGAAACCGTACTTGCGGGTACATTCACTATCATCGATCACCCCATTATCATACTTTTTGATTCTGGAGCCACCCACAATTTCATTAGTAGTTCATATGTTGTTAAACACAAACTACAAATATTTCCTACTAAATATCCATACATGATTTGTTCCCCGGGTGGGAAAATATCATTTCATAGTATGATTCCTAAAGCACCATTGTGCATGGGTGGAAAAATATATCCAACTACTCTCATAATCTTAGATGGACAAAAGGTCGATGTCATATTAGGTATGTAGTGGTTACATCACCATGGTGCTGTTTTGGACATCGTTCCTCGAACCGTTCATTTGGATTCTCCCCAACACAATCCACATACTCTCATTCTTGATCGACCCGTTCAAGAAATTGCAGTAGCATACCACTCTGATTCCATGAAGTTGCAAGACATTCTAGTGGTTCATGAATACCCCGATGTGTTTCCCGATGATCTATCGGGCATGCCGCCCGAACGTGACATTGAGTTCAAGATTGAACTTGCGCCGGGAACCACACCGTTCTCTCGAAGACCTTATCGAATGGCACCCAATGAGCTAGCTGAATTAAAAGAACATCTCAAGGACCTGCTGGACAAAGGATTTATTCGCCCAAGCTCCTCACCTTGGGGCTGCTCCGCGCTGTTCATTAAGAAGAAGGATGAAACGTTGAGGTTATGTGTGGACTATTGTCCGCTAAATGCCATGACTATCAAGAACAAGTATCCACTACCTCGCATCGACATTCTCTTCGATCAATTAGTGGGTGCTAAGGTATTTTCCAAGATGGATCTTCGGTCCGGATATCATCAAATCAAATTTCGGACGGAAGATATACCGAAGACAACATTCTCAACGCGATATGGACTATATGAATATCTCATCATGTCATTTGGTCTCACCAACGCTCCGGCCCACTTTATGTACCTAATGAACTCAGTGTTCATGTTGGAATTGGACAAGTTCGTCGTGGTCTTCATCAACGACATCTTGGTTTATTCCAAATCAGAGGAAGAACACGCCAAACACTTGCATATCGTACTCCAAAGATTGCAAGACCAAAAACTCTATGCAAAATTCAGCAAGTGTGAATTTTGGATCAGTCAAGTGCCTTTCTCAGGACACACATTATTTCAGCTGAGGGCATTGCTGTGGACCCAAGTAAAATTGTACAAGTGCTGAAACGGCAATCTCCAAAGTCCGTACATGAAGTCCGAAGCTTCCTTGGTTTAGCAGGATATTATCGGAGGTTCATCCCGAGCTTCTCGAAAATTGCTAAACCAATGACAGTGCTGTTGAAGAAAGGTACCAAATATAATTGGAGTGAAGCATGTGAGAAGGCATTTCAAACATTGGTGAAGCATCTCACATCAGTCCCAGTTTTAGCTCAACCGGATACGACGAAACCATTCGATGTTTATTGCAATGCATCCGGCATCGGTCTTGGCTGTGTTCTTATGCAGGAAGGACGTGTGGTCGCATATGGATAACGGTAGCTCCGCAATCATGAACAGCATTATCCGACTCACGACTTGGATCTCGCTGCCGTGGTGCTTGCTCTAAAAATGTGGAGGCATTACTTGCTTGGAAATTTGGTTCACCTCTACACCGACCACAAAAGATTGAAATATATCTTCACTCAGAAGGAACTGAACATGGGGCAACGAAGATGGCTTGAGTTGATCAAGGATTATGAGATTGAGATTCATTATCATCCTGGCAAAGCTAATGTGGTTGCCGATGCGCTTAGCCGCAAATCTCATGTCAATAACTTGACCATCACACCTATGGAAGAGGATGAACCGAGTCTATACTTTGTTCCATGTGGATGTATATACAATATTGCTCTCATTCCAACGATCCGAGATGATATTATTGAAGCTCAAAAGAAGGACAAGGGTATGTCTCACATACTAAAGAGGATGGACAGCGGTGAGATGAAGTGCTTTAGAAAAGATGAGCAGGGTGCTCTATGGTTCAAGAATCGGATTGTAGTGCCCCGTGACATGGAACATCGAAGGAAAATTTTGGACGAAGCTCATTTGTCTAAATATTCCATTCATCGGGATAATAATAAATGTATCAAGACTTGAAGACTATGTTTTGGTGGACACGAATGAAGCGTGAGATTGGTAAGTACGTATCTGAGTGTCATACGTGTCGGCAAGTGAAGGCCGACCATATGAAGAAAGTGGGACAGCTGCAACCACTTAATATTCCAGCATGGAAATGGGAGGACGTGAGTATGGATTTTATCGTCAGATTGCCACTCACATTCCGGAAGCATGATTCGATTTGGGTAATAGTCGATCGACTAACCAAATCAGCACATTTCATTCCGGTAAATGACGGATTCAATGCCAAGAAATATGCGGAGTTGTACATATCAAGAATCGTGTGCCTACACGGCATTCCTCGCACGATTATTTCAGATCGAGGCTCGCAGTTCGTTGCTCGTTTCTAGGAGCAGCTGCATGCCTTGTTGGGTACTAAACTGATTAGAAGTTCTGCCTATCACCCGCAGACCGATGGACAAACTGAGCGGGTGAATCAAGTATTTGAAGACATGTTGCGAGCGTGTGCCATCCACCATGGTAAAAATTGGGACGATCATTTGCCATTGGCGGAATTCTCGTACAACAATGGTTACCAAGCGAGTATCAAGATGGCACCATATGAAGCCCTCTATGGCCAAAAATGTCGCACCCCGCTAAATTGGTGCGAGTCCGGCAAAAGAGTGACCTTCGGGATTGATCTAGCCAATGAAGCCGAGGAACAAGTTTGGATCATTCATGCGAACTTGAGAGTGGCTCAATCTCAACAAAAGAATTATGTGGACAAGCGGCATCGCCCGCTGCACTTTGATGTCGCGGATCACATGTACCTCCGCGTGTCTCCGTTGAAAGGAATTCAAAAGCTAGCTCCCCAGTTTATTGGTCCGTTTGCTATTACGGAGAAGTGCGGACCTGTGGCTTATAGATTGGAATTGCCAGCATCTCTCGCTGGTATCCACGACATTTTCCACGTATCTCAGCTCTGGAAATGTCTCAAGTTCACAGCTGCTGTCCACACGGATGAAATTGGCGAGTTGCAACCGGATCTCACATACTCCGAACATCCGATTAAAATTCTCGATGAGAAGGCTCGAACAACGCGGAACCACACGCTGTGGTTCTATAAAGTGTTATGGAGCAACCATACTGTTGAAGAAGAGACATGGGAATCCGAAAAATATCTTCGCTCCAACTATCCGGATTTCTTATCGTCTCATATCCGGTAATTTCTCTCCTACTTTCGTCTCTCCATTGTAATCTCGGGACGAGATTCTTTTAAGGGGGGGGGGGGAATGTAAGAGCCCTAATTTCAATAATTCAAAGTTCAGTTAGGACAAAAAAATTTGAATGATAAAAAGCAATAAAAAGGAAATGAGGAAAACAAATAGTTTCAAACTCCAAATGAGGGAATTCAAAAAAAATAAACTTAGCTATTGTTCAAATGAAGTTAACATGAAGGTTTGAGTTGCCGATGCAATTAGCCTCCCTGCAAACTTTCATAATTTTTTAAAGAAGTTTGCTATTTAATTCAATAGCTACATTAAATTCAACTCAAATTCAAATTCAAGTTTGAATTCAATTGAAACATTGTCAAATCAACAATCTGAATTCAAAATCAAATTCTACCTAATTAATCCAGCCTTCCCACAAATATCTAGCAAATTTTGGACTGAATTAGGTGGTGGAATTTATTGAGCAAGCATGAGGATGATGGAGAGCAGTGGGACCCACATGTCATGCAGTGTGCTCTGTTCTGTTCTTTCCCAGGGTGACACCACACGCATGCAATTTGCCACCCAGCTGCTTGCTTCCCTGCTTACCTCCAGCTGCATCCAGCTCGCCCAGAACCCCTCCTTATCCCCCTCCATGGCCCTGAGTCGTTCCCTTCTCATTCCCTGATGTCCCAGCGCCATTTCTGCTCCTCTCCCAACTTCTTCTCTGTCCAGCCAAATTGGAGCCAATGTACTCGGGTTTGATCACTGTTCTTTGCCTCTCCTCACTCCCCAACCTCTTGTGCAGCCTTGTGATCCATTTCTTGCGCAGCTAGGCCATCCCCGAAGCTGTTAACTTTGAAATCCAGGCCGCCGGGAATTTCCCCTGTTTGCCGCGCCTCTGCTCCACCGTTGACCCGGTGATACAAGCGTCATCTCACCTCGGTCCTAGAAGCAAAAAGGTTTGCCTATTCATGTACTAACTGATGATAAATTTTTAGCCCATGCCATGCCTTCTAGCCCCCGTATTTCCATGTTTTCCGATGAACTTTGGGTATCAACAGAGCTAGCTCTAGGCCAAGATTTATTTTCCACGTTGAGGCATAGCTCGTGCTAGTTAGATTTTGTCTTACCATTGTCCTGGTGCACCACCTCGACGAAAAACCGAGGGATTTCATCGAGGAAAGATGCCAGAATCGTCAATTTCCTAGCCGCCGGTTTGAACTCCCCATCTCGCCGGCGAACTCGTGTTTCCCGAACTTTTCAACGGTTTTGGTACCCCCTATCTTTATTCTTAGCTTTCTAGGAACGTTTTGGTGCAATCTCCGTGCAAAATAGAGCACCGTAGGGCCCGACCAACTTCGCCGGAACCGTAGGTTCCGCCGCCGCCGTCGGTGCTCTTCTCCGGCCATCTATCGCCATTGGGGGCCCTACCGTCGAGTTCCCCATAGATTTCTAGGTGGGGCAGCGAGTTCGAGGGCTGCCGTGCCCTGGAACGGGCGCCGGTGAGCGGCTGCTGTCGAGTGCCGCCGCGGTTGCCCCTGGCGCCGTCGGTGTCACGAGGTTGACGAAGGCCCGTGGGGCCCGGCCGTCAGCCTAACGAGCGCGCGCCCCGGATCTGCTGCGTATCGGCGATCCTGTGTTGCTACATCCCTGAAACGTGTGGCCCCGTGTGGCTTAAACCCGATTGGCCCATTTTAAACCCGTGGGGCCCATTGTTAAATTCAAACTTTTCTATTTAGGTTTAATTCAAGAATTTGCTCCAACTTGGAAAATCCATATCTCCTAGGATACTTGTCCGAAAATTCCCAAATAATTTTTTTTTGAACCAGGATGATCTGTACTTTCAAGTGGTGTACTTGGATCTGTATGAAAATCCATAAATTATCGTCAATAATTACATGAACAAAATGACTTTGGAATTATTTACTGGTGCTCCCTTCTTTAAAAAATTCTCAAATTTGTCCACATCATTCCATATAAATTCCTTGAATCCCAGTTAAAGTTTCGGGTCCATTGGAGTTCAATTGAATAGCCAAATTGTATTTCCAATCTCTATGTACCGGAAAATTCCACAATGTCCAGAAACATTTCAGAAATTTATCCAAACTGCTAGGTTCAATATCTCACAGTAGAATGCTTAGAAAATTGTGAAACCAATTGTGTTGAGACACTATTTACCTCCTCTAAATAGAAAACCAACTTTTAGCCAGGTTAAAGTCCCAAGTTGCCCATGAAAATTGTGGGAATGGTTTTTATACATTGAATTTTATACAACAGAGACTTCCATGAACTTAGCCAAATTTGGCAACAACCTCACCCATAGTGCCTAGTGTCCTCTATAAAATTTCCAGGACCAGTGGCCATCATTTAATATACTTAACTGTCTTTCCTTTAAGCTATGTAATAATACCATTATTGATTCAATTACATTTTTCTTTGCATATCGAATAGTTGTCGAGCTCGAGGAGACCCCAGAGCCACTGGAAGTCATCAACCCGGAGAGTAACCTTAATCCTGTATTGCAGCCAGACAATCCCCGGTTTGCATTTAACAGCGTTTTAAATTTTATTTGTTTCACACTATATGGTTTAGGATGTATGTGCATTAAGTCTAGGATTTTCTTGGAGTTCTCCACTTGCATGACTAGAGGACCCATGAGAGAAGGGTAGATGTTTAAGTCCTTCATGTATCCATGCTACGCTTAATGTTATAGTTGCTTTGGTAGAAGTCGAATAGTTGGAATCTACTCGTGAGTTCAGGAATTGGGTTCACACGGGATTGGTCGAGTGAAAGATTCACCATTTAGTTAAATATGAGATCGGGCATGGAGTAGGAGCAACAGAACATAGGGGCCTGTGAGATGTAGTTGTGCCTGTGTCGGTCAAGGACCGATCCGTGTGCGGCCCTGTTGAGCAAGTTTTAATGTACCGAAGGCATACTGGATATATAGGACCCAGTAAACCGATGTAACTTGTCCACCTTAGCATCGAGGCATACCCTACCGCCTTATAGGTGTGGGTTGAGAGCAGCAAGGTGTAAACCTGCCAGCGGGTGCACCGTACTCCGTGGGGGCCTCCTGCTGGTAGCGGTGGGACCGATTCAGCGTGTAGGTAGCGGGTGAAAGGTTGCTGCATACAACATGAGTGGAGTGTGCCGTCACAGCTTTGAGTGTGGGTGTATGTGTCATGATATTCGGGTTTCCCTGCAGGTGTATATTGATTCGAGTCGCCGTCCCTCACGGTTATTGAGTACCTCTTGTTCACTGAGTCGTGACGTAGTTAAATATTTGAAGCTGAATATTATTGAATTGTGCTTTATGGAATAATTATGTATTGATGCTTGTATGTTTAGAACAGATTGTTCACTAAATTTCGGATTCATGAAGCCCTAATTTGCTGCTAAAAGATGAAAGTAAGGACTAACAATTAGGAGAGTCTTTTTATTGCAAACTGCCGTCCTATATTACGTTTATCCTGCATATAGAGATCCATGCTTATTGAAGATGGTTAAGTCTTGCTGAGCCTCGTGCTCACGGTTTCTATTTTAAGTTTTTGCTGCAGATTATGACGTTTATTATGATGGGTTCGCCGGTGAGGCGTTGCCCCCGTCGGGGTATACGACCGAGTGGGAATCATGCATGCTGCCATGATGGTTTTTGTGTGCTGCCTTTTTGATTCCGTTCTAGGGCTAAACAGAATGACTTTTGTATAGCTTAGGCTTCAGTGTCGAGAGCTATGAACTTATCTTCCGCTGTAGTGTATTTAAATGTACATTATATGTAAAAGACAAAGCTTGTATAATACTGTGTTGTTTTATGTAATACGATGTATCTTTTTCTTGTGTTGTTGGGTGCCGCATCGCACGGCACCACCCAATTGTGATTCCTGGAATGTGTGGACTTCGGTCCCCACATGATTATACCTTATTTACAAAACCTTTTGATGGTAATCTATTCATATGTCAATTTTATGTTGATGACATCATTTTCGTTCTACTAATAAATCCTTTTGTGAAGAATTTAGTAAAATTATGGCAGACAGATTCGAGATGTCTATGATGGGTGAATTGAAGTTCTTTTTGGGATTCTAAGTGAAGTAATTAAGAGAAGGCACTTTCATCTGCCAAACCAAGTACACACGGGACATCCTCAAAAAGTTCAACATGGACAAAGCCAAGCCTATCAAGACTCCCATGGAAACTAATGGACATCTCGATCTTAACGAAGATGGTCCAGACGTGGTTCAAAAGGTGTATCGGTCTATGATTGGTTCACTGTTCTATTTATGTGCATCTAGGACAGATATTATGCGTAGTGTCTGTATGTGTGCAAGGTTTCAAGCTGCACCTAAAGAGTGTCATTTAACAACTATAAAAAGAATTTTAAGATACCTTGTGCACACACCGAACTTGAGCCTTTGGTATCCTGAAGGATCCAAGTTTAACCTTATAGGATATTCCGGTGCCGACTATGCAGGCTGCAAAGTCGATAGAAAGAGCACATCAGGAACTTGCCAATTTCTTGGAAGATCCTTATCTTCATGGTCATCTAAAAAGCAAAACTCCATTGTACTTTCCTCAACCAAAGCAGAGTATGTTGCAGCTGGTAGTTGTTGCGCATAACTACTTTGGATGCGACAAACTCTAAGAGATTATGGTTACATTCTGAGCCATATTCCAATCCTATGTGATAATGAAAGTTCCATAAAAATTGCACACAATCTAGTAGAGCACTCAAAAACAAAGCACATAGACATTCATCATCATTTTCTAAGAGATCATTCATTGAATGGTGACATAAAAATTTCACATCTTAGAACTGAAAAACAACTAGCAGACATATTCACAAAGCCACTAGATGAAAAGAGATTTTGTGAGCTCTGAATGAATTAAATATACTTGAGTATCGAAATGTGGCTTGAAACATTGCATACCTGATTGGTTCTTCAAAGTTTACACATTGTTGCAAAATATCATCCTTTATCTCAATTTTCACTCCAAAACTATTTCAATTATTGAATCTTGGTGAATTATGGCCATTGTATGATTGTTGATTGCTTACAGGTCATGTTCATCAAGATTATTTGTGAATTGATGTCCTTTAGATCACTATTATATCAAACTCCCAATAATCACTCTATCTCTAATTCTGATTTGTCCAGCTGACACGGACTAGTCCATTGTCAGCATCGGACTAGTCTGTTGTGGCTGACTAGTCTGACTCTAGTACGGCATACCGAACTAGTCCGATCCTTTGTGGACTAGTCCATATTTATTGGGCTAAACCCTAGCCAACCGCCAAAACACCCTCTTCTTCCTCTCACAATCGTCCTGGCACTCTCTCTCCTCACACCCTATCTCCCAAGGTGATTTTCACTTTTGACCACCAAAATCGAAGGTTCCTCCACGAGAACTCTTTACCTCGACACAAAGCATCCCTCTTCGGACTAGTTCGGACTATGCTCCGCTCCTCCAACCTCAAATATTCGATTGTTCAATAAAAATCTCACTTAACCTTAATTCTCATCTTTACCTAAATCTTGCTTATTTTTCCTGATCCCTAGGGCATACATTACATTGTTGAATGTATTCCTACTGTATTCCTATCCTTGTTGCATCAATCCTTGTTAGATTTGTTGGAATAGGAAGTTAGGGTTCATACATCAGACTGGACTAGTTCGATTCTCGGTGTGGACAAGTCCGGTGCGCCGAACAAGTCTACACTCTGAAAACTGACAAGTCCAGTCCCCTGATAGTTTGAACCACTAAATTCTTACCTCCAAAAAGTCTACATATCATTCTTACTACTCCTTGTATTCTCTGTGTCAGGCACAATGTCTTCTGCTTCAGATGATAGCATGTTTGACTATGAAGCCGAGCGTGAACGTGCAAGAGTTGTAAGGGCAAAAGAAAGGGTAAGCAAGAAGATTCATAACTTCAATGCCCACTCCTCTTCTCCCGATGATGCTCTTCTGAAAAAGAGGAAAGTGGTAGTAAAGAAAGCATTGAGCAAGGATGGTGCTGGTGCCAGCTCAACCGTATCTAGAAGGAGCGCCAACAAGGGGAAAGGACTTGCAAGTGGTCCCATTGGTCTGCTGAAGATGAAGTCACCAATGCAGCCCAACAGGCAGCCATCAGAAAATGACTTCATGGAGAGAGGAAATGAGTTGGCTGACAAGTTCAGAAAGATTGAAGCTTATGAGCACCCTAAGCAATCTGTTGATCCAATATTTGGGAGCCACTTCCATGTTGACTACTATGTGCATGTGTACAGTAAGATGTGAAATCCAGTGGTTGCTAGTTAATGGGTGGACATGACTTAGTTACAATCCAAGAACTATCAAGCATATCATGAAGTCTTGGAGGCCTTGGAGAGGCATGGTTTGAAGGAACTTCTACCCTTCTGATATAATTGGAACAGTAAAGTCATCACCCAATTTTACTCTACTCTCTACTTCTCCCATGATGATGGGGATAAGATGATATGGATGACACATGGATCCAAGTATAGTGTCACTTATGAGGAATTTGCCAGGATACTTCACCTTGAAGATACCTTGAAAAATGAGCTCATTATTTATAACTTGAAGCCTTTGGAGAAGGATGAGCTATAATTCCTCTATGATACAAGAATGCCATACAAGTCTCCTACCACCAAGTACTTGATGTCATTCTTTGCCGTGCTTAATAGAATTTTATGGAATTGCTCCAAAGGATGGAGATGCAGGGACAATTCAAGGAACTCTAAGGACCTTGATGAAAGTGATAAGGAAGAATAGGACCTTCAATGTCTTTGAATATATCTACAGTGACATTGTGGCCATCTCAATCACTCTCAATAGGTCCAGTGGCTATGCACCTTACATCATGTTCATGATTGAGAAGGTCATCAGCCTTGAGTTTGTTAAGGAGGTTGAGCACACCGGCCTCAAACCCCAGAAGCCTACACTCTACACTGTACCCTATGCTTCTGCCTCACCTGCAGTGGAACAGAGATCTAAGTGAGCTCATGAAGGCAAAAGAACTCCAGCTGCTACCTCTGCTCCTCTACCATCCAAAGAGTCCTCCAGTGGTATGCTGAAAATGCTCTCCTCCATCTTTGCACCCTACCGCAAAGTGGAAATTAAACAGCACGAGGAAAGTCTAGCTAGAAAGAGACATCAATTGTATATGAAGGCAAACATCAAAACAATATGTGAGAAGTTAGATATTGAGCCAGTGGGGTCACCTCAAATCTCGGAGGATTCAGAAGAGAACATCATAGAGATGGCTCCCCTCACGGAGCAAGAATGGCATCCTATGGACTATCTAGTATCTCCGCTCCTCCTCCTCAGCATGCACATAAAGATGAAGATGAAGATGATGATATAACTGAGAGTGAGAAAGGGAGTGGCGATGAGTGATTCCCCTCAATTTTTCCCTTTTTTGTGCCTTGATGCCAAAGGGGGACAGATTGGGACTAGTATTATTTACTTGTAAGCCTTAAGGACTAGTGATCATGGACATGTACCTTAAATTTCAAATTATTGTAAT
This sequence comes from Tuctoria greenei, assembly GCA_036927565.1. Lineage (NCBI taxonomy): Eukaryota > Viridiplantae > Streptophyta > Magnoliopsida > Poales > Poaceae > Tuctoria > Tuctoria greenei. The sequence goes on from JAYESD010000002.1 coordinate 179,323,294, forward strand.
CTCTTTTGGATGTGCCTGTTTTATTTAATATGAATGTGTGATGCCTATTTTTAATATTATTGTGATGGTTGCTGCTATAATCTCTATGCTCTTAATTTGCGCATCACATTAATTGATCACACACACATTATAGGCACCCCACCATAAAGAGTGCATATATGTAGAAGTTTTTATTGCTCATTTATCATTCTCATATATGCCCACTTCATGAAAATTAATTTTTACTCTTACTTGTGAAATCTCAATTGGTTGTTATCAATCACCAAAAATGGGGAGATTGAAAGTGCATCTAGGCATTCCCTTGTGGGTTTTGGACGATTGATGACAAACAAATGAGATCCTAATGAATTCATTGAGATGAATGCAGGTCAACAAAAATTAGATATTATGGTGCTACCGAAAAGGTGAAAAATGAGAAGTGAGAAAGGAAGAATCCCAAATGATCAATGGAAGCGCAAAGTAGACATAATTGTATAGGATGTGCGTGAGAGACACATCCCAATAGCTCATGTCTTCGCGTAGAGGGTAAAGACTAAAATCATTCTATGTAATTCACTGAGCACCAGACAAGTCTGGACACACACCGGATAAGTCCGTTAAACTCTCTGATGTTTCAATTCACTTTGCACCGGACAAGTCTGGACACAGACCTAACAAGTCCGTTCAACTTTCTGATGTTTCGCTCAGACAAGTTGAAAAACACATTTCACATTGGACCGAACAAGTATGTCTCGTTGCGGACTAGTCCAATCAACTTTCTATAATCACAGGGGACTAGTTCGATGAACTCTCTGTTCTAATACAGAAAAGTTCAGTATACCTAACACAAATTAGGGTTTTTGGTGTACTGCACATTCCATGCAAACTTTACACAGCACACCGGACAAGTCCGGTCACCTAAGCGGACTAGTCCGACCGTCGGGGTCCCAAACGGGTTTTTCGAAACACTATAAATTGGTGATCCACGACCCCACAAACACAAGTACCATACACAACTATCAAAAACATAAACTCTAGCGCCGCCACTCATCACAAGAGCACAAAAACACATCTCCCCACATATCTAATGACCTAAAGAGTTAAATCTTTTAGGTATCCAGATTTGGGATAGGGAGATTGTCGTCTACGCATCATTGAGCTCTTGGGGTTTGATCTCTTATACACTCATGCATTCTTTGTAATCTTTTGAGTGTATTAGATCATCTTTTTCTTGCTGTAATTTTGTGGGTGCCCTCAACGTGTGAGGTTACCCCATCAACTTGGTGATTACCCCGTGATAGTGGAACTCAATTCGGCCTTGTGTGGTGACTTGACGAGGGAAAAGGGTTTGAAGAGACCCGGCTCTGTGTGGGTTTCCTCAATGAGGACGTAGATCTCCTTGGTGAGATCAAACCTCGGTAAAAATCTGTGTCTCGCGTGTTCCTTTCTTTTACTTTTGCAAGTTTCATCATCTAGGACATTAAAATTGATCAATCAAGTAATTTGTGTACCACGTGAAAATTAAGCAACCTTATCTCTTGTTCAAGTTGTAAGAATAGTAATTACATTCCACTACCATTTCATTTGAAATTTCTCCTTAAACACTTAATCCTTTCGAGGTAATTGAATAACCGGACTAGTCCGTACCTCATACCGGAGAATCCAGTACCTTGGCACTTAACGTATTTGTTAAGTGTTGCAGGAAAAGTTTTAAAGCCTATCCATCCCCCTCTAGGCCACATTCAATGATGCACTCAATCACTCCTATGTGGGAAGTGGTATTTGTATCCTCACCAAGGCAATGCCTTTTTTTGTCCTACTTCTAAATAAGGCATATATGTTGAGCTTGGTAGGGATCAAGAGTAGGCATATTTGCAACACATTTATTGCTAAGTCAAAAGAGTAAGCCTTAGGATAAAACAAATCATACTTTTCATCAAGACTTGTGCAAGTGTCATGGAATATGAAGATGACTCATTTGTATGCACTCTCTATTTTTGTGAGGATTAGACATAGCTACTTATTCTCTTTTTTTTTCTCATGCTCTTGTACATGACCATGCATTTTTCTTTTTCTTTTTCTTGTAGTTTTGTCTTCTACCCCTCTTTTCTTTTCAAATATTTTGAAGAGAGTATAATGCATGAAACTCGTGGAGTATATTTTTGATGGTCGAATGGTACGATGGAATTTTGCTAACTTCTAGTGTAGAAGTTTAGCATGTGCCCGTGCAATTTTGATCTTAAAAGCATGAAAAGATTCTCACATAGGTCTATACTAGTTTGACTAGGCTCAATGTGAAGGCAAATAACATATGCATAGGGTGTCCCAAATTCAAATCATCATATGGCTTTGGTAGGAATTTCTATCAAATGAGAAACTCCCATTTTAGATTTTCTCCAAAAATCAAGTTACACTTTTTAACTAGGGTATTCGCAGATCTTATTACTATATCATATCCCACAGCAACCTAGGATTAGACTTAGCTTTTGCTGCCCACAAATCCCATGTTTAAGGCAAGATTATTCTAAGCCAATAAATATTGCAATACTTGGAGAATACTAAGTTGTATGCAAGGGACTAGAGAAAATAAAACAGAGCAACTATTCATCATTTCAACTTATGCAAAGTAAAAATATTCTTACCGCACATCTTTTATTTTAGTAACCTAACCTATACTACATTATTTTTATTTTTTTAGATGCAATATGTGGTAGAAAGAAAGACATAAACTAATGGAATGCAAATGGGGTGTGATACAAGTTACCTCAAGTAGGGGTCCTCCCACAAACTTTTTCTTCTCAATCTCTGTTAAAAGGGTTGAACCCTTGATCACGGAAGTAGGCCATGAGGTCGGCCTATTGTTGCTGCAGCGTTGTGTTGACGTTGTTGAACTGCACGGTTATTTGTTGTTGTCAGTCATGGGTACCTCAGATGTGGTCTTGAAGTGTGTTGAGGACATCACCTATCCTCATTCAAGATATCCAATCCGTTGAGTGAGTTCCGCCATTCCTTGACCAAGGTCACAAGAACCTCAGGCCGAAAAGGAACGATGTGTACTCATCGCTGGAGGAGGCAAGCTACTAGAGCTTGAGCTGGAACCATAAGGATCCCATCTCCCTTCGGTTGTAGTCCATTGTTGCCATGACGATCCTCCGGCCTCATACGTTTGAGGCTAGGTCCAACCGGGTGCATAATCGATCGGAACCACTTCCTCTTGGTAATCATAGGCGGGAGTAAATCACGGTGGCATCTCTATGGCAGCTTTAAGTGATCGGCTTCTTGTGACCTTGCCAAAAACATTACTCCTACGAACCTGTTGATAGGATGAAGAGCAATGGTTAGTTGTCAGCACTTATACAAATGAAAATTCGAGTTAGGTAACCAAATTTCATTTATATAGCTAGGATATAAAATTACTAAGGATCCATCTAGATAATGTTTAAGAGTGTGTCCTTGCACTAGATAGTCCTCCTTTATTGAGTAGCGGCTTGTTGAAATATATTCAAATGAAGCATTTTCTAAAGCCCCTACTTTCATAGCCATGCGGGTAATTAAAGAAGTACATTCAATTGGTCCCGTCATTTTAGTGTTTTCTAACCAATGTGACATCATAGCCTTAATAGGAGCAATTTTTATCTTTTTAACCATGGCATAAAGGGTCCTAATTTCATCCTCACGCACAATCCTAACATCCCCTCTAGGAAACAAAGTCATAGTCACCCATCTATGCATAAAGAGCACAGTGGGGTTTTGTAAGAGGCTATTCCTAGAGTTCCTACATGCTACATCACTATTCAATTCTTGCCAAAATCTTTGTTTATTAAATTTAAGCAAAGCATCTAAATATAATAAACAACATCTATGGAAGCCTAGGAGTTCACTTAATTCTTTCCATAGGATGAAGTATTCTTTTCAGGAAAACCTAAAAGAAACACCTTCACTCCAACTTTAACGGTGCACATAAATTGAATAGTGGAAAGGCGTTGTCGGTACCCTGGAAACCGTACACCCCTTGAGGTTACAAAGATCTCAAAGGAAAGTCATCTACTTGATTTGAAGACCTTCTGAGGCCCACATGTCAGATATAACCGGACCCACTTCTCCAACATGGTTAATCCCAGGGTTGCCACGTGTACTATCAAACCGGAGCTACCGCCCACAAGGGGGAAGCTCCGGGCTATGTACCGAAATGGCACCTCCGGACTTAACCCCAGACCGAGAGAAGCTCCGGACCTGACACGTGTCAGGTAGCTCCGGAGCTACCTGTTTCCCACAGTATGCTCCAGAGCTGCCACGTGTCCAACCGTCGGATCTTCAGCCTCTAACCTCCGGAGGACTCCACAACGGCTCCAGATCTTCAAAGGGGAATCAAGGACTTCAAGACCCGATTAAGTGTCATTAATACCATATTAATGACACACGATCGGATGACCTTAATTACCAGTAATAGTGCTGTCAAAGCTCGTTACCCGGTCATTAAGGACAATTAAACATGTTGAATGAGTATCAATACTAGTAACTGCCGGGGCCACATGTCAGGCCAGGCTAACTTGTAACAGCCTGCCCTTGTACTATAAAAGGACAGACCGACGACGGACTCTAGACGTTCAGTGACGCTACACACACGCCATAGACACTCGTCACAAGCTCATACAGCTAATACAACACCAACGCACACGTGGAGTAGGGTATTACGCTCAGGCGGCCCGAACCACGTAAATCTTCGTGTCTCCTGTGCTATTTACAATTCACCTTCTTGAATCTCTGCGCGCCCACACCGAACATCAAACTCCTCTAACACTTTAGTAGTGTCGAGAGATCTGCCGGATCCAAACCACCGACAGTTGGCGCGCCAGGTAGGGGCGCCTGAGATTTCGAGAATGGTGAACTCAGCTGCTGGATCATCCAATGGTCATCCTGCTGTTCAAGCTGCTGGGGGCAATCCCTCTAATATGCAGCCACCAACAGGAGCCTCAGCGCCAGCAGGAGTCACACTGCCACCACCGCCGCCTCCACCATCAAATCAAGCTGGACAACGCGATGGTGCACCGGCGTCAGTCACTGCGTCGGGAAATCAAGACAACCCGGAACACGCGCTCCATGCAGCGCGTGCTCTTCTCCAACGCCCACCACCTCCGGATGCATCCCGAGATGCATGGAGCAATGGAGGGCGGATGTGGAACATTTGGTTGCAGCAGCAGCCGACCGCATCAGTAACCATGGTCCTCCTCCTTCAGGACGGGCCCCGTTGCAGCGACAGACCTTGTCTGGTAGACTTGGTCCACACGTTTTCAACAACAGGAGACGAGCTGCATCACAGCAGGTGACGTCGTTGCCCTCCGGGGCACGACGCACCCACACGGTATCCAGGGTTTCGGCTCATGACCTTCGGGCGGAGCTTGATCGCCGATACCGCCAACAGGACGGCCGAGTCCATATTGAGCGTGCTCGTGAAAGGCGAGAAGCTCAGGACGTTCTTGCTCCTGAAGGAGTGGGAGGAGGCTGTTTAGCCCTAGCCATGCATCTGCGTATGGTCAGGTGGCCACAGAAGTTCCGGCCTCACCTGCTGGAGAAGTTCGATGGGACCGTCAATCCTGTTGAATTTCTTCAGATCTACTCCACTGCTATCTTGGCAGCTGGAGGAAATGAGGTCGTGATGGCCAACTATTTCCCAGTGGCTTTGACTGGGACCGCCAGGTCCTGGTTTATGAGCCTTCCGCCAAACTCCATCAACAGTTGGGAGGAGCTGTGCCAGCAGTTCACTGCCAACTTCGGGAGTTCATACACCCGGCTAGGCACTGAACTGGACCTTTTTGCAGTCGTGCAAAAAGGAGGAGAATCCCTGTGATCATTCATCCAGAGGTTCTCTCAGGTAAGAAACACTATCCCTTCTATCTCTAGCGCCTTTGTCATTGTGGCATTCAGAGAGGTTGTACGAGATAAGAAGATGCTGGAGAAACTGGCGATCAAGGAGATCACCAGTGTCACGAAACTCTTCAGTTTGGCCGATAAATGTGCCAGAGCTGCGGAGGGCCGTGATATGCACTCCAAACTAACTCCGGAGGGTCATAAGAAATCCTCCAAAGAAGAAGTCGCTACCTCCGGGAGTGGTAAGAAGAAGAAGACCAACGGCAAGAAGAAGCCGTCGGCCGGTACATCCAATGTTGCAGCTGCTGCAGCTCCGGGTGGCCGGGGGCCACGCCCCGAGAAGCGACCTCGACCGTCTTCTGAAGACGGTGGCAAACCCAAGGTGTGGTGTCCAATTCACAAGATGGGCAGCCACAGTTTGGAAGACTGCCGAGAGGTCCAAAACCTTACCGAGCGCTACAACAAGCGCTGGGGAGAAACTCCTTTCCGACAGGGGGAAGGAAAACAAAAAGTCGACGAAACTCCGGCTGAGGAGGAGTTAGGTTTTCAGGATCCCAAAAAGGTCCTGAAGGCCATCTACACCTCCGTCGACGATGATTCTGACGTCTCTGACAACGAGCGTCGGAAGACCATGAACACCATCTTTGGTGGATCATGGGACATCACCTCCCGTCGCGTCATCAAGACTATGCGTCGGGACATGGCTGCTGTAGCTCCTACAGCCAGACCGGATCCTCATCGGAAGTGGATGGACACAACCATCACTTTTGATGCTTCGGACTGCCCTCGAAGCATTGTTGGAGCATGCCTTTGATGGTATCTCCTACCATCAATAACATCCAGCTCCACCATGTCATGGTAGACGGAGGTTTGGGGCTTAACCTCATAAGCTTCAAAGCTTTCACCAAGCTTCAGCTTCGACCTTCGGATCTCCACCCCTCCCGACCTTTCTCCGGAGTAGGTCCGGGGGCCATTACCCCACTCGGAGCTATTACTCTCCCAGTTACCTTCGGGACACGGGAGAAGTATCGCACCGAGAAGTTGGTCATTGATGTTGCTCAGATCAACTTACCCTTCAACGCCATTTTGGGTAGGCCTGCCTTGTACAAATTTATGGCAGCTGCTCATTATGGCTACCTGGTGTTAAAGATGCCAACACCAGCAGGCGTTCTTCGGATCTACGGAGATCGTACGACCGGAGTAACTGCTCTAGAAGAACTCCATGCACTTACCGCGACGCAAGAGGAAGACTCCAGGCAGGAGCAAGCTCCAAAACCCCCGAGCATTCGTCAACGAGGCTCGACATCTGCACCTCGTGTGCAGCCAAGCGGCGACACCGACATTCCAGTCAAAGTCATCCAAATCGGTTCTGATGCCGCTCAGACCACCCGTACATCGGGAGGATTGAACGACAAATAGGAACTCGCGCTCATCGTTTTCCTCCAGGCTAATGTCGACGTGTTTGCCTGGCAATCGTCACAAATGCCTGGGATCCCAGGGAAGTGATTGAGCATAATCTGAAGATCTATCTAGACGCCCGGCCTGTGCACCAGAAGCCTCGGAAGCAATCTGTAGAGCGACATAACTTCATTCGACAAGAAGTGAAGAAGTTGCTTGAAGCTGGATTCATCCGAGAAGTCTTCCATCCAAAATGGCTGGCAAACCCAGTCGTTGTGCCCAAGGCCGGCGGGAAACTTCGGATGTGTATCGACTACACAACACTAAATAAGGCATGTCCAAAAGATCCATTCCCACTGCCTAGAATAGATCAGATAGTGGATTCCACCTCCGGGTGCGAATTACTGTGTTTCCTAGACGCATATTCTGGGTATCATGAAATTAGAATGTCTAGGGAGGATGAAGAACATACCTCTTTCATCACAGTAGATGGATTGTACTGCTATATAGCCATGCCATTTGGTCTCAAGAATGCAGCTTCAACTTTTGTACGAGCTATGTACAAAACCTTTGAAGACCTCATTAGAGACATAGTGTAAGTGTACGTGGATGACATCGTGGTCAAGGTCAAGAACAAGGAGTCACTTCTTGACACCTTACAGGCTGTCTTCGATAAGCTGCGGGCCACCCGCACAAATCTAAACCCAGACAAATGTGTCTTCGGGGTTAGCTCCGGAAAACTTCTTGGTTTCCTGGTAAGTCACCGGGGCATAGAAGCTAATCCGGCGAAGATCAAGGCCATTGAAGACATGCGGCCCATAAAGTGGCCGGAAGCAACTCCAGTTGTGACAATCAACAAGCAATCTGCTATCAACTTTTTGCAGTCCATTGTATGCAGATTTGGAGTCCCAAACAAAATCATCACTGGTAATGGGACCCAATTCACAAGCTCTGCGTTTCAAGGATATTGCGAAGACCTCGGCATTCAAGTTTGCTACGCCTCCGTAGCTCACCCAGCCAGCAATGGCCAAGCCGAGAGAGAAAATGCTAAAATCCTTAAAGGACTCAAAATGCGCACCTATGAACGCCTGAAAAAACATGGAGCCAACTGGATTGAAGAGCTTCCGCCCACTTTATGGGCCAACAGGACATCTCAAAACCGGTCAACTAGAGAGACACCCTTCTTCCTGGTGTACGGAGCTGAAGCAATCCTTCCTCCAGAAATCACCTTGGGGTCACTTCGGGTCCGGACCTTCGATGAAGCCACGCAGGACCAGCTCCGGCGTGAAGACCTAGACCTCCTGGAGGAGGGAAGGTGCCAAGCAGCTATTCGGAATGCCCGATACCGCCAATCCCTTCGGCGCTATCATCAGCGGCATGTACACAACCGACAGCTCGAGGAAGGCGACCTGGTGCTACGGAGAATACAATCTAGGAAGGGTCCGGGAGCGTTCGCTTGGCTACTAAGGATGGGACACCTCTCCCAAATCCTTGGAACATTGAGCACTTCCGTAAGTTCTACACTTAATATCACGGAGGTGAGTCTGTAGTAACTTGGAGTGTATGTTATAGAGTCATTGTACAGAGTCGGGTAGTTCCTCCGAGAGAACAGCCGGACCTTTCCCGAAAGGTCCGCAAAGTTCATGCAACACTTGTCACAGTCTCAGGACTAAAATTGTGGCTAGCTACCCTGGGTCAAACGAGAAATGAAACACGCTTAGCCTGGTTCCGTACCCTAAGAGTGTACTTGTTTCCCCTGTACCCCGGACCTATAATGAAAGACATCTTCATGTGAAACAGACTCCACGTGCATTTATTTTGTACAGGCTCAACATTTTTTATTTTTCTCTTTCTTGTCTATAACAAAGACGTGCAATTCTTAAGAAATTTTAGTTCGACCGGTTCATATACGATACGAGTTGTATTGTCGATTCTTTTGGATTCAAATATTGTTCATGGCCAACTCGCCTGAAAGCCGCCAAGCCAATCTAGGGCTGGAGTGTGCTATCGACTTAGCCTGGTCAAGCACCCTAAGTACGCCACTCTACCTACACCCCGACAGGCCGAAGTAAGGCGGGTCCATGTACAGTTGGATCTGGAAGAAAAGACAACGCATTCGGTTGTATTTAGAATCGCGTTTGACTTGAAATCTTCTTGAGAATCGTAAGCCGCGACGAAGTTATAGACAAGAAAAGAATTTTGCTATTTTTCTTGGCTTAAGTGTGCAGGAAAAATAAAAACTACGTTGATGGAGAAAAGACGGAGCTAACAAAGCTCCGACTCCCCTAGGTGGCTTGTAATCGATGTTACGCATTGAAAACGAGCATCACTGGAGTAATCAAGCTCCGGTAGAGCTAGGGGGGCCAGCCGTCGACGCTAAATAAAAGATGGTGAGAAGACCTCGCAAATGGAGTCTGCTGCCAACAAACTAAGTGTTGGCAAAGGCCACTGCCGGAGCTACTAAGCTCCGACACCCCGGAGGACTAACTATCGATGCTCTATGCGCTGATAGGGATTATTGCCGGAGCTACTAAGTTCCAATGATAGACACTGCGGAGCTTCCAAGCTCTGACAACCTCAGGGGGCCTTCACTATCGAAGAATTCGGACCTAAATTCTACAAGTTCGGAGCAAATGAATCTTCAACAAAACGCAATATCCTCTTGGTACATGTTCACAATCAAATTGTGTACATCTACCAGGGGGCCAAGTGAAGACAAAAGTGTTGAAGACAAAAACTGAAATTCACAAAAATTTGGGGATTTTATTCATCTGGAGACAAGGGATTACAAAATTGAGGAAGAAGAAGAGAAAATACAAGTGAGAACTACAGAGATGGTCCAAGACCCTATGGAAGAATTGGGTGACCTTCTGGGCAACCTCTGATACGTTGGCTCGGGCAGCTTCGCCTTCTCCTTCAACTGGACTTTCGAGCACCGGGTCCAGAGGAAATTGGGAGTTCCGGCTGGTGTAGCACGTCAGCACATATTCTTCGATGTTCTTCGCCAGGGATTGCCCCTCAACCTCCAATTGGTCCGCAATGACATCGCCCACCTTGGAGAGTTTGCTGCCTGCTGAACTCAACGCCTGCAATGCCAGGTCCGGCTTCGGCTCCGGATCATCCGAGCGCACGGGGCTGAAGCCCATCGGTGTCAGCGCGTCGTTGGCCTTGCCCAGGAACTCCCAAATCTGTAGGGAGTCTGCAGTCCTCAAGCCCTTTATTTCTTCCAATGATCTCCTGGCCGCCACCAGTTCAGAATCCTCGCGAGCGAGGCGCTCAACTTCTTTGGCGTTTTGCTGAATCTTTTCAGCAACCCGCTTTTCGAGTTTTCCAAGCTCCTCCTCCCGAAGGTGGATCTTGTTCCGGCGGTCGACCAAGTCCTTCTCTCTGCCCCTCACTTTCTTCTCCCTGGCAGTAAGGGCACACTCTTGCTCGTAGAGTTCCTGCCCTCGCACCCAGGCCTTCTCCTCTTCCTCATGGCAGCGCTCTTCCAATTTCTTGGCGCGCTCCTCAAGGCCCTTGTCAGCCAGAGCCACCTTCTAGGTGAGCTCCTCCTCCCTCCTCAGGACGTCATCCCGCAGCTCTAGGAGTTTCTGCTCTTCATCCTCGAGCCGTTTCTCCCTCTCTTCAAGTGCTTCCCTGCGCTTGATGAGTGTAGTGTTAATAGCCTCAAGCCTTTCTTGGCGTTCATCGGCCGCACTGTTAGCTGCTTTGGTCTGCTCGTAGATCTCCCGTGATTGAGCATCGAGGGCACGAATCATACTCTCCCTGTCATCCAGTAACTTGCCCCAGTACTCCAGGCGGATCTTCTCCTGCTTGATCCACTCTTTGTCATCCGCTAGCCTCGACTGCGCCAGCTTAATCTCGAAGTAGAGCCGGTTACGCCACCGCCTAAGGGTTTGGCGCTCCTCTTCAAGAGCCTTGCTGTCGTGGAAGAAGGCCAGTTGGACTTGATGCAGACTGGAACATGCGTTGTCAATAGACAGTGACAACGGGATAGGTTCCGGACCTGCTGGGGTCTTCTCCGCTGGTTCCAGCTGGTTTTCAGATACAAAAATTGGGTCCCACTCCACAAGAGTGGTCCCCTGAGTCTCCATGGCACTAGGGCCGTCCTCCGGGATGGCCTCAGTCGCCATCGAGGAAGGCCCCGCCGCCAGGTCTTCGTTCACCCCCTCAGGGAGGGGGCCAGCGACTTCGCTTGGGCACTCCGGCTCGGCCGCGGGTACCTCTGATGTCGTCAATTCCGGAGCAGGGGTCGCTGCTGGCTCCGGTTTGGGCACCTCCTCCGATGGGGGCTCGCACTCCGACACCTCTTCAACTACCGCTCGGGAGCCGGAAGATCTTCAACATTGACCGGCCCTGCGGCCGGAGCTCCAACAATGACCGGCTCCGCGGCCGGTGCTTCAGAGGTAGCCGGCCCAACTGCCGGAACTTCCTAAACTTCCGGCGCGCACGCCAGGGTTTCAATCACCTCTGGCTCAACCGCCAGGGCTTCGACAATTTCCATCTCTGGGGCCGGGATTACTGATTCCTCCGGATCAACAGCCGGAGCTTCCATCATTTCAGCACCAGGACCTGGAGCTTCAACCTCCGGGACAGATGCCACTGGCGCATCTTCTCTCCCGTGGTCCGGCGCTACCACGGGAGTCTCTGGGGATGAGTCGAGGTCCATGACCATGACAGCCGGCGCCGGAGCTGTCACAGCTTCAGCCACCACATGGGGCGGCACCGGGACAGGAGCAGAAGCCCCCGCCCTCACAGCTTCAGTTGTTGTAGCTGAGGGTGGAACCTCACTCATCTTCTTGGGAATGCTGCAGATGATAGATGAAGAAACTTAAAAAAATAGTTACTACAACAAAACAACTGTCCAAGGTAAAGATTAAAAATTACCTTGGGAGGCTTCCGCACCAGCTTGCGCGGAACCTCTTTCCCGGGCGTTCTGGGCTGGTCATAACCGGCGTGGAAGCTCCGGAAGGCCCCCCGGAACTCGTAGCAGCCACGGGCGTTTCCTTGGTCGAGGCTCCCCTCGATCGGGAAGAACTTTCGGACCTGGAGGCCTCAACCGGCCCCGGTGCTGGAGTCGCATGCCCGGAGCTAGCTCCCCGGGAGGATCCCACTGCCGGTACAGTCGTCGCGGTTGCAGAAGACCTCCCCCTCCGGGGAGAAGGAGCCGATGCAGAGGTGGCAGGCCTGACGGACCTTCCATCGGCATGCTGCAGCTTCCTCTTCCGGCTCAGGGGTTCGTCCGCCGGCTCCTTGCCCTTGCCGACGACCTCGGCCCTTGGCTTCGAGGCAGGGTCGGAGCCACCTTCGTACACTCCAGGGATCACCACCCTGGTGGTTGATCTTCTCTCGACGACACCAAGGTCGTCAAGTATGGGCATCTTCCGCCGGAGCTCCCTGCTGAACTCAACTTCCACGTTCAGAGTAAGAAAAGCTGATGGCGGAGTTAGATCGTCACCCTCGACGTCGATACCGTGCTGGAACTTCTTGAGATGAAACTCCAGGGTTGTCCCCACCATGTTGGACTTCAGCCTGGTCTCGACCCGGTCGTCGTCCATCACGCTGTTGAGGGCCCAAGCGAGTTTTTCTCTCATATTCAGCGGTGCCCACCTGTTGACCAGGAAGTTACAAAACACCGCTTGAGGGGTTAATCCCCCCTCCACACACTGGCGGATCCTGGTCAGAATAGGGTTGAAGGCGTCAGCCAGCACCAGAGCTTCACTCCAGATCGTCGTGTCAATGTTGGGGAGGCCTTCGGGCAGCTCCAGCCTCTCGTGCTCCTCCACCCGGATGACTATCCAGTCCTTCTTCCAGTCATCCCACTTCCCAGAGGGAAACGACCGGAGGTACTTGAATGGGCACTTCTTGCGCTTCACAAAGTAGTAGAAGCCAAGGTACTCATTGCTCCTACCGGTGGTGTGGACGGTGAAGAAGGCCCGGAAGAGTTCAATGCAGGGGGGGTGCCCACCCACATCTCACAGAAGTGTACGAAGATAGACACAAGGAGAATGGAGTGAGGGCCAAGGTGGTATAGCTGCAGACCATAAAAGTCCAGCAGCATCCAGAAAAAGGAGGAAAAAGGTGGGATCAACCCCACCATGGCGTACGAGGAGAAGTACACCATTTCGCTGGAGTGTTCCTTCTCAAACGGGAGCTCTCCCCCGGCGCAGACCGAGCGGTTGAAGAAGTCCGAAGACCACCCCATGAGGGTCCGGATCTTCTTCAGATCGCCGTCCGTCTTCAAACGACTCTCGCGGAGACCCAACTCCATCGCAGCACAGCAAGGCAAGAGAGGAAAAGCGAAGCACAAGTCGGGAGTTTGAGCACAAGATCAGATGAGAGGCATAAAGAACTCCAGACGGTGCGCGCTTTCCTTCTTAAGTAAGCCCTCGCAACGCTTGGATGGAAACCGCAAAGAAGTTGAAGATACCATTCAAAAATTCCACCCAGCCGATGACAAGGGGGCCTGGGATCACCCCGACGATCAAGTCGAGGTTCTTACCCAGGCGAACGGTTTTCATCATGAGGCAGGAAGCCCAAAGGCAGCGGCCTGACAAGGCGCGTGGAACCGATACGGTTTTCGTATTGGGAACCGGCGACCTTCAATTGCGTGAGATCCGCACGCCAAAGATCTCATCTGCCGCACGCAGGATACGCCACGTGGTGAGGATTTAACTCCAAACCATCGCCAACGGCACATCCGGAGACCTTTGAAGACTCAGTTCAAAAGTCACAAGGATGGACCCACCTCTGGCGGAATGACTTCACCCAAAGGGTCTTCCCCAGAGGTGGGCCCAGGGGGCCACTGTCAGTACCCTGGAAACCGTACACCCCTTGAGGTTACAAAGATCTCAAAGGAAAGTCATCTACTTGATTTGAAGACCTTCGGAGGCCCACATGTCAGATATAACCGGACCCACTTCTCCAACATGGTTAATCCCAGGGTCGCCACGTGTACTATCAAACCGGAGCTACTGCTCACAAGGGGGAAGCTCCGGGCTATGTACCGAAATGGAACCTCCGGATTTAACCCCAGACCGAGAGAAGCTCCGGACCTGATACGTGTCAGGTAGCTCCGGAGCTACTTGTTTCCCACAGTATGCTCCAGAGCTGCCACATGTCCAACCGTCGGATCTTCAGCCTCTAACCTCCGAAAGACTCCACAACGGCTCTGGATCTTCAAAGGGGAATCAAGGACTTCAGGACCCGATTAAGTGTCATTAATACCATATTAATGACACACGATCGGATGACCTTAATTACCAGTAACGGTACTGTCAAAGATCGTTACCCGGTCATTAAGGACAATTAAACGTGTTGAATGAGTATCAATACTAGTAACCGCCGGGGCCACATGTCGGGCCAAGCTAACTTGTAACGGCCTGCCCTTGTACTATAAAAGGACTGGCCGACGAAGGACTCTAGACGTTCAGTGACGCTACACACGCGCCATAGACACTCGTCACAAGCTCATACAGCTAATACAACACCAACACACCCGTGGAGTAGGGTATTACGCTCAGGCGGCCCGAACCACATAAATCTCCGTGTCTCCTGTGCTATTTACAATTCACCTTCTTGAATCTCCGCGCGCCCACACCGAACATAAAACTCCTCTAACACTTTAGTAGTGTCAAGAGATCTTCCGGATCCAAACCACCGACAGGCGTGAACCTTCCTCATCTATTTGAGCAAATTTATCCCATCCTAATGCATGCCAAATGGTAAAGAATTTGAAATCCATACCTATTTTGGAGAGTAGCGCTGGATTGTAGGCCTTCGTGTGAGCGAACTAACAATCTCAGAGGAGGTTGTAGGCTTGTTGTTCAATGTCATGTCTCAAGTCTAGGTCATTGTTTTTGAGAAGGCAGAGTGGAGCATCATCTTCTTCCATTGGGACGTTGTCGTGTGCACCTCTCCACCGTGGACTTGGTGTAGGCTCTGGGGAGAGGTGTGAGCTTGAGTTCCTCCCATGGCTTGAGCTTGATATGAAGGTCCCTTCCTCTTTCGAAACAACTTCTTCATGCTCTTTATGGCTGCAAAACTTGAGAACAAACAAAGAAAACTTGAAACAAGTTATATTAGTAAAATCAAACGAAAACCCTGATGAATTGTTTTACCAACTTGAGAGCAACTTGAAAATACAAATGCAAAGTGCAAATGGACATGAAAGCAAATGTTTTTGGCTGGAAATTTGGAAAAGTGTTTCAACAAAGATCAAAACAATTCTTTGAGCAAATGTGAGAGTTAGTTGGGGAGGTGAAATTGAGGTGAAGTGTGAAGCAACACACTCACTCGGGCATGTATAAATAGTGTAGCACCCCCAACGGTCGCAAGAGGCAAGAATGTAGCTGTTGCAGGAAAGAGAGCCAACGACACTCTCTCCTAGTCGACCGACCAGGGGCTCAGCCGACCTGTAGGTGGGCCCTCTCTGGTCCCTCTTTGGTCATGTGGTTCCCCGACAACTATATTTTGAGCTGTTGGGTGAATCAATCACACAATTGCCCCAAAAAATGTTTTTCAAATATAACTTCCCCTAATACAATATTTTAATTTTATGATTTTAAAAATAAAATGAAAATAAACCTAAGTTGAGACTACAAAATTCCCAACCCTCTAAGGAAAAGCAAACATGCTGCAGAAAATGCAAAAATTCAAATGGGAAATTCAAATGATGGTGGAAAAATCAAAAATGAGATAACTACCAAATTAACCTATTGGCGAGGTCCCATCCAAAATCCGATGAGATAGATTTTCCTTCGTCTTCATTGATGCTCAATTTTCAGCCACCGCCCCCGGAGAAGTGGACACGGCTGGCTCGCCTTGCTTCTTCCACATTCCTTTCTTGGCAGTTTAGTGGTCGTTCAGACGGCCCTGGCTTCTCCATCTTCTTTGAATATCGGCGTGGGAAAAAAGATGGTGTCTTCTCATAAATTAATTTCCTCATAAATTCAATGACGGTGTCCACTTGAGGTGGTGTAACTTCGACCTCCTTGATGTGTTTGAAATTCGGGCCATACTTGATTTTGATCATGGAGCATTGTTTCTTCTATGGCCGAAAGTCAAACTTTTCCTCCTTGCCTTTGATATGGAAGCAGATTTCTCTGTCTCCCACAACAATGCGAGCATCTGTGATGCTGAGGAAAGGGCACCATAGTGTGAGGAACGGGTCCACACATTCCAGGAATCGCAGAGGGTGTTGCCGTGCGATGCGGCACCCAACAGCACACACGAAAATAATATGACAAAATACAAAGTTTTATTTATATAGACAGCAGAAGTATTTTAAAATACTTAATGTACAGCGGAAGATAATACTCATAGCTAAACTCTCAGCCTAGCTATGCAAAAGTGCAGCTGTCCAACCCGCGGACGTTGCACACTAGCCACACACAAATTTACGGCGGCGTGTAGGGCTCCCAGTTGGCGGTATACCCCAACGGGGGCATCGCCTCATCCTCGGGCCCTTCTTCATACGTCTCACCTGCAACAACTTAATATAGCAACCGTGAGCACGAAGGCTCAGCAAGACTTAACCGTCGCACCTCAACATGGAACTCTATATGCAGGGATACTTAACATAGGCATAGATATTACAGTAAATGACTCGCCTACTACAGGTTTAATAAAAGTAACTTTAGTGATCATATTTGACAGCAATCAAAGTTTCAAAACAATTATAATTGAATACATCGTATTCTCTTGGCTTCTTCAGTATTTACTACGTCATAGCGCAGTAAACAAGCGGTACTCAAATAATCGCGAGGGATGGTGATTGCAATCAGGACACACCCGTATAACACGTTACATACACCTATTTCGAAAGTGGATCAAATCACTCTTCAATACTATGTTGTATGCAGCAACCTTTCAAAGGAAACCCAAATGCCGAACCGGTCCTTCCGTAATGGGCAGGAGGTCTCTGGCGGAGCATATTCTATGCCCGCCGGCAGATTTACACCTTGCTACCCTCAGCCCACTCCAATAAAACGGTAGGTTAAGCCTCGACACCCAGGTTAACCAATTACATCGGTTTCCTGGTTTGCATATAGCCAATATGCATACAGTACAGTTCAAACTTGTCTAGCAGGGCCGCACATGGATCGGTCCTCAATCGACACAAGCAGGGCTACACACGTGAGACCACATCTTGCTGCATCCTACCCGCTGCTAGGTCTAAATTTCATATTCATAAACCATTCCTTGATCCAATTCATCCCGTGTGATAAAATCCTATCTCGCGAGTAGATTCCAACTACTCGACTTCTATTGGATTCCTATGAACATAAGCATGGCATTTTCTACTTGTCGGGCTGTAGACCTACCCAATACTCCATGTGATTTGTGGGTCATGTAAGTGGAGTAACAAGCACCTTAGCTCTAATGCACAAAATCATCCTAGACATTAGTGATACAAATATAAACTTTGAAATAGCACTTAAATGTAAACCGGGGCTTGCCTGGTTGTGAGTCAGAGGGGAAGTTAGATTCCAGGACGATGTTGTGCAAGGCCTCCAAGTCCTCCTCGATCTCGGTCACTATGTTATATGAAATATATAAAGTACATGAGTGATATTGAAACTATATACAAGATCTTAGGAATAGTGATCAGTATAAAAATTATTTAAATTGGCTTTGGGATTTTGTGGTAATTCTGGAGTTTTGTCATTGCTAAAAGAGGATGATCAAGGTAGAGGGGGTCTCACTGGTTCTAGGAAAATTTGTTTCACAATTTTCTAAGCTTCCTACAGGGAGAAATTGATTTTACAAGTTTGGGAAAAAAAATTGAAAATGTTATTGTACATTTTCCATCTTTTCAATGTACATATGTGATTTGAACACTGTTTGGTCTAGTAAATGAAGTCCATGAACTCCAAACTTTTACTGGAAATCAAGTGTATTTTGTAGAGTGACCTGACTAAAATTGGGAATTTTCTAATTAACAGAATAGGAGTAATTAATTTTCCAAGCAGTTAGCTCCAATGAATTAATTATGCAAATTCTGGGACTTCCATGCCAAACAAATTGCATCACTGCAAAGTTGATAACAAGAGGAGTCTACCAGAATTTATTTGGAAATTTGGGAGCAATTCTACTAGGAGTAATTGAATTTAGAAGTTTAAATGAAATCTGGAATTATTTTCTTATTGGAAAGTTTAAATAAACCCGCTGGCCCCACTTCATTTAAATGGACCAATCAGAGCGAAGCCGCTCCGAGGGCCACGGATTTATCCTGCGTAGCCACAACAATTCCCGTGGCCACACCTGATCCTACGGAGGAATAACAGACGCTGACACGTGGGACCGACGGTGTCATCGTCAACCTTCGGACGCGGGTGGCGCCCGAGCTGCCGCGATGGCGCTGCGCCGGCGAGCTTGCCGTTTCCATTTCCCCGGCCATCTCCCTTGCTGAAACTCTCGCCCCAACCATTTCAAGGGTCGAGGAACACGATGGTGGGTCCAATCGACGCGGCGACGGCCGGATATGGCGGTGCGACGACGGCGACGACAATTAGGTTTATGGCGATGTCAGGAATACATATCCTTCGCTCAAACATCTCATAAAATGATCGGAAACGTTCCTGGGATCAAGGGAAAGATGAAACGAAGGTGCAAAAATAGTGGAACGGTTGACAATGATGAGTTCGACGGCGTGCCGACGGTTTTTCCACGGCGGCTACAAAAATCGGCATATCATAGCCCTTCCTCTATTATTCTTCCTAGTTTTTGCTCATGCAGACGCGCAAGGAGGCTAGGAAACTATTATGTAACTTGAAGACGAATTTAAAGGTAAGGTAGTTAACTATTAGGAAACTATTTTGCTCGTGCAGACGCGCAACTAAGATAGTTACATCTAGAAAACGAATTGAAAGGTAAACCTAGGAAGAACGTTAAAAGCATGCCAAAAAGGAAAAGAAGATTTCTTGCTTGATAAGGGATTAACCTAAGAATGGTTTTCACCTTGAGCAAGGTGGTGTCCTAGCGCTCAGTTTATCTGTTGACGTCGAAGCTTGAAACGGCCTAGGTTGATGGCACCACGGTGGACAGAGGACGACGTCCCCGGCGGCTCAACGATGGCGTCGGGGGAATTTCAAAATATGGGCAAAAGAATGAGCAAAACAATGAGCCAACTGGTGTAGATGATAGAGCTTAGCCTTGGCGCCATCTTTGCTGTTTGCATCGAAGAGAGAAGAGGTAAGATCAAGGTGCTCACCAGGGAGAAAAGGGAGGCGGCCGTGCTCTGTTTCACGGGAGGGAGGAAAAAAGACGATGAGGTCGATGGCGTGAAGAAATGAACCAAGGGAGAGACAGTGATAGATAAGCAGTACGCTGGGATGTGCTCAAGCTGGAAAGTAGCTCGCTGGCCAGTGCATGCAGTGCGGTGTCGCCGTGGGGAGCTGCCGCAGAGCACCCACGTAGAAGTTCCACTGACCAGTGGGTGTCACTGCCCCCCCCCCCCCCCCCACCAGTCTATCTCTCTGGTTAAACAAATATCCTACCAACTGGTGTCCAAAATTCATGAAAATTTGTGGATAGGCTCAACTAAATATCTGGAATTTGAATCTGAAATCAAAACTTCAAATTGATCATGTTTCAATTGAAATTCAAATTTGAATTTCAATTTGAATTGAATTAAATGGAGCCACTAAATTAAATAGCAACAGGGCTTCAAAAAATTTGAAACTTTGCAGTGAGGCTATTTGGAATATTTGGAATTTATTGGTGAACTCAGATTTTTATTTTGACAAAGTTTGAACGGGAACTAATTTTAATTTTTGAATCTCTTCTATTGAAGGTTGAATTGGTTTAATTTCTCTATTTCCATTTGATTTCTTTTCCCCATTCAAATTTTCACTTTTCCTTTCTGAACTTTGCACCATGAAACATTTGGGCTTTTACACATAGGATTAGCGGAGTTTCCTTCTCGACCTTGTAACACCCTCATTTTCATGCATCATGCATTGCATAAGTTCATATACATGTCTAACATTAATCGACATAAAAAGGAATGAGTTTAAAATGAATTAGAAGTAAAACCGCACTCAAAAGTTCTGAGAAGTGCGGACTAGTTCGGTTTTGGTGTAGACTAATCCCATTTCTTTCTGACCTCCATCGGACTTGTCTTTTTTTCATGCGGACTAGTTTTTCTCCTCTTTGTATAGTTTCGGACTTGTCCAGTCCATTGCGGACTAGTCCGGTATTCTAATTCCTTGGAAATTTTGCCTAGTCCCTGGACTTGTCTGGACTTGTCCAGTATTCCAGCTAACTTGTCCGTTTTTCCTCTAACTAAAACGGTTTTGGTCAGACTTGTCTGTTTTTCCTCTGACCAAGTTTGGACTTGTCCGATGTCCTGTCCGGACTTGTCTGATATCTCTCTGACTAACTTCGGACAAGTCCGGCCTCTTGCGGACTTGTCCATTGATCACGATTCCGAGTTGATCTTTTGTTCTGCGATGTGGTTTTGGGTTTTATCTTAAGTGGGCCCAAGGACGTCGTGTCTAACCCTTTTTGGAGCCCATGTGAGACCTCACACCGGCCTCCACCCTCCCCAAACTCGAGATCCATCAAACGCTAGCCCTCCATCCCTATATAAACAACCCAACACCCCATTTTCACATCTTTTTGACACCTTTGAACCATGCCCAAACCCTAGTTCACGGGGAGCCGCCATCAAGGAGGGAGAAGGAGATCTCGAGCAAGAAGAAGAAGAGGAGGAAATGAAATAAGATTAAGTGATCAAGATCTCCATCGAGTTTTCATTCTTCATCAACAATTCACCATCAAGTTCTTCATCAACCCTAGATGGTCAAGATCCAATTGTTGCCTCCAAAACCCTTGATTCATTGGAGTTATAAACACCTAGTATACCTTCTACTTCCTTTTTCTCACGTGAATTCAACCCCGTTTCTTCAAATTCACGTCGAACAAGAAAACTATAATTCGCAGGTTCTGCGAAGGTCGGACTAGTCAGGCCCTACAGCGGACTTGTCCGATTTTGCTGTCTATTTTTTGCTGAATTAATTCTAAGTTGATTTGAATCAATTCTAAACCTGTATAAACTTGTGAAAACTATTAGAACTGGTTAGTAAACATCATTAACAACTCATTAACTAGTTTTGCTTCGCATAATGCATTAATCATGCATGTCATGACATATTGAGTAATATATGTGCACATATTGATTGTAATTCTTGCCTTGTATGTTCGTTGCACGGTTTAGATGGATTTTCGCTAGAGAGTGTTGCGGAGGACCTCCAACAACAGGATTTTGAAGACCTTGACCCAAATCAAGCCCAGGAGCAAGGCAAGTGTCCTTGGACATATTGATCATGTTTCTAAAATAAATGTTTTGTTTGCAAAATTGCATGCTTGTGTCAATATGATGGTAAACCTGTGATAGGAAGTTTACTAGCTTTGTTTAACCACCCTTTTCACCTAGAATTCTTGGTAGGGAGTCGGGAAGGGCTTTCTACCTTTTTGCTTTGCTTAATTAATTGGGATGGGAAAACAACTATACCATTTAATTATGCATTAATGAGATTATGGTTAATATGAACTAGTTAGTATGACATGGCAATGGGTGATCTAAGCAAGCATGGTATGTGGATTGGGTTGGATGTCATGGTGACTTCGCTTGCTTTAGATCTAAGGACCAGTTCGTGGAGCGACCATCCAGGATTTACAGTGCCACCACGGGGCCAGGTATGGATGTGGCGTAGCTAATTAATTAGGGTATTGCTAGTATTGCATGGATCATTTGGCGCACCGGGGAAGGGGAGTCGGATTGGGTTTGGATTGAGGCGGGACTCCCTGAGATCCGAATGTCACAAGAGGGGGCCCTTGGTTGAAGATGTGCTCAGTTGGAGACATCGCCATCAGTGAAACATCAGTGGGTCCGTACATTCTAGTAGTCCCTTTGTAAAGGCTATTTTGTGATCTCTTGGCCACACACATAAGGAAGTGTGAGACGGAAAAATGGAGGTTCCATAGTCATCGAAAGGTGATGAAATCAGAAACACGTGGGTAAAGTTGTACAAACTCTACAGAGTGTATTAAAACTATCATGATAGTCGTGCTCCCGGTAATGAGCAACCTAGACCCTCACACGATTAGAGGGAAACGTGGGATTTGGGATGGTTTGGTAATACTTATGGTTGATAATATGGTTATGGCTAGTTATGGCATTGGATATGGTAATGGTAATGGATGTGGAATATGGACTTATACTATGGTAATTATTGTGTCTTATGGTGGGTTTACTTCAGATATGTATAATATACTGCTTTTCAAATGTTTTAATTTACTTTTCAACACTTAGCCTTTATTATATTCATCATTTGAATCAGCTACATATCATACTTTCCACACTTGCTGAGTACGACATGTACTCACCCGTGCAATTCCCCCACCAACAGTTGCAGGTAAGGATAGGGAGTATATTGTTGATAATGCGGAGTTCTAGGCCGTGTCTGCCGTCAGCTTGCCCGTGGATTGCTTGGAGCCACGCTACCCTATTTTCTTAGGTTCTTAGTTTGCCTAATTAGTTTATTTCCTCTATCATAGTTCAAACTTGTCATTAATATTCATTAGATCTTGTATTTGAGGATATTCTGAATTTTGTAATAAAAGTGTTTAATTAATCTTGTTCGTTGGTAATTTTTTGTATATCCTTTTGTGAATGCACTCGTGTATGTGTGTTGAACGTCCTGGGCACACATATGCATTCACTTGGTTCATTTTTGGAACCGGGTGTCACAGACCTCCATGTCGAGCACCATGAAATCCACAGGTATGGAGCAGTTCTGGATTTTCATTGAAACTTCTTTGGCAATACCCGCGGGATAGAGGACCGATGAATTAGCCAGCTGGAGCTGCATAGGCATTGGAGATGATGTGGTGAATTTGAGCTTGTCAAAGACCACCTTTGGCATGACACTAACACTTGCACCAAGGTCACAAAGAGCCTTGTCAGAGTGTTGTGTAACAATGGAGCAGGATATAGTGGGGTATCCTGGATCCTTCTTCTTTTTCCGAAAGTGTGTTGAGGATAGCAGTGCTGCAATCCTCAAAGAGCTTGATAACTTCTACGGTGGCCAATGGTCGCTTGTGGTTCAATATGTCCTTGAGATAGCGAACATAAGTGGGTACTTGCATCGCATCCATCAAGGACACATTGATGTGAATCGTCTGGATGACTTCAACAAAGTGATTGCATTGCTCATCCACAGTTGGCTTCCAATTTTTTTGAGGGGACGAAATGAAGGTAGTATCCTCAAATCTCTTGCCATTCTATCACTAAGCTTTTATCCCTTCTTACGAGTGACTTTTTATTTCTTCTTCTCAACTACTGTCTTCTCTTGAGTAGGATACGTGGGTCACGATTTGTATTTCCACCTCTCTTAGCCACTGCACTCACATTCTCTAGGGTAGCATTGGGTTGACGCAGAATCTTCCCATTCTCCAAAGGAGGGACAACAACTGCCAATTGAGCTATTTGAGTCTCCATCATCTTGTTGTAGCTCAACTGGTTCTTGAAGGCATAACCTAAGCCTTCAACCTTTGTATTGATATTCTCCAGGGTCTTGTCATTAGCTGACAACTTCTTGGATAAGGCATCATTGATCTTGAGTTGGCTAATGGCAAGTTCCCTCAAGGGTGGCTGGTTCCCATTGTCATTGTTGTTGTTGTAGCCCCTTGAAAGAAAGGGCGTGGTTGGCGCCACCCTCGACCTCCTGGACGGTAGCCATTGTTGGAATTCCCATTGTTGGCTAAGTATAAGGCATCCTCATGGGTTTCACGATTGTCACTCATGTATGACCCGCATTGCCACAGACTTCACATGTCATGTGAGAGTCTATGGCCTGGGTAGTGCCAAAAACTTCGTTGTTGGCTTGACAGTACAACTTCTTAATGAGAAGGTCCATTTTGGCAGCAATCATGTCCACCTCTTTCATGGTGTGCATGCCTCGCTGCCGGGGCTAGAGATGCTCATCGCTCCAACCCACATTGGACACCATATTCTCAATCAATTTGTTGGCTTCGGGTACTATAAGAGAGAAGAGGGCTCCTCCAGCAGTAGCATCCATATTGTCACGGGCTGACGAAGTCAACCCGTTGTAGAAGTTTTGGATGATGAGCCAATCATCGAACCTGTGGTGCGGACAGGCCAAGATGTACTCTTGTAGCCTTTCCCAAGCCTTGGGAATGGACTCCTAGGCTCTTGCTGGAAGCTTGAAATCCTTCCACGTAGGGCATTGGTCTTGCCCAACCGGAAGAACAAGGCGAGGAATGTTGTAGAACACTTTTTCCATGTGTTTAGAGCACTTCGGTTCACGTAGAACCAATGTGTTGCTCTCCCAATGAGGGAGAACAGAAACAGTCAAAGACGGATAGCACCAGGCATGACATTCTTGATCTTGAAAGTGCTACAAATCTCAAGGAATTGTTGCAGGTGAGCACTTGCATCCTTGTTGACTTTCCCATTGAAAGGGTTAGCCTGCACCATAGTGGTTAGCCAATCTTGATTTTGAAGTTCACACCTCTCGTATTGACATTGGGCCCAATAGGAACATTGTCAGCAGAGGGAGCCGAAAACTCACGAAAGGTCTTTTGGGCCATTGGATTCCAGCGTGATTGTGCAGAGATGACGGGCTTCCTAGTAAAAAAATCAACTGAGCAGGAACGACACGAGGTTGAACTCTTCTCAGTAGTGACTCGTGACCTTCTACGTAGTTTGTCGACAAACGGAAACCGGTCATACACTGGCATGTTTCACATCGAAGAATGCGAAAACAAAGGAGGGTTATCCTACTAAAAACCTACTAAAATCCTATCTACCACATAATCATGAAAATCTTCCCTGCCTTCCGCAGCAACGGTGCTAGAAATGTTTGTTGATACATCCAAATATATACTAACAAAACAATCCCCGACAACGGTGCCAGAAATGCTTTTTGGTATTTCTTAATATCTACAGTTCATCCTAGTGGCAAAGGCTACTTCTACAGAGGACTAGGCTCACCTGTGTCAAAGCAAGATGAGTTTAGCAACCACACAGAAAGTACTGATGTAGCATTCCACCCAAGAGTATACCCTAGGGTATTGTATTTGTGTATACAAAGGAAGGCAAAAGAGAAGCGTGGCAAGATCAAGGAAAGAAGAGCGTGTTCTAGTAAGGAGTCTAGTAGGATCGGTAAATGACGTAGTGGGGTAGTGTGACACACACCTAACCAATTCTACTCTAAAGGGGTAAGAATGTCCTAGTGAGGGCCAAGTTAGAGATGGAGCTACTCCTAGTGTGCTTTAAGTATTCATATACATAGCCTTATAGTGTACACATGGGTATGCTAACGATAAGTACTAGGGCTTAGTGGTCCAACATATTGGGCACGGGTTTACCCCTGACAACATCAGGACGATTCCCGCCTCGAGCCTGTGGTGTAGCTGAACGTGGTGGATTATGAAGGACGGAGAGGGTTGTCTGCCACCTACCCCTACAAACCATGGGTCTATGATACATCCAACGATGCTTAACTATCTAAACACCATGCTTACATGCTATGTAAATACCTTAAGAGCTACAGTACAAGTACCTTCCTAAGGCAATGACTAACCTAAACATCATTAAAACCAATGTTGGGACCAAGCACTAAATTACTCATATTAACATAATCATATTAATACCTAATTAGACTATAGTGGTTGTGTATGATGTTTGTGATAACAAGATATGAGCATTATAACTAGGTCATAACAACATCTACACCTAACACATGCATGGACTCCACAACCAAACAAGGGACTCTTTATCCAAGTACATGAATAAGTAAAGACTAATGATATTAATACAAAGCATAATGTCACAAACAAAGGAAAAGATAAATGAGCCATACTTCTTACAATTTGGACTTGGGCCTAGAGGCTCCTCTCTACAATCTAAACTCCACTAAGGACTAAGAGAGCACTAGTGTAATACAAGAGAGAATGCTTGTGTGGTATGCGGAATAAGTGAGGCACCCCCCCCCCCCCTTCTATTTATACACGGAGTAGAGGCGGTTCCCGCCACAATTAGTGTGCAAATCGGTCTTCACCGCCTTCAGGGAGCCACAGGAGAGTGCCACGCATGGCACTGGGAAAGGGGTTAGCCTAGCCCCCAGGTCGGCCGACCTAGTCTTGGCTCCCCCTCGACCGTGCTTTCTCCAGGAGATTGATAAGTGTGCCCATGGTTCATCTGCGTGTGAATCGCCGTTTGATTCCTCGGATACGCCTAGGAATGGGTCCATGGATCCATGTGATATCACATGTCATCGCATTATTGGCTGAGGTGGCACTTTTCAGGATTGCTCCCCTCATTCTCCATCAACTCTGCATAAAAACTACTGCATGCACTATTTCTCCAAGCAAAAGTGGAATTATGTCAAATATAACTATGATGGGTGCAATAAATGTTTATTACTTCACATAATTGAGTTATATTGATAGTCGAAATTGGTATATAATGATTGTCAACACCCGTCGCGGAGACTGAGGAGGCGATCAGGTCCAGCGTAGAGGATGTCGCCAAGCTTGTAGCTGTGCGGTTCCAGCGTCAGGCTTGACTCTTAGGAATCCTGCCTATCCCTTGTATCGTCTCAGTCTTTTTGTATCTTTGTTTAAACAACTTGATAAATTGATTGTTAGTTTTGACTTCTATATTGTAGCTTGTTCTCCTTGGGTGCTTAGTAGTGCAAGGACCCAAATAAAAACTTCGATGAACTCGCTAGCTAGGTGTAGACGCTCCCCTCGGGTCCTTAGCAGCGCAAGAACCCAGGAAATTTTTTTGCCGAAGATCTTGCAGTTGTGCTCCTCGGGTCCCTAACAGCGTAAGGACCTAAGAAAAAGCTTCGCCGATCTTGATGCTCATTGTAGTTGACTGCTCCAGCGTTTATTGAGTGTCGTAGTGACTCCAACATCCTGCGTGTAGACCCTCGTAGTGGCCCCCTAGTAGGTGTGGGCAATAGTTTGGGGCACACCTACCACGTAGTCGCAGGACGTCGACAACGGGCCCCCCCGGGGGCGCTCACCTTCGACTCGAAGGATGTTGAAGGTGGGCCCCTTGAGAGGCGCTTGAGCTGAAGATCTGAGGGCACACACCATCTACGCGAGAAAACATCGACGGCAGGCCCTCTGGGGGTGCTAGAGCTTGAGGTCCACAGGTGCACCATCAATGCAAAAAAATGTCGACGACAGGCCCCCGCGTGGTATCCTGGAGCTTGGAGTCCAGGAGCGCCCACATTCGACTCAAAGGACGTCGACGGAGGGCCCCCTCAGAGGTGTACGCTTGGACCTGCAAAGGCACAATAGACAAGAAGTAATTGCGCTCGCCAGTCACCATCTTTGTGCTCTTAAGTGTTGTTATGTCTTACGATCCTAAACCGGGGTACGGGGCCTGAGTAATTCAGTGCGCCAACATTCAAAGCATGGTCATTGCCATGCTCAGGACCATGTGCCATCTGGCCCGAGGACTCAGCTGGAGCACTGGGGAGGCAAAGTGTACACGCTTAGGATACAGGACCAGGCTACGCAGGCTGCACACCTTGGACCTCCCGCTTGGCGTTAGCTTTTCAGGGAGATGACCATTCAGCGCCATGGGATCTAGAGCAAGAAAGTGACCAAGGGACTCCAGATACATCGTAGGTACCTCAAGCGGACCCGTCTTTAGCAGGATAGCACAACTCCAACTAGGGGCGAGCACAGGGAAAAGTGACTGCACATATGATAAAAGATATGCGGAAGCAAGCATGATTTAATGAACATAAAATTAAAGCATAGTTTAATATAATAGTTAAGCATATGATAAGACAGAAATTTCTTAGAATGTGGTATTTCATAGGAGAAGGCAGGCTTTATAAGAATTAGCGACCCGCTCCAGATTACATGCTTAGGGTGCACGACCAAGCTAAGCCAGTTCAACACTCTGTATCGATCCCTCCGAAGCTTAGCTATCCCGCACGCTGCTCCTAGACACTATTACGCCCCTTACATAGAATACGGTCCTACCACTACGCTAAGGGTAAAACTTACGGAGGTGTTCTACGTCCCAAGTGTTGGGTAGTGGCTCTCCATCCTCCGTAGCTAGGTGGACGCACCTGGGCGGGTTACTTGTGTCACCCAGAAGGTGCCGTCCAGCAAAGGAGAGCTTGTTTGAACCTTCACGGGAAAGTATACACCACAGCACCAGGTCGCCCACCTCCAGCTACCTACTACGCACAAACTTCTGGTGGTAGCATAGTAGCGCTTGATGCTATCGTGCATTTCGAACAGCTGATTGACATCTTTGCTCGTCGACGAGGTTGATGTTTCCGCGCCGGATTTGGTCCTG
This sequence comes from Tuctoria greenei, assembly GCA_036927565.1. Taxonomy (NCBI): domain Eukaryota; kingdom Viridiplantae; phylum Streptophyta; class Magnoliopsida; order Poales; family Poaceae; genus Tuctoria; species Tuctoria greenei. Next base: position 179,351,903 of record JAYESD010000002.1, read on the forward strand.
CGCGGCTTTGTTGTAATCCTGGACACGGTGGGAGCCCATGGTGACCTCTAGACGGAGGACGAACTTAGCCACGTACACCAAGAAGAAAGGAGTTTCCCTGTCACTGGGTGGGTGATGTTCGGGTAGCCCATAGCGCGCATGGAAGCTTGTCAATCCAGTTTGCACCATGCTTCTCCAAGCTTGTGTAGGTGTGTGTATTGAGTGAAAGTGCATCTAGGCATTCCCTTGTGGTTTTTGGATGATTGATGACAAACAAACAAGATCATAATGCGTTTTGTTGAGACAAAAGCAGGGATACGAAGAATAGAACTAATGGTGCACAAAAAGGTGAAAGTGAGGATTGAGAAAAGAAAAGCCCAAGTGATCAATGGAAGTGCAAAGTAGATATCAATGTATAGAAAGTGTGTGAGAGACACATCCCAAGAGCTCATAACTTTGCGTAGAGGGTAGGGGATAAAATCAACAATTAAGTAATTCACTGAAGCACCGGATAAGTTCGTTCACAAGCAAACTAGTTTGATTAACTTACTGTTCTCACATGGACAAGTCCTGAACAGCACCAGACTAGTCCAATCAACTCATTGTTCCCACTCGGACAAGTTTAGATATGTGTTGGACAAGTCCGTTGAACTTTCTGATGTTTTCCCAACACAATACATATCACGTTGCACTGGATGAGTCTGTCCATTTGCGGACTAGTCCAATTGAGTTTCTAGAGCCATCACGGACTAGTCCAGTTAACTTTCTGTTCTAATGTGGACAAGTCCGGATCACCTCACATAAATTATGGTTTCATGTGTGTTGCACAATTCATGCAAGTTTTATACAACACACCGGACTAGTTTGGTTCCCAGAGCGGACTATTCCGGCCGTCGGGATCCCTAACTGTAACTTTTTTAGAAAGTCTATAAATATGTGATCCATGACACCACAACATAGAACAAAGAACCCTAGCACTGTAATACGTCCCAAGGACACAGAAACACTTCTCCCCACACATCTAAAGCCCTAAAAAGTTAAGTCTTTTGAGAACCAAGATTTGGGAAAGGGAGATCGTCTTCTACGCATTGTTGAGCTCTTGGGGTTTGAATCTCTCATACACTCTCGCATCTATTGTACGTCTATTGAGTGTATTTGATTTTTTTTCTTTCTGTAATTTTGTGGGAGCCCTCAGCATGTTAGGTTGCCCCATTGACTCGGTGATTACCCTTGATAGTGGAACTCAAGTCATCCTTTGAGGTGACTTGAAGAGGTAAAGGTTTGATTGAGACTCGACTCTGCGTGATCTCCTCATCGAGGACAAAGATCTCTTTGGTGAGATCGAACCTCGATAAAAATCCTTGTCTCTTGTGTTCTAGTTCTTTACTTTTGCAATCTTCATCATCTGGGGCATAGGGTTGATCAATCTCGTAACTTGTATTAATTTTGAATTCCTATTGCGAATTACTCATCCTAATCACTTACTCAAGATGTTAGGATAGTTTACTATATTCTGCTACTGAATCGTTCGAGGAAATTACATTAACTGTTAATCTTTCGTAGGCATAACTAGTACACCGGACTAGCCCGTATCATACACTAGACTAGTATGGTCCTCCCGTACTTGACATTTCTATTAAGTGTTGCAGGAAAAAGTTTCAATGCCTATTCACCCCCTCTCTAGGCCACATTCAATTGGTATCAAATCAAGGCTCACCTTTAACGAGGCTCACCGCTGTGAGAGACAAATGGCCACAGACAAGACCAACGAGATCTCGGAAATGCCCATCATTGGAGACTAACAAGACACCAAGGCGTTTGATGTGCTCAAGGAGCACGAACACGATGATGAAGAAGTGTGTCAACTCAAGGCGCTTCTAAGTCAAAAGAGCAAGAAGGAAGATGAAAAGCAAAAAAGGGGGTACTCATCAAGACTACTCCTAGTATCCTCTTAATTATGAGAAGCTTAGCAACTACAATCACTATCTTTCTACTCCCATGGGAAGACCTCCATAGTTTGACAACAATGATTACTCAATGTGGAAATATAATTTGAAGATGCATCTTATTTCACTAAAAATAAGTCTTTGGAATATAGTCTGTACAAGTTTGGACATCCCCGACAATGGCGAAGAACTCACTTCGGAGCAAGATCAAGCAATTCATCGCAATGCACAAGCCGTTGCAGTGATTACCTCATCTTTGAGTCGAGGAGAGTTCACCAGGGTGGATCGACTTGAAGTTGCCAAAGACATATGGGATACACTCAAAACTGCTCGTGAAGGGAACCGCTCCGTTCACGAATCGAAGATTGAGATGCTTGAGGGAGAATTGGGGAGATAGGATGGTGAAACTCCTCAAGAGATGTACAACCGCTTGAAGACACTCATCAATAAGATCCGTGCTTATGGATGCAAAAAATGGAGTGATCATGGGGTTGCAAAAAAGGATGATAAGAGCCTTCATGCCTCGGAAAGTCACTTTATGCTCAATGATAAGGGAAAGCCTGGAATTCCACAACATGACCCCCGATGAAGTTCTTGGAAAAATCATCAATCACGAGATGATGGAGAAAGAAGCTACATATGTCAAAGACTCAGCTAAACTTAACATCCAAGAAGAATTTCCCTCAAGGCAACTTGTCAGCCCAAAGGGGAGGAGACTTGTAAGACACATTAAGAAGAAGACACTGACGTTGTAAGCACAAATATTAATGATGAAGAGATGGTGCTCTCCATCAAAAGATTCAAGCGCATGATGAGAAGAGAAAAGGCAACAACTCAAGTGAAGGAAAGAACAAGGAAAAAGGAAAATCCAAGGCTCGACGTACTTGCTACAACTACGGCGAATACGGACACTTATGGTTGATTGTCAATATCAGGAAAACAAGAAGAAGAAAGAAGTGAAGCCGCAAGAAAATAAAATTTTCACGAAAAAGAAGCAAGCACATCAAGCACACAACGGCAAGGAGTGGGGCTCAAACAACGAGTCCTCCTTGGATGATGAAGAGGAGATGGCAAGAATTGCCACGAAGAAGCCGAGCAAGAAGTCTACACTCTCCCCAAACATGGGAGGACAGGAGAAATACAACCACACTTGCCTCATGGCTAAAGAAGGCAAGAAAAGGGTTCGACTTACACCCTTCTCCTTACAATCCTCTAATGATAATTTTGACAGCTCTATTGAGAATGAGGAAATGTTAAAAGGATTGAGTAAAACAGCAATAAGAAAAATGAAGACGTTGTCGGATGAAATCTTTGAGAAGGAGGAGCTTGTCAACCGTCAAGAAGATATGCTCATCCGTGAAAGGAAGAGATATGATGAGGTTGAAAAGCTTCTTGAGCTTGCAAAGGAGAAAATTAAGGCACTTGAGCTTGAGCTAGAGCTAGCATTGAGTAAGGAAACTTACTAGAAACTAGAATACTCACACGTTGCAATCATGGATGAACTTGCTTACTGTTGGCGGTCCTTAAGTGCCATATTTAGACCGTCAATTCACCTCATGATGTGCACAAAAGAGAAACGCAACATAGTGGTAGGGGTAAAAACTATCCAATTCCACTAGTGTTGGTGTTTATTTGTACGCATGTGAATTTATACACAAAAATACCAAGACATGCAGAGAGTAATCCATTAAATTGGATTTTGAAGAATCAGCCAACACGTGGTACCAAATGGATCAAATGGCCCATAAACAGAAGTATCTGAGGACCTCTAACGGTGTATCACCCATATCAAAGAATGGGACCTACCTGGAGGTCACCCTGAGGAAGCACGCTAGAATTGGTCCAACTTTCTGTTCGGCCGACTAGGGGTTTCGACCGACGCCTTCCTGGTACCAAACTTGGTCAGCTTCCATGTGTTGACTCCCTATGGTTCCCTGGTCATGATGAAGACTGATTCACGCGCTTTTGGTTGCAGGAACCGACCCTTCTCCAGCTATAAATTGCACTCTACACCTCACTTCACACACACACCAAAAGTTGAGATTAGAGTACCACTCTTAAAGTTTAGAGTAGTCCTAGAGGCTTCCAAGTAGAAGCAAAGTGTGGTGAAGAGTCTAGGAGAAGGAGGCTTGGGCTTGTCAAGTCCCCCTTATACACTTGTACCCCTACAAAGGTTGAATTCAAAATCAAGTAAGCCATTGTGAATTTTTCAAGTTTTATTTCCAATTTAAGGTAGTTTGCACAAGTAGTTACTTGTGGGTTCATTGTTTTAATTTAATAGAGGCTCTAGTTGTATCTTTGTGTTCAAAACAACTAGAGTAGTGATTTAGAACATAAGTGTGGTGCTTAAGGTAGAAATCACCAGTGAATATCTTGTAGACCCACGGATTGAAGAGGTAGGCAGTAGATGTTGACAGCCCTATCTGTCCTTAGTAATCCTCCATGTTTGGCTATGCCCTAGGCTCTTGGCGGGAGTAATCCTAGTGTTGCTAGGGGTAAACTCGTGCCCAAAGCAAGCAGCTACCGAAAATTCCTTTGAATTAGATGCAATACTTTGAATTCCTCTTTGTTCCTTGCCTACCAAACAAATTTGTGTCCTTGGGTGAGCTAGTTTGTAAGATTAGCACATATGTTCCTTGGATTTTATACCATGGGATATACTCCATAAGGGGAATGCTACACAAAAGTTTTTGTGTGCTTGCGGATTTTTATCTATGATGTAAGAAACATCAACAAGCATTTTTGGTGCCGTTGTCGGGGAAGGGTTGTTGTTAATCTTCAAACCTTGTTCACCCTCGTATCTATCTTCTTATCTTACCTTTCCTTTTCTTATCCACCACATATATGGAGCAGCCCACCATTTTATCTTATTTTGCCCCAAAGGGCAAGTTCTGTGAGCCACAACCTTTGGCGGAACCCATCTGTTCTATTAGCTATGCACTTCGCTCTGGCTTCATAGCCATGGTTCGGGAACAATCCTTCTTAGGAATGAATTGTGAAGGATTGTGAAAACCCTTACCACCATCTACGAGAGTTGGAACAACTGTGTTCATGCCTTCTAATCAAAGGTATGACACAGGAAACTCTCTAATGGTAGTTATTTCCTTTTTCCTCAAGGAAAAAGCCAAACAATGGTACGACTACAACGTTGGGAAGACAAAGGAAATTGGAATGAATTACAAGATAGATTTTGTCTTGCTTTCTTTCCAATTGCTCGATTTGTTTCCTTACGAAAGGAAGTATCATGCTCCCAACAGATGGAGAAGGAGTCTATAGGTGCAGCTTTAGATAGATTTTCTCTTTTGAGAAATTCCAGCCCAGATTTGTCCATCCCTGATCTGTTGCTTTGGCAACACTTCTACATGGGATTGAACAGAGAGTCTGCCCTACATCTTGACATTATAGTTGGAGCATCTCTCCTCCATAAGACGCTGGAAGAAGGCAAAGATCTTCTATATTGAATTCTAGAAAATTCAACGTTAATTATGGGTCTTAATGAGACTCCTCAAGAGGAAGCTGTGTCAAGAACCGAGGATAAAACCGTGGAAAAGGATGAACCCATTTCTTGCTTATCCCAAACCTTGCCGGAGGAATACTCTCCCGAACCAGGAACTACGAAGGTAGAAGAAATTCAACCTTCGGAGTTTCCCTTTTTCTTCGAGGAAGAAATGTTTGAAGATTTTGGAAATACTTTGAAGTATTGTTGCCATAGGAAACCATCATTGCCACTAACTCCACCTGACCCACGTGATGTTTTTTTCGTCCAACAGACGGTCAAGGAGTTAACCTCTATTCTAAGCAAAGAAAGGGTTGCAGAAGTTGAGTAGTCACCCGGAATCCTTCGAATGATCTCACCTTCGGCAACCATTCTATGTTTCATTAGAGGGACAACAATGAGGGTCCTATAAAACCCCACTGTTGGAGCAAATCTCATTTCAAATTCTTGTGCTCTCGCCATCTTGGGCGACGTGCCGTTGGCACCAACATGTAAATCCTTCTGAGAATCTTTCGGAAACATACTTGAAGGATGCGGGGTTTTGCAACAGGTGTCTGTAAGACACAAGGATATTGAGGCTATCCTAGACTTCCATGTGTTTGAAATCCAAAATTTCGACGTCATGATTGGGATTCCCTTTGGAAAATTTCTCATGGAAATTCCTATGGATGGAAACCTCAATGTAAAACTTGGAGAGAGAAAGTTCCCTATCCCTATTTTGCGTTCAAAGAACACATCTGCAGAATCTCCCATCCAATATGAACCAATAAACGCGGTTAGAATCCTTCAATTCTTAACGCCCCCTGAAATTGAAGGAGAAGAAGATTTCACCCAAGTGGAGGATGAACTTCAGGAGGCAATTGAATTACCAAAAGAAGAGTTATTCCCTAAACCTCCTGTTGAGCTAAAAATTATACCTCTAGGCCAACGTCATGCCTTTCTAATTGGCGATTTTGAATCTCATGTCATCATAAGTGACAAGCTTTCAGATGATGAGACACTCAAACACATAGCCATACTACAAAAGCATAGAGTTGTTTTTGGCTATTCACTAGAGGATCCCAAGGGGATTAGTCTAGCGTTATGCACTCATCGCATTCCTATTGACCGTGAGAGTGTCCCCTCAAGGGAACCACAAAGGCGATTGAATAATGCAATGCGGGAAGTTGTCAAGAAGGAAGTCTTGAAACTTTTGCATACCGAGATTATCTACCATGTTTCTCATACTGAATGGGTCAGCCAAGTTCAAGTAGTGCATAAGAAAGGAGGTATGACGGTCGTTCAGAATGCGATGAAATTAACTAATTCCTCAATGAACCATCACTAGATGGAGGATGTGCATCGATTACTGAAAACTTAACGAGGCTACAGGGAAGGATCATTTTCCACTGCCCTTCATCGATGAGAGGTTAGAGCGGTTGGCAAAACACTCCTACTTTTGCTTCCTTGATGGGTATTCGGGTTATCATCAAATCCCAATCCATCCTGACGATCAAAGTAAGACCACATTCACATGTCCTTATGGAACTTATGCCTACTGTCGTATGTCTATTGGACTGTGTGATGCTCGTGCCTCTTTTCAGAGTTGTATGATGTCTATCTTTTCTGACATGATTGAGGAGATCATGGAAGTTTTCATGGACGATTTCAAGGTGTATGGAAAAACTTTTGATCATTGCCTAGAAAACATAGACAAGGTCTTACAAAGATGCCAAGAGAAGGACCTAGTACTTAATTGGGAAAAGTGCCATTTCATGGTCCGTGAAGGCATCGTTCTTGGACACCTGGTGTCCGAGAGAGGGATAGAGGTGGACAAACCAAAGATTGAAGTTATTTAAAAAATTCCACCTCATATCATCATTAAGGGAATCCGCAGTTTTTTAGGTCATGTGGGGTTCTACCGGCGATTCATCAAAGACTTCTCAAAAATTGCTAGACCTCTCACTAACCTATTAGCTAAGGAAGCTCCATTTGATTTCGATGATGAATGCCTTAAATCATTTGACATACTCAAAAAGGCACTCATCTCAACTCCAATCATCCAACCTCCTGATTGGACATTGCCATTTGAAATCATGTGTGATGCTAGTGATTTTGTTGTTGGTGCAATCTTAGGACAAACCAATGATAAAAAGCATCATGCAATAGCCTACGCTAGTAAAACTCTGACAGGAACTCAACGCTATTATGCTACAACCGAGAAAAAGCTCTTAGTTGTAGTTTTTGCTATCGATAAGTTTAGGTCTTATTTGGTTGGATCCAAGGTCATAGTCTACACAGACCATGCTACCTTAATAGTATTCGCTCACCAAAAAGGAGGCTACACCAATGCTAATATGACGAATTCTTCTACTCCAAGTGTTTGACATAGAAATCAAGGATAAGAAAGGAGTAGAGAATTCCGTGGTAGGTCATCTCTCGCGTATGGAAGTCACGCAAACCATGGACATTCCTATCAATGACTTCATATGAGATGATATGCTTCTCAAGGTAACTGACTCTCACCCTTGGTATGCGGATATCATGAACTTCATGGTCACGGGATACGTACCACTAGGGAAAAACAAAAAGAAACTCATTTACGAGAGTCGTAAACACCTTTGGGATGACCCATACCTCTATCAAGTTTGTGTCGATGGCCTTCTTAGAAGGTGCGTCCAATCAATCGAAGGCGCCAAGATTATTGAGAAATGCCATGCTAGCCCCAATGGTGGCCACTATGGTGCTTACATACCCAGGCAAAGATCTGGCAGAGTGGATTCTATTGGCCTTCTTTGTATGAAGATATGAAAGAATTCATTCGCAGCTGTTGGAAATGCCAGAAGCATGGAGGAATCTCCACTTGCAATGTGATGCCCCTAACATATAATCTCCAAGTGGAATTACTTGATGTGTGTGGTATTGATTTCATGAGACCTTTCCCTAGGTCCTATGATTGCGAGTATATCCTGGTGGACTTAGATTATGTGTCAAAATGGGTAGAAGCCTTGCCATGCAAAAATGCTTATTCCAAGCAAGCTAGGAAAATGTTCCAAGAGATCATTTTCCCACGCTTTTGCACAACGCGTATGGTCATAAGTGATGGAGGGTCTCATTTCATAGATAAGACCTTTCAGAACTCTTTGAGGGAGCTTGGTGTACAGCATAATATTGCTACTCCATACCACCCACCAACAAGTGGTCAAGCAGAAACATCCAATAAGCAAATTAAGAATATTTTGCCAAAGGCCACCTTGGAAATGGGAACAGGATGGAAGCATAAGCTAACCGGCACATTGTGGGCCTACCGTACTTCCTACAAAACCCCCAAGACATGTCTCCATTCCAACATCTCTATGGGAAGACTTGTCATCTTCCTGTAGAATTGGAACATAGAAAATATTGGGACATCAAGCGGTGTAACATGGATCTCCATGAAGCCGGAAAACACCGATTGAAGCAAATTTTAGAGTTGGAAGAGTGGAGAGATAAGGCATATCAGTGCAAAAATCTACAAGGAAAGAATCAAAAGATGGCACGATAAGAGAATTTCGTCAAAAGAGTTCAAACTTGGAGATAAAGTCATGCTCTTTAACTCTAGGATTAAACTCTTCGGACATGAGAAGCTTAGAAGTAAATGGGAAGGACCTTTCATTGTAATAGAAACCTCCCCATGGAGCAATCACACTCCAAGGTGATGATGGTCAACTATTCAAAGTGAATGGACATCGACTCAAATTATTTCTTGAATCCCAGGAGGAGGCAGAAAAAGAAATTGACATGATAAATCTTATTGATTTTCACGCCGTTCTTTAAACTCTACCTAAAAACATCATGTCCAATAGATGGGACCAAAAAAATAATCATCTATGGGGCCCATTTAGCCAACCCACTGAAACTTGGCCCGAGCGGAGTATGAAAGCGTTCGGCCGGAGCCTAGGTTCAGTCGAAGTCCCCATCGCGCCGTCCATGCTCTGTTTTCTCGTCCGGATGCTCCCGATGTATCAAAACAAGATTCTCGATGCTATCGTATTCTCCCCGCTTATTTGTTGACGGGAAAAGAGAGGGGAACATTGCACCTCCTAGGAAAATATTAATCTCCTATTCCTTCCATCCAAGTCATGGACGATAGGAAATTTTTCCTTCATGCCTACTCTAGCTCAACCTTCAACCTGAGCGAAGTAATCGTGCCGGTGAATGTGGCCTAGAGGGGGGTGAATAGACTTTGAAAATTTCCTGCACACTTAATCAAATGGTCAAATGTTTGATAGACCGGACTTGTCTGGTTCGAGGTTGTTGACAGCTGTTATACACCAATTTCACATGTCAATATAACTCAATTATGTGAAGGAATTGTCATTTCTTACACACATCACATTTATATTTAATCTATTTCCACTTGTCCTTGGAGAAAGTAGTGCATGCAGGGATTCTATGCAGAAATGAAGTGAAACAAGGTGATGGATCCTATAAAATGTCATCCCAGCCAATGAAGCAACGACACGTGGCACCACATGGATCAAATGGCCCACAAAAAAAGTATTTGAGGCCATCAAATGGTGTAGAGCCCATATAAAAAAATGGGACCCACCTGGCAGAGACCTGGATGAAGCACAACCCCAACGGGGCCAAGACCAGGTCGGCCGACCCCCCCCCCCCCTAGTCCCCTAGTCGGTCGACTTGTTCTTGCCGCCGAACACGATCAAACACCACATGTTGGCTCCTCCCGACTTGAAGAGGTCATGGGTGACTGATTCGTGTGCTTTTGGTGGCGAGAACCGACCCTTCCCCAAGGTTTAGATAGGGCCCCTCACCCCTCACTTCAACACATGCCACATGAGTATTCATCCATTGTATCCACTACTCTCCATAGGTTTAGAGGAGTATAGGCTGTAGAGATGAGAGTCTCTAGTCCATAGTCCAAGTAGGAGAGGAAAAGAAGGAGTCTCTTCCCAATTGGGAAAAGTATGTCTCCCATATTACTATTTGTATTTGTGACTTTATTCATAATAAAGATGATATCTTTGGTCTACTATTGTCCATATACTTGGATGAAGCTTTTCTTGTTTGATCGTGGATTCCATGTATGTGGTAGGAATAGTATTTACGATTGTGCTATACCATTCTTATTACATTATCATAAACACTATAAATCTCCACTATAGTATAATTAGCTATGATATGACTATGTTAATATGAGTCATTTATGCTATGAATCAGCATTCGTTCAACGATGATTTAGTTCATTGCATTAGGTTGGCTTGTGCCTAGGCTCTTAAGGTAAGTACTTAATATGCTAGCATGGTTCTAGGATAGAGACTAGCGTTGAATGTCTTGTAGACTCACGGATTGAAGAGGTAGACAGTAGGTGGTGATAGCCCTATCCGTCCTTTGTATTCATCTACGTTCAGTTATGCCACAAGATCTTGGCAGGAGTCCCCTAGTGTTGCTAGGGGTAAACTCGTGCCCGATGTGTTAATCCACTTAGCATGAGAATTCATAATTAATATAATCATTAGTAACAATCTTAGGCTTTTTATATGTACACTAGAAGCACTGTAGGAGTCTCTACCTAACTCTTAGCCTAGTCGCTCTATTACCTCATTTATCACTTTAGAATAGAATGCTCTTGTGTATGTCAGACTACCTCCACTTATCATTTAACCCATCCTTGCTAGAACCCTACCTAGGCAAACCTAGCCTTCCCACTTGATGATTGTTTTGCTTCCACCTAGCCTTCCTTTGGGAAAATATAAATGACACCCTTTGGGAATACTCTTTAAAGGCGAAATGCTACATCGATAGTTCCGTGCGCTTGCGGACGTTCATCTAAGAGCTAAAACCTACCAACAAGCATTTCTAGCATCACTGCTAGGGATGAATTGTTAGTAAGGCGTAGGAAATATCAACAAGCATTTCTGGTGCCGTTGGCGGGGAAGGCAGCCGACGTATTACATGATTAAGTGAATAGGATAGGACCCTGGTAGGTTTTTGTAGGATGACCCTTCATTCTTTTCACATTTTATGTGAAAAGAGGATAGTGTATGTATGGTTTCCGCTTGCCGGAATACTTTGTTGAAGATTCTGAATCCCTTCTGAGAGATCGACCTTGTGTCGTTACTCCTCAGAATCTTCGAGCGGCAAAGCAAGCCAGCTCAACTGCACCAACAACCGAAATGCTAATGGCCCAGAAGACCCTTCGTGAGTTTTCGGCTCCCTCTGCTAACAATGTGCCTGTTGGGCCCACTGCTAACATGGGAGACGTGAACATCGAAATCAAGACTGGCCTAATCACTATGGTGCAAGCCAACCCATTTTGTGAGATGGCTAATGAGGATGCAAGTGCTCACCTGCAACAGTTCCTTGAGATCTGTAGCACTTTTAAGATAAAGGACGTATCTCCTGATGTTGTCCATCTCATGTTGTTCCCGTTCTCTCTTCTTGGGAGAGCGAAACAGTGGTTCTACGCAAACTGAAGTGCTATAGATACTTGGGAGAAGTGTTTTCGGCATTCCTCGCCAAGTTTTTCCTGTTGGGCAAGATCAATGCCCTAGGTGGAAGAATTTCCAGCTTCAAGCAAGATGCCAAGGAATCTATTCCCGGGGCTTGGGAAAGGCTGCAAGAGTATACCCTAGCCTGTCCCCACCATGGGATGGATGACTGGCTCATCATCCAAAACTTTTACAATGGGTTGATCCCTTCCGCCAGAGACCATGTTGATGCTGCTGCTGGAGGTGTCTTCTTCTCATTGATGGTTCCCAAAGCCAAAGATTTGATTGAGAAGATGGTGTCAAACATGGGTTGGAGCGACGAGCGTCGCCATACCCGCCAGCGAGACATGCACACCTTGAAGGAGGTGAACATGATCGCTGCTAAATTGGACCTCCTTAGGAAGAAAATTTTATGGACAAGGAAATGGCGAAGTATGCGACAATGCCTATGCCTTAGACTCTCACATCAGTTGTGAAGTCTGTGGCAACACGGGCCATTTGGGCAATGACTGCCCAAAAACCTGTGAGGATGCCCTATATCTAGCCAACAATGGAAACAACAATGGCTATCGTCCAGGAGGTCAAGGGTGGGGCCAAGCAAGCCCATTCTTTCAAGTAGGGTACAACAACAATGGCAACAATGGAAATCAAGCCAACTAGAGAGAACTTGCAATTGGACAGCTGAAGATCAATGAGGCTATATCCAAGAAGTTGTCGGCCAATGACAAGACCATAGAAAACATTCATGCCAAGATTGAAGGACTATCCTCAGCCTTCGAGAATCAATTGAGTTTCAACAAGATGTTGGAAACTCAGTTGGCTCAACTCGCAGCTGCTGTTCCTCCAATGGAGAATGGCAAGATGCAAGGAGAGCCCGAACCCCTTGTGGAAAATGTCAATATGATTTCTCTACAAGGAGGCAACTAGCTGAAGGACCCTGGATGTCCTAAAATCCCATGCTAATTTGGGACACACCACTTTGACAACGCCCTTTGTGACCTTGGAGCAAGTGTGAGTGTGATGCCCAAGGTGGTTTTTGACCAACTGAACTTTAGGAAGCTAACTCCAACACCAATGCAACTCCAACTGGCTGATTCCTCCTTCTGTTTTTTAGCGGGTATCACTGAAGATGTCCTAGTGAAAATTCGGAACTTCTTCATACCTGTGGATTTCGTGGTTTCGACATGGAGGTCGTGAAGGATACGCCGCTCATTCTTGAGCGCCCGTTCCTAAGCATCGTGAAGGCTCGCATTGATATGGGAGTTGGAGAAATCCACTTCCATATCAATGGCAAGGAGGAGAAGTTTAACTTTCGCCCGAAGTCTAAGCAATGCTCCATGATCCGTATGAAGTATGGACCAAATGTTAAACACATTCAAGACGTCGGAATCACACCTCCAAAGGTAGACCCGCTTATTGCATTCATGAGGAATTTGATCTATGCGGAAAACACATCTTATCATCCATGCCGACACCCCAAGAAGACGGAGAAGTACGGACCTCCCCAAAGGCCCAAGTCTACCAAGCCGCTAAATAAGGTATGGTGGAAGAAGCAAGACAAGCATCTGAGCCCATCCCTCTGGGCCTGGATGACAAGAATTGAAGAAGGAGGAATGTCCATCTCGTCGGACGGTGGTGAGACCAAGCTAATAGGTTAAATTGGTAGTTATCCTTTTCTTTGTTTTTCTTTTCTCTTTATTTGGATTTCCCCATTTAGTTTTATTTTCCCCACTGCATATTTGATTTTCTTAGTAGGTCGAGAATCTTATATTCTAAACTATCATTTTTATTTATTTATTTTTCACAAAAAGAAAATTGATTGGGTTTTGAAAAGGAGTTTTTATCTGGAAAACAATTTTTCTGAACTGCAAAAGTGGTAGTTCACCAACGTGCTAATTTTCGGCCGACTAGGCGAAAGAGCCATTTTTGGCTCTCTCTCCTCCAAAGACTACATTTGGTACCCTAGTGACCACTGGGGATTGCACACTATAAATGGTGGCCGTGAGGAGCTCTTGTCTTCACACTTCACCTCATTTCATACATCCCCAAAGTCACTCTTGCTCACATTGTTTTTCTTGCTCTTCATTGAAGTGCTCTTGATCAATTCCCAACACAAAAGATTTGATTTTGTCTGCATTTTCAATTTTATCTCAAGTTCTTCAAGGGAAAATTCACCGAGGTTTTGTTTTCACTAACATCACCTCTTTCGAGTTTTTGCCTTGTTGTGTTCTTGCTTGTTGTAGCCATGAAATGAATGAAGAGGTTTTTTGGGAAGAGGAAGGAGGTTGCAAGCTCAAGTCATGGTGGAGACTTGATTGCACGCCCCTCTTCCATTACTACACCAAGTTCACGGAGGAGGAGTGTAGGAGAGGACACTCCCATGGGTGAGAGGAGCAACCCTCACCAACTTCTTAACGACGACGACCTCGACATCCAAAGTGAAGATGAAGATCAAGCACACAAGCTCCTCCAAGGTCTTGAGTTTATCTGATACGAAAGCTTATGATCCGATTTGATCTCCAAAATAGGTATGAATTCCGAATTCTTTTCCATTTGGCGTGCATTAGGATAGGAAAACATTGTTCACATTGAGAAGAAAGGTTCACGCCTTCTCTCCATACAATTCCTTTGCACACTCAAGATAGGATTTGATGGTATTACTTTTTGATTATTTCAAAAAGAATACAACATCCTATGGAAAGAAATATGTGAAATCCTAGGCTTCCATAGATGTTGTTTGCTAGATTTAGACGCTTTGCCTAAGTTTAACAAACAAAGTTTTTGGCACGATTTAACTGGTGATGTCAAATGTAGTGCACCTAGGAATAACCACTTTCACAACCCTACTTTACGCTTCATGCATAGATGGGTGGCTATGACTATGTTCCCTAGAGGAGATGTAAGGATAGTGCGTGATGATAAGCTGAAAATTATAATTGCCATGATTAAAAAGATAAAAGTTGCTCCAGTTATTGCCATGATGACACAATGGTTACATCCCAAGGGTAGGGCTAATTGAATGCACTTCATTGATCACCCGCATTGCCACTAGGGTAGGAGCACTTTTATATTCCTCATTTGAGTATATTGGAAATGAAAGAGAATTAATTCAAGAAAAATATTTAGTGCAAGGACATACCCTTAAGCATGATCAAGATGGCTTTTTGATATTTTATTATCCCAGCTTTGTTAATGAAATTCGGTTACCTAACCTGGATTATCATTTGTACAAATGCCGGAGGCTAACCATTGACCTTCTTCCCATCGAGGAAGCCAGATGAAGTAATGTCTCTGGCAGGATAACTAGAAGTCATACAAGGAGAACGGCCATTCCCCCGACAACCTCCACGGTTCATGAGTACGAAGAGGAAGAGAACCCAACGGGTGATGTACCCGGATGGACTCGACCTTCATCGTATGAGACTGAAAGTCTATCTTGGAATGGATGGCCAGGTGCTATATGGGAAACACCCCTTTTCACTTCAAGCACTAGCTGCTTGCCTCCAACATCTATGCGAAGGTATCATTCCACTTCGGCTAGAAGTCATCATGACTATAGCCAAGGAATGACAGAACTCTCTAGGCGTACAAAGGAGCTTGAAGTAAGGACGGGTGACATCTACAACACTATCCAAGGGCATGTCCAAGGTACCCAAGACTGGCAACAACACATGGACGCTCACTTCGCCAACTTTAACTCCACGCTACAAAAACAACAAGCCGATCTTGCGGCATACTTCCGTCATCAAGGGTTAAACCCTCGACACGGAGGTGAGTGAAGAACAAGCTTGGGTGAGTACCCCCACTTGAGGTAAAATGTATCAACCCCTTGCATATTTATTTTCCACTTACCCATCATCCAACTTGCATTTATAAAAATAGGATATATTTTATTTTCAAATAAAATAAAAGATGTGCGATAAGAATGAATTGGAATTCACATAGATGAAATGATGAATAGTTGCTCTGTTTTAATTTTCCTAAGTTCCTAATTTACAACTTACTACTCTCCAACTTATTGTTGTCATTGGCTAAAATTTCTTTTGCCTTGATTTGGAAATTGTGGGTAGCAAAATCTTAATCGATTCTAAGTTGTTGTGAGATATGATATAGTGATAGGGCTGCTATTCCTAGTTTGATAGTGAAACTTAGATTTTCACAAAAATTCTAAAATAAGATTTAAGTTATCCTCATTTGATTTGAAATACCCACCAAAGCCATATGATACATTATATTGATAGAGCTTATGCATATGCTATTTGACTTCACATTGAGCTTTGTCAAACTAGTATAGACCTACGTGAGATTTTGTTCATTACTTTTTGAATTCATGACTTCACTTGCACATGCTATACTTTTACACTAGAAGTAAGCAAATTTCCATCATACCACCATTCCACAATAAAAAGAGAAACTTGAAAGTGCATCTAGGAATCCCTTGTGGGTTTTGGATGATTTATGACAAGCAATTGGTATCCTAACCTCTTTGTTGAGATGAGCACAGGTTTTTAATAGCAAAATAAGCAAAGTGCCAAAAAGAAGGAAGAATGAGGAGCAAAGAGGAAATGAGATCAAGGAAGAAGAATAGTAGATCATTGTGTATGGAGTGTGTTAAGGAAACACACCCCAAGAACTCAATCACAATTAAACACACACATTGCACAAAGTTACACAGGACCGGACTAGTCCGACTGATACCGGACTAATCCGATATCCTCTCCGCACAAAATCGGACAAGTACGAAATCCATCGGACTAGTCCGATATCTCTCTGACTAGAATCGGACTAGTCCTTCCCAGTGCGGACTAGTCCTCAAAACACTTCACAAGTCACACAAAATCGGACAAGTCCGATCGCAACCGGGCTAGTCCGATATTCTCTCTGGTCCAAATCGGACAAGTCCGATATTTGCACAGACTAGTCCGAAAAACCCTCTGAACTAAATTGGACAAGTCTTCCAAGTGCGGACTTTTCACCCAATACACTTAGGGTTTCACATGTCCGGACAAGTCCGTTGACTATCAGACTAGTCCGAAGATTTCCAGAAGCAAAATCGGACAAGTCCGTTCCCAGTCGGACTAGTCCGATATTTCGGGACACTTAGGGTTTGCTACACATAGCACACCAGACTAGTCTGGTGACCACCACGGACTAGTCCGATCTTTCTGAACCCTAATGCTCACTTTTAGAAACCCATATAAATAGAGGTGCACGGCCATATTTCATAACCTCTCGAACCCTAGCGCCGTCACACCTCCCAATAGCTTCAAAAACCACATCTCTCCACGAAATTAAGTGCAACAAAGATCAATCCTTTGATGATTCACTCTAGATCATTGGAGAGACACGTTAAACACCACATTGAGCTCTTGGTTTTATTCTCTAACACACTCCTGTGATTTCATTGTAATCTTTTGAGTGTGTTCTTGGTGGTATTTCGTGTTGTAATCCAAGGGAGGTCTCAACGTGTGAGAAGTCCCCTTTGAATTTGGTTATTCACCCCTTTGTGATAAGTGGAAGGGGATTGGCCTTCGTGGCGATCCGACAAGGGTAGGGTTGGAGAAGACCCGATCCTTTTGTGGACTCCTCAACGTGGACGTAGGTTGCCTCTGTGGGAGCTGAACCACGGGATAAATCCTTGTGTCTTGTTTTTGTGTTCATCGCTCTTATTCTTCACAATAATCTAGGGTTTCAATCATCATTGCGTACTTCACATTGAATCATTAAACATAATATTGAATTGTGATATAACCTGGTTCATAACCTTGTAACACTTCATTTGACTGTATATTTTTGCTGCATACATTGAAGAATCAAATTAATTGATCAAACTTAATCAACCTAGTCCGTACACACCGGACTAGTCCGCACTTTACTGGATTGGTCTGATATATCTGGTTTTGAACTAGTTGTTAAGTGTTGCAGGTTCCGACAAATCTCAAAAAGGCCTATTCGTCCCCCCTCTAGGCCACATTCAATTGGTATCAGAGCAGGTTCTTCAAGAAAGAGACTAATCGCTCGAAGAAGATCATGTCAGACATGAAGGACACCCACAAGAGCAACAACCAAGAAAAGGTTGATGATGAAGAGAACCTCAAGGTGGAGAAGCTCCTCGAAGCCATTCAATACTTCGAGGACGACGATGAGGAGACGCTAGAACTAAAGGCGCTCCTAAGAAAGAAGACACTTCCCAAAGGGAAAGTGAAGATTGAAGAAAAGAAGAAAGGGAGTAGTCACACCGACAATTCTCGATATCCTTTTAACTATGATCGTCTCAATTCTAATAATAATCATTATTTGTCTATCCCACTTGGAAAAGCCCCACATTTCGATGGGAGTGATTACTCAATGTGGAGGCAAAATATGAAAATGCATCTAACTTCCATCAATCCAAGTTTATGGCATATTGTGTGCATAGGGATAGATATCCCGGACGACGACAAAGAGCTCACACCAAGTCAAGAGCAGGCTATTCACCAAAATGCTCAAGCCGCGGCCCTAATTACCTCTTCACTCAGTCGGGACGAGTTCACCAAGGTGGATGGACTCGAAATTGCTAAGGAGATATGGAACACACTACAAACTACACATGAAGGTGACCGACATGTGCGTGAAGCAAAAATTAAAATGATTGAAGGCGAGTTAGGAAGATTTGCAATTGAAGAAGACGAGTCACCCCAAGACATGTACAATCAATTAAAGACACTCGTCAACAAGGTCATATCATACATAAGTAAGAAGTGGAATGACCATGAGGTGGTAAAGCTCATCCTTAGAGCTTCCATGCCTCGCAACGTCACCCTATGCTCCATGATCAGAGAAAGCCCCGGATACAAAAGGATGACTCCGGATGAACTGCTTGGAAAGATCATCAACTTTGAGATGATGGAAAAACAAGCAAAGCTTGTCAAGGAGATTGTCGACCCCACCTCGGCAAAGAAGAAAGGGGTTGCTTTGAAGTCCACCCTCAAGCCCCTATCCAAAGAAGCTAGAGAAGCACAACTGGAGGAAGATAGTGACGACGAGATCAGTGAATTAGATGAAGAAGACATGATATTGTTCATGAAGAAATTCAAGAGAATAATGAAAAAGAGACAAGGTACAAAGTCAAGCGAAGGAAAATACAAGGAAAGAACAAAGACTAAGTTGGGGCGGACATGCTATAATTGTGGTGAGTATAACAACTTTATAGTTGATTGCCCATGTGAGGAGAACAAGAAGAAGATCAAAGAAGCCAAGACTCAACCCAAGAAATTCTTCAAGAAGAAGAAACAAGCCGAACAAGCGCACATTGGGAAAGAGTGGGACTCAAATGATGAGTCCTCATCATCCAAAGAGGAAGAAATGGCTAGAATAGCCATCGAGAAGACATCCAAGAAGTCTACCCTCTTCCCTACACTTGGCGCATGGAAGAGAGAGGGCACTTGCCTTATGGGAAAGGAAGGTAAATGCAAGGTAACCATTAAACCCCCTTCTGTGCATTCCTATTCTAGCGATGATGAAATCAACAGTGATAATGAGGACATGCTTATTGGACTAGATAGGAAAACAGCCACAAAAATGAAATTTTTGCTTGATCAACTTGTTGAGAAGGAGAGGTTAATACATCGTCAAGAGGACATGATCATCTCCCAAAAGGAGGAATATGTCGAACTTGACAAGCTTCTAGAACTTGAAAAGGAACGAAGCAAATCACTAGAGCTTGAGTTAGCTTCGAGCAAGGAAACTTGCTTGGAGTTAACCGACTCAAATGCTACAATCAAGGACCAACTTGCTGACCTGATCAAGGTTAACAAGATCCTTGATGTGCAAGTTGAGTCACTCAAGCTAAGTGAACCTTCTTCCTCTTCAAGCTCACCTTCTCAACCCACTAAAACTGAGTTTGCTCATGCTTGTACATGTAAGAAAGTTGACACTAGTCTGAAGGACAAGCCAGCCTCTACAATGGATAAACATCCTGCCCAAAGTGGCATATTTGACAAGGAGAAGATCAAATATGCACGTAGTGCATACTTGGTCAAAAGACCTCCAAATGTCAAATATGGCATTGGTTACTCTTATGGTGAAAAGCAGCATGCTAGAAGCCATAAGAATAACAAGGAGAGGATTACCTTTGTAAAGGGAAGACTCTCTCAGACTGGAAAGTCAAAGATTGAGACAGTAATTACTCATGATCATCGGACTAGTCCGGTTGGTGTCCGGACATGTCCGGTCCTCCGGACAAGTCCGGCCTCCCAGACTAGTCATGTACATAAACAACAACAGTTACTATTTAAAACTTTCGATGCCTCATATGTCTTAATGAGAAGTAATTTTGGCAAGGTTTATACTCATTATGTTGGGCCACGCCATGGTAACACCAAGTCTCATGTGTGGGTGCCCAAATGTATTGTAACTAACCTCCAAGGACCCAAGCAAGCTTGAATACCTAAAACCAAAGCATAATTTGTTTTTGCAGGCCTATTCCTCCAGTGGATCTAAATGGGTGCTAGATAGTGGCTGCACCAACCATAGGACCGGAGAAAGAAGAATGTTCGTGGAATATGAAGAAAACGAGGACCCAAACGAGGGCATCTACTTTGGAGATAATAGTCAAGGAAAGGTGTTCGGTACCGGTAAAATTGCAATATCTTCTAAACACACACTTTCTCATGTTTTACATGTTGAATCCTTCGATTATACCCTGCTGTCCATATCTCAGTTATGTGACAAAGGTTATAATTGCATGTTCACTAACGAGGGTGTGACCGTCTCTAGGAGGAGTGATGGTTCCATTGCATTCAATGGTATGTTAAAGGGAAAGCTTTATATTGTTGACTTCAACAAGGATAAAGCTGAACTTGACACATGCTTGATTGCAAAGACCAACATGGGTTGGCTGTGGCATAGACGGCTAGCGCATGTTGGTATAAGGAACCTTCAAAAACTCCTCAAAGGCGATCACATCCGAGGTTTAAAGGATGTTGTATTTGAGAAAGATAGGCCTTGTAGCGCGTGCCAAGTCGGGAAGCAAGTTGGAGCACCTCACCCCGCCAAAAACGTCATGACTACAATAAGACCACTCGAGCTACTACACATGGACTTGTTTGGTCCAATTGCCTACATAAGCATCAGCGGTAACAAATATGGTTTAGTTGTCGTTGATGATTTTCTCGTTTCACTTGGGTTTTCTTTTTGCATGATAAGTCAGAAACACAAGGAATACTCAAGAAGTTCTTCAAGCGAGCTCAAAACGAATTCTCATTGACAATCAAGAATATTCGAAGCGACAACGGCACGGAGTTCAAGAACACACAGGTGGAGGAGTACCTTGATGAAGAAGGCATAAAGAACGAATTTTCAGCGCCGTACTCCCCACAACAAAACGGAGTTGCCGAAAGAAAGAACCGAACACTAATAGAGATGGCAAGAACAATGCTCGATGAGTACAAGACCTTAGATCGATTTTGGGCAGAAGTGATAAACACCGCTTGCCACGCCGTAAATCGACTTTATCTTCATCGACTACTCAAGAAGACATACTATGAGCTAGTCACCGGTAACAAGCCAAATATTTCATATTTTCAAGTTTTTGGTTCTCCATGTTATATCTTGAACAAGAAGCCTAGGACTTCAAAGTTCGCTTCGAAGTCCGATGAAGGTTTCTTGCTTGGTTATGATTCGAACACTTACACCTATCGTGTTTTCAACAAGACCTCCAAACTAGTTGAAGTAGCACGTGACGTAGTGTTCGATGAGACTAATGGCTCCCAAAAGGAGCAAGTTGATCCATGTGAACTAGGTAAAGAAGAAGCTACTTGTCAAGCATTGAAAAGAATGGCTCTAGGTGAAGTTCGACCACAAGAGCCACCTCCACACGTACATGAGGAAGATGAACCACAAGAGGAGGTCAACGATCAAGGGGGAGCTTCAGCACAACTCCAACTACAAGAATATGAAGATAATCAGCAAGTCAACGAAGGCAATCACTTAGGGGGAGAAGCAGATGATCATGAAGATACAATGCCTCAAGTGCCACACCCAGGAGTACACCAATGCGTCCAAAGGTATCACCCAATCAACAATATCATCGGTGACATCCAAAAGGGAGTAACCACTAGATCTCGCATAGCTAACTTTTGTGAGCAATATTTGTTTGTATCCTTTTTGGAACCGCGCAGGGTTGAGGATGCATTGAAGGATCCAGACTAGGTGGTGGCAATGCAAGAAGAATTGAACAACTTCAAGCGGAATGAGGTGTGGGAACTTTTGGCAAGACCCAATGCAAACATCGTCGGCACCAAGTGGGTCTTCCGCAACAAACAAGAGGAACACGGGGTGGTGACGAGGAACAAGGCACGACTTGTGGCCAAAGGGTATTCACAAGTCGAAGGTTTGGATTTCGATGAGACCTTTGCTCCAATAGCTAGACTTGAATCCATTAGAATATTGCTTGCATATGCTACTCACCAAGATTTCAAGCTGTATCAAATGGATGTGAAAAGTGCCTTCCTCAACGGACCAATCAAGGAGGAGGTGTATGTGGAGCAACCCCCTGGGTTTGAAGACGAAGAGTTCCCCGGCCACGTATTTAAATTGCGTAAGGCTCTCTACAGCCTCAAACAAGCTCCTAGAGCTTGGTATGAGTGTCTTAGAGATTTCTTAATTGAAAATGGATTTAAGATTGGCAAAGTTGATTATACACTATTTACAAAGAATTTTGACAATGATCTTTTTATTTGTCAAATTTATGTTGATGATATAATTTTTGGGTTAACTAATCAATCTTTTTGTGAGGAATTTAGTAAGATCATGGCAGATAGGTTCGAAATGTCAATGATGGGAGAACTAAAGTACTTCTTGGGATTCCAAGTGCGGCAACAAAAGGAAGGGACGTTTATAAGCCAAACCAAGTACACGCAAGACATACTCAAGAAGTTTGGTATGGACAAGGGGAAGCCAATAAAGACTCCCATGGCAACAAATGGCCACTTCGATCTCAATGAAGATGGAACTAGCGTCGACCAAAAGGTATATGGCTCCATGATTGGATCTCTACTCTATTTATGTGCATCTAGGCCAGATATTATGTTGAGTGTGTGTTTTGTGCAAGATTTCAAGCCAATCCTAAGGAATGTCACTTGACAGCCGTAAAAAGGATCTTGAGATATTTAGTTCATACACCCAACCTTGGTCTTTGGTACCCAAAAGGCTCAAAATTCAATCTCATTGGTTACTCTGATGCAGACTATGCCGGGTGCAAAGTAGATAGAAAAAGCACCTCTGGTACATGCCAATTCCTATGGAGATCCTTAGTTTCTTGGTCCTCCAAGAAACAAAATTCCATTGCCTTATCCACAACCAAAGCAGAGTATGTTGCAGCCGGGAGTTGTTGTGCACAACTTCTTTGAATGCAACAAACTCTAAGGGATTATGGTTACAATATGAACCATATTCCACTTCTCTATGACAATGAGAGTGCCATCAAAATTGCCCACAAACCAGTTGAGCACTCTAGAACTAAACACATAGATATAAGACATCACTTTTTGAGAGATCATGCTTTGAAAGGAGACATAGCCATTTCCCATGTCAACACCCAAAAGCAATTGGCCGACATATTCACCAAGCCACTTGATGAAAAACGATTTTGTGAACTCTGAAATGAATTAAATATCCTTGATACTCGGAGTGTGGCTTGAAATGTTGCATACATGTATGAATTCTTCAAATATATTGATTGGATTGTGAAAATCATCTCTCTCAATTTTCTCTGAAAAACTATGTCAATTACTAAATCTTGGTGAATTATGATCATTGCTTGATTGTTGTATGCTTACTGGTCATATTCATCAAGATTATTTGATTTGATTTGCCTCCCTATTCTCTAAATATGTACCTTCAAATATATATGAATGGGCTAAGCAATTCTTACCTGGTGACCACGGACTAGTCCGTGGTTACCCGGACTAGTCCGCCTAGGCAGACTAGTCCGCAGAGTACCGGTTAGGCCGGACTAGTCCGGTATACAACGGACTAGTCCAATATAGTCCTCTGGAAAAGTTTGGACTAGTCCGGTCATCTCCGGACTTGTCCGATTTTCGTGTCCATAACCCTAGCCGCCGCCAAACCCTAATTCATTCACCTCCACTCTTGCCTCACGCGTTCTCTCTCTTCCACTCGAGCTCCCAAGGCGATTTTGCATCCCCTCCACCAAAAAGCTCCACATTTGGGTGGAGATCAAGCATCCTTGCTCGAAGATTGAAGTTCACGGGCAAGTCCGAACTTCAACTCCCTCTTCTTCGTGCATCAATCGATTTCTTCGGTAATTTTCACTCAAACCATAGAAATTCCAAATCTCTTCATTGTTGATTGAATAGCCTAGCATATCTCACTATATACATGCCTCCTTGTTGTATTACGTTAATGCTACGCCTATTGTGCATTAGGAATCACCATGCGACTGGTAGCCTAGGTTTTTGAGGATGAATACCGGACTAGTCCGGTCCATGCACAGACAAGTCCGGTCCCCCGGACTAGTCTGTGCCTGTGCACCAGACAAGTCTGATTTTTCTGTACTCAAAACCTAACTTTTCGATTCCTCAATGCAATTTCTTGCTATCCTTCCATACCTATTCCTTGTACCATTCATTCTCAATCATGCCACTCATTCTCAGGTCTTGTCGAGCTCAGGCAATGAAGTCTCCGACTTTGAGGCCGAGATGGACCACGAGGTGGCTCCTCTGACCTCGACAAGTCTTGGCAAGAAGCGCCAAGAGAGACCTTACGAGCCAGCCCCGTCTCCTCCACAGGCTTGGAGGAAAGTGCTAGCAAATAGGCCGGCCTCCAAGGTGCCAGCTTCTAGGGCCACCACCGGCGGTGGCTCTAGCACGACAAGTGCCTGCCTAGCCAAAGGCAAGGGCAAACGGATAGCAACGGGTCCAGTTGGCCTGTTGAAACTCCATGCTCCAAGGGAAGGGTTCGGGACCCCACTGACGAGAAGTTCAACGGGAATGGCAGTGATTCGGCGGCAAAATTCAAAAGCATTGATTGGTATGGCCGACCGAAGCAAGCTGTTGATGGAAGATTCTGGTGCAACTTCCATGCCGATTTCTACAAATATGTGTATCTCCCAATGAAGACACCAGTTGTGCGCAGTCAGTGGATTGACTGGGCACATTTTGAGAAGAAGGGCTGCTCACTGTTCGCTGAAGTCGTGCAAGCCATTGAGAGGCATGGCCTGAAGGATCTTTTTTCCTTTAGGAATAACTGGAATGATGAAGTGATTGCGCAGTTCTTTGCAACTTGCCACTTCTCGGGTGGAGATGAGGAAAGTGTTACTTGGATGACTCATGGATCCAAGTACAGTATCACTCAAGAAGACTTTGCAAGCCTGCTTCACCTTGATACCTCAAGATCTGACTGCCTGATCATACACAACATAGGTGTCATTGAGAGGGATAGGATGAAGTTCTTATATGATCCAAACTTAAAGTTTGTCCCTCCCTCCACAAAGAACATGGAGCCTTTCTTTGTGGTTCTGAACAGAGTCTTGAGGAAGACTATTGCTCCCAAGGATGGAGATGCTGGGAGTGTACAAGGTTATCTCCGAACGCTGATGAGGGTGATAAGAAGAGACCGCCAGTTTGATGTGGTGGACTACATCTGGAACGACATGGTCAACATATCCTGCACACCCAACAGGTCTTGTGGGTATGCCCCATATCTAATGTTTGTGATCGAGAAGGTCACCGAGATCGAATTTGTCAAGGATGTGGAGCAGAACCTTTGAGGCCTCAGATGCCTCAGAAGCCAAGTATCCAGGTTGCTCCCTCGCCAGCCTCCAGTCCTGAGGCATCGGCCAGAAGATTTGAAGATGCAAGAGCTGCCCCTGCTAGTAAGGCAGCCCCTCAAAGGGGATCGGCCAGTGGAATCTTCAAATACCTGGCTGCCATCTTTGCTTCCTGCAAGAAGGCCGAAGTGAGGGCCCACAAGTGAACAAGAAAAGGAAGTAAGACATGAAGTACGTGAAGGCAAATGTGAAGCAAATTTGCCAGAAGCTGGAGATCGACCCCATTGGATCTCTAGTGATTTCTGATGACTCCGACCCAGACATCACTGAGCTCGGGCTCTTGACCCCCACCGAGCTTGCCTACTTTGGCATTGGGGGCTCGAGTGGCTCCGCACCTCCTCCTCCTCCTCATCATCAAGTTGAAGATGAAGATGACGAAGACGATGATGAGAGGACCGACGGCGAAGAGTGAAGACCTTAGGACCCTCCACTCCTTCTTTTTGGTGTCTCGATGCCAAAGGGGGAGAGATTGACGGGGAGTCTTAGCCTTAGCTGTAGGATGTGAGGAGAGAGCTCTCTTTTATGCTTTTTGTCTAATTTTTGGGTTGTAGAGCTTTAACTTTGTTCTTAAGTTAATTTTGGTTCTGTGATGCAATGTTATGATAATTTGAGAAGTATTTGTTGAAATCTGTGATTTTGCTCCTAGAATGACCTATATGCTTGCTTATGGTTGATTAATGTCAATTATGTCATTCTTAGTGTTTTAATGTACTTCGTTATGCATCCCACCATAAAGAATGCACATATGGATTATGTTTTCATTGCTTGATGTATTGTAAACTCATATGTGCATACTTTATGAAAATCTCAACTTTTATCATGTTTTGTGAAATCTCAATTGGTTGTCATCAATCACCAAAAAGGGGGAGATTGAAAGTGCATCTAGGAATCCCTTGTGGGTTTTGGATTATTTATGACAAGCAATTGGGATCCTAACCTCTTTGTTGAGATGAGCACAGGTTTTTAATAGCAAAATAAGCAAAGTGCCAAAAAGAAGGAAGAATGAGGAGCAAAGTGGAAATGAGCTCAAGGAAGAAGAATAGTAGATCATTGTGTATGGTGTGTGTTAAGGAAACACACCCCAAGAGCTCAATCACAATTAAACACACACATTGCACAAAGTTACACAGGACCGGACTAGTCCGAGTGACACTCGACTAGTCTGATATCCTCTCTTCACAAAATCAGACAAGTCCGATATCCATCAGAATAGTTCGATATCTCTCTGACTAGAATCGAACTAGTCCTTCCCAGTGCGGACTACTCCTCAAAACACTTCACAAGTCACACAAAGTCGGACAAGTCTGATCGCAACCGGACTAGTCCGATATTCTCTCTGATCCAAATCGGACAAGTCCGATATTTGTATGAACTAGTCCAAAAAACCCTCTGAACTAAATCGTACAAGTCCTCCAAGTGCGGACTTTTCACCCAATACACTTAGGGTTTCACATGTCCGGACAAGTCCGCTGACTATCGGACTAGTCCGAAGATTTCCAGAAGCGAAATCGGATAAGTCAGCTCCTAGCCATACTAGTCCGATATTTTGGGACACATAGGGTTTGCTACACACAGCACACCGGAGTAGTCCGGTGACCACCACGGACTAGTCCGATCTTTCTGAACCCTAACGGTCACTTTTAGAAACCCATATAAACAGAGGTGCATGGCCATATTTCATAACCTCTCGAACCCTAGAGCCGTCACACCTCCCAAGAGCCTCAAAAACCACATCCCTCCACGAAATTAAGTGCAACAAAGATCAATCCTTTGAGGATTCACTCTAGATTATTGGAGAGACACGTTCAACTCCATATTGAGCTCTTGGTTTGATTCTCTAACACACTCCTGTGATTTCATTGTAATCTTTTGACTGTGTTCTTAGTGGTATTTCGTGTTGTAATCCAAGGGAGCTCTCAACGTGTGAGAAGGCCCCTTTGAATTTAGTTATTCACCCCTTTGTGATAAGTGGAAGAGGATTGGCCTTCGTGGCGATCCGACGAGGGTAGGGTTGGAGAAGACCCGGTCCTTTTGTGGACTCCTCAACGTGGACGTAGGTTTCCTCTGTAGGAGCCGAACCACTGGATAAATCCTTGTGTCTTGTTTTTGTGTTCATCGCTCTTATCCTTCACAATAATCTAGGGTTTCAATCATTATTGCTTACTTCACGTTGAATCATTAAACATAAGATTGAATTATGATATAACCTGGTTCATAACCTTGTAACACTTGATTTGATTGTATATTTCCCCTGCATACATTGAAGAATCAAATTAATTGATCAAACTTAATCAACCTAGTCCGTACACACCGGACTAGTCTGCACTTTACCGGACTAGTCCGATATCTCTGGTTTCGAACTGATTTGTTAAGTGTTGCAGGTTCTGACAAATCTCAAAAAGGCCTATTCACCCCCCCCCCCCCCCCTCTAGGCCACATTCAAAACTCCATATCATTCATGCTTAGTACTCTCTCCAAAATTCATTACATAAAAAAGGAGTAGAAGACATGTCTACAAGAAAAAGAAAATGCATGCGTACATCATAAGCTTGAGAAAAAAGAAAGAAGTGGCCATGTTTCATCCCAGCAAAATAAGAGAATCCACTCCATCCCATCACACATTCACAAGTCTTGAATCAAATTGCTTTGAATTGATTTATCCTAAGGCTTACTCTTTTGACTTAGCAATATTATGTGTTGCAAATATGCTTGTTATATTCCCTACCAAGCTCCACATACAAGCCTTATATAGAGGTAGGATGAATTTAGGAAAAATGCCTTGGTGGGGAAATATTTCCACTACACAAAAAGGAGAGACTTGAGAGAATAAAATTTAGGTACTTAAAATATAAATTGAACTCTCCGGAATTTGAGTGGAAATTGATTTTCAGGGTATGTGTGCTCCATTTGCTTTTCTACCTTTCAACCACCCATGAATAGGAGATGGCATAAGCCCGATAATAACTTAACCTTCAACCTGAGCGGAGTCATCGTGTTGGTGAATGTGGCCTAGAGGGGGAAGAATAGGCTTTGAAAATTTTCTGCACACTTAATCAAATGGTCAAAAGCTTGATAGACTAGACTTGTCCTGTTGGAGGTTGTTGACGGCTGTTATACACCAATTTCACCCGTCAATATAACTCAATTATGTGAAAGAATTGTCATTTCTTGCACACATCACCTTTCTATTTAACCTATTTCCAATTGTCCATGGAGAAAGTAGTGCATGCAGAGATTCTATGCAGAAATGAAGTGAAACAAGAGGATGGATCCTATAAAATATCATTCCAGTCAATCAAGCGATGACACTTGGCACCACATGGATAAAAAGGCCCACAAACAGAAGTATCCGAGGCCATCCAACAGTGAAGCACCCATATAAAGGAATGGGGCCCACCTGGCAGAGACCTGAAGGAAGCAGAACCCCAAAGGGGCCAAGATTAGGTCGGTCGACCCCCCTAGTCGTCCGACTTATTCTTGCCACCAAACGAAGTCAAACACCACGTGTTGGCTCCTCTAGGCTTGAAGAGGACATGGGTGACTTATTCGCACGCTTTTGGTGGTGGGAACCGACCCTTCTCCAAGCTATAAATAGGACCCCTCACCCGTCACGTCAACACACACCACTTGCGTATTCATCCACTGTATCCACTACTCTCCATAGGTTTAGAGGAGTATAGGATGTAGAGAGGAGAGTGTCTAGTTCATAGTCCAAGTAGGAGAGGAGTAGAAGGAGTCTCTTCCCAACTTGGAAAGGTATGTGTCCCATATTCCTATTTGTTTTTGTGACTTTATTCATAATAAAGATTATATCTTAAGTCTACTATTGTTCATATACTTGGATGAAGCATTTCTTGTTTGATTGTGGATTTCATGTATGTGGTAGGAATAGTATTTATGTTTGTGCTATACAATTCTTATTACATTATCATAAACACTATAAACATCACTATATTTAATTAGCTATGATATGACTATGTTAATATGAATCACTTATGCTATGAACTAACATTGTTTCAATGATGATTTATTTCATTGCCTTAGGATGGCTTACGCCTAGGCTCTTAAGGTAATTACTTAATAAGAATACTCTTTAAAGGGGAAATATTACATCAATAGTTCTTGTGCACTTGCGGACATTCATCTAAGAATTAAAACCTACCAACAAGAATTTTTGGCAACATTGCTAGGGATGAATTGTTAGTAGTACGTGGGAAATATCAACAGAGGTGCGGACTAGTTCGGTGTGCTAAATGTGTATCGAATTGATTAAGTGTTGATTCAGGAATTTAACTTTATAGCAGCGGAAATTTGAACAACATGTAAGATCACTGGAATGAACAATCAATATTGTGAAGTTACATGTGAAAAGAAATTTGCAATTCAAGTTATAATATTGATCAACTATGTGCCCTAATCAATGAAGATGCAAAAAACAAAGAAGCACGCCGGACAAGGATTTATACGGAGGTTCGATCTCACCAAAGAGATCTACTCCTCATTGAGGAAGCCCACACAGAGCCTGGTCTCTTGAAACCCTTTCCCTCATCAAGTCACCACACAAGGCCGACCTGATTCCACTATCACGGGTAATCACCGAGTTTATGGGCCAACCTCACATGTTGAGGGCTCCCACAAGAATTACAATGAAAACGATGATCAAATACACTCAAAAAGATTATAAGTAGATGCAAGAGTGTAAGGAGATCAAACCCCAAAAGCTCAACGAAGCGTACACAACGATCTCCCAACCCCAAATCTGAACATTCAATTGATTTTCACTTTTGAGGACTTTAGATGTGTGGGGAGATGTGTTTTTGTGCTCTTGGGACAGGTGGCGGCGCTTGGGTTTCTGAGTTTGATAGTAGGAATAGAAAGTTGTGTTTGTGGGGTCGTGAATCTCCTATTTATAGTGTTCCCAAAATTGTTACCGTTAGGGATCCCGAGGACCGTACTAGTCCGTACTGGGGATCGAATTTGTCCGGTGTGCTGTGTAAAAGTCGGTGTGAAATGTGCAACACACTAGAAACCTTAATTGTGGGAGGTATACCGGACTAGTCCGGTATGTGTTCGAACTTGTCCGCTGCCCTTTGTAATTGAACTCCAGAGAGTTGAACGGACTAGTCTGGTCCAAGAACAGACATGTCCAGTGCTATGTGTTATAGAATATCAGAGAGTTCAACGGACTTGTCCGGAGTGGTAGTGTAATAGGTTTGAAGAGACTTGAATGGACTAGTCTAGTCCAAGATCAGACTAGTCCGGTGCACTATGAAATGTGGTTCCAAAAATATTATTGGACTAGTCCACTCCGAGGTTGGACTAGTCCGGTGCACAGTGTATTTGGACAATAGAAACGGACTAGTTCGGTCCATGAACGGACTAGTTCGGTCCATGAACGGACTAGTTCGATGCTCAGTGAATTTTTTAGATGATTTTAAGCCCTTACCCCATTGCAAAGACTTGAGCTCTTGGGATGTGTCTGTCACACACATCCTATACATTTAAATCTACTTTGCGCTTCAGTCGTTAGTTGAGATTTTCTCTTTTTCTACATCACTTCATTTTTTTTCATTTCTTTTAGTGCACTAAACTATCTCATTTAAATTGACCTGCAATCACCTTAACAAGTTCATTAGGATCTCATTTGTTTGTCATCAGTGGTCCAAAACCCACAAGGGATTGCCTAATGCACTTTTAGTTGGCCAACGACAACACCACCCTCGGTTTGGAGTTCGTCATGGCACTAGATGCTAAACCTCTCATCATGATCCTGCCACCGATGACGACTCCGCGTGGCTGTAGAACCACACCTCGTGGTGCTGCACGGTCGCTCTCCCCTCAGAGGATGAATATGAAGTCGACGACGCCTACACGTCGTCCGACTGTGGCTGGCCTTAAGCCAGTCAAGACCTGTCTTTTTCCTGAAAAAGCGAGTCTCTCCCAAAGCTGCAGCCTGGCAAGGAGTTTATGTACACCCTGAAAACCAAGGACGATGATGTAGTGAGCCACCACTACAAGTCACCTACGCGTTCCTTGCCTGAGTGTATGGGAGACCGCCTCACTATCCATGGGGTGCGCAAGCCTGAGGGAGGCGATGCAAAGGGCTTTTTCAAGCGCGTGAATATCGGTGATGGAGGAGTCAACGGGCTCGTCACCCTCCAAGATTAGGTGTCACCTCTCGCCACCTGCCATCAGAGGTCCACTTTGCCAATTTGAGGACAACGACGGGAAATCTCCTTGTGCCCCTAAGGTGGCATAGCTTTCTAAGGAGTTAGCTTCTCTCCTTTAGAGAACAAGAAGCTATCTGACTTAGTGGCTGAAGGGCACATCAAGAGGGTGGGGCAGAAAGATGAACTCATCTCCCTCAAGGAGGAGATTGACGGTGTTCACTGTGGCATGAAAGCCAGGCTGTGGTGTTTATGCAATGCCGTTGGGGAGCCCGACATCTACAACACACCATGGTTTAGATGTCCCAACAGAATAGGATGCTTACTAGTTTAAGCTTAGTTTTATTCCAAATTTTTATTCCTCAAGTCTAGATTGAATAATGTAAGCATCCACAATATTTTGAATTTAATAAAGTGAACTTACCGGTTCATCTAACTCGGTAAAGATCCCCCTTTAGTTAATTTTTGTTGAATAAAGAGTCCAGGGGACAAGTGTGGGAGAGGCACCCCAAATCGCGAAATCTCGACGTGCAAAAACAGTGTTGCATCCCGAAACACGTTGCAACCTAACACACAACTCGACACTCTGAAATAGAGAAACAAGGAGGCCAGAAGAGGGTCGATCAAACTCCCGGGTCAGCTGACCTGGTGTGGGCCCCACACGACTCCGTTTCGCTACACAAGTTTGGTTTGGATCTCTTATCTCCGAATATATGTGCTACCCTGCTGTTTAAGTTGATTTCCTATTTAGAATAGAATATTTAAAAAGAAATCAACTACATCCTAGATTAAAACTTGGTAGTCAAAACCTACTTGAACTGAAAATTTGAATACTTTATATTTCAATTTATTGCCTTGTTTGTGATTCCCACAATTAAAGTAGGAGAAACATGTCATCTAAGTATTTTGACTAGTATTATATGGTAAATGACTTATTCGAGGACATATCTCTTTGCTTGAAATTGGTTTTGATGTTTGCAAAAATTTGGAGTCTCAAAATTTGCCTGATTCTCTCATTCGAAATTTAAAATACCCACCAAAGCCATATGATACACCAATTGAAAACCACATGTATATGCCACTTTGTTTTTCACTGAACTTTGTCAAACTCGTGACCCAATTGAGTGACATGCATGAATTTTTACTTAGAAATTCTTGTGCAACCTATCCATGCAAAATATCTCACATTGAGAATTTGCATCCACCATTCATCAATCCAATAAAGAAACTCCATACATTATCGTTATCAAAATCTCTCTAGAAAAATAAAAAGGAGTAGAAGACATGGCTACGAAAAAAAGAGAGAGAAGGTAGCCATGTTTCTCCTTAAAGAGAGAAAACCATGGAGTCCAAGTTTATCCATTCCATTCATGTGCACAAGAATTTTCTTTGTCAAATTGTTTGTTGCATAAGTCTCTCATAGTATCAAGTTTTTGACTTAGTAATATATGGATTGCATTGTGTGCCACATTTATTCCTACAAAGCTCCAGATATAGCATATTTAGTATAGGGACAAAATAGGCGAAACATGCAAAGGTGAGGATCAAAACACTTTGAGAGATTTGAGAGATTCAAATGAGAGATAAAGACAATTGTTTCTTTGACTTTCCGAATATAGCAAATCGTTAGATCATTTCGGCAGAAGAAGATCCAAGGGAACTACATTCCATCCATTCCACTCTTCAAACACCCAAGATTGATGTGGTAGCCACATTTCAAAGAGGTTCATGAATTGAGGTATGAGTTGAAATATCTATTTTTCTCATTTTCTAACTTGTAGCAAATTTATGAGAGTACCTTAGTTATTCTTCTTGCCTTCACTCGAGGACGACCAAAGGACTATGTGTGGGGGAGTCTGTTGATGGTCCTTAAGTGCCATATTTAGACCATCAATTCACCTCATAATGTGCACAAAAGAGAAACACAACATAGTGGTAAGGGTAAAAACTAACCAATTCTACAAGTGTTGGTGTTTATTTGTATGCAGGTGAATTTATAATCACAAATACCATGACATGTAAGGAGTAATCCATTAAAATGGATTTCGACGAACCAAGTGACGACACATGGCACCACATGGATCAAATTACCCACAAACAGAAGTATCCGAAGTCATCCAACGGTGTATCACCCATATCAGTCAATGGGACCCACTTGGAAGTCACCCCGAGGAAGCACACTAGAATTGGTCCAAATTTTTGTTTAGCCGACTAGGGGGTTCAGCCGATGCCTTCCTAGTGCCAAACTCTGTCAACTTTCACGTGTCAACTCCCTGTGGTGCCCTGATCACGATGAAGACAGATTCGCGTGCTTTTAGTGGCGGGAACAGACCCTTCTCCAGCTATAAATAGAATTCCACACCTCACTTCACACACACCAGAAGCTGAGAATAGAATACCACTCCTAAGGTTTAGAGTAGTCTAGAGGTTGCCAAGTATAAGAAGAGTGTGGTGAAGAGTCTAGGAGAAGGAGGCTTGGGCTTGTCAAGTCCCTTTTCTACACTTGTACCCCTACAGAAGTTTGATTCAAAATCAAGTAAGCCTTTGTGAATTAATTTCAAGTTTGATTTCCAATTCAAGGTAGTTTGCACAAGTAGTTACTTGTGGGTTCATTGCTTTAAATTATTAGAGGTTCTAGTTGTATCTTTTTGTTCGAAACAACTAGAGTAGTGATTTAGAATGTAAGCGTGGTGCTTAAGTTAGAAATCACCAGTGAATATCTCGTCGACCCACGAATTGAAGAGGTAGGCAGTAGGTGGTGACAACCCTATCTGTCCTTAGTAATCCTCCACGTTCGGGTATGCCATAGGCTCTTGGCGAGGACCATCCTAGTGTTGCTATGGTTAAACTCGTGACCGAAGCAAGTAGCTACCGCAAATTACTTTGAATTAGAATCAATACTTTGAATTCCTCTCTATTCCTTGCCTACCAAACAACTTTGTGTCCTTGGGTGAGCTAGTTCGTAAGATTAGCACATACATTCCTTGGATTTGATACCCTTGGGAATACTCCTTAAGGGGAAGTGCTACACGATAGTTTTTGTGCGCTTGCGGATTTTTATCAGTGATGTAAGAAACATCAACACTAACTTGGCAAAAGTTCAGAAAATTCATGAAGTGCAAGTTGAGTCACTCAAGCAATGTGGCGCTTCCTCCTCAAAGAGCTCACCTCCTCAAGATATCAAGTTGACAACAATTAGAACATGCACATGCTCTATTAGGAAGGCTAATGTAAAAGATGAATCAAATGCTACACAAGCCAAGCATCTATCCCAAAGTGGCATGTTTTACAAGGAAAACATTAAATATGCACGTAGTGCATATATGGTCACAAGACCTCCTAATGTCAAAGATGGTCTTGGGTACGCTAGATGAAAGATGCAATTCACTAGTGGTCAGAATAAGAATCATATTGCTTTTGTTAAAGAAAAATCATATGAACATGAACAACAAACTTTATTTCATACTTTAGATGCATCTTATGTTCTTATGAAAAATAAATTTGGATATGTTTATGATAAATATGCAGGGCAACGCCACAAGAGATCCAAAGCTTGTGTGTGGGTGCCTAAAACACTTGTGAGTAACTTTCGAGGACTCAAGCAAACTTAGGTACCTAAAACCAAGATGTAACTCTATTTTGCAGGCCTACTTCTCCGGTGGTTCAAAGTGGGTGTTATACAGTGGATGCACCAATCACATGACCGGAGAGAGTACAATGTTCATAGAATATGAGCGAAATGTGAATCCAAATGAAGGAATATACTTTGGAGACAACAGCAAAGGAAAAGTCCTTGGCACCGGTAAAATTGTAGTCTCATCTCAACACACACTTTCCAATGTTTTACATGTTGACTCTTTAGATTATAATATTTTATCCATATCTTAGCTATGTGACAAAGTATACGATTGTTTATTCACTAATGAGGGTGTGAACGTCTTTAGAAGAAGCGATAACTCAATTGCATTCAATGGAATGTTGAAGGAAAAACATTATCTTGTTGATTTCAACAAAGATAAAGCCGAACTCAACACTTACTTGGTTGAAAAAACTAACATGGGATACTTGTGGCATAGACGGCTTGCCCATTTTTGGATGAGAAATCTACATAAACTTCTAAAGGGTGATCAAATCCGAGGTTTGAAAGATGTTGTGTTTGAGAAAGACAGGTCGTGTAGTGCATGCAAAGCTAGAAAACAAGTTGGAGCACCACACCCTGCGAAGAACGTGATGACTACATCAAGACTGTTGGAACTCCTACATATGGATATTTTTTGTCAAATTGTTTATATAAGCATCGGCGGTAACAAATACGGTTTTGTTATTATTGATGATTTTTCTTAGAATTACCTTGGTATTTTTCTTGTGTGATAAATCAGAGACCCAAGGAATCCTAAAGAAATTCTTGAAGAGAGCACAAAGTGAATTCTCCTCAATCGTCAAGAACATTAGGAGTGACTACGGAACGTAGTTCAAAAAATACTCAAGTTGAGGAGTACCTAGAATGAAGATGGAATAAAGCATGAGTTCTCGGCACCCTACTCCCCTCAACAAAATGGGGTAGCCAAAAGAAAGAATGGGACACTCATTGAGATGGCAATAATAATGTTAGATGAGTACAAGACTTCGGACCGGTTTCGGGCAGAAGCAGTAAACACTGTTTGTCATGCCATGAACTGGTTATATCTTCATCGACTTATGAAAAAGACGCCATATGAGCTCCTAACGGGTAACAAACTGAATGCTTCATAATTTAGAGTATTTGGGAGTAAATGTTATATTTTGAACAAGAAACCTCGGACTTCGAAGTTCGCTTCAAAATCTGATGAAGGGTTCTTGCTTGGTTATGATTCGAATGCCTACGCCTATCGTATTTTCAACAAAGTCTCTGACATAGTTGAAGTAGCACGTGACGTAGTGTTCGATGAGACTAATGGCTCCCAAGTGGAGCAAGTTGATAAGTGTGCTAGATCAAGAAAAGCCCCATGTAAAGCGTTGAGGAGGATGGCACTTGGTAATATTCGACCTCAAGAGCAATCACAAGACTCAAGTGCTAAAGATCTACCTCAACCGGGGAGCAATGATCAAGGGGGAACTTCTGCACAAGATCAACATCAGCAGCTTCCACATGATCAATATAATCATGGAAGCAATGATCTAGGGGGAGACATTGAAAATGAAGATGATAAAGAGCAAATGACCTCACAAGTACCTCACCCAAGAGTACATCAGAGTATACAAAAAAATCATCTCGTCGACAACATCATCGGAGATATTGCAAAGGGCCTAACTACTAGATCTCGTATTGCTTTTTTTGTGAACATTACTCTTTTGTCTCGTTTCTGGAACCATACAGGGTTGATGAAGCATTAAAAGATCCAGATTGGGTGACCGCCATGCAAGAGGAGCTGAACAACTTCAAAATAAATGAAGTGTGGGAGCTTGTGGAAAGACCAAAAGCCAACATCGTGGGCACCAAATGGGTTTTTTGGAACAAGCAAGATGAACAGGGAGTAGTAACGAGAAACAAAGCACGATTTGTGGCAAAAGGTTACTCACAAGTCAAAGGTTTGGATTTCGATGAAACCTTTGCTCCCGTAGCTATACGAGTCCATCCGAATTTTATTAGTCTATGCTACTCACCATAATTTTAAGTTGTATAAAATGGATGTCAAAAGTGTAGTCCTCAACAGTCCTATCAAGGAAGAGGTATACGTGGAGCAGCCATCAGGTTTTGAAGATCAAGAGTACCCCAACCATGTGTACAAACTGCATAAGACTCTCTATGGCCTCAAACAAGCTCCCCGAGCTTGGTATGAGCGCCTTAGAGATTTTCTCACTCAAAATGGTTTTAAAATAGGAAATGCTGATTATACATTGTTCACAAAGCATTTTGATGGTCATCTATTCATATGTTAGATTTATGTTAATGACATCATTTTTTGATCTACTAATGAATCTTTTTGTGAGGAATTCAGTAAAATTATGACAGACAGGTTCGAGATGTCAATGAATTATGTTCTTTTTTGGATTCCAAGTGAAGCAACTGAAAGAAGGCACTTTTATCTGCCAATCCAAGTACACACAGGATATCCTCAAAAAGTTCAATATGGACAAAGCCAAGCCCATCAAGACTCCCATGTCAACTAATGGACATATCGATCTCAACGAAGATAGTCCAGATGTAGATCAAAAGGTATATCAATCTATGATAGGCTCGCTGCTTTATTTATGTGCATCTAGTTTTTATGTGTGCAAGGTTTCAAGCCGCACCTAAAGATTGTCATTTAATAGCTGCAAAAAGAAACTTAAAATACCTTGTTCACACACCCAACTTGGGCCTTTGGTATCCCAAAGGATTCATGTTCAACCTCATAGGGTATTCTGATGCCGACTATGCAGGCTGCAAAGTCGCTAGAAAAGGCACCTCAGGAACGTGCCAATTTCTTGGCAGATCCTTAGTTTTATGGTCCACTAAGAAGCAAAATTTCATTGCCCTTTCCATAGCAGAAGCAAAGTATGTAGCAGCCAGTAGTTGTTGAGCACAACTACTTTGGATGCGATAGACTCTAAGGGATTCTGTTTATAATCTGAACCGTATTCCACTCCTATGTGATAGTGAAAGTGCCATAAAAATTACACACGGTATAGTAAAGAACTCAAAAACCAAACACATAGATGTAAGACATCATTTTCTAAGAAACCATTCACTAAAAGGTGACATAGTAATTTCACATGTTAGAACTAAAAAACAATTAGCAGACATATTCACCAAGCCACTAGATAAAAAGAGATTTTACTAGCTTAGAAATAAACTAAATATTCTTTATGCTCGAAATGTTTCTTGAAATACTTCATACCTTATTGAATCTTCAAATTTTACTTATTTTGCCAAAATTCATCCCTTACCTCGATTTTCTCTCAAAAACTATTTTAATTATTGAATCTTGGTGAATTATGGCAATTGCGTGATTGTTGATTGCTTACTGGTCATATTCATCAAGATTATTTATGAAATGATGTCCTTTAGATAAATATTATTTCAAATCCCAAAAGACTCTTTGTTCTGATTCAATTCTGTCCACCTGACCCGGACTAGTCCATGGTCAGCACCGGACTAGTCCATTGCTAGTGACTAGTCCGTCACTGGTCTGGTGTACTGGACTAGTACGGTACTTTGTGGACTACTCCGCTACTGTCGTGCTTAACCCTAGCCTGGCGCCAAAACCTTCTTCTTCATCTCACAATCACCGTTACATTCTCTCACCTCAAGCTCAGGATCCCAAGGCGATTTTCACTTTGAGCCACCAAAATCGAAGATTCTTCCACGGGAATCTTTCCTCAAGTATTGCTTACTTTTCTTGATTCCTAGGGTATACATCGCATTTTTGTGTGTATTCCTATTGTCCTTCTACCATTTTTGTATCAATTTGAGATAGATTTGTTGAAATAAGAAGTTAGGGTTCATATGTCAAACTGGACTAGTCCGATGCTTTGTGCGGACAAGTTCGGTGCTCCCGACAAGTTTCCACCCTGGAATCGAACGAGTCCAGCCCCTTCACAGTTCGAACCTCTAAATTCTTGTCTCCACAAAGTCTAATTCTCATTCTTACCACACCTTGTACTCTCTATGTCAGGCATGATGTCGTCTACATCAGATGTTAGCATGTTTGACTTTGAAGAGCGTGATTGCGAGAGAATGGCCAGGGCAAAAGAACAAAGAAGAAAAAAGCGCCATGACCATGATGCAAATGATTCTCCTCCTAAGTCTATGCTCCCTGGAAAGAGGAAGGTGACAGTAAAGAAGCCATCAAGCAAGGATGGTACCAGTGCCAGCTCAACGGCACCAAGGAGAAGCACTAGCAAGGGCAAGGGACTTGCTAGTGGACCTATTGGTCCATTGAAGATGAAGTTACCTTTGCAGCGCAATAGGCAGCCCTCTAAAGATGATTTCTCGAGCAAAGGCAATGATTTAGCTGACAAGCTCAGGAAGGTCAAAGTCTATGAGCAGCCAAAGCAAGCGGCTGACCCAAGGTTCTAGAGTCACTTTCATGCAGACTATTATGAGCATGTGTACAGGAAGATGAGAAATTCGATGGTCGCGAGTCAGTGGGTGGATTTGACATATTTGCAATCAAAGAATTTCCAAGCCTATCATGAAGTCTTAGAGTCTTTGGAGAGACATGGACTAAAAGATCTTGTCTCTTTCTGATACAACTGGAACAATGGGGTCATCACCCAATTCTATTTCACTCTCTACTTCTCGGGTGATGACGAGGAAGGACTCACTTGTATGACACATGGATCCAAGTACATTGTAACCTATGAGGAGTTTGCCATGATACTCCATCTCAAAGACAATTTGGAAAATGAGCTTGTGATTCACAACTTGAAGCCTTTGGAGGAGGATGAGCTAGCATTCCTCTATGACACAAGAATGCCATACAAGCTACCTACCACAAAGTACTTGAAGCCATTCTTTGTGGTACTTAATAGAATTTTAAGGAAGACTATCGCTCCAAAGGATGGAGATGCAGGGACAATTCAAGGAACTCTAAGGACCTTGATGAAAGTGATAAGCAAGAGAAGGACCTTCAATGTCTTTGAGTATATTTACAATGACATGGTGAACATCTCAATCACCCCCAGCAGGTTGTGTGGCTATGCGCCATACATCATGTTCATGATTGAGAAGGTAACTGGCCTTTTGTCAAGGATGTTGAGCATGCCGATCTCAAGCTTCAGAATC
Organism: Tuctoria greenei; assembly: GCA_036927565.1. Lineage (NCBI taxonomy): Eukaryota > Viridiplantae > Streptophyta > Magnoliopsida > Poales > Poaceae > Tuctoria > Tuctoria greenei. Next base: position 179,392,541 of record JAYESD010000002.1, read on the forward strand.
CCGCAGCCTACAGTGTTCCCAATGCACCTGCTTCACCTGCAAGGGAACAAAGATCAAAGCAAGCAAATGAAGGCACAAGGGCTCTAGCTGCTACCTCTGCTCCTCAACCCTATAGAGAGTCCACCAGTGGAGTTCTAAAGATGCTTTCCTCCATCTTTGCATCTTGCTGCAAAGTGGAAGTTAAGCAACACAAAGAAACCTTGGCAAGGAAGAGGCACCAGAGGTACATGAAGGCAAAGATCAATGCTATTTGTGAGAAATTGGAGATTGAGCCAGTGTGATCTCCTCAGATCTCTGAAGACTCCAAAGAGAACTTCACAGAGATGGCACCTCTCACAGAACATGAATTGGCATCTTTTGGACTTATGGGTGTCTCTGTTCCTCCTCAACACGATCATGAATCTGAAGATTAAGATGAGGATAGGACTGAGAGAGAGAGGGAGTGACAGAGAGTAATTTCCCTCAATTTTTCTCATTTTGGTGCCTTGATGCCAAAGGGGGCGAGATTGAGAGTAGTAGTCTATTTATGTGCCTTAAGGACTAGTGATCATGGACATGTATCTCTTTTATGTTTTAAGTTTTAAACTATTTTGGATAATGCCTATTTTTTTAATATGGATGTGTGATGCTCATTATGGTATTATTGTGATGGTTGTTTATTATAATTGTTGTATTTTCAATTATGCACATCACAATATCTGCTCACACACACTCTATAGGCACCCCACCATAAAGAGTGCATATATGTGAGAAATTTATTCTTGCTCATATGTCATTCTCATATATGCACACTTTATGAAAATAAATTTTTAATCTTAAGTGTGAAATCTCAAATGGTTTTCATCAATCACCAAAAGGGAGAGATTGTAAGTGCATCTAGGCATTCCCTTGTGGGTTTTGACAATTGATTACAAACAAACGAGATCCTAATGGGTTTTGTTAAGATGAAAGCAGGTATACAAAGAATAGAACTAATGGTGAACAAAAAGGTGAAAATGAGGATTGAGAAAAGAAAAGCCCAAGTGATCAATGGAAGCACAAAGTAGATATCAATGTATAGGTTGTGTGTGAGAGACACATCCCAAGAGCTCATAACTTTGCATAGAGGGTAAGAGCTAAAATCAACAATTAAGCAATTCACTGAAGCAGTGAATATGTTTGTTCACAAGCGGAGTAGTCCGATTAGCTTACTATTCTCACACGTACAAGAACTAAACAACACTAGACTAGTTCGATCAACTCGCTGTTCCCACCAGGACAAGTTCGGATATGTGCTGGACAAGTCCGTTCAACTTTCTGATGTTTTGCCAACACAATACATGTCACCTTGCACCGGACAAGTCCGTCCATTTGCGTACTGGTACGATTGAGTTACTGGATTCATCACAGGCTAGTCCAGTTAACTTTCTATTCCAATGTAGAGAAGTCTGGATCACCTCACACAAACTAGGGTTTCAGGTGTGTTGCACAATTCACGCATGTTTCATACAACACACCGGACTAGTCCGGTTCCCAGAGCGGACTAGTCCGACCATCGGGATCCCTAACGGTAACTTTTTTAGAAAGTCTATAAAGAGGTGATCCGCGACCCCACAACATAGAACTAAGAACCCTGGCACCATCATAGGTCCCACTCGGGCAGAGAAGTTCGTCTTCCCAGGACTGGCTTGGGATCTCACACAAAGTCTCAAATGGACTAGTCCGTACCACAATGGAAAAGTCCAAACTCAAACAAAATGCTTTGATCTGTCCCAGAACGGACTACTCTGGGAGGGTTCGGACTAGTCCAGCCACTGTGGCAGACAAGTCTGGCCTCCTTAGACTTAGCTCCAAAACTGCTCACCAAGAGAAGAACGGACTAGTTCGTACCCATACGGACAAATACGAACTCAAACAGATACGTTTAGTCCGACCCAAAACAGACTAAACTGGCTACCCCGGACTAGTCCGGCCTGAAGCCCGGACAAGTCTGGTCACTGGGGTGTTTCCTTCAAATGGGCTTCTCACTTAGGTTTTTCTCTCAACCACCACATTGAGCCCTAATGGATGATCTCAATGCACATGATACACACACCATCACACGTGATATGACTAGTCTAAACTTGATGAGTAGTTTAGGCGCGATCTTCTGAAAGGTAAGTCGATTGGGGTGGAGAACTCGACATTGATGATCCGCGGCAATCGAGCAGTTCGAATAGCCCTGCAATCACTACACCACTGCTCCATTGGTTATCAACCGTGCTGCACATGCTTGACCTCGCCAAGAAGGCTAATCCCTGCAAGTGCAACCGAGAACACAAGCAAGAATGTCGAAGACACAATCTGAAATCGCGAAGTTGGGGTCTCACAAACCGTAGAACGGTGATATTATTGATCTAAGCAAAACCCACCGAATACGACCGGCGGCTGCAGTATTTAAAGGCTAGGGTTCGGCCAAAACACTCTTAGACGCGTCCCTAATGTACTCATAACGATATCGGATTGTGATGTTATTAATCGCTCGACAATCAACACACATGCGCCAACTACCATCTTTCTTAGGAACCAAAAGAACAGGAACGGAACAAGGGATAAGGCTTTCATGAATGTACCCACGGTACAAAAGATCTTGGACTTGTCGCTGAATTTCCTTAGTTTCCTCTGGATTCGCCCTATATGCTGCATGATTTGGCAAGCTTGCTCCTGGAATCAAATCAATCTTGTGTTCAATGCCTCTCATGGGTGGTAAACCAGGGGGTATCACGGAGGGAAACACATCCTCAAACTCCAGCAAAAGGTTAGCAACAGCAGAGGGCAATGCAATAGACAATTCATGTAGTGAAAACATGGCTTCTTTGCATACTAAAGCATAGAACATCCCCTTAGCATCGAATAAATCAGCAAGGTCAGATTTAGTTGTGAGCAACGATGGTGATTTTAACTTAATGACTTGTTGTTTTTCAGATTATAGTTTTGTTGCTTTGCCATCACGAATTTTACTCTTCTCAAAATGCACAATTTCAGCAGGAGTCATAGGAAGCAAAGTGATTATCTTTCCTTTATACATGAGAGTATATTTATTAGTTCACCATGATGAATAGCATCTATATCAAATTCCCAAGGACGACCCAATAAAAGAGAACAAGCATCCATAGGAGCGACATCAAAATCAGCAAAATCATGGTAAGAACCAATTGAAAAATGTATTCTCGCTGTTTGTATTACCCGAACCTTACCGCTGTTGTTGAACCATTGAACGTGGTGTGGATGAGGGTGTGCTCTTATTGTCAAACCAAGTTTCTTGATGACATCCGTGCTTACCAAGTTATTGCAGCTACCTCCATCAATTACAGTGTGTACACGGCAGTCCTTGACAATGAGAAACATGTGGAAGAGGTTGTGTCGTTGTAGCTTGTCGTCGGCCTCCACTTTGGAGCCGAAGGCACACTACACAATGATGCTCCTATAGTTCTCTATCGCCGCTGTACCAAGTACCTCTTCTTCGGTGTGTTTGTCATTTGAACTGTAAAGTTAGTGGCAAGAGAATATTCATCTTCAACATCCAAAGTACTATCATACCCGCCATCGTTGCGTGCTATATATGCTCGTTTGCTCGGGCAATCTCTCACCATATGACCAAGTCCCTGGCAGCAGTGACACTTAATGTTGGAAGTACGACTCATAGAAGGAGTGGACGACGAAGGCTTGAATGATGTCGCCTTGCTGCCCTCCAGCACGCATGAAGGTGGAGCAGCAGGTGTAGTTCGTTGGCCGCCATTGGATGGTGTAGTCGCCGCATGGGGGCCGAAGATGGTGCTGTTTTGGATTGTTTAGACGTCGAATGCGGCGTGAAGTTGCTCCTCATGCATTGTTGCTGTTGTTGTCGGCCCTGCAATTCTTTTTCTGCCAACAAAGCAAGCTGAAACAATCTATTAACAGTATCATATTCCTTGTAATCAACAATGTCCTGAATTTCACGCCTGAACCCCCAATAAAAAGGAGCTATTTTATCATCCATGTCCTCTACTACCCCACAACGCAGCATACCCTTTTGTAACTCTTGATAATACTCCTCTATGGACATGTTACCTTGGTCTAAGCGCTGCAATTTTTTGCGAAGGTCCCGCTGAAAAGAAGGAGAAACAAATCAAACACGGGTAGCTTCTTTTAATCTATCCCATGTTGGAGGATCAGTTCTAGTTTTAACAAGTTCATTCCACAATATGATAGCAAAGTCCTTAAACTCACTAGTGGCTTGACGAACTCTATGTTGCTCAAGAACAAGATGGGCATTAAATTTTTGCTCTACTGTCATCTCCCAATCAATATAAGCCTCAGCATCATAAGCACCAGAAAAAGGGGTATAGTAAATTTCACTTTTGCAAAAGCATCATCAGGAGGACGATTATAATTGTTGCGATGATTATTACCTCCCATACCTCGACAATAAAGTGGCAGTCTTGGCTGATTGTTGTGATCTTCCATATCATCATAAGCATTGTATTCATGTCTTCAGGCAAGAGGCAACCGAGCCTCAATAGTATTCATCCGAAGATCAAGGTCATCAAGTTGGCGAGTCAAGTTCGCCAACGACTCCTTCGTTGATGCATTGTATTTGGCGAACATATCTGTCATGGCCTTCATCATATCACGTAACTTAGCATGTTGAACACATTCATCATCATTGTTTTCTCCTGCCATTGTTAGTAGGAAACAGAAGACAACAAAAATATGTTATCCCAATAAACTACAGTGACAATGTGAAAGGTGGAAGGAAACAATCTCTCTGGCTCAAGCGTCTTACCACGCTCTTACAAGTGTTCTTACCGACACAGGAGGTGGTGTGGATGGTGAGATGAACGAATGAAGCGTGAGGTGATTGCAAAGGTACCTGTTATGCTCAAGAGTAAGGTGGAGCTCGGATGGCACAATATGGTGGCTAATAAGCAGAAAATTATTAACAGGTAAACAAAGTTGAATAAGTATTCAATGTAGGAAATTGTTGCTGGTCAACCAAGTGCTCTAGGACCTAGCACAACACAAGGAAGTAGCAAGGCAAAAGAAAGACAGAATGATATAGCCAACAAAACAGCACCAAGTGGTATAGGCCAATTGCTTTAATACGCGTGCTCTTCACTATTTTTTTTCTTTTTGTAATATTTTTTGATATGTTTTCTTTACTCAGGAGCACTGAAATAGGAAGCACACAAATTTTCAGCTCAATTGGATGTAATTTGCGGCCTATAGAAAATCAAGAATATTCTTTAAAATTCGTGCTGAAACTTTGGAGGCCGGATACTATCTTCCGAGAAGAATTTCGTCAATATAATTTCCCCAAACATGGCTACGCGGAGGAAAATCAGATGCGAAATTTTGCGTAGATCAATTTGAAAAAAAAATCGCGCGATTTCGAGTTCGTATGCGAAAGTTATGGTCGTTTTAAGGTAGGCTGTCCAAATTATGATTTTTGGATGTTGATTACAAAACTCACAATCGGATATGAAACTATATGGAATTTGCACAGCAACTAATGGGGTGGTGTGTGATGATTTAAGGATGAGTGGAACAAAGGTTTGTCATCTAATCTAGGGCTGGCGATGCGGGAGTTCACGCAAGGCGACTAGCTAGAGCAAACCGATGAATGTAGTGCATCAGTTTGTTGTTTAAGGATTGTGGAATAGGTGTCGAACAGCAAGAAAACAAGGACGAAATGCGATAACTAAGACCCAAAACACAATGCTAAACCAGCAACAATACTCAACCACACGAATGCAAACTCAACAATGCAAACTGAAAAACAAAACTGCAGGCACTATAGTCTAGTTAGCGGTAAAAAGGATTTAATTTTTTTTGGCATTTCTGTGGACTCTAGGTACAAAACAAAACTGATCTAATGGAAGGAAAACAAATATACCTCACGGGCAACCTGTAAATCTGATACAAATTGATGAGTAGTTTTGGCCCGATCTTCCAAAAGGTAAGTCGATTGGGGTGGAGAACTCGACGTTGATGATCTGCGGCACTCGAGCTGCTCAAATACCCCTGCAATCACTACACCACTGCTCTATTTCTTATCAACCATACTACACATGCTTGACCTCGCCAAGAAGGCTAATCCCTGCAAGTGCAACCGAGAACACAAGCAAGAACGTCGAAGATACAATCTGAAATCGCGAAGTTGGGGTCTCACAAACCGTAGAACGGCGATATTATTGATCTAAGCAAAACCCACTAAATATGACTGGTGGCTGCAGTATTTAAAGGCTACAGTTCAGCCAAAACACGCTTAGACGTGTCCCTAATGGACTCATACGGGATACAAGGCCCAAAGGCCCGATTTGGTGGCATAGCACCGGACAGAAATCTGGACTCGACTTGTTTTGACGATTTCCAATGACTCCATAAGAATTTTAAGGTGGGACCAGAGCCATTAGAAAGTTTATCTTCTCCTCTTTCCGTGTATATGTGGAACGTTAAAAACAGAGTCTGTATGCATCCTGGGCGTCCATTTTAAGGTGGATTGCTCCTGGACTCTGAGTTGAACTCGAGTTTGAGTTGTAAATTGATTCCATCAACTTGTGGATGTCCCAGCTGGTTCTCCATGTTCCCAAGGCCTCTTCCCTTCACTTGTTGATCTTCTCCATTGTTCCTAATAACAATTAAATCATCATATAGCAATGTATTCTCAAACTCACATGCAAAGGATGTTAGGAGCGAGTTCACCTGCTGATTTATTAACCGTGCTCATGCTCTTGTGATTGGTCCTTGCAGTTCAATGTGCGTCTCCGCTGTTGTGATGTCCTCATGAAAACTCAACACAATAGAAACCCTAATTTCTATGCTTAAGTCTTTGACGCATGTTTCAACCTTTTCCCTTTTGAGTGATTTTATCTCATTTCAATCATCACACCTGTGCTTAAGATCAACTCAGCTCATTAGTCTCCTAATTGTCGTCATCAATCATCCAAAATCCACAGGGATGCCTAGATGCACTTTCAATCTCCCCCTTTTTGGTGATTTATGACAACACATTAAGTTTCAACAAAAAGGATAATAATTGGTTTTCATAGCATGTATGTGTATGAGTAACTCTCCCTCAATTTATGCATTAAGAAAGAGAAATTGAGAGAGTTATCATACATATATACGTTATAGTGGGGTGCCTTAGTGATGTGTTAACAATTTGTGATAAGAAAATGAATATGAGCGATAAATAAGTGCATTGAAGCATCACAACACAATTAAGCATAGCAAACGAGGGTATGCGGTGCTCCTCTCTCGTTGATAGACATTAACCAATCTGAGTTTCCTGGCCTTCTCATCCCCTTTGCTCTGAAAATGTTAGCTTTGAAGGCAGCTTGGCGATTAGGGTTCCTTGCGGGTGAGGACATCCTCAAGGAGCCTATGGGTTGAGAGGGGCCCTTCTTAGACTTGCTTGCAGGCTTCTTAACACCAAAATCCTTCTTCTTGGCTGCCTCCTCAACTGGCGCTCTGCCCTTGTCCTTGGAACTCCTAGCCTCCTGAGTTCTTGCTTTCTCGCCCATGGTCACAAGTCGTTTCTTCCTTGGGGCAATCTCTGCAGCAGCTGAGTTGTGTGCCTCTCTTTTCTTCTTCTTTGCTTTCCTTGCTTTAAGCTCCGATTCGAGGAGAGCTATAGCAAGCTCTCGCTCCTCACAAGCCCAACGATAGTGTTATTGCCTCCTTGCCTCGGCCTCGGGGTTGGATAGGGGTGTGTAGTCGGAATCCAACACCGTCCCTGAGAAGTGATGTAAAAGAGATCATATGAGTCCAAGGAAGTGGAATATTGCATTAGAATTCACAGAATCGATCAAGATTAGGATTTTTACTTTGTAATTCAGAGTTGTCCGCCCAAGGGCCGAACTTCCGCATGAGCCGGACTTGTCCGCCCTGTGGCTGGACTAGTACGGTGCACACAGTAAGAACCCTAATCTTGAAGATTTTTGCAAAATATACAGATCCGACCACAATATTTCAATGGTAGGATCACAAGGACATATAGAACAACTTTTGTGAAGAAGTTTCTACCAAAAGACCTAAAAGAATTGAATTTTGAAGGATTTAGGGCTACGTGAAGAATACCTCTTCAAATCTTTGAATCGACAAAATGTGGATAAAGAATCGGCCTAGGATACTTTGGGAAGAGTTCCCACGGACCCTGGGGTTTCAATCCATGGATTGGAATCAAGATTTGGTGGAGGGAATAAAAAATTGCTGATTTTGGGTGCGATTTTCGCATTTTGAGAAGAGAGAGTGTTCGAGTTAGCGTGAGGAGGTCGTGGGTTCCCTGGGGAGGTTAAGTCCCCAGGGGCCGGAATAGTCCGGTTGATTACCCAGACTTGTCCGGTTAGCGGACTAGGTCTGGACTATTCTAATGAGTCAGACTGGTCCGGCCAGAGGGGCAGACTAGTCCGGTATAAAGACTGAAAACTCATATATATTGGGTTTTCATCAGAGATTTGGTGCTTTTGGACTAGATTTTCACAAAAGATCTTTGCAAACATGGTCAGTAAGCAATCAACAACCAAACTATGACCATAATTCACAAAGAATCAATCGATTCAAAAAGTTTTGTGCAAAGTTGAGGGAGGAGGAGTTTTCGCAAGCATGTGTCTATTTTGAAGCAAATATAACTGACGATCAGATGTGCAAGATTCAAGCCACATTTCGAGAATCTAAGATATTGAGCTCACTCCTAAGTTCACAAAATTTTTTCTCATCTAGGGACTTGGTGAAACTATCGTCCAATTGGTTTTCGGTTCTCACATGGGAAATTGTTGTCTCCTTTGATGGAGTGATCTCTCAAAAGTGGTGGCAGATATCGATGTGTTTGGTCCTTGAGTATTGAACTAGGTTGTGGGCTATTTTGATGACACTCTCATTGTCACATAGGAGAGGGATATGGCACAAGTTTATGCCATAGTCCCTAAGAGTTTGTCGCATCCAAAGAAATTGTGCACAACAACTTTCGGCGGTCGCTTCAGCTTGGAAAGAGCAATGGAGTTTTGTTTCTTTGAAGACCAAGACACTAGGGATCTACCAAGGAATTGACAAGTTCTGGAGGTGCTCTTTCCATCAACTTTGCACCCCGCATAGTCCATATCGGAATATCCAATGAGGTTAAACTTAGAGCCCTTAGGGTACCAAAGTCCTAGGCTTGGAGTGTGAACCAAATATATAAGAATTCTCTTAACGGCGATCAAATGACACACCTTAGAAGCAGCTTGGAATCGAGCACACATACAAACACTTAGCATTATATCAGGCCCAAATGCACATAAGTAAAGTAATGAACCTATCATGGGATGATATACCTTTTGGTCCACACTTGGACCATCTTCATTAAGGTCGAGGTGTCCATTGGTTCCCATTGGAGTCTTGATGGGTTTGGCTTTGTCCATGTCAAACTTCTTGAGAATATATTGTGTGTACTTTGTTTGACTAATGAACGTGCCTTCCTTGATTTGCTTCACTTGAAAACCTAGAAAGAACTTCAACTCCCCCATCATGGACATCTCAAATCTTTCGATCATTATCTTTGAAAACTCATGACAAAAAGCTTTGTTAGTAGAACCAAATATAATGGCATCGACATATATTTGGCAAACAAACCAATCATCATTGAAATGCTTAGTAAATAAAGTGTAATCCGCCTTCCCAATTTGAAACCATTTTGAGTTAAGAAGTCTCTAAGTTACTCATAGCAAGCTCTAGGAGCTTGTTTGAGACCATAGAGAGCCTTATGCAATTTGTATACATGGTTTTGGAATTCTTGATCTTCAAACTTGGGAGGTTGCTCCACATACACCTCTTCTTTGATTGGACCATTAAGGAATGCACTCTTGACGTCAATTTGGTATAGCTTAAAATAATGGTGAGTAGCAAAGGCAAGTAATATATGAATTGATTCAAGCCTAGCTACGGGAGCAAAAGTTTCGTCGAAATCCAAACCCTCAACTTGTGAATAACCTTTGGCCACAAGTAGTGCTTTGTTCCTTGTAACCACCCCGTGTTCATCTTGTTTTTTGCGGAACACCCACGTGGTGCCCACAACATTCGCGTTTAGCCTCTTCACAAGCTCCCATACTTGATTCCTTTAAAAGTTGTTGAGATTCCCTTGCATGGCCATCACCCAATCCGGATCTCGTAGTGCTTCTTCAACCTTGTGATGCTCCAAAGAAGAAACAAAAGAGTAATGTTCACAAAAGTTTGCAACACGAGATCGAGTAGTTACCCCCTTGGAGATGTCTCGAAGGATATTGTCAATAGGATGGTCCCGTTGAACGCTTTGATGCACTCTTGGGTGAGGTGCTTGAGGTCTTGAATCTTCATCTTCCTCATTTTCTTCATCTCCCCCTTGATTGATTCCTCCATTTTCATCTTCTTGGAGAGCATCTTGGGTATCTTGAGCTTGATTATTTGAGGAAGAGCTTGCTTGATTTGTGGGATGATCACTTGAGTCTTGAGGTTGTTCTTGTGGTCGAATGTCTCCAAGTGCCATCCTTCCTATCACCACTTGTGGAGCTTCTTTCTGATCTAGCACATGACGATCAACTTGCTCCACCTGGGAGCCATTAGTCTCATCAAACACTACGTCACATGCTACTTCAACAATTTCGGAGAATTTGTTGAAAACACGATAGGCGTATGTGTTTGAGTCATAGCCAACCTAGAAACCCTCATCGGACTTATAAGCAAACTTTGAAGTCCTAGGCTTCTTGTTGAGAATATAGCATTTGCTACCAAAAACACGAAAGTAAGAGATGTTGGGTTTGTTACAGGTTAGTAGCTCATAAGACGTCTACTTCAAGATGCGGTGAAGGTACAACCGGTTTATGGCATGGCAAGCGGTGTTAACTGCTTCCGCCGAAAACCGGGCCAACGTCTTGTATTCATCAAGCATGGTTCTTGACATCTCGATGAGAGTCCTATTCTTCCTCTCGGCCACCCATTTTGTTGAGGAGAGTAGGGGGCTGAGAACTCATGCTTGATGCCTTCTTCATCCAAAAACTCTTTAACTTGAGTATTCTTGAATTTGGTGTCATTGTCACTCCTTGTGGTCTTGATACTTAAGGAGAACTCATTTTGAGCTCTCCTCAAGTATTTCTTGAGGACACGTTGAGTCCCACTCTTATCATGCAAAAAGAACACTCAAGTGAAATGTGAAAAATCATCAACAACTACAAGACCATATTTGTTACTGCCAATGCTTATGTAGGCGATTGGACCGAAGAGATCCATGTGTAGAAGGTCCAATGGTCTTGTTGTCATCATGATGTTCTTGGATGGATGCTGAGCTCCAACTTGCTTTCCGGATTGGCATGCGCTACATGGCCTATCATTTTCAAACACAACATTCTTCAAACCATGCATGTGCTCGCCCTTAAGACGGTTTTGATAATTTCTCATCCCAACATGGGATAGTCTTCTATGACAAAGCCAACCCATGTTAGTTTTTGCAATTAAGCATGTTCAAATTGGGATTTATCCGCGGAGAAATCCACAAGATAGAGATTTCCCTTGAGTACACCCTTAAAAGCAGTTGAGACATTGCTTCTTCTTGTGACAGTCACACCCTCATTAGTAAAAAGAAGATTATAACCTTTGTCACATAGTTGTGATATGGAAAAGAGGTTATAATCAAGGGAATCAACATGCAAAATATTGGAAAGAGTATGATTAGTGGATATAGCAATTTTACCAGTGCCAAGGATTTTCCCTTGGCTATTGTCCCCAAAGTAGATCCCCTCACTTGGATCTTCATTCTCTTCATACTCCACAAACATTTTTCTCTCTCCGAGCATATGGTTTGTGCATCCACTATCAAGAACCTACTTTGTTCCACCGGAGGATTATGCCTACGAAAAGGAGTTAAGCCTTGGCTTTAGGTACCCAAGCGTTGTTGGGTCCTTTGATGTTAGTCCATTCCAAACTTGTTCCTTAATAAAACATATGAGGCATCAAAATCATGTAACAATGGATGAGGTTCCTTCTTAGGCAGGTTAGGAGATGTAGCAATGTTCTTCCTTTGTTGTTGTTATATGAACCTCCTTTGACAAAAACAATCAAGTCTTTGCCATGGGAGTTTTGGCATTTTGCCTCCTCTCTCTTGAATAGCCAAGACCATCGTTGACAAAGGGTTGTCTTGTGTTGGTATATGCACTATGTGCATATTCCATCTTCTCCTTGTCAAAAATGACAACTTTTGGTGCTTGGTTGTTTTGTGCCAACTTAAGCTCATCTTTGAGTTTTGGAATCAAGTTAGAGCATTTGCAAGGTTGAGTTGTTTCGGTTTTGACATTTGTGGAAGGTGAGCTTTTAGAGGAAGAAGGTGCATTGACCTTGAGAGACTCCACTTATGTTTCAAGAATCTTGTTAACTTTTGTCAAGCTAACAAGTTCATCCTTTAGCATAATTATAGTTTTCTCAAGGTTTGAGCAAGTTTCCTTGCTCAAAGTGAGTTCACGCTCAAGTGCATTGCTTCTTTCTCTTTCAAGTTCCAAGAGCACCTCAAACTCTTGACATCTCTCCTTTTGTTGGATGAGCATGTCCTCTTGACGGTTGTTGATCTCTTCCTTCTCAAATATCTCATCCATTAACAACTTCAACCTTTTCAAGGTACTCTTACTCATATCTTTAAGCATATGCTCATTTTTACTACTACTATCAAAATCATCATGTGAAGAAATTGAAGAAGATGATTTAGATTTAACCTTGTTTCTTCCCTCATTGGCCATGAGGCAAGTTGGCCTTGAATTCTCCAAGTTGGGGAAGAGTTTGCTCTCCGTGGTTGACTTCTTCCTAGCAATAGTTGCTATCTTCACTTCTTCATAGGAGGAGTCTTCTTCATTTGAATCCCACTCCTTCCCAAGGGGGGCATGTCCCGATTGATTCTTCTTCTTGAAGTATTTCTTTTCTTGAGACTTGCCCTCCTTCTTCTTCTTGTTCGCTTCGTGTGGGCAATCCGCAATGAAGTGGTCGTATTCTCCACAATTGTAGCAAGCCCTCTTTGATCTTGTCTTGGGCTTGTATTTTCTCTTGCCTTCACAATGGTAACTCCCCCTTCTTCTTCTCAACATCATCTTGAAGTTCTTTATGAAGAGTGCCTCTTCCTCATCGTTGTCGGTGCTCTCTTCACCACTCTCTCCTTTTTCATGGGATCTTGAGGATGTTGCCTTGAATGCAACATCTCTCTTCTTGGAGGAGGAGAGCTTTTGAAGGTCATCGTAGAACATAGTCTCTTGCTCCATCATCTCATGGTTGATGATTCTCTCTAGCACTTCATTGGGAATCATCTTATGGAATCCCGGACTTTCACGGATTAGTGAGCAAAGAGTGACATTTATAGGCATGAATGTTTGAATCATCCTTTTCACTACTTCGTGGTCCGTCCACCGGGTGCTTTCATAAGATCGACTCTTGTTGATGAGGGTCTTGAGGCGGTTGTACATGTCTTGGGGAGACTCACCATCCATGATAGTGAATCTCCCAAGTTCTCCTTCAATCATCTCGATCTTGGCCTCCCTAATGACACGATTGCCCTCGTGTGCCGTCTTGAGCGTGTCCCATATTTCTTTGGCCACCTCCAACCCTTCAATTTGTTTTAACTCCACTCAAGTCAATGAGGAGGTGATCACTCTAACTTCTTGAGCATTGCGATGGAGTTGGACCGCTTCCTCCGTGGTAACGTTTTCCTCATTCTTCGGAATATGAACACCTGTCAAAACAATTTGCCACAAGCTAGGGTTTAAGGAAATGAGATGCATCTTCATGTTATGCTTCCACATGGAGTAGTCATTTCCATCAAATTGGGGAGGTTTCCCAGTAGGAATAGATAATAATGATTGGTAGCAGTTAATCGCTCATAGTTGTAAGGATATCGGGAGTAGTCTTGTGAACTACTCCCATTGTTGTTGTTGATCGGATCGATTGCCTTGGTCTCCTTCTTGGGAATACCTAGCTTCTCACGAAGTCGCACCTTGAGTAGACACACATCCTCATCGTCATTGCTATCATCTTGAAGAACATTGATGTTCTTCGTCTTGTCATCATCGACGATCATCAGAACCTCGTTGTCACTATTTTTGGCCATCTCCTCTCCGAGTTGTTATACTCTTAGTGGAGAGTCCGACTCTAATACCAATTGAAAGTCGCCTAGAGGGGGGTGAATAAGAAATATGACTTGAAATCGCTCAATCAAACGAGATTAAATTCCTGAGGCCGGACTTGTTTGGTCAGGGTCGGACTAGTCTGCTCAGCACAGGATGAAAACCTAAAAACTTAATTTCTACAAGTTGTTTGCAGAATTTAGGTTCACAAAAGGTAGATGCAATGTCTAGTAACCTAGTACAACTTAGAATAACAAGTGTAAGCAATTAGGTTACAAGATTTCAACTAAGATCAAAATGAAGTAAGATATGAACCCTAATAGCAATCTAGTGATTACGAAAAGTAAAGTAACAAGAGAGACACAATTTATCCCATGGTTCAGCTCCACGAAGAAGCCTAGATCCACATTGAGAATTCCACACAAGGATCGGGTCTCACTTGACCCTCTTCTCACCAAGCCACCACAATGGTCGGCTTGGTTTCCACTATATCTAAGGGTAATCACCAAGTTTCTTGGGGCTGCTCACAAGTTGAGGCTCCCACGAATCAATACAGCAAGGAGCACATGAAGCTAAACTCACACAAGCCACAAAACACAACACGAAGTGCAAGAGATCAAATCGAGAGCCAAAACACGATGATCTTCCTTCACTCTCCTTTCCAAACCCTAATCTCTTCAAGATTTGGTCTTAGAGGGCAAGTAGGACGAGTGGAATTCTTTTGAAGTTTAAAGGACATGTGTGGCAGCGCTAGGGCTCTAGAGTTGTCCAATAGGTGTCGGGGTCCCATTTTTATAGGGGTCCTGACAGCTAGCCATTGCAAACAGCTCAAACCAAGACTAGTCTGACCCTATACTACAGACTAGTCAGGCCTCTTGGGACCTCCGACAATTTTAACCATTGACAGACAAAACTGGTAACATCCCCGCCAAATGTTTGAATTTCAAACGGTCATGGCAAACCGGACTAGCCTGACAAAAAATGGACTAGTCCGAAGTAGGACAGAATGCTTTAGTTCGGCTGAAAACGGACTAAATTGGGTTGGCCGGGACTAGTCCGGCCACTCGGGCGGACAAGTCTGGCCTCCAAGGATTTGGCTTGAGATCTCATACTAAGTCTCAAACGGACTAGTCCATACCACAACGGACAAGTCCGAACTCAAGCAGAATGCTTTGGTCCGTCCCAGAGCGGACTACTCTAGAGGTCCGGACTAGTCCAGCCACTGTGGCGGACAAGTTCGGCCTCCCAGGACATAGCTCCAAAACTGCTCACCGAGCGAAGAACAGACTAGTCCGTATCCATACGGACAAGTCCAAACTCAAACAGAGACATTTAGTCTGACCCAAAACAGACTAAACTGGCTACCCCGAACTAGTCTGGTCTGATGCTCGGACAAGTCCGGTCACTAGGGTTTTTCTCTCAAATGGGCTTCTCATTTAGGTTTTTCTGTCAACCACCACTTTGAGCCCTCTTGTATGATCTCAGTGCACATTATACACACGCCCTCACACATGATATGGCTAGTCTAAACTCAACACAATAGAAACCCTAATTTCTATGCTTGAGTCTTCGACGCCCATTTCAACCTTTTCTTTTTTGAGGGATTTTGTATCATTTCAATCATCACACGAGTGCTTCAGATCAACTCAGCTCATTAGTCTCTTAATTGTCGTCATCAATCATCCAAAACCCACGGGGATGCATAGATGCACATTCAAAGCTACATGTCATATTTTCCCACACTTGTTGAGTATGACATGTACTCACCCTTGCAATTCCCCCACCAACAGTTTCAGGTGATGTTTGGGAGTACCATGATGATAATGCCGAATACTAGGTTGTGTGGTACCGTCGAATTGCATGTGGCGTGGAGCCGTGCGGCCTAGCTATGCTTAGTTTAGTTTACATTCCGCTGCAGTAATAATTTGAGCTTTGTAATTTGAGAATCATTGAATGATTGTATTAGAGAACATATTTGTTAGCTATGATGTGGTAATTTTTTGTATATCGTTTGTGGTCTCTTTGTGTATGTGTGTTGAACATCCTGGGCACACATATGCGTTCACTTGGTTCATTTCTGGAACCGGGTGTCACAAATTGGTATCAGAGCCGCATTGACTGTAGAACGCGACCTAAATAGAAAGGACACTTTAGAGCACATAGGAGCACTTTGGAATAGTTGTGGTCTGTTTGGTGTGTTGATTCCTGTGTTGTTGCTTGTGTGCTTGTGTGCTTAGTAGAGTAGAGGATTGTGGGGTGCTTCGGCACTGGTGCACTTCTCAATATAGGCATATATATGTAGTTGCTTAGTTTCATATCACTTGATCATATAGTTGGGTACATTTTCTCTCAAATTCTAAATCCTTCTATCTTGTGCTCTTTTCCCTCAGATGTCGAGGGTGACTCGCAATCAGAGGAATGCCGACGGTGATGAGGAGAACAATGGGGCGCCTGAGGACATCCCCCTTGGACCTGAAGCTAGCAACCTTGAGCGCTTGTTGTCTATGTAAAATCAGCTCATGCAAACTGTGGTGCAAACATTGGGACAGCTCAAAGCCAATAACAAGAATCAGCCCCATATGCCTCCACTACCGCCACCACCACCCCCACCACCTCATAGCATGTTGGGTGAGTTTATGAGGACTAGGCTACCCACCTTTGCTCAGGCCAATGATCCTATAGAAGCTGATGATTGGCTGAAATCTGTGAAGAAGAAGTTTGCCATTGTCCAATGCAATGACTGGGAGAAGGTTCTTTTCCCCTCCCACCAACTAGTTGGAGTAGCTGCGGATTGGTGGGAATCTCTTTGTAATGCCCATGATAATCAAGAGACAATTACTTGGGCAGAATTCAAGGAGAGCTTCCGTTCTCACTATGTTCCTGAAGGTGCCATGATCTTGAAGAGGCAAGAATTTCGAAACCTAAGGCAAGGAAGGTTAAGTGTGAGTGAGTACCTTAATAAATTCACTCAACTCTCAAGGTATGCTCCACAAGATGTTAATACGGACAGCTAAAAGCAATATTTATTCATGAGGGGTCCAAATAACGAGATTCAAGTTCAGTTGCTTAATGGTGATTACGCAAATTTACAGAAGCTTGTAGACAAGGCTATTGTGGTTGAGAACAAGGTTTGTGATATGGAGCAAGATAACAAGAGGAAGATGCCATAATAGGGACAGCCGCAAAAAGCAATGTTCACCCCGCTATGCACCACGAAATGCACCATATTACAACACATCCACTCCTATGTACCGTGCTGTTATTCCGCCACGCGCAAATCAGCCACAGCAGCAACGCCCCGCTATGCAAGTGCTTCGCTATCTTGTGCCACCTACACCACGCCCCAATATGGTGGCTAATGCTCAAAATCAGTTGCGCCCAAGTTTTCCTAGTTCTATGGGCAGCAAGACGTGCTATGTATGTGGAGAGGCAGGGCACATCGCAAGTCAATGCCCTAAAAGAATCTATGGACCAATGAACAATGTGCCAAGGCCAACCTACCCACGGCCGAATGGAGAAGCACCACAAGGCAACCGTGGACAGCAAAATTTTGCTCGCAGGAATGTGATTCATGTCTCTACTGAGGAGTCCCAGCAAGCTGATGACATCGTGATTGGTATGCTCCTCGCCAACTCCAACCCCGTGACTGTCTTGTTTGACTCTGGAGCATATCATTCATTCATCTCATCGAAGTATGTCGCCAAGTATAATCTGCCTATATCTCACATGAAGCACACTATGTTGGTAAAATCTCCTGGTGGAGAGATGAGAACAAATATAGTGTGTCCAAGAGAGAGGATTAAAATAAGGGGGGTCGACTTTCTTGCAAATCTCATTGTCCTGGATTCCCAAGGGATAGATATAATACTTGAAATGGGCGGGTTGGGCAAGTATAAAGGAGTGATTCAATGCGCCGAGAGGATTGTGCAGTTGACAAGCGAGCACGACACACACATCGAGGTTGAGACAGCCCAACCCACAATGGATAAAACAATGCTGAATCAGGTGGAAGGTGTGACATTGGAGAGTATCCTGATCTTTCGCGAGTATCCAGATGTATTCCAAGATGAGTTGCCAGGTATGTCGCCTGATCGCGACATAGAAATTACCATTTATTTCATACCATGAACTGCACCTATAGCTAAGAGGCCATATAGGATGCCTCCTATGGAGTTAGTGGAGCTCAAGAAGCAAATTCAAGAGCAGCTAGAGAAGGGTTTTATACGCCCATGTTGGTCACCATGAGGAGCCCCAGTGCTTTTCATAGACAAAAAGGATGGAACCCAAAATATGTGTGTGGAATATAGGTCTCTCAACGAGGTGAGGATCAAGAACAAGTACTCGTTGCCCCATATAGAGGATTTGTTCGACCAAATGAAGGGCGCCTGTATTTTCTCCAAGATTGACTTGCGGTCAGGATACTTTCGAATGAAGATTAGACCATCGGATATACCCTAAACGGCTTTTCGGACACGGTGTGGATCCTATTAGTACACCTTTATGTCTGTTGGATTAACAAATGCACTTGCATACTTCATGTACCTCATGAATAAGGTCTTCATGGAATACTTGGATAAATTCATCATGGTGTTCATCGATGACATTTTGATATACTCGAGGAGTGAAGAAGAGCATGAAGAGCATTTGAGGCTTACTTTGCAAAGATTAAAAGAACACCGGTTGTATGCCAAATTCAACAAGTGTCAGTTTTGATTACGGGAGGTATGTTTTTTTGTCCATCTTGTCTCTGTAGGAGGAGTATCGGTCAATTTGGGGAAAGTGAGAGATGTATTAAAATGGGAATAGCCACATAATGTGAAAGAAATTCGGAGTTTTCTTGAAATGGCTGGGTATTACCACCGGTTCATCAAGAATTTCTCCAAAATAGCAAAGCCCATGACTGAATGAAGGGGAAGACATTCCAATGTACTCAAGCTTGTCAAGACAGTTTTGGGGAACTAAAGAAAAGGTTGACAACCGCACCGGTGCTAGTATTGCGAGATGTGAGCAAGAGTTTTGATATCTATTGTGATGCATCAAGATAAGGACTTGGGTGTGTGCTCATTCAAGAAGGCCAAGTGATAGCTTATGCATCGAGACAATTGAAGAAATGTGAGCAGAATTACCCCACACATGATCTTCAACTTGCAGCTGTAGTGCATGCCTTGAAGATATGGAGACATTACATCCTTGGACATAGGTGTGAGATTTACACGGATCACAAGAGCCTCAAGTACGTATTCACAAAAGTAGACTTGAATTTGAGGCAACGAAGATGGTTAGAGCTCATCAAGGATTATGATATGTGAATCAATTATCACACGGGGAAGGCTAATATAGTGGCAGATGCCTTGAGTAGGAAAGGAGCAAACCACCAGCTCACGGTTTGGGAGTTGCCATTCGATCTATGTAAGGAGTTTGAACAGTTGCATCTTGGGTTCATGAACGAGATGGGAATGATGGAGTTAAATCTGACCCTAGAATAGGAAATTCGAGAAGGTTGGACAAAGGATGAGGAAATCCAAGAAATCAAGGAAAAGATCCAAGAAGGGAGAGAATTCAGATTTGATGAGGATGACCATTGCACCCTATGGCTTGGGAAAAGAATTGTTGTGCCTAATGTGAAGCGAATTTGCAAGACGATATTAGAGGAGGCACATGACTCGCTTTACTCCATTCATCCCGGTTGTACGAAGATGTACAAGGACTTGAAAGTGTGCTACTGGTGGGATGGCATGAAAAAATGACATAGCTGAATATGTTGCATTATGTGACACGTGTCAACGAGTGAAGGTTGAACATCAACGGCCAGCATGACTATTGTAGGCATTAAAGATACCCGAATGAAAGTGGGAAGAAATCAGTATGGACTTCATAGTTGGATTACCGCGAACCCAGTCCGGCTATGACTCCATATGAGGTATTGTGGATCAGTTGACAAAATCTGCTAATTTTATTCCTATCAAGACCAAGTACACTGCAGCACAGTTAGCCGAGTTGTATATGGAGAACATTGTATGCCGGCATGGAGTTCCGAAAAGGATAGTCTCGGACTGAGGTTCTCACTTCATCTCTAGGTTATGGAGGAAACTACACGAATCTATGGGCACCCGGTTAAATTTTAGCTCCGCATATCACCCGCATACTGATGGGCAAACCAAGAGGACAAACCAGATATTATACGATATGTTGAGTGCTTGTGCTTTGAAGCATGGACGCAGGAGCTTGTCGTATGCTGAATTCTCATACAACAATAGTTACCAAGTCAGCTTGAAAATGTCGCCCTATTAAGCACTATACGGGAGGAAGTGTAGGACACCTTTGTTTTGGAATGAAACAGGAGAGAACCAAGTGTTTGGACCTGATGTGCTACAAGATGCTGAAAAGCAGGTTCAAATAATACGTGAGAACCTAAGGGCTGCCCAGTCAAGACAAAAGGGCTATGCAGATAATAGACAAAGGGACTTAGCATTTGAAGTTGGAGACTTCGTGTATCTGAAGATGTCACCTATGCGAGGTCATAAGCGATTTAACGTCAAAGGCATGTTGGCAACCCGCTATATTGGACCATTCAAGATTTTGGACAAACGTGGAGAAATGGCATATAATTTGGACATGCTAGAACACCTTTCTGATGTCCATGATGTATTTCATGTTTCTCAGCTGAATAAGTGCTTGAGGGTACAAGAAGAACAGGTACCCATGGATGAATTGGAGCTAGGGGCATATTTGACATATGTTGAGCAACCGGCCAGGATCTTAGAAACAAAGGAGAAAGTCACAAGGAACAAGGTGATTCGATGGTGCAAAGTACAATGGAAATACCATACTAAATATGAAGCAACTTGGGAGCTGAATGAAGATCTCAAGAGAGAATTTCCCTATCTTTTTCCTTCTACGTCGAATCTCGAGGGCGAGATTCATTTTTAAGGGGGGTAGGTTTGTAACACCTCCATTTTCATCCATCATGCATTGCATTCATTCTTATACATGTCTAACATAATGCAAAACAAAAACAAACAGGATTACAATGAATTAGAACCAAAACACAATTAAAAACATGGATTAGTATGGACTTGTCCGAATTGGACCCCGGACTAGTCCGATTTTGCTACTATTGTACCGTCGACTTTTCCGTTAATTGCTATGGATTAGTCCGAAATTGTTTATGATGTTCTCCGAACATGTCCATTGATTTTGCATACTATCAGGTGTTGTTTTTGTACCTGTACAGACTTGTCCGTTTCTTATGCGGACTTGTCCGATGATCTCTATTGAAAACTCACAAAAATTTGGTCTGTTTTGAAACTGGGCAATCCCAAACTTGTTCGGCATGTCACCGGACTTGTCCGTTTGACTCTCTGATCTTGAACGGACTTGTCTGGTATTGCACAAGACTTTTCTATTGGACTTTTTGTACCCGATCGGACTTGTTCGGCCTCACTACGGACTAGTCTGGTGTGTAGGGTTTTGACTCGGATTCTAATTTCCCTCCACGACGAGTTATTGGGTAATTGCCTTAATTGGGCCCAAAAACGTTGTGCCTCACCCCCGAGGAGCCCAAGAGAGACTCTACAATGGCCTCTACTTATTTCCCCTGCATTATACTTGGATTCCACCCTAAACCTACCACCTCTCCTCCTATATAAACACCCCACCACCCACCCCTTACCCCTTTGCCACATCAGATGAATCTCAGCGCTCGCTCTCTTCATAGTCGCTGCTCTTGAGGGGAGAAGAAGGAAGGGAAGGGAAAGAAGAAGAAGGAGAGGAAGGAATTTGGCGAGATCATTGTCACTGTTGCGATCTTCTTCATCAATTCTTCAACGTCAACTTCTCTTCGTCCATTCCTCGTATCCATTGGATATAGATGTCAAGTTCTTGAGTTTCATCGAAACCTCGACCTTTGAACCCTAGTATTCTCGGTAAATACCTTAGATCTATCCTTCCTACGTCAATTATGGTTCCATACTTAACACAAACTATGCTCTAGTTGGAAATTCGCTAAAGACCATTGTCATAGCGAACTTGTTTGGTCTGCTGCGGACTAGTCCGATCAACTCTCTGGTCCAGAGCAGAAATGTCCGACCCATGGTGCGGACTAGTCCAGTCCTTCAATTCTGGAATTCCTGGAACTTCTTTAGTTTTCTTCGTAATGACTCGAAACTTGCTCTAACATGTAAATTGATTATAACTAGTTAGTAAGCAACAATAGTAACCTAATAACATGTATTACATCATAATTGCATCAGTCATGCATGCCATGGCATATTTAGTACTATGTGAACATTTATTAATAGTAATGCTTGTTTCGCATGTTTATCGCACAGAATAGAAGGTAACGCTATTGAGGGTGCTTACGGGGACCTTCAACACCAGAACTTTGAAGCTAATTATCCAAACCAGCCTCAGGAGCAAGGAAAGTGTCCTTGAGCATTTTGATCCTGTTTTGAAATATTTTGTTTACAAACTGCATGCTTGTGTCAATTTGACGGAAAACCCATGATAGGATTTTACTAGACTTGTATGACCACCCAAGATAGGGATTGAAAATACCTAAATGACTGTTATGGACTATGTGAATTGATGATAATGATGATTTAAGTAACATGGGGCTTGGGAGATCTAAGCAAGCATGGGTTGTGGTCTGGATTGGATGATATGGTGGTTCCGCTTGCCTTAGATCTTAGGACTGTTTCATGCGAGAATAAGTCAGGACAACAGTGCCACCACAAGGCCAAGTATGGGCATGGCGTAGATGAATATTTAGGTGTGCTATTGGTATTATATGGACATTGGATGGTGTAGAGAATGGGACTCAAGGAGGGCTACCCTGGGATCTGCATGGCACACAAGGGGGCCCATGGTCAGAGAATGGAGATTCAAGCCTGCCAGTGAAACCTCAGTGGGTCCGTACATGCTAATAGTCCCTTTTGAAAGGCTATTTGGTGATCTCTTGGCCACACAACAAAGGAAGTGTGATGAGGCATAATGGAGGTTCTTAGTCACAGAAAGGTGATAAATCACGAACATGTGGGTAAAGTGGTGCAAACTCTACAAAGTGTTAAAAACTATCATGATAGTCGTGCTCCGGTTATCAGCACCTGGAAAATTTCCATGATTAGAGCTGGAATTACTATTTCGGATGGTTTCGGACATGGTTATGACTGGGTTTTGGTAATAAACATGGTTTTTGATAAATGTAAGAAATTGGTTTTGATGGATAATTACTTGACGTATATGATGTGATGGTAAGTGGTAATGTTGGACTCGTACCCGTGATAATTATGTGGGACATGGTAGGATAAATTCACATAGACATTGTAGGATGCCTTTTACATGTTTTTAATGTACTTTCATGCAATTAGCCCTTTATGACCATTCCTTGCTTTAAGCTACATGTCATATTTTCCCACACTTGATGAGTACGACATGTACTCACCCTTGCAATTCCCCCACCAACATGAGTACCACATGCACTCACCCTTGCAATTCCCCCACCAACATTTTCAGGTGATGTTCGGGAGTACCATGAGCATAATGCAGAGTACTAGGTTGTGTGCTACTGTCGACTTGCCTGTGGTGTGGAGCCGTGCTGCCTAGTCGTGCTTAGTTTAGTTTACATTCTGCTGCAGTAATAATTTGAGCTTTTTAATTCAAGAATCATTGAATAATTGTATTAAAGAACATATTTGTTAGCTATGATGTTGTAATTTTCTGTATATCGTTTGTGGTCTCTTCGTGTATGTGTGTTGAACATCCCGAGCACACATATGTGTTCACTTGGTTCATTTCCGGAACCGGGTGTCACATGTACTGTTGCACCAGCACTGCGACTAGACTGGGTACTACAACACCTGACAGAGGCGTGCGCTGCGCGTCGTGCACCTTGGGAACGCGCGAGTCCTAAATGGCGACTGGACAGGGCATAGATACCTTTACTCATGTGACCTACCGCCCATCACGGGTTGTAGGACACGTGGCTGCGCTGGCGCCCGCCTCTGCGGGGAAGCTGAGTCTGGAACTGCTGGACACATGGCAGTGCTGGAGCCTGCCTCTTCGGGGAGGCGGGGTCCGGAGTCGTAGGACACGTGGCGGTGCTGGAGCCTGTCCTTGTGGAGAGGCAGGGTTCGGTCCCACTGGAAACGTGGCAGCACCGGAGCTCACACCTACGGGGAGGCCAGGCCCGGGGCTGCAGGACATGCGGTGGTGTCGGAACCCGCCTCTGTGGAGAGGCAGGGTCCAAACCCTCTGACACGTGGTAGCACCAGAGTCCGTCTCAGCAGAGAGGCCAGGTCTAGAGCCGCTTCATTCTTGTAGGTGGGGTACCCGTTCTGCAGTGTACCGACAGTTATTTTTCATCGTATTGACATCATGACTAAATCCAAAGTGTTTTCTCAAGTATACAATCTATCGACAAAATGTCAGATTATGCATCCTACTACTATGAGATTGACACCATTCTTTTCGTTCCATCCGAAGTATTAGCAATATCAATATGAGGTCCACACTAAATCAATCAAGCCTTAACTTGAATTTACAAAAAAATCTCTTCCCTCCTACATGTTATGAGTTTTTTCATAATCTCCCATGGAATGACTATATTTTTAATTCTCTATAAGATTGGAGCGATCATCTATGATTTGAATCAAGTATAGGAGTCATATCAATCATAAGCGATCACATGCAAGGATCTCATATTTGAGTTTCCTTACGTAAAAGTCCTAAAGGTCCTTGTGTTCACCTCAGCTAAAAGCATTAAATTAAGAAAGAAAGCAAATAGAAAATTTTGCAAAAATGAAAATGGTTTAAAGCAAACTCTAAAAAGAGAGGTTCAAAAAAATTTGAATCAAAAATCACATTCAAATACGGCCAAATGACTAATGTGAATTCACAAATATATTTCCTAAATTTCAACTAGCATTCTTGCCAAATTTCATTAAGTTTGGAGCTCATTGGAGAGAATGTGAATTCAAATAATTTCAAATATATGAAGCTGAAAATTCAGAATCATTTGAAATTCAAGTTTAAATCAGAAATTGTAAAACTTTAAACCAGCAATTAATTAATTGTGAGTCTCTGCTGGTTTCTGAAAGAAAATAGAGAAAAGAATAAAGCAAAAGCTTAATTATGAATCAACTTCAAATTTGAATTTCATACTCGAATGTATCAGTTCCCAGAAATTCTTTCACAATTGGACTCTCCATAACTTCATTAGCACCCATACAAAATTCTACTATTTTCAGAGATCATTTACCAGCTCAAAATTTAGAAGAAAAGGAAAATGAGAAAGGGTGGACCCACCTGTCCATCTCGCCTGTGTGTCCTGCTTGCTCCCGTGTGCCAACTTGTGCCCTTGTTGGCTGCCTCTGTGTGCTGCCTCTGTTCAAGCATCGCCGAGCTCGTATGCTGCGCAGCGGAGGTCCTAGCAAGCTGCGCAGGAGTCATCCTCACCTCCCCTACTCGTCGTCAACAGCTTCCTCATCGTTGCCGCGCAGCACCGGCACGGTTTGTCTTTTTTCCCCAGCACAAAGTGACGTGTGCCTATCTGTTGCAGCATCGACTGGCCCTCTCCTCTACGTTCCAAGTCGGCAAAAAGTGCCACGAGCCGCGCGGGTGCTCCATCAACGTCTGTGACATGGTAACGCGCCATCCTTTGCTATCCCCGAACTGCACCACGGAGAAATCGTCTTTTTTACCGTTTGTTCTGTCACCGTCGCGCCAGAATGACGCCCGGCATCCATGACGGTCTTGCCGGTCCACATAGCCACCAAAAAGGTTGGTCATACTCTTGTCAACTTCACCGCCAAGTTCCTTCCTTCCAAGTGGCTTAGCCACATGGTATTTCGCGTTTTTCCCCGGCATGTTCATTAGAACATAGCATATCTTTCCTTCAAATTCAGCTTGTGTGATCAATACTACTCCATTCCTATCAAAGGTTAGATTCTATGGTTCTTTGTGCATCGCCTAAAAGAAACCAATCAAGAATTAATGGCTTCAGCACGTCGGAAGCCATTTTTCCACATTTCCGCCTTGAAATACCTAGGTCACCGTCAAACTCTTATTTCCTATCGTTTTATCCAAGATTGGTGTCCCAATCTTTGCTCCTCATGTCACAGCAGTTCTACTGGTACAAAACCCATGCCGATTAACACATTTCCAAGCAAATTCTCTATCGCCAACAAGGGTTGAGCCGCTGCCGCCGTGGCGAACTCACCTCCGGCTGCTTTCGGCCCTCACCCACCGCATCATGGTGTTCACCGTCTCGAAGTGCTTCAGAGACATCTGTTTTGATGGAGCTTGGACCAGGGGAGCCATCGCCGGCGTGAGCGCCACCGCGCTCCGGCGGGTGCGCCACCTGCATGACCCAGGCGGGAGGTAGAAGAAGGCCCCTCCCCCTGGCCCACCTGTCAGCCAAACATTTCACCCCACGGATCAAGTGTGGCTCAGGATTTAGTGCAGCTGTGCGGTGTAAACTGTGTGACCCATGTGTTCTTGGATCTGATTGGTTGATTTCAAAATCAGAGGGCCCAGCTGCTCTTTAAAACCTTTCTTTTTTAAAACAGATTCAGATTTTGAGCCATCTTTAAAAATCAATTACTCTCTGATGGAATGGCCAAATATTCTCAAATACATTTATTTGGACTCCTCATTTCAAGTACTTTTCACAAGAGCCACTCAATCGTTATTAGACTCCTTGTCTTTTTCTGATTAATTCCTTTTCCCTAAATCACTTGGGAATTAATTCCAAAAGCAAATATCATTAGAAAATTCCCAAGTTTTATCAGAATAATCTTCATCATACCCTTGAATGCCAATAAAAATTTAATCCTCATTAACCTTCATTAAGGGAGTTAATTCTGGAGATTAATATGAGGTTAATTGAAAAATCAAGAAAAGTCCAGAAACATTTTCAGAAAATGGTTGAATCTTGTAAAATTAATATCTGACCCTAGAATACTTAGAAAAAT
Organism: Tuctoria greenei; assembly: GCA_036927565.1. Lineage (NCBI taxonomy): Eukaryota > Viridiplantae > Streptophyta > Magnoliopsida > Poales > Poaceae > Tuctoria > Tuctoria greenei. Next base: position 179,419,617 of record JAYESD010000002.1, read on the forward strand.
GTCAAACCAATTTTGTTGGACTCCATAGGAACAACACTATCCCAAAAATACACTTTGACTCATGACAAAGCCCCTGTTTTTCTACTAAAATTCAGAGAAGCTTAAAGCTTGTGAGATTTTTGTAGAACAATGTATTCCTTTGTCATAGCTGAAACATTTAGTGTTGGTCCTCATGATTTTAGGAAGCCACTGTAAAAATTACAGTCCCTCTGGATCTGTCTAACTCAGATAATTGGATGATGCCTTTCTTATGTCCAAAATCATACACATTTCATTTGATATCCCATCTTCCTATGTATTCTTTCCCTGTTGCTGTACATCCCACAGCAGACCTTCCTTTCCTAGCTGGTTTACTTCTTCTATCATAAAAAACTTCAATTGTCCGTTACTAAGTTGCAAGGTTCTCTTATGCACTTTGCAATTCATCTCCAATATTCCTGAGTTCCACTTTGATTTCTCCCTAGTTCCACTATAGTGCACATCCCACGTTGTAATTGAAGGATAACCTGGGATCCTTGTCTTCTCTGATTCTGTTTACAACAGAGGCAATAAGGTTATCCGTAGCTAGGTTCACTACTTCATGAATTAGAAACACATTCACTTGTTCAAGTACTAAGTTAAATCTTTTCATATGCATATTCATTTCGATAGTGAACACGACGGATGGAGATCGACAAGAAACACCACATGGAGGAGGAGGAGGCACAAGTATGATCACGCTACGAGCAATATTTGCCCAAGCAACATCAAAGACAAGGAAAGGAGGAACAAGATTTGCCCAAGCAGCAATAGAGACAAGAAGAGGAGAAAAGCGATGAGCAGCTTCATCTCAAAGATCAAGCCTTTAACTATTCATGTTTATCTAATCACAAACTAAGGCAAGTCCCATTTGCATTTAAGAGCTTTTATAAAGTTTTGCTTTTACACTTTGTCGAATAGACTTGATATGTGCATTAGGTCTATGTTGATTGAATACTCCACATGCATGACCAAATAGTCCTTGGAGTGGATGGGTAGAATAACTGTAACACCCTCATTTTCATCCATCATGCATTGCATGCATTCTTATACATGTTTAACATTAAGCGATATAAAATGGAATAAGATTTAAATTAATTTTGGCCAAATCAGCAATTTAACTCTGATAGGGTAAGGACTTGTCCGGCATTAACCCAGGACTAGTCCGGTGTCGCTATTCTTCTTCAGAAATTCGGTTCTACAGAGCTACAAACTTGTCTGGCACACTACAGGGACTAGTCCGGTTTGGTCTCTGATGTTGTCCAGACTTGTCCGTGGTCCAAGCGGACTTGTCTGTTCCTTGTCGAATTTTAGTCCAGAAGACCTTTTCTTTGCCATCCCGGACTTGTCCGACCTATTGCCCCAGACTTGTCCGGAAATGCCTCTGTTCCAAAATGGACATGTCCGTACCACCCCACCGGATTTGTCTGTTGATGTCTCTGTTCAACGTCGGACTAGTCCGGCCCCTACTGGACTAGTCCGACCTGCAGAAACCAACTTGAATTCTGTTATTTCTCCACAATTGGTTTTTGGATAATTGCCTTAATTGGGCCCAAGAACTTTGTGCCCAACCTCAGAGGAGCCCATGTGGGACACCTACATGGCCTCCAACACCATAAACTCGTAATCCATCAAACCCTACCACCTCCACCTCTATATAAAAAACCCATCACCCCAACTTTTCATCTCTTTGCCACAATTGAAGAAACCCTCAACCCTAATTTGTGGGAGCCACCATCAAGAGGAGATCCAGCAGCTAGGAGCAGGAGGAGAACATGAAGGAGAATCGATGAAGCAAGATCTTCATCGACTTTCTGTTCTTCATCACCAACTCACCCTCAACTCTCCACCATCAACCCTAATCGTCAAGATTCGAGTTTCACGTCCAGTTCTTGACCCTTGGAGCTCGAAGCACGTGGTATACCCTCTACTTTGAATTTTCCACGTGAATTCAATCCCAATTCTCGATGATCAAGAAAACCCTAGATTGCAGATTTTGTATAGAGCGGACTAGTCCGGCCCTGATAGCGGACTAGTTCGGTGTCTGAATCTGTTTCAGGCTGAATTAATCCCAATTTGATTCAAATCAACTCTAAACCTGCTCAAACTTGTTAAACACCATTGTAACTAGTTAGTAAACATTAATAGAAACTCATTAACAAGTTTTACCACATAATTGCATTAATCATGCATGTCATGGCATATTGAGTAATGTATGAGCATTTATTGATTGTAATGTATGTTTTGTATGTTTATTGCGCGGAATAGAAGGTGTTGCTCTAGAGGGTTCTGTCGAGGACCTCCAATACCAGAACTTCAAAGCTTTTGACCCTCACCAAGCTCAGGAGCAAGGCACGTGTCCTTGATCATTTTGATCCTGTTTTAAAGTGTTCTGCTTGCAGAATCGCATGCTTGTGTCAATTTGATGGGAAACCCACTTATAGGTGTTTACTAGACTTGTTTGACCGTCCTTGTCGATTGGAATACATTGTAGAGTATCGGGAAGAACTTTTCACCTTTTTGCTTTGCTCTAATTAATTGGAATGGGAAAACAACCAAAATTATCAATCATGATTTAATGAACTTATGGATGATGTGAATTCATGAACATGGTTAAATGGTAACATGGGACTTGGAAGATCTAAGCAAGCATGGTTCATGGATTGGGTTGGATGTTAAGGTTGTTTGCTTGCCTTGGATCTAAGGACCGGTTCATGCGAGAATAAGCCAAGACAACAGTGCCACCACAAGGTCAAGTTTGGGTGCGGCTTAGCCAATTAATTAGGAGTATTACCTGCATTGATTCTGATCATTGGAGGGGCGGGGAATGGGAGTCGGTTGGGTTTGCAATAGTGGCAGGACTGCCCTGGGATCCGAACGACACAAGAGGGGGGCCCTTGGTTGGATGTTCTCAGTTGGAGGCATCACCACCGGTGAAACCATAGTGGGTCTGAATATGCTGGTAGTCCCTTTGTGAAGGTTATTTTGTGATCTCTTGGCCATACACCTAAGGAAGTGTAATTGGCATAAAGGAGGTTTCTTTAGTTGCCAACAGGTAACGAAATCACGAACTTATGGGTAAAGTGGTACAACGTCTGCAGAGTGTTAAAAACTATCGTGATAGTCGTGCTCCCGGTTGTGAGCACCTGGACAACTTCCATGATTAGAGGGAACTTTGGATTTGGGATGGTCGGTTATGGTTATGGTTATGGATTTAGTTATGATAAATGGACATGGATGATGATGATGGTAATAATCTGGTATGTGGATGGATAATTGATTACCATTTCGTATTATGTTAATTATGTGGGATATGATGGGATTACTTCACAAAGAAGTAGTATGATGCTTTTTACACGTTTTAAATATACTTTTCAGCAATTAGCCATTGTTTATTATCGTGCCTTGTTTAACCTACATGTCATACTTTCCCACACTTGCTGAGTATGACATGTACTCACCCTTGCAATTCCCCCACCACTAGTTTAAGGTGATGTTTGGGAGTATTCTGAGGATAATGCAGTGTACTAGGTTTTGTGCTGTCGTCGACTTGCCTGTGGTGTTGCTTGGAGCCACGCTATTCCTTTTGCTTAGTTTGCTTGGTTTGTTTGGTCTGCTTAGTTGTTTAAGTAGATTATTTCCACTGCATTAGTTCAGAACTATTAATAATAATCATTAGAGCTATAATTTGAGGATTATATAAATATTGTAATAAAAGTACCTTCTTAATTAATTTGTGTTGTAGTAATTTCTGTATATCGGTTGTGATGCATGCGTGTATGTGTGTTGAACATCATGGGCACAAATATGCATCGCACTTGGTTCATTTTCAGAACCGAGTGTCACAAATTGGTATCAGAGCCACATGTTGACCGTAGGATGCATCTTAGATAGAGTTTACACTTTAGAGCACATAGAAACACTCGGGAAACATTGTGGATTGTTGGTGTGTTGTTTGCTATGTAATGGTTACTTGTGTGCTTAGTAGAGGATCGTGAGATGCTTTAGCACTTGCCACATCCATATAGGCTAGTATATGTAATTGTTTAGTTTCATATCATTTGATGCATATAGCTGGTGACTTTTTCTAAATTCTTATCTCTTGCTCTTTTCTCCAAATACCGAGGACTCGCAACCAAAGGGATACCAATAAGAATGTGGAGAACAATGGGGCACCTCAGAACAACAACAATGGACCTAGACCTGAGGTTGTCAACCTTCAGCAGTTGTTGGCTATGCAAAATCAGCTGATGTAGACTGTGATGCAGACTTTGGGACAGCTGCAGGCTAATAATCAAAACCAGCTCCATATTCCTCCAACACCGCCACCTCCACCACCTCATAATCGGTTGGGAGAGTTTATGAGGACTAGGCCACCTACTTTTGCTCAAGTCTGAAGTATGTGGAGAAGAAGCTTGCCATTGTCCAGTGCAGTGATAGGAAGAAGGTTCTTTTTGCTTCCCATCAGCTAGTTGGAGCAGTTGCAGATTGGTGGGATTCAATGTGCAATGCCCATAAAAATCAAGAGAGGATCACTTGGGCTGAATTAAAAGAGAAATTCCGCTCTCACTTTGTTCCGGAAGGTGTTATGATCTTGAAGAGGCAGGAGTTTGAGAACTTAACGCAGGGAAAGTCAAGCGTGAGTGAGGACCTCAATAAATACACTCAACTCTCAAGGTATGCTCCGGAGGATGTTAATCGGGACAGCTGCAAGCAATATTTATTCATGAGGGGCCTAAACAATGAAATTCAAGTTCCATTGCTCAATTGTGACTATGCAAATTTACAGAAGCTTGTGGACAAAGCTATTGTGGTTGAGAACAAGGTCCGCGAGATGGAGCAAGATAACAAGAGGAAGGCTCCATATCAAGGACAGTCACAAGGGAGCAATGTTCGCCCATGCTTTGCGCTACCAATTGCATCATACTACAACCCCTTTATGCCTGCATATCGCGCTGCTATTCCACCACACCTAGCTCGGCCCATGCAGCAACGCCCCGCTATGCATGCTCTTTGCCCTCCAATGCCTCAAGCGCCTCGGGCAAGTTTTCGTGCCGATGCTCAAAACCATGCTCGCCCTAACAATTCTGGTGCAGCAAGGTCATGCTATACTTGTCGTGAGGTAGGACACTTTGCATCTCAATGTCCTAAGTCAAGCCTTGGTCAAGGAAACAATGCTCCAAGACAGAACCCAAGACCAAATGGAGGAGCAACTCAAGGCAATCGTGGACCACAGAATTTCATTCGTGGCAAGGTGAACCATGTCTCTACGGAGGAAGTGCAACAAGTGGATGACGTGGTGATTGGTATGTTTCTCGCAAACTCCAACCCGGCGACTATGTTATTTGATTCTGCAGCATCGCATTCATTTATTGCATCAAAGTATGTTGCCAAGTATAGTTTGCCCATATCTCATATGAAGTATACCTTCTTGGTTAAGTCTCTTGGATGGAAGATGAGGACGAATATAGTATGTCCAAAGGTAAGACTTAGAATAAGGGGGGTAGACATATTCGCCAACTTCATTGTTCTGGATTCTCAAGGACTGTACATAATACTTGGTATGGACTTGTTAAGGAAGCACCACAAGATAATTCAATGTGCCACAAAGACTGTATAGTGGACAAATGAAGAAGGGTCAGCATAGAGTTTGAAGCATCCCAACACACACAAAAAGCAAGTGGATCTGATTCAAATGGATGGTGCAACAATTGAGGAAAATCCGGTGGTGTGCGAGTTTTCAGATGTGTTTCCGGATGAGTTGCCAGGTATGCCGCCTAATCGAGACATAGAGTTTGTTATTGAATTAATACCTGGAACTGCACCTATAGCTAAGAGGCCATATAGGATGCCTCCTATGGAATTAGCGGAGCTCAAGAAGCAAATTCAAGAGCAGCTAGAAAAGGGTTTCATTCGTCCATGCTCTTCACCTTAAGGAGTGCCAGTACTTTTCTTAGACAAGAAGGATGGATCCCAAAGGATGTGTGTGAATTACCGAGCTCTCAACGCGGTGACCATCAATAACAAGTATACATTGCCCCGCATCGAGGATTTGTTTGATCAAATGAAGGGTGCTTGTGTTTTCTCCAAGATTTACTTGAGGTCAGGCTACTTCCAAATGAAGATTAGGCCGTCAGACATACCCAAAACAGCACTTCAGACACAGTATGGATCCTATGAGTATACCGTTATGTCTTTTGGATTGACCAATACACCGGCATACTTTATGGACCTCATGAATAAGGTATTCATGGAGTACTTGGATAAATTTGTTGTGGTGTTCATTAATGACATTATGATCTATTCGAGAAGCGAAGAGGAGCATGAAGAGCATTTGAGGCTCACATTGCAGAAATTGAGGGAACACCAATTATATGCCAAGTTCAACAAGTGCCAATTATAGTTGAGGGAGATATCATTCCTAGGGCATGTCATCTCGGGAGGAGGAGTGTCAGTTGACCCAGGAAAGGTTATAGATGTGTTAAAGTGGGAACAACCGCAGAATGTGAAGGAAATGAGGAGCTTTCTTGGAATGGTTGGATATTACCATTGTTTCATCAAGGAATTTTCCAAAATAGCCAAGCCCATGACTGAATTATTAATGAAGGGGAAAGCTTTTGAATGGACCCAAGCTTGTCAGAGCAGCTTTGAAGAGCTTAAGAAGAGGTTGACAACAACACCTTTGTTGGTATTGCTAGATGTGAGCAAGAGTTTTGATATCTATTGTGATGCCTCAAGGTAGGGACTTGGATGTTTGCTCATGTAAGAAGGTCAAGTGGTAGCCTATGCATCGAGACAATTGAAGAAACATGAGCAGAATTATTCTACGCATGATCTCGAATTTGCAGAGTAGTGCACATCTTGAAGATATGGAGCCACTTCATTCTTGGTCACAGGTGTGAGATTATAAAGATCATAAGAGCCTCAAGTACATTTTCACACAAACGGAACTAAATTTGAGGCAACGAAGATGGTTGGAGCTCATCAAGGACTATGATGTGAGAATTAATTATCACCCGGGGAAGGCTAATGTAGTGGCCGATGCCTTGAGAAGGAAAGGAGTAAGCCACCAACTCACAGTTTGTGAATTGCCATTCGAGTTATGCAAGGATTTTGAATGGTTGAATCTTAGATTTGTGAATGAGATAGGGATAATGGAGTTAAATCCAACCTTGGAGCAAGAAATTCGAGAAGGTCAGACCAAGGATGGGGAAATCCAAGAAATCAAGGAAATGACTCAAGAAGGGAGAGAATTTAGATTTGATGAGGATGACCATCGTACTTTATGGCTTGGAAAGAGGATTGTTGTGCCCAATGTTAAGCATATTCAGAAAACGATATTAAGGGAGGCACATGACTCACCTTAGTCAATCCATCCCGGCTGTACAAAGATATATAAGGACTTGAAGACAAGATATTGGTGGGTCAGCATGAAAAAGGGCATAGCAGAGCATGTTGCACTATGTGTTATATGCCAACGGGTCAAAGTTGAATATCAAAGGCTAGCTGGATTATTGCGACCATTGAACATTCCGGAGTGGAAGTGGGAAGAAATTGGTATGGACTTCATAGTTGAGTTACAGTGAACCCAATCCGTTTATGACTCAATATGGGTTATTGTGGATCAGTTGACCAAATCGGCTCATTTGATTCCTGTCAAGACTAAGTATACTGCATCACAATTAGTTGGGTTGTATATGGAGAAAATTGTATGCAAACATGGAGTTCCAAAGAAAATAGTGTCTGATCGAGGTTCTCAATTCACCTCTAGGTTCTGGGAGAAATTGCATGAAGCCATGGGTACAAGGTTAAATTTCAGTTCAGCATATCATCCACAAACCAATAGACAAGCCGAAGAGGACAAATCAAATATTTGAAGATATGTTGAGAGCTTGTGCTTTGAAACATAGATGCAGCTGGGACATAAGCTTGTTGTATGCTGAGTTTTCTTACAACAATAGTTACCAAGCCAGCTTGAAGATGTCGCCATATGAAGCATTATATGGAAGGAAGTGTAGGACACCTTGTTTTGGAATGAGATGGGAGAAAACCAAGTTTTTGGACCTGATGTATTGCAAGAAGCCAAAAAGCAAGTCCATATAATCCGCAAGAATTTGAGGGCCGCTCAAACAAGACAAAAGGGCTATGTGGATAATAGGCAGAGAAACTTAGACTTTGAAGTGGGAGACTTTGTATACCTCAAAGTATCACCTATGCGAGGTCATAAGAGGTTTAATGTCAGAGGCAAGTTGGCACCCCGCTATATTGGGTCATTCAAGATTTTGGACAAACAGGGAGAAGTAGCATATAAACTGGAGATGCCAGCACATCTTTCCGATGTTCATGATGTGTTTCATGTTTCTCAGCTCAAGAAATGCTTAAGGATACCGGAAGAACAAGTGCTAATGGGAGAATTGGAATTAGAGGCAGATTTGACTTTTGCTGAGCAACCGGTCGAAATCTTAGAAACGAATGAGAACATCTCAAGAAACAAGGTGATTTGATGGTGTAGTGCAATGGAAGCATCATACAGAATCGAAAGCAACTTGGGAGCTAGAAGATGACCTTAAGAGAGAATTTCCCTATCTTTTCTCTTCTACGTCGAATCTTAAGGGCGAGATTCAATTTAGGGGGGGTAGGTTTGTAACGCCCTCATTTTCATCCATCATGCATTGCATGCATTCTTATACTTGTTTAACATTAAGCAATATAAAATGAAATAAGATTTAAATTAATTTAGGCCAAATCAGCAATTTACTCTGTTAGGGTACGGACTTGTCCGGCGTTAACCCTAGACTAGTCTGGTGTCGCTATTCTTCTTTAGAAATTCGGTTCTACAGAGCTACGGACTTGTCCGGCACACTGCACGGACTAGTCCAGTTTGGTCTCTGATGTTGTCAGGACTTGTCCGTGGTCCAAGCGGACTAGTCCGTTCCTTGTTGAATTTTAGCCCGGAAGACCTTTTCTTTGCCATCCCGAACTTGTCCGGCCTATTGCCCCGGACTTGTCCAAAAATGCCTCTATTCCAAAACGGACTTGTCCGTACCACCCCACCGGATTTGTCCGTTGATGTCTCTGTTCATTATCGGACTAGTCCGGACCCTAGTGGACTAGTTCGGCCTGCAGAAACCAACTCGAATTCTATTATTTCTCCACCATTGGTTTTCGGGTAATTGCCTTAATCGGGCCCAAGCACTTCATGCCCAACCTCAGAGGAGCCCATGTGGGATCCCTACATGACCTCCAACAACTTAAACTCATAATCCATCAAACCCTACCACCTCCACCTCTATATAAACAACCCATCACCCCAACTTTTCATCTCTTTGCCACATTTGAAGAAACCCTCAACCCTAATTCGTGGGAGCTGCCATCAAGAGGAGATCCAGAAGCTAGGAGGAGGAGGAGAACACGAAGGAGAATCGATCAAGCAAGATCTTCATCGACTTTCTGTTCTTCATCACCAACTCACCCTCAACTCTGCACCATCAACCCTAATCATCAAGATTCGAGTTTCACGTCCAATTCTTGACCCTTGGAACTCTAAGCATGTGGTATACCCTCTACTTTCACTTTTGCACGTGAATTTGTAGGATCGAAGAGCACGTTAAAAGCTAACAGAGGGGGTGAATGGTAGATTAAAACCTTTTCAGCGGAAGCAATGAAAACCCCTCGGCAAAAAAAACGATCGGTTAAAGAAATCGTGTGTGAGACTAATATAAAAGTGTTTCACCGTGACAAAAGTGATAGATATCAGAGAGAATCAAATCACCAATACAACAAACAAGAATCACTCAAATCTGTCGAGAGAAACTCAAGTTATAATCAAAAGATCGAACAAAGGTCAATCTGTTCTACCGATTAAAAACAGATTTGCAATACTGCAAAGTAACACGTGTAGATTAGAAACCAGAAATCCAATGACTATGAAATTTTCACAGATGATAGAAAATCAATTTGTGAAGACAACCCTAAAATAATCACATCAATCGGATCTGTAAAACTCGAGTTATGATAAAACCACCAAAGAAAGGTAGTGTTGTGCAGAAAACTCAACGAGAAAAACTTGTCTGGAATAAGTCAGATGAACAAGGCACAAAAGTTCCTTTAAACTACGATCTTTATTCAATAGAACACAAGAGGAACAGCCCCAAAGTCATCTACCACGAGCTCTGGCCTCCCTTGCTTATATAACCAGCCCTTATGCCAACCCAAGTCAATCTAGGACTCTAATCCTACTCAATTCACGAATCGAAACTTTCTATAACTACTCAAGACTCTTCTATACGGAGATAGAAGCAATCTTAAGACTTCCAAACACCTTAGGAACGTATCCCACATTCCTAAGACAACTAAAATTCTTGACCCACACAAAATCATATCATAACCAACTCGATACTTTCCATACTGAGTCATAACTGACTCTGCCACAGCCGAAGTCATCAACCGATACGATTTGATCCTTCCAACCAGATCTTTCCTTCCTTATCCCATCTTCAGAGCCATGTTGCCATGTCATGCACTGCATGCATATGTGCGAACACCTTCCTTCGATGTCGAGTAACCTTCATATGCACTGCCCTTGATTCAATCATCCTGCGCGACCCCCTGACCCGCTCAACCATAATTCCTCCTGAATTTTGTTGTTGGAACCTCAAAGGACAGATAGGGCTGTCACCACCTAATGCCTACCTCTTCAATCCGTGGGTCTACGAGATATCCACTGATGATTTATAACCTAAGCACCACGCTTACATTCTAAATCACTACTCTAGTTGTTTCGAACACAAAGCTACAACTAGAGCCTCTAACGAATTAAAGCAGTAAACCCACAAGTAACTACTTGTGCAAACTACTAAGAATAAAAGATCAAACTTGTATTGAATTCACAAAGGCTTACTTGATTGAGTAAAACCTTTGTAGGGGTACAAGTGTAGAAGAGGGACTTGAGAAGCCCAAGCCTCCTTCTTCTAGACTATTCACCACACTCTCCTTCTACTTTGGTAGCCTCTAGGACTACTCTAAACCTTTGGAGTGTAGCACTATTCTCAACTTTTGGTGTGTGTGAGAAGTGAGATGAGGGGGTCTATTTATAGGTGGAGAAGGGTCAGTTCCTGCCACAATTAACGCGCGAATCAGCCACCATTGACTCCAGGGAGTCGGGAGGAGCCAACACGTGTCGTTTGATTGGGTTTGGCGCCAGGAAGGGGTCGACCGAACCCCTGGTTCGGCCGACCTGGTCAAGCCTCCCCTGGGGTAGTGCTTCCTTCAGGTGGCTTCCAGGTGGGCCCCCTTGATGTATATGGGTGCAACACCGTTGGATCTCCTCATATTCTTCTGTTTGTGGGCCATTTGATCCATGTGTTGCCACGTGTCATCGCCTGATTTGTTGAAATCCATTTTGATGGATTCATCCCTGCATGTTTTTGTATTGTGGATAATAATTCACCTGCATACAAAAAGACACCAACACTTGTGGAATTGGGTTAGTGTATAGCCCTACCATGATGTTTTGTGTTTCTTTTATGCACATTATGAGGTGAATTGACGGTCAAAATATGGTACTTAAGGACCGTCAACAAACTCCCCCACACTTAGTCCTTTCCTCGTCCTCGAGTGAAGGCAAGAAGAACTAGAGTGTTGTCATGAATTTGCTATAAGGTAGAAAATAAGGATACTAGATATTTCAACTTATACCTGAATTCATGGATCCCCTTTGTGTATGTGGCTACCACATCAGTCTTAGGTGTTTGAAAGGTGGAATGGTTAGAATGAAGTTCCCTTGGATCATTCTCTGCTGAAATGATTTGGCAATTGCTATATTTGAAAGTCATAGGAACATTTGCCCTTGCCTTCTCGATCGGAATCTCTCAAATCTCTCAAAGTGTTTGAGTCCTCACCATGGCATATTTTGCCAATTCTTGTCCCTATACTAAAAGTGGCTATATCTGAAGCATGGTAGGGATGAATGTGGCACACATTTGCAATTCATACGTTACTAAGTCAAAAACTTGATCCTATGAGAGACTTATGCAATCAACAAAGTGAAGGGAAAATTCTTGTGCACATGAATGGAATGGAGGGGTGAGGTTATAACACTCATGAATTTGCTCTCTTTTAAGGAAGAAACATGGCTACTTTTTTTAGCACTCTTACTCTTTTTCAAGAGTGGATGCTTTTTCTTTTTCTTGTAGCCATGTCTTCTACTCCTTTTTTTATTTTTAGAAAGGCTTTCATTTGTATTGTATGGAGTTTCTTTTTGACAGATGGGTAATGATGGACGCAAACTCTCAATGTGAGAAATTTTGCATGAATGGAGTGCACAAGAGTTTTCAATTCAAAAAGTCCATGCATGTCACTCAATTGGGTCACGGGTTTGACAAAGTTCAATGAAAAGCAAAGTGGCATATTCTTGTGGTTTTCAATGAATGTATCATATGGCCTTGGTGGATATATAAATTTCCAATGAGAGATTTAGGCAAAGTTCAACACTTAAAATAGTTACAAATGTCAAAATCAATTTCAAGCAAAAAGATGATTTCTAAAGAACTCATTTACCATACCACACTAGTCAAATACCTAGATGATGTGTTTTTCCTATTGAATTATAGGAATCATAAACAAGGTAATGAATTGAAACATAAAGTATTCAAATTTCAGCTTAAGCAAATTCTTGACTACCAAATTTTATTTCAATTTGTTGATTTGATTCATTTTAGATATGCAATGAAAAATATAAAATCAACTCAAACAGCAGAGTAGCGCATAAAAGTGGCGATAGGAAATCCAAAGCGATTTTCTAGAGCGAAACAGAGTCGTACATTGCATAAAACAAGTCGGCCGACCAGGGGGTTCGGCCGACCTCCTGTTGGCTCTTCTATGGCTCTGTTTCGTCGGGTCGTTTTGCTCATTTGGTCGCGACGTGTTCTGATATGCAACGTTAATTTTTCACGTCGGCATTTCGTGACTTGGGGACATGTTTCCCCCACACTTGTTTCCTGAATTTTTTATTCAACAAAATAAACTAAAGGGGGAACTTTACCGGTGTTAGATGAACCGGTAAGTTCACTTTATTTAAATAAAAATATGGGGATTCTTACATTATTTAACCTAGCTTTAGAAAACAAATATTTTTTTAAAAAAAATAAAACCCTAAGTAGTAAGCATCCTATGCTGTCGGGACATCTAAACTATGGTGCATTATAGATGCCGGGCTCCCCGACGGCATTGCACAAGCGCCGCAGTTTGGCGCTCATGCCATGGCGAACACCGTCAATCTCCTCCTTGAGGGCCATGATGTCGTCCTTCAGTTCCGCCCTCTCGATGCGCCCTTCAGCCACCAAGTCAGTCAGCTTCTTGTTCTCCAAGCGGAGAGAAGCGAACTCCTTGGTCAGCTGTGCCACTTTAGGGGCACGAGGAGAGTCCTCATCATTGCCCTCGAACTGACTGAGTGGCCCGTTGATGGTAGGTGGTGGGACGTGTCGCCTAATCTTGTAGGGCGACGAGCCCGTCGACTCCTCCATCGCCAGATTATCCACGCGCTTTAATAGGCCCTTAGCATAGCCTCCTTCGGGTTTGCACACCCCATGGATAAGAAAGCGATCTCCCATGCGTTCTAGCGAGGTACAGGTGGGCGTCTTGTAGTGGTGGCTCACTACATCGCCCTTCTTAGTCTTCAGTGTGTACATGAACTCCTCGCTGGGCAGCAACGATGGGAGAGACTCATCTTTTCTGTAGAAAAGACGTGTCTTGACTGGGTTCAGTCCAGCCAAAGTTAGATGGCGTGGCATCGTCGACTTCATCGGCGTTCTCTGAGGGGAGAGAGACCGGACAGCGCTACGAGGTGTAGGGTTGCGCCCGCGCGGAGTCGTCGCAGGTGGGACCATGGCAAGGGGCTTGACATCGATCGCCATGATGGACTCCAAGGCGAGGGAAGTTTTGTCGTTGGCCGGCGTAATGTCCCCGCTCAGGTTGAAGGTTGAGCTGGAGGAGGTGTGAGGCACAATCTTCTTGTCGGCCATGACAAGGACGAGAGGAAGATGATGATTCAATGAGGTGTATAATTTTCCTTCTATTTCCGTCCTTTAAGTAGGTGGGGAACAATGCATTTCACCGAGTGGAGCATATCATGGAGGATCAACACGAGAAAACAGAACGCGAACGGCGCGAAGGGAGAGTCGGTCGACCCCCTTCCGGCTCTGTTCGGGGCACACTTTCTCAGGTCAATTAAATGGGCCTCATAAATGAAGAATTGGATGGGCCCATTAGTTGGACGTGGATAATTTAAACAGAATTGAAAGAAGTGGCATGGAAATCGATTAGATTTACCATGTCAATTTCTTTTTCTGTATCCTTTTAGGAATCAAGAAATAATTTGAGTCGGTGCCCATTCACTTTGAATAGTTGACCGTCATCACCTTGGAGTGTGATTGCTCCATTGGATGAAGTCTCTACTACAGTGAGGGGTCCTTCCCATTTACTTCTAAGCTTCCCATGTCCAAAGATTTTAACCCTAGAGTTAAGAGTAAAACTTTATCTCCAGGTTTGAACTCTTTCGACGTAATACTCTAATCGTGCCATATTTTGGTTCGAAACATTTCACAGTAAAAGCGGGAACACTGCTATCAAGCTCCGAATCTTGCAAAAGCTAACTGGAGCTTCAGCCAGAGCATACCAAAGCTAGTACAACCTAGAGTCAGAGCTTACCAAAGCTAGTGCAACCTAGCGTCGGAGCTTACCAAAGCTAGTACAACCTAGCAAAACATATCGGATCTTAACAAAGACATGTCGGAGCTATAAAAAGCATGCCAGAGCTAAAGACAAAGCTCACCGGAGCTACCCAAAAACATGTTGGACTTTGACAAAGCAAGTCGGATCTATTGTTGGACCTTGCAGAAGATCGGAGCTAGAGTCGGACATTGCTAAAAAGGGTGTTTTGGAAAAATTTAGAACTTATATTATCAAAGCCAATGTATTCAGTACAAGCCAATGTATGCAACACACATAGGTCTCACAATCTCCCCCTTGATGAATGCATTGGCAACACCACATAGAATCCGAACATTGGCTTATTCACATGAAAAGTTTTGAAAACAATTTCTCCCCCTTTTTGAAAATCAAATGAGATAGAAATTTATTTCTCCCCCTATACATACTTCTCCCCTTGAGAAAAATCGTGCAATCATGCCAAAAACACTTGTGAATATGTGCAACGTGTGATCAATTTCTCCCCCTTTGACAATGTATTCAGCAAGGTACAAAAGAGAAATTTTAATTGTTATGAGCATATTATAACATATACATATAAAATGAAGCTCATCCAAGTCATACTATCAAGTAACTTACACTATCACATCAATGAAATACATAAAGTAGTGTAATCCATCCTAGAGATCAAATGTAATTTTCAATTTAAGCAAGTCATGATCTTACAAACTTAATTATTTTAATACCTGAAAGCATGACACTTGTTGCTGCATTTTATTTTTTTTCAAAGCACAAATTTAGATCATATGATATTTGCAAGAGATTATATGTGCATCTGCCTTATTCTAACCAACCAAGCCATGCCTATATCATTTGACAAACAGAAGCTTAAGGACATGGTTTTAGTCATACACACCTTCTTCCAAGTTCATATCTAAGTGCAATGATGAGCCATCTCAAAAGAAGAAGTGTGATGCATGCATATTCTCTTGATCTTTTCTCATTTCTATTTGTTCATAAAAACTCAACATGTGAGTTGATTACTTGAATAATTCTTTATGATTAAAAGCACTTGTCAGCATGCAACAAGTTCAAAACAGCAAGAAAGTTCGACCATGACCAGATTTAGTGTAAGTAATTATCCCAATTACTGGACATGGCAAAAAGTACAAAATGTATAACATGAGTAATGTAGTAAGAACTTTCAGCATGTAAAAGGAATCACAAAGTCATATATGTATGACATACTATGCTCATATTATTTTAATTTTAGATTCACACACAGACTTCTCAAGTTTAAAACTCCCCCTCAATGTAAGCCATGAGGATGCATAACCCCTATTTCACTACGAATAAAAAAACGAGTGAAATCCAAAGGTTTTGTAAAAATTTCAGCCAATTGTTGTTCGGTATCTACATGGTAAAGCACAATGTTTCCTTTTTCAACATTATCACGGAGAAAGTGATACCTAATATCAATGTGCTTAGTTCTAGAATGTTGCATGGGCTTTTTAGCAATGAAAATGGCACTAGTGTTATCACAAAACAGTGGAGCACTATCTAGATCAACCTCATAGTCCTTAAGTGTTTGAACAATCTAAAGAATTTGTGAACAAGCACTAGCAACAGCTACATATTCAGATTCGACTGTGGATTGTGCAACTAAACTTTGTTTTCTAGAGGACCAAGCAACAAGTGAATTGCCAAGAAAATGATAAGAACCCGAAGTACTTTTCCTATCAATCCTACAACCTCAAAAATCAGCATCGGAAAATGCTTTCAAAGTAACAGTTGAGGAAGAAGGGATAAAAATGCCAAATTCTTGAGTTCCATGTAAGTACCTGAGAATCCTTTTGATGGCTTGACGATGTGAAGCACGTGGGGAGGCTTGAAACCTACACAAGGACATATGCTGAATTGTATGTCCGGTGTTGATGCCGTGAGGTACAAAAGTGATCCGATCATGCTTCTATATTCTTTTTGATCCACGGGTTCACCATCTTCATGAAGTTCAAGTGTTGTTGTTGTTCCCATTGGTGTCCGAAGAGGCTTTCTTTGGTCCATGTTGAAGCGCCTTAGGAGGTCTTTTGTATACTTCGTTTGATGCACAAAGGTACCCTCCTTAGTTTGCTTGATTTGCAGCCCCAAAAAGTACGTGAGTTCTCCCATCATACACATCTCAAATTCTGAACTCATCATATCTGAAAAATTGGACACAAGATCATGAGAAGCACAACCAAATATAATATCATCCACATACACTTGAACGAATAATGATTCATTGCCATGCTTAAGCACAAAAAGAGTTTTATCAACCTTGCCCATGGAAAACCCCTTTTCAAGTAAGAATGTTTTTAACCTATCATACCATGCTCTAGGGGCTTGTTTGAGACCGTACAAGGCTTTGGACAGTTTGTAAACATGATTAGGAAAATCTGGATTTTCAAAACCTGGTGGTTGTTTGACATAAACCTCCTCATCTATGTATCCATTAAGAAAAGCACTTTTAACATCCATTTGATATAGCTTAAAACCTTTAGATGCAGCAAAAGCTAACAAAATTCTTATGGCTTCTAATCTAGCAACAGAAGCAAAAGTTTCATCAACATCTAGACCTTCAACTTGAGTGAAACCTTGAGCAACCAACCTAGCCTTATTCCTAACCACAACCTCATCCTCAATTTGTTTATTTTTAAACACCCATTTAGTTCCAACTAAAGTGTGACCTTGAGGTGGAGGTACAAGTTTCCAAACATTATTTCTTTCAAAATTTTCTAACTCTTCTTGCATGGCAATAATCCAAGATTCATTAGTTAGTGCGTGTGATATATCTTTGGGTTCAAAAGAAGCAACAAAAGCTGAATGAGCGTGAGAGTTGGATCTCAAAACCTGGACCGCGTGACTCGTTCGTGCAAGCTTCCAATCAATTGTTGTGGAGGATGACTTTTGAGAACCCAGAGGGGAGTGGACACTTCACAAGATTCTTCTTCTTCATGTTCATCACAAATTGATGAGCTTGTGACTTGAGGACGATCTGGAACAGCAATGATGGTTGTTGGTGCTGGTTGAGAATCAACATCAGGAGCTAAACCAAAGTCATTAGCAACTGAGTTTTCGGGCAGCAGCTCCACTTCTTCCTTATCTTCAATGAAAATGCTCTCCCCCTGCGGATATGCATCTGGATCTGCAATGTTTGAGCTAGTACATGTGCTAGCTTCATCAAAAGACACCTCACAAGTCTCCACAATTTTGTTGGTAATAAGTAAAAGCACACGGTAGCCTCTAGTTTGAGATGGATAACCAAGAAACAAGCCATCAATGGATCTAGGTTCAAATTTATCAAGATTACCATGTTTCTTAACAAAGTATTTGCAACCAAAGACCCGAAAGTGTGTAACACTAGGCCTATGTCTAAACCGGAGCTCATATGGTGTTTTACCTAGCTTAGCGCTTAAGAAAACACGATTTGAGACATAACAAGCAGTTGCAATTGCCTCAGCCCAAAATTTCCTAGGAGTTTGATATTCTAGCCATCTCAACTAAGGTTATGTTCTTTCTTTCTACAACACCGTTTTGTTGAGGTACATATGGTGAAGAAAATTGATGATCTATTCCATTTTCAGCACAAAAGTGATCAATAGATTGATTTTTAAATTCGGTTCCGTTATCACTTCTAATTGCTTTCAAAGATCCTGGGTGATCAATTGATAATTTAATAAATAAAGTTCTAAAGTGACTAAAAGCTTCATTCTTAGATGCCATAAAGTAAACCCAAGAGTATCTAGAATAATCATCAACAATCACAAGAACAAAATTGAGCGATATGCGGGGTCGAGTCGCTCGGGGCGCTCCCGGCGGCGGGCGTCGCGGCGGGCAGCCGTGCCAGCCCTTGCGACCGGCACCGCCCCCGTTCTTCCCTCCCTCCCCTCCGGCCTCCTCCCCTCCAGCACCCCTCTCCCGCCACCCCCCTCCGATCACCACGGCACTGCGTCCCGTGGATCTAATGCGCCCGCCGGCGGTCTTGCAGCCAGCGCGCCGGCTGAGTCTGGCCTTCCCACTGGTTTCCTCGCCCGCCCTCTCCTCGTCCTCCCCCTCTTATCCTCCAAGGTGGGTCCCTCTGCCCCTCTCTTCCCCACAGCATCCACCTCCACTCTGGCCAGATCTGGCTGTCCCTACACCGCCCCTGGTTGCGCCGCCGGTGGCAGCCGTGCGGCCAGCACGCCGCCCCTCCCCTTCCTTCCCTCTGGTTCTCCCCCCCCCCCCCCCCCCCGTCCTCCCCTCGCCCTCAACTGTCCCACCAACCAGGTCCTCTCCGCCTCCCTCTCCGCTAGTGTATGCATCGGGCGGGCCAGTCCTGGTCGTTGCTCCGCACTGGTCAGCTCCGACGATTTTTTCTGCTGACTCCTCTCCCCCTCTGCTCCCCCTGTCTTTGAACCCTCCACCTCACTTGGTAGCTCCTCCAGCACCCTTGCTTGCGGAACCCTCCCCAGCTATGGTCGCCACCGCTGCTCCTTTGAGGGAAGTGTCATCCCCTGTGCAGCCTCGCACCTCCTCCCCCACCACCACCTCCGGATTCTCCTAGATGCACAAGGGTTGGTTGGCAGCTCCAAAGTCCAATCCTAGGTTTCCTGCGCCTAAGTCTCCAATGTCGGCCGCCTCCTTGGCAACCATGCCGATTTCTCGCCTGACACCTTCTATCACCCTCGTTGCTTCCTAGGTACATGTATTGCCTGACACCACTCCCCCACCATCGCCCAACCAGAAACTCTCCTCTGGTCCTACCTCCCCCAAGCCGCTGTCTCGGTCTCCACCAAGGTCGCCACCCCCACTGTCATCTTCTCCTCCCCTCTTTCCTTCTCCTCCACCTTTGGGCTCTGTATTGGGGCACCCACCCGCCCCTTTCAGGCCTCCATGCAGACTTGCTCTCTTCGCCAGCGAGGGCAACAAACATTTTGCTATTGGTCCCCATCATCGGGTTGCTCAGTCAGTGCCTACTGATCTAATCGGTAAGTGCTTCAGTTGCTTCTCCTTCGACCACACAGCTGCTAGGTGTACGGAGGCCACTAGATGCTTTCGTTGCAAGGGGGAAGGCCACAAAGAACGCAATTGTGTTCTTCCTCATCGCCGCCCGTCAGAAAAACTCGTCAATTGTTGTACCTTCTCCCTTAACAACTCTAGAGGAAGTTTGCATCACCACTAGCTCGGGAAAGTTGGAGTGTGAATGCCCTAGCTGCCCGTTCTTCCTGGTTGCATCTACTTTGGCTGACTCTTCTCGAGCTTCATTTCCCAAAGCCAATATTTGTCGAGTGACCTTCCACTTTGACAAGGAGCCTGCTCTCAAGTTGGCATTGGGGTCCTCTAACAAGAATGCGAAGGCTACAAGGTTACACTCCTCGGCTACTGATGCTCATATGGGTTATCCAGAGGTCGTGGAGCACTTGGATGATGAATGGGACCCTATGATTTTGGAAGCTTCATTCCCACTTGTGCCACCCTCCTCCTTTCCTCTTTGTGGTGTAGTTGGTTCGGGTGGTAGTGACTCATTTCATGTTGTCACTGCATAGGTCGCGGGATGGTCCATCTCTCTGTTGCATGTCTAGGTGGTAGAGGTTGTTGGTCGTTTATTTTATTTCTCTCCTTTTTTATTGTGTCAGTTTGTATCGCTCGTGCCAGGCGATTGGAATGGGTTGTAGGTTTAAGCCTCGTTGCCTCTTATCTCAAGAGCGTCACGCTTTACCTCTCCCTACCAATCTTGTCTTTGGTGTCTGTTCTGTGGTTTTAACACCACCCTATTAATAATTAATATATTCACTGTCGGGGTTTCCCTTGCAGTTTCGGTTCAAAAAAACAATCACAAGAACATACCATTTACCTCCGAAGGATTGAACACGTGAAGGTCCTACGGTGTCAAGGTGCAAAAGTTGACCTGGTTCAATTGTCATGATCATGTGAGAGGAGTATGTGAACTTACAAGCATCTTAGCATGTCTACAAGAAGAGCACACAATTTTTTTGTCCCCTTTAAGCTTAGGCAGCCCAACGTATGCGATCAAGAGCACTGACAAGCGTTAGATGATCAAAGCCTACGTGACCAAGTCTACGATGCCAAAAATATAAGTTCTTTGAATCATTAGCAACTAGACACCTATGCTTAGATGAAGACATTTCCAAATTAGCTTTAAAAATTCTTCCAATCCGAGACATGTTAAAAATAAGCTCACTATTTGAACCTACAACTTTGCAGCAGTTTTTTATTGAAAACAATTTCCAGATTTTCATCTAGCAATTGTGAAATAGATAGCAAGTTGTATTTCAAATTTTTGACAAGTGCAACATCCTTCAAAGTGTAGAGATTATTTACTCTAACCGAACCCTTAGCAATTATAGGAGTTGAAGAATTATCGGCAAAAGTAACATTTTCTACACGTGACACAAAAGAGAGGGAGGACAATCATTCTTTGTTACTGGTCATGTGGCGTGAGCAACCTGAATCCACAATCCAAATGTTCTCCTTCCTCAAGCATGTAACCTACATAGAAGCACAATACATCGATGACTCAATAATAGGGTTAGTCAAAAGGCATTTAGGAATCCAGTACTGAGTCACAAGACTTTCAGCAAGAATAACACGCGAAAACTGAGATAAAACAACAGGTTTATGAGCCAAAGATTGAGGATTTTTGTACCCAACTACTGTCCTACGAGATGTTACATGTGTAGCACAAAAAACAGTAGGTTTGGAAGCAAACTTTGCATATTTTTGACTCATTACAGCAGATTACATGTTCCTATCATTCGGTTTTGTAAGTGCAGCAAATTTTGCATGAAAGTTATGAGATCTAGCAATCATTCTTTCCTTTTTCTATTGTTTAGCTAGTCTATAACAAAAATCTATGACATGACCATCTCCACCACAGTAGGTACAATGAAATTTAACTTTGTGTTCATGTCTAGATGAGCAAGCAACATTTTTATTTGAAACCAAATGAGACAACACTCCTGCAGATCTAAAAACCACTTCTTTTTGTTTAGAAAATGTTTGAAAAAAACCACTTCCTAAAGAATTTACAATTTTAGGTGGATGTGCCTTAGCATGAGCATGAGAATCAAAACCTAAACCAGTTTTATCATTGCAAGACTTGGAAGAATTCAGCAGCAAGTTTAGGTTCTTATTCCCACTACAAAACCGATCTAATGTCCTATGCATGTCATCAAATTTATTGGATAGATCAAGGCAACTTTCACATGAAGTTTTTCCTTTTAGTTTGCAATTGGAACAATATTGAACTTCATGAGAACGTAAAGCATTGTTCAATATAAAAATTTCATTCATAGCATCTTGTAGTTTCTTATCAAGATCATCACAAGTAGAACAATGCAAATTTGTAGAACAGCTAGCATCTTTCAAGTTTTTATCATTAAGTGTGGCAAGCTCTCTGTTCTTTTCAATTTCTAACTCAAGTTTATCAAGTGTGCAGGTGTGCGCACTTCTTAATGAGGACAATTGTTCATATATTAAATCACATGAGGAACAAGAATCATCACTAGGTATCAAGGATTTCAAACAATTAATTTCAGATTCTAGTGACTCAATTTTAACAGCATTGTCCCTAAGCTTTTTGTCCTTTGTCTTAACTATAACAGTGGCATGAGATATAGCATCACACATTTCTTTGCAAGTAGGACATACCTCTTCGTTGTCGCTATTGTGTTCTGCATCCTCCATACTTGATCTTGACTTGCCCGCCATGAAGCACAAGTTTGCCAAATCAACTTCATCTTCGTCACTTCCAGTGTCCACATCGCTTGAGCCAAGTTCTTGAAGTGCGGAAATAAAACTGCTCACCAATTGACGTCTTGTAAAACCCTTCTTTTTTCTTCATATCTTTTGCAGAGAAGTGCTTCGTCCTTGTTTGCTTTTCATCCCGGGAAGTAGGACCCGAAAGTTTAGGGCAATCGGAACGAAAATGTCATGTCTTATTACCTTCGAAACATCGTTGAGGTCCGGAGCTTCCTCTCCTTCTATTTCTCACATTTTGCAATGCTTTTGAGAACCTAGTAGAGACAAGTAGTAGCTCCTCCTCTAGAAACTCCTCAATTTGTTCAAGGATTAGAGAGGACAACAAAGCAATTGTTCTACAAGATGAAGATTGGCGGGAGCTAGACATATCACGTTGAGAAACAAATGCAAAAGACTTGTTGGGGTTCTAACGTGAGATTATGTCAATTTCATGAGTTTTCAATTTAGAATATAGTACATCTAAAGTAAGTGTACTCATGACAGTAGATTCACGAATAGATTTAACCTTCATCTCCCAAATTGACATGTCTAATGCACTTAGTAATTGCCAAGCATTCTCAGCATCTGAAAATTTAACATTCACGCTACGCAAGTTGCTGAGAATTTTATTAAAGCAAGCAAAGAGGTCATCAATGGACTCACCGGGTTGCATCTCAAAACGCATGTATTCCATTTTGAACATATCTTGTTTTACCTCCTTGATCATGTTAGATCCTTAGTGGTAGTTGCAAAGTGCTTTTCACACATCGTATGCAGATCGTAGGTGTGCAACATGGTCTAAGTTGCTTTGAGTTAATCCTTGTAGATCAAGTTTCGAGCCTTATTGTTTTTGTCGACATCTCTCAGATTTGTAGCTGTAACTTGATCATTTGACGGAACTTCGTAAGGCTTGTATACATTCTCCCATATTGTGAAGCCTTGTGCCTGGATGAAAGCTTCCATACGTGCCTTCCAAACCTGAAAATCAATACCACTAAACACACAAGGTTTGGCAGAGTATTTCTCCATGATGATTAGTCAAAAGCATGTGCAAATCACAAAGATTAGAGCACCGTGGCTCTGATACCAATTGTTGGATCGAAGAGCACATGAAAATCTACTAGAGGGGTGAATGGTAGATTAAAACCTTTTTAGCGGAAGCAATGAAAACCTCTCGGCAGAAAAATGATCTGTTAAAGAAATCGTGTGTGACACTAATCTAAACGTGTTTCACCCTGACAAAAGTGATATATATCAGAGACAATCAAGTCACTAAGACAACACAAAGAGAATCACTGAAATCTGTCGAGAGAAACTCAAGTTACAATCAAAAGATCGAACAAAGGTCAATATATTCTATCGAGTAAAAACAGATCTGCAATACTGCAAAGAAACTCGTGTGGATAAAAAACCACAAATCCAATGACCATGAAATTTTCACAGATGATGGAAAATCAAGTTGTGAAGACAACCCAAAAAAGAATCACATCAATCGGATCTGTAAAACTCGAGTTATGATAAAACCACCAAAGAAAGGTAGTGTTGTGCAGAAAACTCGACGAGAAAAACTTGTCTGAAACAAGTTGGACGAACAAGGCACAAAAGTTCCTTTAAACTATGATCTTTATTCAATATAACACAAGAGGAACAGTCCCAAAGTCGTCTACCACGAGCTCTGACCTTCCTTGCGTATATAACCAGCCCTTAGGCCAACCCAACTCAAACTAGGACACTAATCCTACTCAATTCACGAATCAAAACTTTCTATAGCTGCTCAAGACTCTTTTATACGCAGATAGAAGTAATCTTTAGACTTCCAAACATCTTAGGAATGTATCCCACATTCCTAAGACAACTCAAATTCGTGACCCACACGAAATCCTATCATAACCAACTCGATACTTTCCACACCGAGTCATAACCGACTCCGCCGCAGCCGAAGTCATCAACCGATACGATCCGATCCTTCAAACCAGATCTTTCCTTCCTTATCCCATCTTCAGAACCATGGTGCCACGTCATGCACCGCATACATACGTGTGAACACCTTCCTTTGACGTCCAGTAACCTTCATATGCACTGCCCTTGATTCAATCATCCTGCACGACTTCTTTACCCGCTCAACCACAATTTATCCTGAATTTTGTTGTTGGAACCTCATCTCCTCCCTGAGACTAGACCAAAAGATCCTGTCACCAGCCATGACTTGAACTCAAGCAACACCTGGACATGAACAAACAACCAATTCATACGAGTCCAAGTCTGCAACTTGACTCATGTTAGTTCCGAACACAACACCTCATGTGAGCACCTCACATAAGCATGTTGCAAACCATAGCAAAACGATATCACCCATCAAACAAAACACAACAAAAACTTAGAAAATGAATACAAAGCAATCTTTCCAAGATTATAAAGCAAGTTCGAAACATTTCACAGTAAAAGCAGGAACATTGCTATTAAGCTCCGAATCTTGCCAAAGCTAACCGGAGCTTGAGCTGGAGCTTACCAAAGCTAGTACAACCTAGCACCGGAGCTTACCAAAGCTAGTACAACCTAGCGTCGGAGCTTACCAAAGCTAGTACAACGTAGCGAAACATATCAGAGCTTAAAAAGACATGTCAAAGCTATCAAAAACATGTTGGAGCTAAAGACAAAGCCCACCGGAGCTACCCGAAAACATGTTGGACCTTGGCAAAGCAAGTCGGACCTATTGTCGGACCTCGCAGAAGCTCGGAGCTAGAGTCGGACCTTGCTAAAAAGGGTGTTTTGGCATAATTTTAGAACTTATATTATCAAAGCCAATGTATTCAGCACACATAGGTCTCACAAAATGCAATCCCAATTCTCGATGATCAAGAAAACCCTAGATTGCAGATTCTGTATAGGGCGGACTGGCCGTGATAGCGGACTAGTCCGGTGTCTGAATCTGTTTCAGGCTGAATTAATCCCCATTTGATTCAAATCAACTCGAGACCTGTTCAAACTTCTTAAACACCATTGTAACTAGTTAGTAAACATTAATAGCAACTCATTAACAAGTTTGACCACATAATTGCATTAATCATGCATGTCATGGCATATTGAGTAATGTATGAGCATTTATTGATGGTAATGTCTGTTTTGTATGTTTATTGTGCGGAATAGAAGGTGTTGCTATGGAGGGTGCTATCGAGGACCTCCAGTACCAGAACTTCAAAGCTTTTGACCCTCACCAAGCTCAGGAGCAAGGTATGTGTCCTTGATCATTTTGATCCTGTTTTAAAGTGTTCTGCTTGCAAAATTGCATGATTGTGTCAATTTGATGGGAGACCCACTTATAGGTGTTTACTAGACTTGTTTGACCATCCTTGTTGATTGGAATACATTGTAGAGTGTCGGGAAGGGCTTTTCACCTTTTTGCTTCGCTCTAATTAATTGGAATGGAAAAAACAACCAAAATGATAAATCATGATTGAATGAACTTATAGATGATGTGAATTGATGAACATGGTTAAATGGTAACATTGGACTTGGGAGATATAAGCAAGCATGGTTCGTGGATTGGGTTGGATGTTATGGTGGTTTGCTTGCCTTGGATCTAAGGACTGGTTCATGCGAGAATAAGACAGGACAACAGTGCCACCACAAGGCCAAGTATGGGTGCGGCTTAGCCAATTAATTAGGAGTATTACCAGCATTGATTCGGATCATTTGGAGGAGCGAGGAATGGGAGTCGGTTGGATTTGCAATAGTGGCGGGATTGCCCTGGGATCCGAACGGCAAAAGAGGGGGTCCTTGGTTGGATGTGCTCAGTTGGAGGCATCACCACTGGTGAAACCTTAGTGGTCTTGAATATGCTGGTAGTCCCTTTGTAAAGGCTATTTTGTGGTCTCTTGGCCATACACCTACGAAAGTGTAATTGGCATAAGGGAGGTTTCTTTAGTCGCTGACGGGTGAAAAAATCATGAACTTGTGGGTAAAGTGGTACAACCTCTGTAGAGTATTAAAAACTATCATGATAGCCGTGCTCCCGGTTATGAGCACCTGGACAACTTCCATGATTAGAGGGAACTTGGGATTTGGGATGGTCGGTTATGGTTATGGTTATGGTTATGGTTATGGTTATGGATTGAGTTATGATAATTGGGCATTGATGATGATGATGGTAATAATCTTTTATATAGATGGATAATTGATTATGGTTTTGTATTATGTTAATTATGTGGGATATGATGGGATTACTTCACATAGACATAGTATGATGCTTTTTACACGTTTTAAATGTACTTTTCAGCAATGAGCTATTGTTTATTAGCATGCCTTGTTTAAGCTACAAGTCATACTTTCTCACATTTGCTGACTACGACATGTACTCACCCTTGCAATTCCCCCACCAATAGGTTCAGGTGATGTTTGGGAGCATCCTGAGGATAATGCGGAGTACTAGGTTGTGTGCTGCCGTTGACTTACCTGTGGTGTTGCTTGAAGCCTCGCTATCCCTGTTGCTTAGTTTTCTCAGTTTGCTTAGTTGTTTAAGTAGATTATTTCCTCTGCATTAGTTCAGAACTATTAATAATAATCATTAGATCTGTAATTTGAGGATTATCTGAATATTATAATAAAAGTATCTTCTTAATTAATTTGTGATGTGGTAATTTTTGTATATTGGTGTAACACCATCATTTTCATGCATAATGCCCTACATACATTCATATACATGTTTAACATTAATCCACATAAAGAGGAACGAGTTTAAAATTGATTTGGAACAAAACCATACTTAAAATGCTAAAAAGTGCGGACTAGTCCGATTTTGGTGAGGACTAGTCCGATTTCTCTGCGGACTAGTTCGTTTTGCCTCTGGACACTTTCGAACTTGTCTGGTCTTATGCGGACTAGTCCGGTGTTCCAAGAATCCTTGAAAATTTGCTAAGTCCCTAGACTTGTACGGACTAGTCCGGTGTTCCAGCGGACTTGTCCGTTTTCCTCTCTGACTAAAGTCGGACTTGTCTGATTTTTGGCCACACTTGTCTGATTTCTTTTTGTCTAACTTCGGACTAGTCCGGTCCTTTTCGGACTTGTCTGATATTTCGCGATTCCGAGTTGATCTTTTGTTTCATGACTTGTTTCTTGGTTTCACGTTAAGTGGGCCTAGGGATGTCATGCCTAACTCTTTTAGAGCCCATGAGGGACTCTAAACTGGCCTCTACACCTCTCAAACATGAAATCCATCTAACCCTAGCCTCCACCTCTATATAAACAACCCCACCCCTTGGCTTGACATCTATTTGCCACTTTTCCACCCCACCCAAACCCTAGTTCGTGGAGAGCCACCATCAAGGAGGGAGGAGGAGATCCCAAGCAAGAAGAAGAAGAGCAGGAAACGAAAGATGATCAAGATCTCCATCAAGTTTTGTTCTTCATCACCAATTCATCTCCAAGTTCATCATCAACCCTAGATCATCAAGATCCAAGTGTTGTCTCCAAGTTTCTTGATTCATTGAAGTCCTAAACACCTGGTATACCTTCTATTATCTTTTCCTTATGTAAATTCAACCCCTAATCTCCAAATTCACATCGATCTAGAAAACCCTAATCTGCTGTTCTCGCGCAGTGCGGACTTGTCCGGTCCTATGCGGACTAGTCTGTTTTTCCTGGTTAAATTGTGTCGAATTAATTCCAAAATAAGACCTAATCAACTCCAAACCTGTAAAAACATGTTAAAAGCTATTAGAACTATCTAGTGATCATTAAAAGCAACTCATTAACAAATCCCACCTTGCATTTGCATAAATCATGCATGTCATGTCATATTGAGTAATATTTGTGCACTCTTTGATTGTGTTTCTTGTTTGTATGTTTATTGTGCAGATTAGACTGATTTGCGCTAGAGAGTGCCGTGGAGGATCTCCAGCACCAAGAGTTTGAAGGCTTTGACCATAATCAACCGCAAGAGCAAGGTAAGTGTCCTTGAAGCATATTGATCCTGTTTTGAAATAAATGTTTAGTTTGCAAAACTGCATGCTTGTGTCAATTTGATGGGAATCCTATGATAGGAAGTTTACTAGCTTTGTTTAACCACCCTTGTCAACTGGAATATATGGTAGAGAGTCGGGATGGGACTTTTACCTTTTGCTTCGCTTAATTGATTGGGATGGAAGAACAACTACACTATTTAATTTAATTGTGCATTAACGAGATTGTGGTTGACATGAACTGGTTAAATCTGATATGGTAATGGGTGATCTAAGCAAGCCTGGTATGTGGATGAGTTGGATGTATGGTGGTTTGCTTGCTTTAGATCTAAGGACCGGGTCGTGGAGCGACCATCCAGGATTTACAGTGGCACCACGAGGCCAAGTATGGGTGTGGCGTAGCTGATTATTTAGGGCTTCGCCAGTGCTATTTGGACCATTAAGGATGCTCGGGAAAGGGGTAGTCAGATTGGGTTTGTTGATGATTGGTGGGACTACCCAAGGATCTGAATGGCTCAAGAGGGGGCCCTTGGTTGAAGATGTGCTCAGTTGAGGCATCGCCACCGGTGAAACCTCAGTGGGGTCTAAATAGGCTAGTAATACCTTTGTAAAGGACATTTTGTGATCTCTTGGCCAAACACCTACGGAAGTGTGAGACGGCATAATTGAGATTCTATAGTCATCGAAAGGTGATTAATCACAAACATGTGGGTAAAGCGATACAAACTCTGCAGAGTCTAACTAAAACTATCATGATAGTCGTGCTCCCGGTTATGAGAAACCTAGACCCTCACATGATTAGAGGAAAATTGGGATTTGGGGTGGTGATGGTTGGTATTACGGTTATGGTTGGTATTGCGGTTATGGTTGGTATTATGGTTATGGTTGGTATTATGGTTATAGATGGTTATGAATTAAATTCTGGTATCGAATATGGATGTTGGTATATGATGATGGATATGGAATATGGATTGGTATTATGATAAATACATGTATTATAATGGGTTTATTTCATATACATGTAATATATTGCTTTTCAAATCTTTTAATGGACTTTTCAGCACTCGACCATTATTATATTTGTCATTTGAATCAGCCATATGTCATACTTTCCACACTTGCTGAGTACGACATGTACTCACTCCTGCAATCCCCCCCCCCCAACAGTTGCAGGTCAGGATTGGGAGTTTAATGATGATAATGTGGAGTTCTAGGTTGTGTATACCGTCAACTTGCCTGTGGTGTTGCATGGAGCTACGCTATACCCTATCGCTTATGTTGCCTAGCTGTTTAGTTTTCTTATTTAGTTTATTTTCACGCATTAGTTGAACTTGTCATTAATATTCATTAGAACTTGTATTCGAGGATGTTATTAATTGTGTAATAAAATCTGTCAATTAATCTTGTTCTGTGGTAATTGTTTGTATATCCTTTTGTGATGCACTTGTGTATGTGTGTTGAACGTCATGGGCACACATATATTGCACTTGGCTCATTTTCGGAACTGGGTGTCACAAATTGGTATCAGAGCCACAGGTTCATCGTAGGACACAGCCTAGATAGAATGGACACTTTAGAGCACATAGGAGCACTCAGGAACCGATGTGTTTTTAGTTGGTGTGTTGTTTTCTATATATTGTTTACTTGTGTGCCTAATAGAGGATTTTGGAATGCTTTAGCATTACCATATCCACGTAGGCTAGCTAGTTGTTTAGTTTCATATCCCTTGATGCATATAGTTGGGGACGTTTTCAAAATTCTAATCTCTTGCTTTTCTTCAGATGGTCAGGACTCGCAACCAGAGGGATGGCAATGATGAGGAGGAGAACAATGGAGCACCTCAAAATAATCATGGACAAGGATCTGCTCAGGGAGCTATCAATATTGAGAAGCTATTGGCTATGCAGAACCAACTCATGCAGACCATGATACAAACTATGGAACAGCTGCAGGCTGGTAACATCAATAATCAGCCCCACATGCCTCCACCGCCACCCCTGCCTCCTCATAACCGGTTGGGAGAGTTTATGAGTACTAGGCCGCCAACCTTTGCTAAAGCCGCTGACCCTATGGATGCTGATGATTGGCTCAAATCTTTGAAGAAGAAGCTTGCTATTGTCCAATGCAGTGACCGGGAGAAGGTCTTATTTGCTTCATGTAAACTAGTTGGAGCAGCTGCGAATTGGTGGGATTCTTATTGCAATGCTCATGAGAACCAAGAGAGAATTACCTGGGAGGAATTCAAGGAGAGTTTTCGTTCTCATTATGTGCCGGAAGGTGTTATGATTTTGAAGAGACAAGAATTTGAGAACTTGAGACAAGGAAAATTGAGTGTGGGTGAATACCTCAACAAATTCACTCAACTCTCAAGATATGCCCTTGAGGATGTGAGCCGGGACAGCCGGTAGCAATATTTGTTCATGAGAGGCTTGAACAATGAGATCCAAGTGCAGTTGCTCAATTGTGGTTATGCCAACTTTCAGAAGCTTGTGGACAAAGCAATTGTGGTTGAGAACAAGGTCCGTGAGATGGAACATGACAACAAGAGGAAGGTGCCATATCAAGGACAGCAACAAGGAAGTAATGTGTGCCCTCGCTTTGCGCCTCCTAATGCGCCATATTACAGCTCCTCTACTCCTATACAGCGCCCTAGTTATGCACCGCGCCCAACTCAGTTCGTGCAGCAGCGCCCTGTTATGCAAGCACCTAGGCCTCCAATGCCTTATGCACCTCGCGTTAACTTTCCTGGTGCAAGTGTTCAAAACCGAGCTTGTCCCAATAATTCTGGTGGAGTTAAGAAGTGCTATACTTGTGGAGAAGCTGGACAATTTGCGCATCAATGTCCTAAGTCAGGCCTTGGTCAAGGAGACAATGCGTCGAGGCGAAACCCAAGACTCAATGGAGGACGGCCACAAGGAAATCAGGGACAGCAGAATTTTGCTCGTTGCAATCTGAACCATGTCTCTACGGAGGATGCTCAACAAGCGGATGACGTGGTCATTGGTATGTTTCTCGCAAACTCCAACCCCGCGACTATGTTATTTGATTCTGGAGCATCGCATTCATTCATTGCATCAAAGTATGTTGCCAAGTGTAGTTTGCCTATCTTTCATTTGAAGTTTACTCTATTGGTTAAGTCTCCTGGAGGAGAGATGAGGACAAATATAGCATGTCCAAAAGTAAGCCTTAGAATAAGGGGGGTAGACTTCTCTGCCAACCTCATTGTTTTGGATTCTCAAGGATTGGACATTATACTTGGTATGGACTGGTTGAGGAAGCACAATGGAGTTATTGAGTGTGCCACAAAAATGGTAAAATTGACCAATGAGGAAGGGATCACCGTAGAATTTGAAGCATCTCAAACCGCACCGAAGCAATTGGAGCTGAATCATATGGACGGTGCCGCAATTAAGGAGATTCCAGTGGTGTGTGAATTTTTGGATGTTTTCCGGACGAGTTGCCAGGTATGCCACCTGATCGAGACATTGAGTTTGTTATTGATTTAATACATGGAACTGCACCTATAGCTAAGAGGCCGTATAGGATGCCTCCTATGGAATTAGCGGAGCTAAAGCAAATTCAAGAGCAACTAGAGAATGGTTTCGTTTGGCCCAACTCTTCACCTTGGGGAGCGCCCGTTCTATTTGTTGACAAGAAGGATGGATCCCAAAGGATGTGCGTAGATTACCGAGCTCTCAACGAGGTAATAATCAAGAACAAGTACACCTTCCCACGCATAGAAGACTTGTTTGATCAGATGAAGGATGCTTGTGTCTTCTATAAGATTGATTTGAGGTCGGGTTACTTTCAAATGAAGATTAGACCATCGAACATACCCAAGACAGCTTTTAGGATGCAGTATGGATCTTATGAGTACACTATGATGTCCTTTGGATTGACCAATGCACCTGTGTACTTTATGTACCTCATGAATAAGGTCTTCATGGAGTACTTGAATAGGTTCGTTGTGGTGTTTATTGATGACATTATGATCTACTCGAAGGATGAGAAGGAACATGAGGAACACTTGAGGCTTACGTTGCAGAAATTAAGGGAGCAACAATTGTATGCCAAGTTCAACAAGTGTCAGTTTCGGTTGGAAGAGGTGTCATTTTTGGGTCATATAATCTCAGGAGGAGGAGTATCGGTTGACCAAGGAAAAGTGAGAGACGTGTTGAAGTGGGAACCACCGCAAAATGTAAAGGAAATAAGGAGTTTCCTTGGGATGGCTGGATATTACCGTCGATTCATCAAGGACTTTTCCAAGATAGCCAAGCCAATGACAGAATTGCTAATGAAGGGAAAGGCTTTCCAATGGACTCAATCTTGTCAAAGCAGTTTTGAGGAGTTGAAGAAGAGGTTGACAACAGCCCCAGTTTTGATATTGTCGGACATGAGCAAGAGTTTTGATATTTATTGCGACGCATCGAGACAAGGACTTGGATGTGTATTGATGCAATAAGGTCAAGTGGTCGCCTATGCATCAAGACAATTGAAGAAACATGAGCAGAATTACCCAACACATGATTTAGAACTTGCAGCCGTGGTACATGCATTGAAGATTTGGAGACACTATATCCTTGGACATAGGTGTGAAATTTATACGGATCACAAGAGTCTAAGTATATTTTTCACACAAACGGATCTGAATTTGAGGCAACAGAGATGGTTGGAGCTCATCAAAGATTTTGATTTGGGGATCAACTATCATCCGGGAAAAGCCAATATAGTGGTCGATGCTTTGAGTGGAAAAGGAGTAAGTCATCAACTCACAGTTCGAGAGTTACCATCCGAGTTATATAAAGAGTTTGAACGGTTGAATCTTGGAATCATAAATGAGATGGGGATGATGGAGTTAAATCTGATCTTGGAGCAAGAAATTCCAGAGGCACAGACCAAGAATGAGGAAATTCAGGAAATCAAGGAAAGGACCCAAGAAGGGAGAGAATTCAGATTTGATGAGGATGAACGTGGCACCCTATGGCTCGGTAAGAGGATTGTTATGCCTAATGTGAAGCATATTCAGGAGAAAATAATAAAAGAGGCACGTGACTCACCATACTCAATTCACCCCGGTTGTACGAAGATGTACAAAGACTTGAAGACTTGCTATTGGTGGGATAGCATGAAAAAGGACATGGTTGAATATGTAGCATTGTGTGATGTGTGTCAACGAGTCAAGGCAGAACATCAAAGGCCAACTGGATTATTGCAACCATTGAAGATCCCGAAATGGAAGTGGGAAGAGATCGGTATGGACTTCATAGTTGGTTTACCATGTACTCAGTCCAGTTATGACTCAATTTGGGTAATTGTGGATTGGTTAACTAAGTCAGCCCACTTTATTCTCGTCAAGACCACCTATAATGGAGATAAATTGGCAGAACTGTATATGGGAAGAATAGTATGTTTGCATGGAGTTCCAAAGAATATAGTCTCGGATAGAGGTTCACAATTCACTTCCAGGTTTTGGCAAAAATTGCATGAAGCTTTGGGAACGAGGTTGAATTTTAGTTCAGCATATCACCCTAAAATGGATGGACAAACTGAGAGGACCAATCAGATTTTAGAGGACATGTTAAGAGCTTGTGCTTTAAAGCATGGGAAAAGTTGGGACAAGAGCTTGCCATATGCAGAATTTTCATACAACAATAGTTACCAAGCAAGCTTGAAAATGTCACCGTATGAAGCGCTTTATGGAAGGAAGTGTAGGACACCTTTATTCTGGAATGAGGCAGGAGAAACTCAAGTATTTGGTCCGGATGTGTTGCAAGAAGCCGAAAAGCAAGTCCAAATAATTTGTGAAAACTTGAGGGCTGCCCAATCAAGACAAAAAGGCTATGCGGACAATAGGAGAAGGAAATTAGCCTTTGAAATGGGAGACTTCGTTTACCTCAAGGTGTCACCAATGAGAGGTCATAAGAGGTTTAACATAAGAGGCAAGCTAGCACCTCGCTACATTGGACCATTCAAGATTTTGGACAAAAGAGGAGAAGTAGCATATAAGTTGGAGATGCCAACTCATCTTTCAGATGTTCATGATGTTTTTCATGTTTCCCAGCTCAAAAAGTGCTTGAGAGTACCGGAAGAACAAGTGTCAATGGAAGAATTGGAACTAGAGGTAGATTTGACCTATGTCGAGCAACCAATCAAAATTTTGGAAAACAAGGAGAGAGTCACAAGGAACAAGGTGATTCGATGGTGTAAAGTTCAATGGGAGCACCACACAGAAAAAGAAGCAACATGGGAGTTGGAGGATGATCTCAAGTAGGAATTTCCCTATCTCTTCTCTTCCGCGTTGAATCTCGAGGGTGAGATTCATTTTAAGGAGGGTAGGTATGTAACACCCTCATTTTCATGCATCATGCCCTACATACATTCATATATATGTTTAACATTAATCCACATAAAGAGGAACGAGTTTAAAATTGATTTGGAACAAAACCGCACTTAAAATATTGAAAAGTGCGGACTAGTCCGAATTTGGTGAGGACTAGTCTGATTTCTCTCTGACCTCCTTCGGACTTGTCCGTTTTCACTGCGGACTAGTCCGTTTTTGCCTCTGGACACTTTCGGACTTGTCCGGTCTTATGCGGACTGGTCCGGTGTTCCAAGAAACCTTGAAAATTTGCTAACTCCCTGGACTTGTCCGGACTAGTCTGGTGTTCCAGTGGACTTGTCCGTTTTCCTCTCTGACTAAAGTCCTTGTCCGATTTTTGGCCAGACTTGTCTGATTTCTTTCTGAACAACTTCGGACTAGTCCGGTCCTTTTCGGACTTGTCCGATATTTCGCGACTCCGAGTTGATCTTTTGTTTCACGACTTGTTTCTTGGTCTCACGTTAAGTGGGCCTAGGGACGTCATGCCTAACTCTTTTAGAGCTGATTCTTTTTTGTATGTTTATTGTGCAGATTAGACTGATTTGTGCTAGAGAGTGCCGTGGAGGATCTCCAGCACCAAGAGATTGAAGGATTTGACCCTAATCAACCGCAAGAGCAAGGAAAGTGTCCTTGAAGCATATTGATCCTGTTTTGAAATAAATGTTTTGTTTGCAAAATTGTATGCTTGTGTCAATTTCATGGGAATCCTATGATAGGAAGTTTACTAGCTTTGTTTAACCACCCTTGTCACCTGGAATATGGTAGAGAGTCGGGATGGGACTTTTACCTTTTGCTTCGCTTAATTAATTGGGATGGAAGAACAACTACACTATTTAATTTAATTATGCATTAACGAGATTGTGGTTGACATGAACTGGTTAAATCTGATATGGTAATGGGTGATCCAAGCAAGCCTGGTATGTAGATGGGTTGGATGTATGGTGGTTTGCTTGCTTTAGATCTAAGGACTGGTTCGTGGAGCGACCATCCAGGATTTACAGTGGCACCACGAGGCCAAGTATGGATGTGACGTAGCTGATTAATTAGGGCTTTGCCTGTGCTATTTGGATCATTAAGGATGCTCGGGGAAGGGGTAGTCAGATTGGGTTTGTTGATGATTGGTGGGACTACCCTGGGATCTGAATGGCTCAAGAGGGGGCCCTTGGTTGAAGATGTGCTAAGTTGAAGGCATCGCCACCGGTGAAAGCTCAGTGGGGTCTAAATAGGCTAGTAATCCTTTTGTAAAGGCTATTTTGTGATCTCTTGGCCACACACCTACGGAAGTGTGAGACGGCATAATTGATATTCGATAGTCCTCGAAAGGTGATGAAATCACAGACACGTGGGTAAAGCGGTACAAACTCTGCAGAGTCTAGTTAAAACAATCATGATAGTCGTGCTCCCAGTTATGAGCAACCTGGACCCTCACATGATTAGAGGAAAATTGGGATTTGGGATGGTGATGGTTGGTATTACGGTTATGGTTGGTATTACAGTTATGGTTGGTATTACGGTTATGGTTGGTATTATGGTTATGGATGGTTATGAATTGAATTCTGGTGTCGAATATGGATGTTGGTATATGATGATGGATATGTAATATGGACTGGTATTATGATAACTACGTGGCTTATGATGGGTCTATTTCATATACATGTAATATATTGCTTTTCAAATGATTTAATGTACTTTTCAGCACTCGACCATTATTATATTCGTCATTTGAATCAGCCACATGTCATACTTTCCGCACTTGTTGAGTACGATATGTACTCACTCTTGCAATCCCCCCCCCCAAACAGTTGCAGGTCAGGATTGGGAGTTTAATGACGATAATGTGGAGTTCTAGGCTGTGTCTACCGTCAGCTTGCCTGTGGCGTTGCATGGAGCTGCGCTATACCCTATCGCTTATGTTGCCTAGCTGTTTAGTTTGCTTGTTTAGTTTATTTCTGCTGCATTAGTTGAACTTGTCATTAATATTCATTAGAACTTGTATTCGAGGATATTATCAATTGTGTAATAAAATCTGTCAATTAATCTTGTTCTGTGGTAATTGTTTGTATATCCTTTTGTGATGCACTTGTGTATGTGTGTTGAACGTCCTGGCACACATATACTGCACTTGGTTTATTTTTGGAACTGGGTGTCACAATTGGTTGTGATGCACGCGTGTATGTGTGTTGAACATCCTGGGCACCTATCTGCATCGCACTTGGTTCATTTTCTGAGCCGTGAGTCACAAAAAATACTCCTTCGAATTATATTGCTATACTTAATGTTTAGCTGGAAGGTTTGTAGAAGTCGAGTATGTCGAATACTACTCGCGAGATTGGTCACATTTTATTGACTACGAGTCAAGTAGTTGAATCTACTTGCGAGAGAAGTCGAGTGAGGGAAACCTACTCGCGAGATGTTACAACAATGTTCACTCTTTAATATGAGATGTGAACAGGAATTTGTGTAGGTTGGTGCGCATAAGGGTGCTCTCAGCCCGAAGGATAACTCATCGCTTGTGACCACATCGCGTCTGGGTTGGTATGGCGAGGCTGATGTTGGAATGGTAGATTGGTAGCCTCATCTGTATCGATTAATGCCCGTCTCGTGCTTGGTCCTGTTATACAAGTTTGAACTATACCAAAAAGCATACTGGATATATGGGACCCAGGATACCGATGTAACTTGAGGATCCTCAATTTGAACTTTTCAATCGGCTTAAGCTATCGGTTGTTAGTACAGTGGGAGTAAACTCGCTCATGAACATCTCACAGCAGAGGTGCACCTTGATGGAGCTTGTTGTTTGGGTTGATTGGACCATATTTGATATGGATGAATCTTGGGCAAAGTGGTTGCGCGCGACATCACTGAAGTGTGCCATCGCAACATCAAGTATGGGTGTACATGTCATGCAGTCCGGGTGTTTTTTATTCAAATCAGCGTCGCTCGCGGTTATGGATTGAGCATACTTGGTCACTAAGTCCTGACGTAGTAATAAAGAGTAGTGCGAATATTATGAATATGTTGCAATGGTTATTATAATGTATTGCAACCGCACAATTAAAGTTATCATTTTCAAATGCTTAACTTGAATGAAGCTTATAGAACTTTGGGCAAGTATCATCGTGGATGAAGTGTTTCTTGTTTGATTGTGGAGTTCATTATGATGCATGCCCAGAGAATCTCATATGCTGCTCTAAAACTGACAACTAAGGATTTACTTTCGGTGAGTTCATTTCTGCAAATTTCAGCTTTCAGTCTTTAACGTTTCCAGCATGTAGAGTTTCATGCCTTAGGTGAGATAGTACAGCCTTGCTGAGCTTCAAGCTCACGGTTGCTTTATTGTGGTTTTTGCAAGTATTTCTTATGCTTTTGTTGAGGGTTATCTGTGAGACTTTGAGCTTTGTAACACCCTCATTTTTATGCATAATGTATTGCATGCATCCTCATACATGTTTAACACAAAGAAACCTTAAATGGAACAAGAATGGAATGAAATTAGGCTTAATCAGCAATTCAAGTCTGTCAGAGTACGAGCTTGTCCGGCACCAAACCCGGACTCGTCTGAGGTCCCTATTCTCTTTTAGAAGATTCAGTTTCTTCAGAGCCAGACTTGTCTGGCACATTGAACGGACTAGTCCATTTGAGGCTCTAATGTTTTTCTGGACTTCTCCGATTCCCAGCAGACTAGTCCGATCTCGTCCAAATTTCAGTCCGGATCGATTCTTCTATCCATCCCGGACTTATCCGACCAAGTGCACCGGACTTGTTTGAAATAGTTTATGTTCCAAAACAGACTTGTCCGGCCACCCATGCGGACTAGTCCGGCCTACTGAAATCCACTCGGATTCTAATATTCTTCCACCATTGGTTATTGGATAATTTCCTTAATTGGGCCCAAGAACTTCATGCCCAGTCTCAAAGGAGCCCAAGTGGACCCCACCTCAGCCTCTACATGCCCCCACCAAAATCCACTTGGAATTCACCCCAAAACCCTACCTCTCCACCCCTATATAAACAACTCAATACCCTCACCTCTCCAACCTCTGAGAAAAACCCTCGCTGCCGCCTTTAGACTTGCGCCGACATTAAGAGGAAGCCCAGGAGCAAGGAAAAGGAGGAGAGGAGGGAGAAGGCTCAATCAAGATCGATATTCGTCAACTTTTCGACAATTGACAATCTTCATCATCAAACCTTCATCAACTCCAAACATCAAGATTCAAGTGTTGCATCCAATCTTCGATCCTTTGATCTCTATACACGTGGTACACCCTCTACATTAAATTTTCCACGAGAATTTAACCTTAAAACCCTGTTGATCAGAAAACCCTAACTTTGCAGTTCTGTATAGGGTGGACTAGTCCGGGCCATATAGCGGACTTGTCCGTGTCTGAATCTGCAAGTGATGAATTATTTCCAAATTGACTCGAATCAATCCCAAAATTGTTCAAACTTGTTAGAAACCATTGTAATCAATTAGTAAACATTAATAACAACTCATTAAAATGTTTTACTTCACAATTGTATTAATCATGCATATCATGGCATATTGAGTAATATATGAGCACTATTTGATTGTGTGAGACCTATGTGTGTTGAATACATTGGCTTTGATGATAAAAGTTTTGAATACTACCAAAACACCTTTTTAACAAGGTCTGACGATAGGTCCGGCTTGTTTTTGGTAGCTTCGGCAAGGTCCGACGTAAGGTCCGACTTGCTTTGGAAGGTTGTGGATTCAAACAGTAAGCTTATTTTTAACATGCCTCAGTTTGGAAGAGTTTTTAAAGCTGATTTTGATATGTCTTCCTCTAAGCATATGTGTCTAGTTGCTAATGATTCAAATGACTTATATTTTTGGCATCGTAGACTTTGTCACATAGGCTTTGATCATCTAATGCGTATTAGTGCTCTTGATCGCATACGTGGGCTGCCTAAGCTTAAAGGGGACAAAGAAGTTGTGTTCTCTTCTTGTAGACATGCTAACATGGTTGCAGGTTTATATACTCCTCTCACAATGATCATGACAACTGACGGGTCAACTTTTGCACCTTGAAAGCGTAGGACCTTCACGTGTTCAATCCTTCGAGGTAAATGGTATGTTCTTGTGATTGTTGATGATTATTCGAGATACTCTTGGGTCTACTTTATGGCATCTAAGAATGAAGCTTTTAGTCACTTTAGAACTTTATTTCTTAGATTATCAATAGATCACCCAGGATCTTTAAAAGAAATTAGAAGTGATAACAGAACCGAATTTAAAAATCAATCTTTTGATCACTTTTGTGCTAAAAATGGAATAGATCATCAATTTTTCACCATATGTACCTCAACAAAATGTTGTTGTAGAAAGAAAGAATAGAACCATAGTTGAGATGGCTAGGACTATGCTTGATGAATATCAAACTCCTAGGAAATTTTGGGTTGATGCGATTGCAACCGCTTGTTATGTCTCAAATCGTGTTTTCTTGCGCGCTAAGCTAGGTAAAACACCATATGAGCTACGGTTTGGACATAGGCCTAGTGTTACACACTTTCAGGGTCTTTGTTTGCAAATGCTTTGTTAAGAAACATGGTAATCTTGATAAATTTTAACCTAGATCAATTGATGGCATGTTTCTTGGTTATCCATCTCATACTAGAGGCTACCGTGTGCTTTTAATTGACACTAACAGAATTGTAGAAACTTGTGAGGCGTCTTTTGATGAAGCTAGCCCAGGTACTAGCTCGAACATTGCAGGTCCAGATCCATATCCTCAGGGGGAGGGTAAGAAGAAGAACTAGTTTTGCGCTACATCCGCTACGCAAGGAGGGAACAAGGGAAGTCTTAAGACCACAAGATGGAGATCAAATCAGTTCTCGCGCCTTTGACATATCTCAGAAAATATTGGTGCACTTGGGAAACTGCTATGCTGATGCTATGGAAGAGATATGTTACCTCCGCAAGAAGTTGTTTATCATGGAGAAGCAAGAGGAAGTTTGTGCCACCATGGAGATCAATGGTGTAGCTACCTCTCCAGCACCTACATGGACGGCCAACTCACCTTGGTGTGCGCACATGTATGCCTCGCCGTCGCCTTCGCCGTCTCTCGGGCAGGACAGCCACGGCTCACACAATTAAGTCTAGCTCTCCTGTTTAGAAGTTAGAAAGGCATTTAGATCATTTTGGTTATATTTAGTGTGGTGTGCTGAATTTTCTTGGTGTGTGCCTGTGCTTGTGTGCTTGGTGCAAGTTGTGAGACGTCTAGCATTTTGTCCACATCCGCACGCAGTAGAGAGTTGTGGGATCCTTGTCCACATCCTCTAATAGGGTTCTTAGTATTAATAAAGGAATTGTTTAGTTACACATACCTTGATTGCATATAGTTGGGGCATTTCTTTTCAAATTCTAAATTCTTCCGTATCTACTATTCTTTCACCAACAGATGTCAAGGACCCGTAACCAGAGGAATGCCAACGGTGAGGAGGAGAACAATGAAGCACCCCAGAACAACCAGGGACCTGCACATGGAGCTATCAACCTTGAGCAGCTATTGGCTATGCAGAACCAGCTCATGCAGACCATGATACAGACCATGGGACAGCTGCAAGCTGGCAACAGCAACCAGCGCCACCACTCCCGCCACCCCACAAATTTTAGGGGGAGTTTATGAGGACCAAGCCGCCTACCTTTGCTCTA
Organism: Tuctoria greenei; assembly: GCA_036927565.1. Taxonomy (NCBI): domain Eukaryota; kingdom Viridiplantae; phylum Streptophyta; class Magnoliopsida; order Poales; family Poaceae; genus Tuctoria; species Tuctoria greenei. The sequence goes on from JAYESD010000002.1 coordinate 179,461,129, forward strand.
GCCACAGACCCTATGGAAGCTGATGATTGGCTGAAGCCTGTTGAGAAGAAACTTGCTATTGTTCAGTGCAGTGATAGAGAGAAGGTTCTTTTTGCCTCACACCAGTTGATGGGAGTTGCTGCCGACTGGTGGGAATCTCTATGCAACGCCCATAAAAATCAAGAGAGAATCATCTGGGCTGAATTCAAGGAGAAGTTTCATTCTCACTATGTGCCATAGGGAGTCATGATACTAAGAAGACAAGAATTTGAAAACCTCAGGCAAGGAAGGATGAGCGTGAGTGAATACATCAATAAATTCACTCAACTGTCTCGATATGCTCCAGAAGACAGCGGCACTGATAGCAGGAAGCAATAACTATCCATGAGGGGTCTCAACAATGAAATTCAAGTTCAGTTGCTCAATGCTGACTATGCAAATTTTGAGAAGCTGGTTGACAAGGCCATTGTGGTTGAGAACAAGATCCGCGAGATGGAGCTAGATCGCAAGAGGAAGATGCCATATCAGGGACAGCCGCAAGGAAGCAATGCCCATCCTCACTATGCACCGCCTGCTGCACCATATTACAACCCATCTGCTGCTGCATATCGCCCTACTTATCCACCGCGACCGCAACAGCCAATGCAGCAACGCCCGCCCATGCAAGCACCTTGCTTACCTATGCAGCCTGCGCCATGCCCAAATATGTCTGCCTATGCTCAAAACTAGACTTGCCCTAACTTTGCTAGTGCCACTGGTGGAAAGACTTGCTATGCTTGTGGTCAAATAGGACATTTTGCAAATCAATGCCCAAGATCAGGACACGGTCAGATGAATATTGCTCCAAGGAAGAATCCAAGGCCCAATGGAGGAGCAACTCAAGGCAACTGAGGACCATAGAATTTTGCTCGTGGCAAAGTGAACCATGTATCTGCAGAAGAAGCTCAGCAAGCTGAAGATGTTGTGATTGGTATGTTTCTTGCAAACTCCAACCCCACGACTATATTATTTGATTCTGGAGCATCCCATTCATTCATATCATCAAAGTATGTTGCAAAGCATAGCATGCCTATATCGTACATGTAGTATACCTTGTTGGTTAAATCTCCAAGAGGAGAGATGGGGACGAATATAGTATGTCCAAAAGAAGTATTTCCATAAGGGGGGTAGATTTCCTTGCCAACCTTATAGTTCTGAATTCACAAGGCTTGGACATCATACTTGGAATAGATTGGCTAAGAAAGCATAACGGAGTGATTCAGTGTGCCACTCGGACTGACAAATGAAGGAGTCAGTATAGAATTCAAGGAAATTCAGCTGACAACCGAGAAGGCAATGGTAAATCTTGCAGAAGGAGTAGCTTTGGAGGAAATTCCGATTGCTCGTGAGTACCTAGATGTGTTTCCTAAGGAATTTTGAATGCAGGCCTAGAGGGGGGGTGAATAGGCCTTTTTGAATTTTCTCGGTTCCTGTAACACTCAACAACAAATTCAATACCAGAGATATCGGACTAGTCCGGTAAAGTGCGGACTAGTCCGGTTTTCACGGGCTAAGTTGATCAAGTTCAGTTAATTTGATTGATTTGTTAATGTTTGCAGCAGAAATATAAACTTGAATGACAGTTTAATAGTTGTATGTCAAATTCTATTACAATTAAGGCTCTTGTTCAACAATTTGACTCAAATTGAATAAAGTGAATCAAACCCTAGATTAAGTTGATCAATTAAGATGAAGAACGCAAAAGGACAAGACACACGATTTATCCCGTGGTTCGGCTACCACGAAGGCAACCTACATCCACATTGAGGAGCCCACAAAAGGACCGGGTCTTCTCCATCCCTTCCCTCGTCGGATCGCCACGAAGGCCAATCCTCTTCCACTAATCACAAAGGGTAAATAACCAAGTTGAAGGGGCGTTCTCACACGTTGAGAGCTCCCTTGATTACAACTTACAAAGCCACCAATAACACACTTGAAAATTACAAATTGAAACGCAAGAGTGTGTTAGAGAATCAAACCAAGAGCTCAATGATGTGTGCCAAGTGTCTCTCCAATGATCTAGAAGTGATCTTCAATAGATTGATCCATTTTGCACTTAATTTCATGGAGAGAGGTGGTTTTTGAGTCTCTTGGGAGGTGTGACGGCGCTAGGGTTCGAGAGAATGTAAAAGTGGGCCATGCACCTCTATTTATATGGGGTTTCTAAAAGTGACCGTTAGGGTTCAGAAAGATCGGACTAGTCCGTGGTGGTCACCGGACTAGTCCAGTGTGCTGTGTGTAGCAAACCCTAAGTGTCCAGGAATATCGGACTAGTCCGGTTGAAAACGGACTTGTCTGATTTCACTACTGGAAATCTTCGGACTAGTCCGATTGCCATCGGACTTGTCCGGACATATGAAACCCTAAGTGTTTAGGATGACAAGTCCGCACTTGGAGGACTTGTCCGATTTAGATCAGTGTGTATATCGGACTAGTCCGTGTAGACACCGGACTTGTCTGAAGTGGATCAGAAAGAATATCGGACTAGTCCGGATCACAACGGACTTGTCCGATTTTGTGTGACTTGTGCATTGTGTTGAGGACTAGTCCGCATTGGGGAGGACTAGTCCGAAGTGGATCAGAAAGATATCGGACTAGTCCGGTGGATACCGGACTTGTCCGATCTAGTGCGGAAAGAGATATCGGACTAGTCCGGCTGATATCGGACTAGTCCGGTCCTGTATAACTTTGTGCATTGTGTGTGTGTGCTTGAAAGTGATTGACCTCTTGGGTGTGTTTCCTTAACACACTCCATACATAATAATCTACTATTTTCTTCTCCTTGAGCTCAAATTCACTTTGCTTCTCATTTCCCTTCTTTTTGGCATTTTGCTCATTTTTCATTATTTGCCTGCATTCATCTCAACAAAAGGATTAGGATCCCAATTGCTTGTCATAAATCATCCAAAACCCATAAGGGAGTCCTAGATGCACTTTCAATCTCCCCCTTTTTGGTGATTGATGACAACCAATTGAGATTTCACAAAATAAGGCAAAAAATGAGATTTTCATAAAGTATGTACATATGACTCAAAAATACATCAAGCAACAAGAGAATTATCCATATGTGCATTCTTTATGGTGGGATGCATACTAAGTGCATGAATACATTGAGAATGACAGAATTTACATTAATCAACCGATACCAAGTGCTTATGACATTCCAGGAGCAAAAATGCAGTTTTCATCACATACTCGCAAATAAATTGAGCAATTCATCACAAGACCAAACTTAATATGAAAACAGTGTTAAACTATTACAATCACAAATAAAAGTACAGAGAAGGCTCTCTCCTCGCATCCTATTACAGCTAAAGCTAAGACTTGACTCCCCCTCAATCTCTCCCCCTTTGGCATCAAGACACCAAAAAGAGAGAGAGGAAGGTCTTAGGTTCTTCACTCTTCGCTGTCTGTCCTCTCGTCATCTTCTTCGTCTTCTTCGCTCTCCGCTTGACGAGGAGGAGAGGGAGGAGGAGGAGCGGAGCTGCTCGAGCCCCCAATGCCAAAATAGGCAAGCTCGGAGGGGGACAAGGGCCCGAGCTCGGAGATGTCAAGATCAGAATCTGCAGAAATTACTGGAGATCCAATGGGGTTGATCTCCAGCTTTTCACTCAGTTGCTTCACATTGGCTTTGATATATCTCATTTCCTCCTTCCTCTTCTGATTGAGTTTATGAAGCTTTACTTCAGTCTTCTTGCAGGAGGAGAATATCGCGGACAAGTATTTGAGGATCCCACTGGCGGATCCTCCCCGAGGGGCTTCCCTGGAGGGGGGAGGAGCCCTAGCAGCATCTCTTTCTCTTGCCGGTGCCTCAGGACTTGAGGCCGGCGAGGGAGCAGCCTGGACACTCACAGGCTGAGGCTTCTGAGGCCTCAGGGGAGTGTGCTCTACATTCTTCACGAATTCTATTCCTGTGACCTTCTCAATCATGAACATCAAGTAGGGAGCATAGCCACAGGACCGGTTGGGGGTGCTTGAGATGTTGACCATGTCGTTCCATATGTAATCTGCAACATCAAACTGTCTCTTCTTGCTTAAGACGCTCATTAGAGTCCGGAGGTAGCCCTGTACACTCCCTGCATCCCCATCCTTGGGGGCAATGGTCTTCCGGAGAACTCTGTTCAGAACCACAAAGAAGGGCTTCATGTTCTTTGTGGAGGGAGGAACATACTTAGAGTTGGGCTCATACAAGAACTTCATTATGTCCCTCTCAATGACCCCTATGTTGTGGATGATCAGGTGGTCATGTCCAACAGAGTCTAAATGGAGCAAGCTTGCAAAATCCTCCTGGGTGATGGAGTACTTGGATCCATGGGTCATCCAAGTCACACTCTCTTCATCTTCACTTGAGAAGTGGCATGTTGCATAGAATTGTGCAATCACTTCATCATTCCAATTGTGTCTGAAGGCAAACAGATCCTTCAGACCATGCCTTTCTGCTGCAGCAATGACCTCATCAAAAGCTGAGCACTTCTTCTTCTCTAGGTGGGCCCAGTCAATCCACTGACTGCGCACCACCGGAGTCTTCATCGGCAGGTAAACCAGCCTGTAGAAATCTGCATGGAAGTTTGACCAAAACCTTCCATCAGCTGTCTGCTTTGGCCTTCCATAGCAATCAATGCTTCTTAGCTTGGCTGCCACATCGCTGCCTTTCCCATTGAATTTCTCTTCATTGGGGTCCCAGACCCCTTCTCTGGGAGCATGAAGCTTCAAGGGCCCAACTGGCCCCGTTGCGACTCCCTTGCCCTTTCCCTTTGCTTGACGAAGGCCGCTTGAAGACGTAGCAGCCTTCGAGGCAGGCTTCTTGACACAGACCTTCCTCCGAACCTGGGGAGGGGAGGTAGCAGGCTCGGAAGGTCTTTCTTGGCGTTTCTTGCCAAGACCCGCCGAGGACCGAGGTGCCACCTCGTGGTCCAACTCGGCCTCAAAGTCGGAGATCTCGTTGTCGGAGCTCGACATGATCTGAGAATGATTGAGCAAGAATAATGACAAGTTATACAAGGCATAGGTAAGACAAGATAGCAATGGATGGCATTAAGGAATTAAGGAATTAGGTTTCAGGTTCAAAAACATCAGACTTGTCCGGTGCTCAGGCACGGACTAGTCCGGGGTACCGGACTTGTCCGTGCATGGACCGGACTGGTCCGGTGTTCATCCTCAAAAACCTAACAGATTGGACAGGGTACAATCTTTAATGCAAATCTAGTCTAGCATACACGTAGTGAATCAACTAAACATGTAACTAGTGAAGGGTGCTAGGCCAAACGATCAACAATTGAGAAAAACACGATTTCTAGGATTTTGAAGATTTTTACCGAAGAAATCGATGGAGGCTCGAAGGTTTGGGGGTTGGAGGCCGGACTAGTCCGCTAGCTTCAATCCCCAAGTCTTCAAGCTTGATCTCCGCCCAAATGAGTGGCTTTTCGACGGAGGATGCAAAAGATCGCCTTGGGAGCTCGAGCGCAAGAGAGAGGAAGCCTAGAGCGAATGAGAGGGTGAGGAGATTAGGGTTTGGTGGCGGCTAGGGTTATGGACACGAAAAATCGGACAAGTCCGGACATGACCGGACTAGTCCGAAGTCATCCATAGACCTATATCGGATTAGTCTGTGGTCTATCGGACTAATCCGGCCTAACCGGCACTCTGCGGACTAGTCTGCATGGGCGGACTAGTCCGGGTAACCACGGGCTAGTCCGTGGTCACCAAGAAAGAATTGAATAGCCCATTCATATATATTTGAAGGTTCAATAATAGAGAATAGAGAGGCAAAACAATTCAAGTAATCTTGATGAATTTGACCAGTAAGCATACAACAATCATACAATGATCAAAATTCATCAAGATCTAATAATTGACATAGTTTTTCGAGAGAAAAATGGACAGGGATGATTTTCACAATTCAATCAACATTTTTGAAGCAATCATACAGGTATGCAACTTTTCAAGCCACACTCCGAGAATCAAGAATATTTAGCTCATTTCGGAGTTCGCAAAAACGCTTTTCATCAAGTGGCTTGGTTAATATGTCGGCCAATTGTTTTTGGGTGTTGACATGTGAGATAGTTATGTCTCCTTTCATGGAATGGTCTCTCAAGAAATGATGTCTTATGTCTATGTGTTTACTCCTAGAGTGCTCAACTGGATTGTGGGCTATTTTAATGGCACTCTCATTATCACAAAGGAGAGGAATACGGTTCATATTGTAACCGTAATCCCTTAGAGTTTGTCGCATCCAAAGGAGTTGTGCACAACAACTCCCGGCTGCAACATACTTCGCTTCGGCTGTGGATAATGCAATGGAATTTTGTTTCTTAGATGACCAAGAAACCAAAGATCTTCCTAGGAATTGGCATGTGCCAGAGGTGCTTTTTCTATTAACTTTGCACCCGGCATAATCTGCATCGGAGTAACCAATGAGATTGAATTTGGAGCCTTTTGGGTACCAAAGACCAAGGTTGGGTGTATGAACTAAATATCTCAAGATTCTTTTTACGGCTGTCAAGTGACATTCCTTAGGGTTGGCTTGAAATCTTGCACACAAACATACACTCAACATAATATCTGGCCTAGATGCACATAAGTAGAGTAAAGATCCAATCATGGAGCGATATACCTTTTGGTCGACGCTTGGTCCATCTTCATTGAGATCCAAGTGGCCATTTGTAGCCATGGGAGTCTTTATGGGCTTTGCCTTGTCCATGCCAAACTTCTTTAGTATGTCCTGCGTGTACTTGGTTTGGCTTATGAATGTTCCTTCCCTTTGTTGCCGCACTTGGAATCCCAAGAAGTACTTCAATTCTCCCATCATTGACATTTCATACCTGTCTGTCATAATTCTACTAAATTCTTCACAGAAAGATTGGTTAGTTGACCCAAAAATTATATCATCAACATAGATTTGGCAAATAAAAAGATCATTATCTAGATTCTTTGTGAATAATGTATAATCTACTTTGCCAATTTGAAAACCATTATCAATTAAGAAATCTCTAAGACACTCATACCAAGCTCTAGGAGCTTGTTTGAGGCCATAGAGAGCCTTACGCAGTTTATATACGTGGTCGGGGAACTCTTTGTCTTCAAACCCGGGTGGTTGCTCCACGTACACCTCTTCCTTGATCGGTCCGTTGAGGAAGGCGCTTTTCACGTCCATTTGATACAGCTTGAAATCATGGTGAGTAGCATATGCAAGTAATATTCTAATTGATTCAAGCCTAGCTACTGGAGCAAAAGTCTCATCGAAATCCAAACCTTCAACTTGTGAGTAACCTTTGGCCACAAGTCGTGCCTTGTTTCTTGTCACCACTCCGTGTTCATCTTGCTTGTTGCGGAAGACCCACTTGGTGCCCACTATATTTGCATTGGGTCTTGCCACAAGTTCCCAAACCTCGTTTCTTTTGAAGTTGTTCAACTCTTCTTGCATTGCCACCACCCAGTCCGGATCCTTCAATGCATCCTCAGTCCTGCGTGGTTCCAAAAAGGAGACAAACGAGTAATGCTCACAAAAATTAGCTATACGAGATCTAGTAGTTACTCCCTTTTGGATGTCACTGATGATGTTGTCGATTGGGTGATCCCTTTGAATGCATTGGTGTACTCTTGGGTGTGGCACTTGGAGAGTTGTGTGTTGGTGATCATTTTCTTCTCCCCCTGAGTGGTTGCCCTTGTTGATTTGTTGATCATCTTCATATTCTTGTGATTGATCTTGTATCGAAGCTCCCCCTTGATTGTTGATCTCCTCTTGTGGTTCACTTTCCTCTTGTATTTGTGACGATGACTCTTGTGGTCGAACTTCGCCTAGAGCCATTCTCTTCAATGCTTGATAAGGAGCTTCTTCTTTACCTAATTCACATTGATCAACTTGCTCCTTTTGGGAGCCATTAGTTTCATCGAACACTATGTCACGTGCCACTTCAACAAGTCCGGAGGCCTTGTTGAAAACACGATAGGCATAAGTGTTCGAATCATAACCAAGCAAGAAATCTTCATCGGACTTCGAAGCGAACTTTGAAGTCCTGGGCTTCTTGTTCAAGATATAACATGGAGAGCCGAAAACTCGAAAATATGAAATGTTTGGTTTATTACTGGTGAGTAGCTCATAAGGAGTCTTCTTGAGTAGTCGATGAAGGTAGAGTCGATTTGTGGCGTGGCAAGCGGTGTTAATTGCTTCCGCCCAAAATCGATTCGAAGTCTTGTATTCATCGAGCATTGTTCTTGCCATCTCTATGAGCGTTCGGTTCTTCCTTTCGGCAACTCCGTTTTGTTGTGGAGAGTATGGTGCTGAAAATTCGTGCTTGATTCCCTCCTCATCAAGGTACTCCTCCACTTGTATGTTCTTCAACTCCGTGCCGTTGTCGCTCCGAATACTCTTGATCGATAGTGAGAACTCGTTTTGCGCTCGCTTGAAGAATTTCTTGAGTGTCCCTTGTGTTTCTGACTTGTCATGCAAAAAGAACACCCAAGTGAAGCGGGAAAAATCATCAATAATGACTAAACCGTATTTATTACCGCCGATGCTTATGTAAGCAATTGGACCAAACAAGTCCATATGAAGTAGTTCGAGCAGTCTTGTCGTAGTCATGATGTTCTTTGCGGGATGATGTGCTCCAACTTGCTTCTCGGCTTGGCACGCGCTACAAGGCCTGTCTTTCTCAAAAACAACATCTTTCAAACCTCGGATGTGATCACCCTTGAGGAGTTTTTGAAGATTCCTCATACCAACATGTGCTAGCCGTCTATGCCACAGCCAACCCATGTTGGTTTTTGCAATCAAGCATGTGTCGAGTTCGGCTTTATCCTTGTCGAAGGCAACAAGGTAAAGCTTTCCCTTCAACATACCCTTGAATGCAACGGAACCATCACTCCTCCTTGAGACGGTCACACCCTCGTTAGTGAACAAGCAATTATAACCTTTGTCACATAATTGAGATATGGACAGCAGGTTATAATCTAAAGATTCAACATGTAAAACATGAGAAAGAGTGTGTTCAGAGGATATTGCTATTTTACCAGTACCGAGCACCCTTCCTTGACTATTATCTCCGAAGTAGATGCCTTCATTTGGGTCCTCGTTTTCTTCATATTCCATGAACATCCTCCTTTCTCCGGTCATGTGGTTGGTGCATCCACTATCTAGCACCCATTTGGATCCACCGGAGGAATAGGCCTGCAGAAACAAATTATGCCTTGGTTTTAGGTACCCAAGCTTGCTTGGGTCCTTGGAGGTTAGTTACAATACATTTGGGCACCCACACATGGGATTTTGTGTTCCCATGGCGTGGCCCAGCATAATAAGCATAAACTTTACCAAGATTGTTTCTCATTAATACACAAGAGGCATCAAAGGTTTTGAACAAAAGTTGCTGTTGTTTATGGATCGGACTAGTCTGGGTGACCGGACTTGTCCGGATGACCGGACTTGTCCGGATCACAACCGGACTAGTCCGGTGTTCATGAGAGTTCAGGTTCTTAATTTTTGAGTTACCAGGTTGTGAGGGTCCTCCCTTCACAAAGGTAATTCTTCCCTTGTTATTCTTATGACTTCCATCATTTTTCTTTCCATCATAAGAGTAACCAATGCCATACTTGACATTTGGAGGTCTTTGGACCAAGTATGCACTACGTGCATAGTTGATCCTCTCCTTGTCAAATATTCCACATTGGGTAGGATTTTTATCCTTTGTGGAGGTAGACTTTTCCTTCAAACTGGTGTTGATTTTACCACTTTTGCACATATGAACAAGATTAGTTGAAGTGGGTTGAGAAGGTAGACTTGAAGAGGAGGAAGATTCACTTAGCTTGAGTGACTCAACTTGCACTTCAAGGATCTTGTTAACCTTGATCAGGTCATCAAGTTGATCCTTGATTGCAACGTTTGAGTTGGTTAACTCCAAGCAAGTTTTCTTGCTTGAAGCTAGCTCAAGCTCTAGTGAGCTGTTTTTCTCCTTTTCAAGAACTAGAAGATTGTCAAGTTCGACATACTTCTTCTTTTGGGAGATAATCATGTCCTCTTGACGATCAATTAGCCGTTCCTTCTCAACAAGTTGGTCAAGTAAAAATTTCATTTTAGTAGCAGTTTTTCTATCTAATCCAATTAACATATCTTCATCATCACTATCTAGTTCATCATTACTTGAGTAGGAATGCATGGAAGGAGTTTTGATGTTTACCTTGCATTTACCTTCCTTTGCCATGAGGCAAGTGCCATTTCCCTTCTTTGTACCGAGCGTGGGGAAGAGTGTGGGTTTCTTGGACGTGCTTTCAATGGCTATGCTAGCCATCTCTTCTTCATCGGATGATGAGGACTCATTGTTTGAGTCCCACTCCTTTCCAATGTGTGCTTGTTCAGCTTGTTTCTTCTTCTTCTTGAAGAATTTCTTCGGTTGAGGCTTGGCTTCTTTATTCTTCTTCTTGTTGTCCTCATACGGGCAATCGACTATAAAGTGGTTATACTCACCACAATTATAGCACGCCCGCCTCATCTTCGGCTTTGTCCTCTCCTTGTACTTGCCTTCACTTGATTTTGTTCCTTGTCTTTTCTTCATTATTCTTTTGAACTTTTTCATGAACAAAATCATATCCTCTTCGTCCAGCTCACTGCTTTCATCATCGCTGTCCTCCTCAAGCTGTGCTTCTCTTGCTTCTTTGGATAGAGGCTTGAGTGTGGACTTTAAGGCAACTCCCTTCTTCTTGGCCGATGTGAGGTCAGCTATTTCTTTGACGTGCTTTGCTTGTTTCTCCATCATTTAAAAGTTGATGATTTTGCCAAGCAATTCATCTGGAGTCATCCTCTTGTACTCGGGACTTTCTCTGATCATAGAGCATAGTGTGACATTGCGAGGCATAAAGGCTCTAAGGATGAGCTTTACAACCTCGTGGTCATTCCACTTCTTGCTCCCATATGATCGAACCTTGTTTACAAGTGTCTTCAATCGGTTGTACATGTCCTGGGGAGACTCGTCTTTCTCAATTGTGAACCTTCCTAGTTCGCCTTTGATCATTTCAATTTTCGCCTCCCGCACATGCCGGTCACCTTCATGGGCTGTTTGTAGTGTGTCCCATATTTCCTTGGCAATCTCCAGTCCGTCCACCTTTGTGAATTCATCTCGACTTAGAGAGGAGGTGATTACGGCTGCGGCTTGAGCGTTTCTGTGGATGGCTTGCTCTTGACTTTGGGTGAGCTCTTCATCGTCATCTGGGATGTCTACTCCTGTGCACACAATATGCCATAAACTTGGGTTAAGGGAAATCAAGTGCATCTTCATATTTTGCCTCCACATGGAGTAATCACTCCCATCGAAGTGTGGGGCTTTTCCAAGAGGAATAGATAGGTAATGGCTGTTGTTTGAATTTAAACGATCATAGTTAAAAGGATATCGGGAGTAGTCGGTGTGACTACTCCCCTTCTTATTTTCTTCAACTTTAGCTTTCCCTTTGGAAAGTGCTTTCTTTCTGAGGAGTGCTTTCAGCTCCAGCGTCTCCTCGTCATCATCATCGAAGTCTTGAATTGCTTCGAGATACTTTTCCAGCTTTTGGTTCTTGTAGTTGTTCACTTCTTCCTGGTTGTTGATTTTCTGAACTTCCTTCATGTCCGACATGATCTCTTCGAGTGGTTGCACTCTTTCTTGAAGAACCAAGCTCTGATACCAATTGAATGCAGGCCTAGAGGGGGGGGTGAATAGGCCTTTTTGAATTTTCTCGGTTCCTGTAACACTCAACAACAAAGTCAATACTAGAGATATCGGACTAGTCCGGTAAAGTGCGGACTAGTCCGGTAAAGTGCGGACTAGTCCGGTTTTCACGGGCTAAGTTGATCAAGTTCAGTTAATTTGATTGATTCGTTAATGTTTGCAGCAGAAATATAAACTTGAATGACAGTTTAATAGTTGTATGTCAAATTCTATTACAATTAAGGCTCTTGTTCAACAATTTGACTCAAATTGAACAAAGTGAATCAAACCCTAGATTAAGTTGATCAATTAAGATGAAGAACGCAAAAGGACAAGACACACGATTTATCCCGTGGTTCGGCTACCACGAAGGCAACCTACATCCATGTTGAGGAGCCCACAAAAGGATCGGGTCTTCTCCAACCCTTCCCTCGTCGGATCGCCGCAAAGTCCAATCCTCTTCCACTAATCACAAAGGGTAAATAACCAAGTTGAAGGGGCGTTCTCACACGTTGAGAGCTCCCTTGATTACAACTTACAAAGCCACCAATAACACACTCGAAAATTACAAATTGAAACGCAAGAGTGGGTTAGAGAATCAAACCAAGAGCTCAATGATGTGTGCCAAGTGTCTCTCCAATGATCTAGAAGTGATCTTCAATAGATTGATCCATTTTGCACTTAATTTCGTGGAGAGAGGTGGTTTTTGAGTCTCTTGGGAGGTGTGACGGCACTAGGGTTCGAGAGAATGTAAAAGTGGGCCGTGCACCTCTATTTATATGGGGTTTCTAAAAGTGACCGTTAGGGTTCAGAAAGATCGGACTAGTCCGTGGTGGTCACCGGACTAGTCCGGTGTGCTGTGTGTAGCAAACCCTAAGTGTCCAGGAATATCGGACTAGTCCGGTTGAAAACGGACTTGTCCGATTTCACTACTGGAAATCTCCGGACTAGTCCGATTGCCATCGGACTTGTCCGGACATATGAAACCCTAAGTGTTTAGGATGACAAGTCCGCACTTGGAGGACTTGTCCGATTTAGATCAGTGTGTATATCGGACTAGTCCGTGTAGACACCATACTTGTCCGAAGTGGATCAGAAAGAATATCGGACTAGTCCGGATCACAACGGACTTGTCCGATTTTGTGTGACTTGTGCATTGTGTTGAGGACTAGTCCGCATTGGGGAGGACTAGTCCGAAGTGGATCAGAAAGATATTGGACTAGTCCAGTGGATACCGAACTTGTCCGATCTAGTGCAGAAAGAGATATCAGACTAGTCCGGCTGATATCGGACTAGTCCGGTCCTGTATAACATTGTGCATTGTGTGTGTGTGCTTGAAAGTGATTGAGCTCTTGGGTGTGTTTCCTTAACACACTACATACATAATAATCTACTATTTTCTTCTCCTTGAGCTCAAATTCACTTTGCTTCTCATTTCCCTTCTTTTTGGCATTTTGCTCATTTTTCATTATTTGCCTGCATTCATCTCAACAAAAGGATTAGGATCCCAATTGCTTGTCATAAATCATCCAAAACCCACAAGGGAGTCCTAGATGCACTTTCAAATTTCAAGGTATGCCACCTGATTGTGACATCGAGTTCGTCGTTGATTTAATACCTGGAACTGCACCTATAGCAAAAAGGCCATATAGGATGCCTCCTAAGGAATTAGCGGAGCTCAAGAAGCATATTCAAGAGAAGTTAGAGAAGGGTTTTATATGCCCAAGTTCGTCTCCATGGGGAGCCCCAGTGCTTCTCGTAGATAAGAAGGATGGGTCTCAAAGGATGTGCGTGGATTACCGGTCTCTCAATGAGGTGACAATCAAGAATAAGTACACATTGCCCTGCATAGTGGATATGTTCGACCAGATGAAGGGAGCCAGAATATTCTCTAAGATTGATCTTTGGTTGGGATATTTCCAGATGAAGATTAGACCGTCAAACATACCCAAAACGGCTTTCAGGACACGGTATGGATCCTATGAGTATACGGTCATGTCGTTTGGATTGACTAATGCGCCGCATACTTCATGTATCTCATCAACAAGGTCTTCATGGAATATTTGGACAAGTTCATGGTAGTGTTCCTTGATGACATCATGATCTACTCGAAAAGTGAAGAAGAGCACGAAGAGCATCTAAGGCTGACATTGCAGAAATTGCGAGAGCACCAGTTGTATGCCAAGTTCAACAAGTGCCAATTCTGGTTGAGGGAGATATCATTCCTAGGCCATGTCATATAAAGAGGAGGAGTGTCAGTTGACCCGGGGAAAGTTAGAGGTGTGCTAAAGTGGGAACCGCCGCAGAATGTGAAGGAAATAAGGAGTTTTCTAGGAATGGCGGGATACTACAGTCGGTTTATCAAGGACTTTTCCAAGATAGCGAAGCCCATGAATGTACTGATAATGAAGGAGAAGCCTTTCAAGTGGACTCAAGCTTGTCAACATAGCTTTGAGGAGCTAAAGAAGAGATTGACAACAGCACTTGTGTTGGTGTTACCAGATGTGAGCAAGAGCTTTGATATCTGTTGCAATGCGTCAAGACAAGGATTTGGTTGTGTATTGATGCAAGAAGGCCGAGTAGTAGCCTATGCATCTAGGAAATTGAAGAAACATGAGCAGAATTATCCTACGCATGATCTCGAACTTCGAGCCGTAGTGCTCTCGTTGAAGATTTGGAGACATTATGTTCTTGGTCATAGATGCGAGATCTATACGGATCATAAGAGTCTCAAGTATATATTCACGCAAACAGATCTGAATTTGAGGCAACGAAGATGGTTGGAACTCATTAAGGATTATGATGCGGGAGTCAATTATCACCCAGGAAAAGCCAACATAGTGGTTGATGCTTTAAGCCGAAAAGGAGCAAGCCACCAGCTCACCGTTAGGGAGCTGCCATCCGAGCTATGCAAGGAGTTTGAATGTTTGAATATCGGATTCGTAAATGATATGGGAGTAATGGAAGTGAATCCAACCCTGGAGCAAGAAATTCGATAGGGAAAGACAAAGGATAAGGACATCCAGGAAATTAAAGAAAGGACCGAGAAGGAAGAAAATTCAGATTTGATGAGGATGACCATGGTACTCTATGGCTTGGGAAACAGATTGTTGTGCCTAATGATAAGAGTCTTCGGTAGTTGATATTAAAGGAGTCACATGAATCACTTTACTCTATCCATCCCGACTGTACGAAGATGTACAAGGATCTGAAGACATGCTATTGGTGGGATGGTATGAAAAAGGACATAGCTGAATATGTTGCATTATGTGATGTGTTCCAACGAGTAAAAGTGGAACATCAAAGGCCAGGTGGATTATTGTAGCCGTTGAAGATTCCAGAATGAAAGTGGAAGAAGTTGGTATGGATTTCATAGTTTGGTTACCTCGCACTTCAGCGGGATATGAATCAATATAGGTTATTGTGGATCGATTTATGAAATCAGCGCATGTCATTCCTGTCAAGACTACCTATAGTGGAGCAAAATTGGCAGAATTATACATGGGGAGAATAGTGTGTTTACACGGAGTGCCCAATAAGATAGTGTCTGATAGAGGTTCTCAATTTACCTCGAGGTTCTGGCAGAAGCTGCACGAGTCAATGGAAACTCAATTGAATTTCAATTCTTCCTATCACCATCAGACATATGGACAGACCGAGAGAACAAATTAGATATTGGAAGACATGCTAAGAGCTTGTGCGCTAAAGTATGGAGGAAGTTGGCACAAGAGTTCGTCGTATGCTGAATTTTCCTACAACAACAGTTATCAAGCAAGCTTAAAAATGTCACCATATGAAGCATTGTATGGGAGAAGGTGCAGAACACCCTTGTTTTGGAATGAAACCGGAGAAACTCAAGTGTTTGGACCTGATGTAATATAGGATGATGAAAAGCAAGTTCAGACTATCCTCGAGAATTTGAGAGCTGCTCAGTCGAGACAAAAGGGTTATGTGGATAACAGACGAAGAAGCCCATATTTTGAGGTGGGAGACTTCGTATATCTTAAAGTGTCACCCATGCGAGGTCACAAACAATTTAATGTCAAGGGAAAATGGGCACCTCGCTATATTGGGCCACTCAAGATTTTGGACAAACTGGGAGAAGTAGCATATAGACTGGAGATGCCTGCACATATTTTCTGATGTTCATGATGTATTTCATGTTTCTCAACTCAAGAAGTGCTTGAGGGTTCCGAAAGAGCAGGTACCGATGGAAGAATTAAAGCTTGAGGAAGATTTGACCTATACTGAGCATCCTGTCAAAGTTTTGGACACCAAGGAGAGGGTCACTAGAAATAAGGTGATTCGGTGGTGCAAAGTGCAATGGAAGCATCATACAGAATCGGAAGCGACTTGGGAGTTGGAAGAAGATCTCGAGAAGGAATTTCCCTATCACTTTCCTTCCATGTCGAATCTCGAGGGTGAGATTCATTTTAAGGGGGGTAGGTCTGTAACACCCTCATTTTCATGCATAATGCATTGCATGCATCCTCATACATGTTTAACACAAAGCAACCTTAAATGGAACAAGAATGAAATGAAATTAGGTTTAATCAGGAATTCAAGTTTGTTAGGGTACGGACTTGTTCGGCCCCAAACCTGGACTAGTCCAGTGTCCCTTTCAGAAGATTCAGTTTCTTCAGAGCCCGGACTTGTCTGGCACATTGCACGGTGAAAGCATCTAGGCCCCATGAGGTACGGTTTCGGTGATTAATGACAACCATTCGATATTACTAATGAATTTGTGAATGCAAGGTCTCAATAACACTCAATCAAACGAAATCTAAATTACATTGGAGACCCATATAAAATCAATGAATGAGATCAAATCAAATCGTATGAAGACAAGAAGTGAAAGCTCTAACTTGATATCACTCAATGCTTGAAGACAATCAAAACAACATTTCAAACAAGTGTCAAAGAGGTCACAAGTTCAAATTCCAAAAGAACAACTCAAAAACAACTCAAAGTCAACAAGTTGAACACACCGGATCATCCGATGGTCCTTGAGTTAACACACATCGGTCGAGTTGGTTCAACTGAAGAAGAAGACCTCAGACAAATGCACTCACCGGATCATCCGATGTGAGTGGCTCAGTGACATCGGTCCATCATCACAGATTGCAATACCATTGGACCAAGTGAAGCACCGGATCATCCGATGTGCAGACTTACACACATCGGTCGATCACTCCAGTAAGCCTCAAGATCAAGCAAAATTCTGGAGGAAGAGCCACCGGATCATCCGATGAGAAGACAGATCAACATCGGTC
Organism: Tuctoria greenei; assembly: GCA_036927565.1. Lineage (NCBI taxonomy): Eukaryota > Viridiplantae > Streptophyta > Magnoliopsida > Poales > Poaceae > Tuctoria > Tuctoria greenei. Next base: position 179,478,089 of record JAYESD010000002.1, read on the forward strand.
TAACAACGGTCATATCTGACACAGTGACATCAGCTAATTTGGCTTTGACCGATGATAACTGAAGGGGAGACATCGGATCATCCGGTGTTCGCAGAGAAGTGATGTCAGCCTACTTTTCCAACGGCTATCTCGTGGAGGCTGGCTATTTATACCCCTTCAACCTGTCAAATCGACATGACTTGAAACCCAGACATACTCTACACATCCTAGAGCATTCAAGCAATAGAGCAATCACTTTCACATCATTTGTTCATCATTTGTACACCAAGAGATAGGCTAGAACTAGCTAGAGATAGTGCTTGGGTGCCTCCATTCTTGGTGATTGGAGTCTCTAGTGTAGTGAGAGCCATAAGGGAGTGTCCCTTGGTGTGTGCAACTTCCGGAGCTTGCCAAGAAGATTGTGGAAGCCCGGAGGATCCCAAAGTGTACAAGGCTTGAGCTCCACCTTGCCGAGGTTGGCGAACGGAAAAGAATAGTGAAGAAGCCCCTAGTCTCGGTGACTTGGGAGTGGCAAAACCCTTCGGTGGGTGCCACAACGTGGACGTAGGAAGATCCTTGTGATCTTACCGAACCACGGGATAAACTCCGTGTCCCTTGAGCGTTTGCATCCCTCTCCCTTTTACTCTTATGCAATCTTCATTCCGCAACTTTAATTTACATTGATTGCATAGTTTAATTGCATAGGGAATTGGGCTTTAAGTTGCTAGTTTGTAATTGTCTTAAAATTTGAAAGAAAGCCCAATTCACCCCCCCCCCCTCTTGGGCGTTTCGATCCTTACAATTGGTATCAGAGCCTTGTTGCTCATTGGATCATTCTAGCTTCACCGCTAGAGAGCTCAAATGGCCAAGAATGGGGGTTCGGTTCCTATCTTCGAGGGCAAGAACTTTGCCTATTGGAAAGCACGCATGCGTGCCTACCTAGAGGCCATTGCTCCCGAAGTTTGGGAAGCGACCCATGCGGGATTTGGAGATCTTAATTATGTTGGTGATCAACTAAAATGGGATGCTAAGGCTAGAAATGCCATCTATGAATGCATTAGTCAAGATGTATTTGCAAGAATAGCTAGTAAAGAAAAAGCTTGTGAAATTTGGTCATGTCTAATTGAAATTCATGAGGGCTCATCTCGTGTTAAAGAACTCAAATATCACTTGCTAAAATCCAAGTATGATGAATTCAAAATGCTTCCTCATGAGAATGTTAACCAAATGTTTTCTCGCTTAAATGTGCTCATTGAGGAGATTAACGCACTTGACATTGCTTCTCTTGGTAAGGGACTTATCAACCGCAAGATCCTCATGCTTCTACCTAAGCCCAAGTACAACATTATCAACTCAATGCTCCAAAAGGAATCACTTGACAACATTGAAGTCTCGGAGCTCATTGGAGAAATTCATGCTCATGAGATGAGCGTACTTGGAATGATGGAGGAGTCATCGTCAAAAACTATTGCTCTCAAGGCTTCAACCAAGAAGACAACTCCCAAGAAAAAGAAAGTGGTTGAGCCTAGCTCAAGCGAAGAAGAGCAAGCAACAAGCGAAGATGACGATGATGAGCTTGCGTTGATGATGAGAAAATTCTCACGTCTAAACTCCAAAATCGCAAAGAAGGGATACTCCTTTGATCCAAAGAAGAAAGCCTTCCTCCCAAGAAAAGATGAAAACAAAACATGCTACAATTGTGGTGATCAAGGCCACATATCATATGATTGTCCAAGACCCGACAAGAGGAAGGACAACCACAAAGGAAAGTATAGAAAGCTAGAAGAAAGTGATGAAGATGAAGAAGAGGTCAAACCCAAGCGCGCCCTTGGAAAGAAGAAATTTGACAAGGGCAAGAAAACCAAGCTCTTTCCAAAGAAGAGAAGAGGGCCTCAAAAAGTCTTCATGTGCGAGGCAAATGAGTGGATCACGGATGAAGAGTCAAGCGATGAAGAGAGTGAAGATGAAGAAAACTTGGCGGGCCTTGCCGTCGTCGACAAAGACAACTCACCTCTTCGTCCACCTCCTATGTGCCTCATGGCTAAAGGTAACTCTAAGGTATGCGACGATTCTAGCGATGATGATGAGCTCTCCCCCGATGAACTAGCATCTATGATTAATGAATACCATGTCATCATAAAAAGGGAAAAGAGCAAGGTTAAAGCACTTGAACAAGCTTGTGCTAAACTTGAGAGTGCGAAGCTCGATTTGCATGACAAGTATGTAACCATACTTAAAGAGCATGACACGCTCAAAACACATGTCAAGCAAATCGAGGAGGAAAATGCTCAAATCAAGCTTGATCATCATGAGCTTGACTTAGCAAACCAAGCACTCTTGGGAAAGCACAATGACTTGGTTCAAAAACATGAAGTGCTTAACCTTGCTTATGAGGCAATTGAACTAAAAATGAAAAACATGAAAAAGGAAACCCTTGATGGCAAAGTATCAACTATTTCACATGCCACTAATACTTTGGATAAGTCTTTGCCTTTGAAAGCAAGCCTTAGGGAGAAGGAATTGATGGACGAAATTGAAAGTCTCCGCACTAGTGTGGTGAGACTTTCCAAGGGGGAGGACAAGCACAAGGAAATCCTCTACCAACAAGCCAAAGGCTTCAACAAGAGAGGACTTGGATCCTTCCCGGTGCTCAACAAAGGGAAGGTGCCCTCACCGGAGCTTAGGACGAGCTTCATCAAAGAAGTTGGATCCTATTGCCAACATTGTGAGGTCACCGGACACCACACGAGGGAGTGTCCTCTTCCCAACCGTCCTTCTCCCAAATTGCCTCCTAACTACAAATCTACTTTCCATGATTATCACTATCTCTTAAGCAAAGTAGGTGGCAAGGTGAAGGCAAGGTTCATCGGCAAAGATATTAAGGGCATGAAGGGGAAGCTCCCCAAGCAACTTTGGGTCCCAAAATCACTTGTATCACACATACAAGGACCTAAGTTAGCTTGGGTGCCTAAACTCAAAAACTAACTTCATGTGTGTAGGTGAACTACAAAGCCGGAGGAAAACATTGGGTACTCGATAGCGGGTGCACTCAACATATGACCGGCAATGATGGTATGTTCACTACCATAGAGAACCCCGATAATCATGAACAAGTCACCTTTGGTGACAACTCAAAGGGGAAGGTAATTGGTTTGGGTAAAATTGCTATTTCACATGATTTGTCCATTTCTAATGTACTATATGTTAAGTCACTTAGTTTCAATTTACTTTCCATTGCACAACTATGTGATCTTGGACTAATGTGCACCTTTGACAAGAATGGTGTTGTAGTAACTAGTGAATCAAGCAAAGAACTAATCTTCAAAGGATTTCGGCATGGACATCTTTACTTGGTGGACTTCTCCAACAAGGATGCTAGCTTGACCACTTGTCTTTTCACTAAGACAAGCTTGGGTTGGCTATGGCATCGTCGCATTGCTCACATTGGGATGAGCAAGCTTAAGAAGTCGTTCAAGCTTGGGATGGTAACCGGCGTGAAGGATGTCACATTTGAGAAGAACAAGCTTTGTAGTGCTTGTCAAGCCGGGAAGCAAGTTGCTTCGCACCACCCAATGAAGACAATGGTGTCAACCTCCAAGCCGCTTGAACTACTCCACATGGACCTCTTCGGACCATCCACATATCAAAGTCTTGGTGGTAACTTCTATTGTCTTGTTAGCGTTGACGATTATTCTCGATATGCTTGGACTTTGTTTTTAGGTGACAAGGGTGAAACTCCGGAAGTGTTCAAGACCTTTTCCAAACGTGCTCAAAGGGAATTTCAACTTCCCATCATCAAAGTCCGAAGTGACAACGGCACCGAGTTCAAGAACTACAACATTGGGGAGTGGTGTGATCGTGAAGGCGTGAAGCATGAGTTTTCGGCCACATACACCCCCCAACAAAACGGTGTCGTTGAAAGGAAGAACAAGACCCTTATCACCCTTGCAAGAGCAATGCTTGATGACTATGGCACGTCGGAGAAGTTTTGGGCCGAAGCAATCAACACGGCGTGCCATGCCGCAAATAGGGTCTATCTTCACCGACTACTCCAAAAGACCCCATATGAGCTCCTCATTGGGAGAAAGCCCAACATCTCCTACTTTAGAGTCTTTGGGTGCAAATGCTATATCTACCGCAAGAAAAGGCTCGGTAAGTTTGAAAGAAGATGTGATGTTGGTATTTTTCTTGGTTATGCATCAAACTCAAAAGCATATCGAGTATTCAACCAAACCTCCGGTCTAGTTGAAGAAAGTTGCGATGTTGAGTTTGATGAGACTAATGGCTCCCAAGAGGAGAGTTTTGGTCATGATGAAATAGATGATGAGCCTCTACGAGAAGCCATGAAAAACATGACCATTGGAGACATCAAGCCGGAAGTTGAAGAGGGCCATGATCAAGGGGGAGCATCAAGTCCCAACATCAACACCTCCATGATGCCTCAAGTTGATGAAGAAGAAGAAGAAAAAGATGATCCATTGCCAATGCAAGATTCACAAGCCACACAACACCAACAACAAGAAGAAGTCCATGATCAAGTCCAACCACAAGAGGAACAACAAGCTTCACCACCGCCAAGTGCCACACAAACACTTATGAGGCATGGACGCATCTCCAAGGCGCATCCAATGGACCAAATCATTGGAAGTCCTTCAAGGGGCGTAAGTACTCGTTCCCGCCATGTCGCCTCATTTTGTGAGCACTACTCTTTTGTTTCGTGTGTAGAACCCACCCATATAGAGGAAGCACTTCAAGATCCAAATTGGGTGATGGCCATGCAAGAAGAACTCAACAACTTCACCCGCAATGAAGTTTGGGTGTTGGAGGAGCGACCCAAGGACAAGAACGTTATCGGTACGAAGTGGGTATACCGGAACAAGCAAGACGAGAATGGCGTCGTGGTCCGCAACAAGGCAAGGCTTGTGGCCAAGGGTTTTTCACAAGTTGAAGGACTAGACTTTGGAGAAACATTCGCTCCGGTCGCCCGGTTAGAGGCAATTCGTATACTCCTTGCTTTTGCTTCACATCACAATATAATGCTTTATCAAATGGATGTTAAAAGTGCCTTTCTCAATGGCTATATTAACGAACTTGTTTATGTTGAGCAACCTCCCGGGTTTGAAGATCCGAGGAATCCTAACCATGTGTATAGGTTACACAAGGCGCTCTACGGGCTCAAGCAAGCACCTAGGGCGTGGTATGAACGACTAAGGGATTTCCTAGTCATGCAAGGATTCAAGATCGGGAGGGTGGACACTACACTCTTCACCAAGCACATCGACGGGGATCTATTCATTTGTCAAATTTATGTCGATGATATCATTTTTGGCTCAACTAACAAATCTCTTAGCCATGAGTTTGGCAAAATGATGTCTAGGGAATTCGAGATGTCAATGATTGGAGAGCTCAACTTCTTCCTTGGATTCCAAATCAAGCAACTTCAAGAGGGGACCTTCATTTATCAAGAGAAGTACACAAAGGACCTCTTGAAGAAATTTGAGATGGGAGATTGTAGCTCAAGAAGCACTCCAATGGCGACAAATTGCCATCTCGACGCGGACATGGACGGTAAACCTATTGATCAATCTCATTATCGTTCTATGATTGGCTCATTGTTATATCTTACCGCATCTAGGCCCGATATTATGTTTAGTGTGTGCTTGTGTGCTCGCTTTCAAGCGGCACCTAAAGAATCGCACAAGAAGGCGGTCTTTAGGATACTTCGGTATCTCAAGCATACCTCAAGTGTAGGTTTGTGGTACCCCAAGAACGCTAGTTTCCATCTCTTGGGATACTCGGATTCGGACTTTGCCGGATGTCGTGTGGATCGCAAGAGTACCTCCGGTGGGTGCCACTTACTTGGGCGTTCCCTAGTATCTTGGTCGAGCAAAAAGCAAAATTCCGTGGCTTTGTCCACCGCGGAAGCGGAGTATATAGCGGCCGGTGCATGTTGTGCCCAAATTCTATATATGAAGCAAACCCTTTTGGACTTTGGAATTAAAATTGGTTGTGTGCCTCTCCTTTGTGATAATGAAAGTGCGGTTAAGATAGCTAGAAACCCCGTTCAACACTCCCGCACTAAGCACATTGATATTCGCCATCACTTCTTGCGTGATCATGAGGCTAAAGGAGACATCTCTTTGCAAGGTGTTAGATCCGAAGAACAATTGGCGGATATCTTCACAAAACCACTTGATGTGAAAACCTTTTCTAGACTTAGAAGTGAATTAAATGTGCTAGATGCATCTAACGTCATGTAAGTTGCCATGTTCATGTAAGGATGCATATCATATAGGTCTTGTCTAACTCCCAAAGGATAGGGGCAAGCTAGAAGTAGATTTCCCTGAGGAAGCCTTTGGAAGGTACAAACTTGGCAAGATAGATTTATTTTATGCCTTGCATGATCCCTGTCATATAAACTTGCACTCATTTAATCTCTTGCACTATAATTTGTTTGGCATTGCATACGGTAGATTGTCACAAAGGGGAACCCACCTCATGAGAAGGAGACTTGTTTGAAATACAATATCTCAACTCATATAAGGTGGAAAGAACAAAATGTTAGGTACGTTAATACCTAGAGGATCATGCTTCAAAGAGATAGAAGTCTTCATACTCTACCTCACAAAGCATGGGCCTTACATTTTATTTGGATATTTTCCTCCATTTTTCTCGGTGTTCCATTTGTGTTAAGGTCTAGCCAAGCTATTGGCATATTAGCTTCTTGAGGGGTAAAGGGTTGCCCAAAAAGTCCTAAGACATGTGTTTCTCGTCGATTGTTTGTTTGGTCAAAGGACATATACGGGATGTTTTCGTTCTGTTGTCATCGGATTATCCGATGCCTATGTCAATCCCTCATCGGTCAAATAGGTGTTCAATCCTCAAACCCCAACTCTGTCAGAACCTCAAATGATCCGACGCGTTCATCCTGGAAAACATCGGTCCATCCGATGTTCACTCTTCTGGAGCTATGATCTAATCAACCGATGTCTACCTCCTTCTAACGTCGGATCATCCGGTGTCAACATCACTCGGTTGAACACCCTTACTGTGATATTCGACCGATGTTCAAAACCCTAAACGTCGGTCCATCCGATGTCAACAGCATTCCTTGAATATCCGTTCTGTGGCAATTGACCGATGCTCACTTCACATATCATCGGTCCATCCGGTGTTTAAATAACGGCTAGGGTTTGGGTCCCACTATTTAAACACCCGCGCCGCCGCCTCTTTCTCTCTCCCCGACGCCTCGCTCCTCCGTGCTCGCGCCGCCGCCTCTCCCTCACGCCGCCGCCTCTCCCTCGCCTGCAGCGCCGCCGCCGGCCGCCGCCGTCGTCCCTCTGCTCGCGCCGCCGCCGCCGGCGACCCCCGCGCCACCTCCACCGGCAGCCGCCGCCGCCGCTGCCCTAGGCGCCGCCGCCGCCGTACTCCACCCGCGCCCAAGCGCCACCGCCGCCTCCAAGCACCTCTCCACCGCATCCAAGCATCGCCACCGCTCCTCCCTCCGTCGAAGCACCTCCACCAAACGTCGTCTTCTCCGGTCACCTCCCGTCGCTAGTTTTTCCCGAGCTCCATCGTCGCTAAGGTGAGCCCCGTGCCGTGCGACGTCTCTCGTTGCTTCTCTCGTCGTTCTTTTTTCATCTTCGCCTAACCCTAGCTCTCTGTCGTCTAGATGGGTCGCGACCGCAAAGGGAAGGGCAAGGCCATCGCAGAGCCCGCCGCGAAGAAGCAGAAGCTATCCAAGGAGGAGAAGAAGGCCTTGATGGCCGCTCGCGCCGCCGAGGAGCGTGAGCGCGGCCGTGGGGGTTCGCTGAGGATTCGCGAGGCCCGTCCAAGGCCGCCTCCCGTGGTCGACGACTCCGACGCCGAAGAGGAGCCGGTTGAGCCTCTCGTCCGCCGGCGCTCAGCCCGGACTCGAGGAGGTCACACCGAGGCTGCTCCTCGTCCGAGACCGACGGCTGCCGACCGTCGTGAGGACAGGGAGGCTGAGAGGGACATCCATGAGATGGACACGGCCGTCCGGGTCGGTGAAGGAGTCCGTCTTGTGGACTACCGGAAGATGAAGGCTAAGCAACTCCGGAAGCTCAGATGGAGTGTTCTGCTTGAGGAGTGGTTCCCACAGCCCCGAGAGCTTCTTGTTGACAGTCGCTTCTGGACTGTCACCCAGGCGTCTCTCTATGAGACCTACAAGCGCCGGGGGCACAAGCTCTTTCAGCACAACCACTTGGACTGGAGGCAGCTTGCAGTGGCAGCGGAGACTGAGGTCCGCCCTTTCTTTGAGAGATACAGAGGCTTGGTGGAGCTACTGGATTATGAGAGAAGTGCCTATGTGGAAGAGTGGGTCCGTGTCTTCTACGCGACCCTGTACATCTCAGAGGGCAGGAGGTCGATTGCCTTCATGTTCAATGGTCAGCACTACCACCTCTCGAGGCAGACTCTGGGGCATATTCTTGGTTTGGACCTGCACGACACTAGCATACACGAGAAGGTCTATGGGCAGGCAGATCCACCAAGGAGGCCACTTACTGGAGGGGTAGCACCACAGCTGGACGAGATCCGCTCTTTGTTTGGCCCTTCGTTCTCTCCAGACCAGCCGAGAGTTCCAGCTCTCCTGACCCCAGCTGCGCGTATTGTGCACCTCGCCTTGCGTCGCACGCTCCTGCCGAGGTCAGGATACTTGGAGGGGTTCACGAGCCTGCAGCAGACCCTCCTGTTCTACATAATGAACGGGATGGATTTTGATATAGTGGACATACTCCTCTGTGAGATGGAAGACGTAATCACGGATGGAATCGGCATGATGAGGCAGATGGTCTATGGGCACTGGATCAGTTTCATTTGCTCTATGGTGGTGCCTGAGGGACATTCGGCACAAGCCCGGCTAGCTGACGATAGTGTGACTCGCTTCAGTCACTATCGTGCCTCTGCTCCTGGAGACCGTCGCCTTGGTCGTCCAGTTGAGCGCCAGGTTCGGGCCCGTCTGTCAGAGGAAGACTGGTCCGACCTAGAGCGGGAGGACGAGAGACTTGCTGAGGCCGAGGCTCAGGGGGAGGACTTGCAGCACGTCTGGTCCGAGAGCGACACAGACGAGAGTGTCGAGGAGTACTTCCCTCCGCCTCCACCCTCACCGAGGCAGCACGACGCCGAGGCAGGAGGATCAGCTGCTCCGCCACCGACACCACCTCCTGTGTCCGAGGCGCAGGTGTCACAGCCGTCAGAGCTGTCGGCACTTCTCCAGCAGATGATCGAGCAGCAGCGCCAGGACAGGCTCGCAGCTGAGCAGGCCAGGGCGGAGCAGGCTGCTCACCTGGCACAGCTGCAGCGGCAGCAGCAGGAGCTCCAGCTAGAGATCGCCCGTCGGAGGCGAGAGGATACGGACCGGTTCACCAACCTGGTAGATCAGATGCACCGCCGTACCCTCGACCAGCAGCAGCAGACCCAGCAGGCCATGATGGGGATCCTAGGGTTGATCACCAACCTTTACACTCAGACCGGGATCGCCCTTCCTCCACAGCAGCCTGGACTGGGACTGGCTCCAGGTGTTGCTCAGGTGCCCACTACTCCCATCCCTTCCATCAGTATGTCACCACTTCTGGCATCTAGCGCACCGATTCACTCACCACTGCCGGCGACGATCTTGTTCCAGCAGACACCAGCGTCCGTGGTGAGCGCTCCACTTCCTCCAGCTCCACCGGCACCTGCTTCCTCTCCTCCAGCACCGGCAGCGGACCCTCCAGCTCCCGCCGCCCCGGCAGCTCCTACGTCCGGCGACTCCAGCTCCGACGACGGCGACGCTGCCCAGTTCGTCCTCGCGCCCAGCTCTCAGGGTCTGTAGGCGTTCTGATCCTTTTTTGGTGTCTTGATGCCAAAGGGGGAGAAGATGTAGAAGAGTCAGGGGGAGTGGTAGTAGCAGTCTCAGGGGGAGTGTGTGTGTAGGGGGAGTGTGTGTGTGTGTGCTTATCCTTTGTATTCGTGCTTGAGTACTCTTTTGTAATTTTAATTAAGCACTCTTTCGCTTATCTCATTTGTTTATGATTTTAATCTATTGAGCTTTTCGCACCACAAATTTCTTTTGCGTTCTACAAGCTTAATGTGTCCTATGTTGTATTCATTTCATATATACTTGAGTATTATCATCAAATTCATTATTATTGCGCTTTAAATTATTGTGTTCTCATCAATCACCAAAAAGGGGGAGATTGAAAGCATCTAGGCCCCATGAGGTACGGTTTCGGTGATTAATGACAACCATTCGATATTACTAATGAATTTGTGAATGCAAGGTCTCAATAACACTCAATCAAACGAAATCTAAATTACATTGGAGACCCATATAAAATCAATGAATGAGATCAAATCAAATCGTATGAAGACAAGAAGTGAAAGCTCTAACTTGATATCACTCAATGCTTGAAGACAATCAAAACAACATTTCAAACAAGTGTCAAAGAGGTCACAAGTTCAAATTCCAAAAGAACAACTCAAAAACAACTCAAAGTCAACAAGTTGAACACACCGGATCATCCGATGGTCCTTGAGTTAACACACATCGGTCGAGTTGGTTCAACTGAAGAAGAAGACCTCAGACAAATGCACTCACCGGATCATCCGATGTGAGTGGCTCAGTGACATCGGTCCATCATCACAGATTGCAATACCATTGGACCAAGTGAAGCACCGGATCATCCGATGTGCAGACTTACACACATCGGTCGATCACTCCAGTAAGCCTCAAGATCAAGCAAAATTCTGGAGGAAGAACCACCGGATCATCCGATGAGAAGACAGATCAACATCGGTCTAACAACGGTCATATCTGACACAGTGACATCAGCTAATTTGGCTTTGACCGATGATAACTGAAGGGGAGACATCGGATCATCCGGTGTTCGCAGAGAAGTGATGTCAGCCTACTTTTCCAACGGCTATCTCGTGGAGGCTGGCTATTTATACCCCTTCAACCTGTCAAATCGACATGACTTGAAGCCCAGACATACTCTACACATCCTAGAGCATTCAAGCAATAGAGCAATCACTTTCACATCATTTGTACACCAAGAGATAGGCTAGAACTAGCTAGAGATAGTGCTTGGGTGCCTCCATTCTTGGTGATTGGAGTCTCTAGTGTAGTGAGAGCCATAAGGGAGTGTCCCTTGGTGTGTGCAACTTCCGGAGCTTGCCAAGAAGATTGTGGAAGCCCGGAGGATCCCAAAGTGTACAAGGCTTGAGCTCCACCTTGCCGAGGTTGGCGAACGGAGAAGAATAGTGAAGAAGCCCCTAGTCTCGGTGACTTGGGAGTGGCAAAACCCTTCGGTGGGTGCCACAACGTGGACGTAGGAAGATCCTTGTGATCTTACCGAACCACGGGATAAACTCCGTGTCCCTTGAGCGTTTGCATCCCTCTCCCTTTTACTCTTATGCAATCTTCATTCCGCAACTTTAATTTACATTGATTGCATAGTTTAATTGCATAGGGAATTGGGCTTTAAGTTGCTAGTTTGTAATTGTCTTAAAATTTGAAAGAAAGCCCAATTCACCCCCCCCCCCTCTTGGGCGTTTCGATCCTTGCACACGGACTAGTCCATTTGAGGCTCTGATGTTTTTCTGGACTTGGCTGATTCCCAGCGGACTAGTCCGATCTTGTCCAAATTTCAGTCCGAATCAATTCTTCTATCCATCCCGGACTTATCTGGCCAAGTGCACCGGACTTGTCCAAAATAGTTTCTGTTCCAAAATGGACTTGTCCGGCCACCCATGCGGACTAGTCTGGGCTACTGAATTCCACTCGGATTCTAATATACTTCCACGATTGGTTATTGGGTAATTGCCTTAATTGGGCCCAAGAACTTCGTGCCAAACCTCAGAGGAGCCCAAGTGGACCCCATCTCGACCTCTACATGTCCCCCACCGAAATCCTCTTGGAATTCACACCAAAACCCTACCTCTCCACCCCTATATAAACAACTCAATACCCTCACCTCTCTAACCTTTGAGAAAAACCCTCGCTACCGCCTTTAGCCTTGCACCGACGTCAAGAGGAAGCCCATGAGCAAGGAGAAGGAGGACAGGAGGGAGAAGGCTTAATCAATACCGATCTTCGTCAACTTTTCAACATTTGATGATCTTCATCATCAAACTTTCATCAACTCATTTTCATCAAGCCCTAAATGTCAAGATTCAAGTGTTGCACCCAATCTTCGATCCTTGGATCTCTATACACGTGGTACACCCTCTACATTCAAGTTTCCACGAGAATTTAACCTTAAAACCCTCCTGATCAGAAAACCCTAACTCTGCAGTTCTGTATAGGGCGGACTAGTCCGGCCCATATATCGGAGTTGTTCGGTGTCTGAATCTGCAAATGTTGAATTAGTTCCAAATTGACTCGAATCAATTCCAAACTTGTAACTTGTTAAAAACAACTGCAATCAAATAGTAAACATTAGTAAGAACTCATTAACAAGTTTTACTTCACAATTGCATTAATCATGCATATCATGGCATATTAAGTAATATATGAGAATTATTTGATTGTAATGTTTGTTTTGCATTTTTGTCACGCGAAATAGAAGGTCTCACTGTAAAGAGTGCTTTTGAGGATCTATAGAACAAGAACTTTGAAGCCTTCGATCAAAACCAAGCTCAAGAGCAAGGCAAGTGTCCTTGATCATTTTGATCCAGGTTTTTAAATGTTTTGTTTGCAAAATTGCATGCTTGTGTCAATTGATGGGGAAACCCAATTGTAGGAGTTTACTAGTCTTGTATGACCACCCTTGTCGCTTGAAAACAATGTAGAGAGTCGAGAAGGGTATTTAACACTTTTGCATCGCTATACTCAAATTGGATTTGGGTAACAATCGAATTACTTAATTATGAACTATTGAACACCTTAATAATGAGAATTTATAATAATGACCTTTTAGCAACATGGTGCCTAGGGATCTAAGCAAGTCGGTTATGTGGGATGGGTTGGATTGTTTTGATGGTTTTGCTTGCTCTAGATCTAAGGACCGGTTTGTGGAGCGACCATCTAGGATTTACAGTGCCACCACAGGGCCAAGTATGGGTGCGGCTTAGCTGACTAATTAGTGTTTTTCCAGTACTATTTGGACCATTAAGAATGCTCCAGGAAGGGGTAGTCGGATGGGTTTGTAGTGATGGTGGGACTATCCTGGGATCTGAATGGCTCGAGAGGGGGCCTTCGTTGGATGTGCTCATTTGGAGACATCACCACCGATGAAACCTCAGTGGGGTCAAATATGCTAGTAATCACTTTGTAAAGGCTATTTTGTGATCTCTTGACCACACACCTAAGGAAGTGTGAGACGTCATAATTGAGATTCCATAGTCATCAAAAGGTGATGAAATCACGAACTTGTGGGTAAAGTGGTGAAACCTCTGCAGAGTGTGTTTAAAACTATCATGATAGTCGTGCTCACGGTTATGAGCAACCTGGACCCTCACATGATTAGAGTTTGTACTTTAATATGTTTTAATGGCTGGAATTGGATTTGAAATTGGTATTTGATTATTAATTGTCTTTGGTATATGTAATCAATGAAACTGAGAGAAATGAGCAGTTATGAGTTGAATATGGCATATTAATGATTTTAGTTATTTATGTTGTAATCATGGTATTGGACATGAAATTAATGGTTTTGGGGTTATTTCGGGAAGGACCTCACTTAATGATGATATAATTGCATTTCTAACTTTTTTACATGTACTTATATGCAATTAGACCATTTTATTATCATTCCTTGTTTAAGACATATCATACTTTCCCACACTGGCTGAGTACAACATGTTCTCACCCTTGCTATTCTCCCAACAAATTCAGATGCGGGCAACAATGTGGAGTACCAGGAGATTTTTGAGGAGTTCTAGGCGCGCTTGTTACCATCAAGCTTGCCTGTGGAGTTTGGTGTCTTAGTGCTTAGTGTTTTCCGCTTCAGTTGTTAAAGCTTGTATTCGAGACTATTTGGTTTGTAATAAGGTACTATTATTAGTATTATTATTCGAGACATGGTTTTATCTATTTATCATTTGTGAAACACTTGTGTATATGTGTTAAACATCCTGGGCACATATATGCATTACGCTTAGTTCATTTTCAGAATCGGGTGTCACAAGCTTGCCAAGATGTACTGTCACAGGAACTCTGCCACTGCATATCTGTTTTCTGTTGCTAGTGGGAAGCGTCCACGTGCATGGATGTCTTCTCTTGTGCAAAGCATGTTGAGAGTGTGAGTATTTGTATTTCTACCATGTGTGTATACGAGGTGTACACTATGTTGTAAACATGACTATATTGTGAAATAAAATATTTGTGTTGGTTATTTTGAGTTGCTTTTCATGTGTGCATTTGGGTGTCGCATCACATGGCGCCACCCAATGTGATTCCTTGAATGGCGGGACCCCGGTCCCCACACCTTAGTCCTTTGGATCCTCTTGGTTCAGCTTCACGGACCAGATTGACAGTTAAAAAACTAAAATCTCAACGAAAGGGATTTTCGGTGATAGGTTTTCCCGATACAAATTGGAATCTACAAGTAAAGATATCCCAGATTCTCATGCAGTTGTTGGAACTCAAGAGAGTCAAATTTACAATATAATGTACAACACGTGTATATACCCAAACGAATACATAAACTCACACTCTCGATCCTAACTACGGAAAATAGAAGTCTTACAGCCCTCGAACATTTCCCACTTGCAGCACCAAGAAGATGTGGAAGCGGCAAGGTTTCCCTTGAGCCATACATCTTGAAAATTTCAAGGTCTCACGGACAACCGTCAACATGAGCATAAATAACTACCTGTAAAACATGTAAATATGCAACCGTGAGCACAAAGCTCAGCAAGGTTTATCCGTCTCACCTAAGACATGAAACTCTACATGCTAGAAACTTTAAATACAGAAAGCTGAAATTTGCATGAAAGAACTCGCCGAAATATAAATCCTTAGTTTTCAGATTTTAGTACCAACTTAACAGTTTCTAGAAACATAAACTTAGTTCCCACAAATCTCTAATTCATCCATGGTTGCAATACAAAAGATTATTTATAACAACATATTCACAATGTTCCAACTAATCTTTATTACTACATCGCGCAATGAACAAGTGTACTCGATCTATTTTTGCGAGAGTCGGTGATTCGAATCAATAACACTTGGACTACACGGCACATACACCCGCAAGGAAGACACGTCAGCGCTCTTCACTCTACGTCATATGTGGCACCTTTCACACGTCATCCCAATGTTGAACCAGTTCTACCATCCTCACAAAAGGTCCATTACACAGAATACATTGAAGTTGCTCCGCTAGCAGATTTACACCTCTTCCACCAACCACCAAAGGACAGCGGTATAAATTTCGACATGAGGGTGTCTGAATTACATTAGTTTACTGGGTTCCATATATTCAGTATGCACCCGGTACAGTTCAAACTTGCTCAGCAAAGCTGCACACGGTGCGGTCCTTAAACGACATAGACCGGGCTACAACCCATCCTCCAACATCACCCTTGCCCTACTAGCCCAGACACGATGTGGTCACAAGCGTCGTCTCACCATCGGATTGAGAAGAACCTTATGCTATCCAATCTACAAAAATCGCCATCCACATCTCATATTAAAGAGTGAACATTATTGTAACATCCCGCGAGTAGATTTCTCTACTCGACTTCCTCTCGAAAGTAGAATTCCACTACTTGACTTGTGGTCTATAAAATGTGACCATTTTTGCAAGTAGATTTCAACTACTCGACTTCTACCAAACTTTTTGTAAAAGCCCTACTTTCCATAATTCAAAGTTCAGTTAGGACAAAATTTTTGAATGATAAAAAGCAAAAAGAAAAAAAAAAGGAAATGAGAAAAACAACTAAATTCAAACTCCATATGAGGGAATTCAAAAATATAAACTTATCTACTGTTTAAATGAAGTTAACATGAAGATTTGAGTTGACCAATGGATTCCAAATATTCCAATTAGCATCCCTGCAAAGTTTCATAATTTTTTAAGCAAGTTTGCTATTGAATTCAATAGCTACAGTGAATTCAACTCAAATTCAAATTCAAATTTGAATTCAAATGAAACTTTGTCAAATCAACATTCTGATTTCAGAATCAATTTCTACACCTCCAAATTTTTCTACCATAAAATATCTAGAATTTTTTGAAACAAGTGGGTGGGAGAATTCAGTGTCCAGAGAAGATAGAGATGAATAGAGGGGTGGGACCCACTGGTCAGTGGGCCAAATTCGCCCCTGTCTTTCCCATGGCGCCACCTCCTGGCATGCAACTGCCACAGAGCTTCTTGCCTCCTTGCTTCGACTCCAGCTGCCTACAGCTCATCCCCAGGCTCCTCATTATCACCTCCTCAGCCCCCAAGTTGAGCCTTTCCTCTCTGTTCTTCAGCTGGGCGCAGAAACTTCATCCCGGCCAGTTCTTTCCCTCCCCCTCTAAATCGACCAAGGAGCAACAGTATGGCTCCAGTTTCTTCACCCTGGGTTATTTCTCAACCTCTTGTGCAGCTCCTTGATCATTCTCCTTCACAGTTTGAGGCTCCCCATCGACGGGTTTGAAGATTTTCGGACCGCCGGCATGCTTCTCTGTTCTTGCCGCCCTCTGTCCCTCGACGCCCCGGTGATGCAAGCATAATCTTCCCTCGGTCCTTGAAGGAAAAAGGTGTGCACTTACATTTAGAACATGCTCGTAAAGTTTCAGCCCATGCCATGCTTCCTAGCCCCCGTATTTCCATTTCTTCTGACGATCTTTGAGTATGAGTATAGTCTGTTCGCGCACGAAATTCTTTTTGCATGGTTGTTTATTCCTTGTGCACCTGGGCTATGTTGTTCTATATGTCCAGACGCATCACCTCGAACAAGAGTCATTGAATTTAATCGGGTATTCACACCGGAATCCCATTTTTCCCCAACCGCGGATTTTTCCCTCCTCGGTCTGTAGTCACCACCAGTTTCCAAGCATTTTCTCTCCCTCTTATGGCCAGATTCTTGTTCCCCATGCTTCCATAAATCTTCCCGAGGTCTTCCCGATCAGTTTCACCCACTGTAGGGCTCGGCCGACATGGCCGAAACCCTAATCGCCGACGCCGCCGTCGCGCAAGCCTTTCCGGCCATCACCGGCGTGCGCTAACCCCACCGGCGTGCTCAGCACCTCGAAATAGGGTTAGGCGGCGAGTTTGGCAAGGAGACGTGCCAGGATCGATGGGCGGCGAGAGCTCCGGCGAGGCACCGCCGTGGTCGCGCGCGCGCGGCGAGAGGTAGACGACGACCCCATGGGGCCCAGTCGTCAGAGAGTGTAACGCGCGCGCCCGGATCTGGTGCGGTCGTGGATCGCGTGTGGCTACATCCCTGAACCCTGTGGCCCAGTGCTGCTTAATCCCGATTGGTCCATTTTAAACCCGTGGGCCCCCTAGATTATTCAAACATTCCACATTTGAATTTTATTCTAGATTTTGCCCCAACTTGGAAAATCCATAACTCCTAGGATACTTGTCCAAAAATTCCCAAATAAATTTTGTTAGACCCATATAAATAATACTTTCCATAGGTTCAATTGGATTTGTATGAAAGTCCATATTAATTTCTCCATAATTCAAATAAACAAAATGCATTTAGAATTAATTCCTATAGTTCTGCTCTTTGGAAAATTACCAAATTATTCTACAACCTTCATTTGAGTATCCTTCAACCCCAGTAAAAATTACAGGCTCATTAGACTTCATTTACTTGGTTTATCACCTGTGTATTCTCTATGCACATAAAAATAGTCAAATTCATTTAGAGTTTGTACAGAAACTTGTGCAAACTTCTAAATTGAATAACTCTCAGTATAAAGCTTCAAAATTTGTCAAACCAATTTTGTTGTTTTGCCCTTTATCCACACTCACCAGAACTACAACCCAATCTTCATGAAAATCCCTAGATTTTCCTGTAGAGCCCTTTAAAGCAAAATCATGTTTGATTTTTATCTCATGATTCACTTCATAGATAACTCTGAAATTTTTCCTAAATGATCTTTTGTAAGTTTCGGAATCCCTGTAAAGATTTCAGATTTATTGTACTTGATTCATCTAGTTCAATCTGAAGATTTTCCTAACTGGTCATAGGATACCCCAAAAACAACAGAAACATTTCAGTAAATTAACCAAACTTGTAAATTCAATATCTCACAGTAGGATGCTTAGAAAATTATGAAACAAAATTTTCTAGAACCAGTGATACCCTCTAGGTATGGTACAACCACTGGTAGCCATGATAGACCTCCATAATTACGACCAAAATTCAGAGAAGGCTTTTGCTTGTTGGAATTTTATAGACAACAAGCTTCCTTGAACATCTCCAATTTTTGGTCCATATCTTCCCAATAGTACCTAGTGTCCCCTGTAAAATTTCCAGAACCATTGGGCTTAAATTAATATACTTAATTGTCTTTCCATTGAACTATATCATAATACCGGTATTGATTAACTGCTTGCATAATTCTTTGCATATCGATTAGTTGCCGAGCTCAAGAGGACCCCGGAGCTACTTGAAGTCATCCCTCTGGAGATTAATTTTGATACCGTCTTGCAACCAGGCAAGCCCTGGTTTGCATTTAAGCGCTATTACAAAATTTTGAATTGTATAACCTAAGTCTAGGGTGAGTATTTTGCATTAGGGCTAAGGTGATTGAAAACCCACTTGCATGACCAGATCAACCTATGGAGTATTTGGTTAGTTGTCAAGTCATTGTGTAGACTATGCTATGCTAAATGTTGTATAGGATTCGGTAGAAGTTGAGTAGTTGGAATCTACTCGTATGGCTAGGACTTTTTCACACGGGATTGGTTCAAAGAAAATGAAGTAGTAATCTGAAAATGAGACCAGGCAGGGGCGTAGGATGCAGCAAGACATGGTCTTGGGTGTGTATCCCTGCCTGTGTCGGTTAAGGACCGATCTGTATGCCACCCCGCTGAGCAAGTTTGAACTGTACTGGAGTCATACTGGATATATGGGGTCCAGTAAACCGATGTACCTTGGGAAGCTTTTGTTGAGACTTTTTCGATCGCCTTAGGCTTTCGGCCGCAGCACAGTAGACGGAAACTCGCTCATGACATCTTCACAGTGGAAGGGTGCACCGTGAGTGGGGATACTGTCCTAGACGATTGAATCGATTCAACTTGGGCGGAACTTGAGAAAGGTGGCTGCATACAACGTCCGTGGAATGCACGTATGTGACTTCAAGTACAGGCGTATGTGTCGTGTATTCCTGGTATCTTTGATTCAAATCACTGTCCCTTGCGGATATGAGTACCACTTGTTCACTGAGTCGTGATGTATTTAAATACTTGCACTTGAGATGAGAATTAATTGCTGCTGTTATGAACATTATGTTATCATGGTATTGCTATGTTGTATGTATTAGTATAGTGCTCACTAAATTTAAATTCCACCTTGGGCATGCGGCATCGTGATGAAGCGTTTCTTGTTTGATTGTGGAGTTATGATGTTGCCCTGAACAAGGTTTAAGCTGCTGCTATAAATCTGAAAATAAGGACCCACATTTAGGCGAGTTCATTATGCAAATCTACCATCCTATGTTTATGTCTTTACCCTCATGTAGAGTTTCATGTTTAGGTGAGACCGTTAAGTCTTGCTGAGCCTTCATGCTCACGGTTGCTATATAAGTTGTTTTGCAGGTACTAACCTCTATGCTTATGATTATGGTTGTCCGATGAGACTCAGGACCCTCCGAGTAATATACTCATGTGGGAACCATGTCACTGCTGTTTGGTTTTCGTGGCTAGTGAGGAGCGTTTGTGGCTGGACGGCTTCTCTTTTGCTTATTAGATTGGAGTACGAGAGTTTTAATCTTATCTTCTACTGTAGTTTATTTTTATATAGACTATTTGTAAACTGAACATCTTTGTAAATTTCAGCAAATGATTTATGTAATACGTGTTCCTTTACATGTGTGCTGTTGGGTGCCGCATCGCACGGCACCACCCAATGCGATTCCTGGAAAGTGTGGACTCCGTTCCCCACAGACATGGTATCAGAGCCGCATTGGGAATAGCACACTTATAAAGGATCGTATTACGAGAAAACATAGGATGCAGTGAGGATACGATACTAGGCCCCCATAAGGACTATATTAGCATACGTTATTAAGGTGGCAAAGCTAACTTATGTGTTATTATATTCTGTAACGACGCTCCGACATCCACGTAAGAGGTAAGGTACGCCACCGCGAGCGTATCAATTGCGGTAAGCTCACCATGCGAGTGGTAGCATGGAAATCTTTCTGTGGCTTTGCAGGGAAGAGTCAATATGAGTCTCTGAAACTTTCCATGTTTCTGAGAACATATGACACGCGGTACCCCAGCGTGCTTCAAAGTTAGTGGGAACCCCCGTCGGGTGGGACATAACCCGATGTGCCTCCTACTGGTGCAGCACTATGCAAAGAAGTGGGACCCCGACGGGTGGTAGAAAACCCGGTCATGTACCTCGAGATGTGGCTTAACTCAGGGCGGCCCATATGGAATGTTCCGGAACGAATGTTTTTACTTTCATATATATTATTGTGAACTGTTCGCCCGTGCGGGTTGTGCCGTACGACACCATATGATTGATCAATAGTTTGTGTGTAGTGATAGGTACACTGACCACATGATCGTATTGCACTTAGAAATCGTTTGCGAGTGAACGTCATTAAGTGCCACCATCGAGACGTATGCCGGAATAACGGCTTAGTAATTTTACTTTGTGAGGCACGTAGTACCGACATATACTCCATTGATGCATTAACCACTTTTTGGTAAAATGGAACTGAGAAGATGTAAAACTACTTATATTAGCTATCGAGCTCTGAGTTTGAACTAAGTTTTTAAATTTGGAGTAGGTTTTGAAGTCACCAATTGAAAAACAGAGTGTTCCGTTCTCTGCCAGAAAAAGACCTGAGTTTGAGATACCATATCTACCAGAAGAAAACTCCAATGAATGTGTATCTTACATGGATGAAAATCTTAAGAATTCCTTTAACACTGTTATGTTCAACTCCAGAACTGAATTCCCCTCTAACCTGTTCAAAATCTCAAAGTTCTAAAATCTGCCAAACTAGACAGAAACTGGAAACCTCTCTGGACTCCTTACTGTTTTGACCATATCTCACTCAAGAAAAACCGAACAGGATAGTGCAAGACATTTCTGGAATCCTTGTAATATGTATTACAAATTTGTAATTTGTGGTTTCTGTAAATTCTTCTGTTTTATATCTGGAAATTGTGGCCCAAAATCAGCATAAACAAAGAAGATGCTGTCAAATTTTCCAGAAAAACTGTCAGGTTTACAACGCCATATCTTCTCAACCAGAACCGATCTGGAGGCAAACCAATACTTTTTGAAAAGGTCTTGAAGTGTACTTCAACTTTGTAGTTCACCTCAAGATCTTATTCTGCCATTTATTTGGGTTAAATTTATGTCTGAGTACAAGCTGGTCAGGTTTCAACAGAAACTTCATCGGTTTGGTATAATTTGGTCTTGTTATGAATCTGGTCCTCGATTTCACTTCGAGAAGTGTCGTAACGGACCAGTTGTCAATACTCAACCATTTACCAGTGGAATTGAGGGTTTGACCCACTCTAACCTCTTTTCTTTTATGACCATGTTTGTGTCATATTAAAAATAAAAGTGTGAATTCGCACGATAACGCGCATGACGTCCCGTCGCGACAAACGATAGTCGAAATGAACTTCGATCCATGGAGTTCATTATTTTGGAGCTCGCTATTGTAACATTGGTCCAGGGATGATGTATTGTGTATAAATTTTATACTTTATCAATATATGTTGCCGTTATGCAAGTTTGGTTATCAATACACACACTATTGTTTTCATCCTAGTGTGATCTTGCAATATCACGTCTCATGTTGGATTAATGACTGTAACTGCAGAATGGTGTGCACTCGCACAACATACGAGGTCGGTGGTTCAAGTCAGGGAAGGGATGACTCCCGAGAGCTGGAACCTTCGTCTCCACTTACATTGGCGGATGATATCGCAGCCATGCTGGGTTCGCGCGACGAGCGGACCGAACTGCTGCGAACCCTCGTGCAGATTACATCCAATCAGGGGGGGGGGGGGGGGGGGGGGCGTCAAGACGAAGGCAATCATCAACCTCAGCAAGCAACATATCCGGAATTCTTGGCGACTGCACCCCCCGTGTTCAGTGGTGAAGGTGAACTTCTAGATGTGGTCCATTGGCTCCGCACCATTGAAGCTAAGTTCGGACTGCTGCAGTGCAGTGACCCTATGAAGGTTTTATATGCGGCACAACAACTACATGGCATCGCTAGTGCTTGGTTGATGAACCACATCGCCTCCTTGTCCGCCGGACAGCAAGTCACTTGGACAGAGTTCCGGAAGGAATTCCATGCCTATCATGTTCCTCCTGCCATTGTGAGAAGGAAGCTTCAAGAATTTCTTGATTTGAAGCAAGGAGAAAGGAGTGCTCAAGAATACTCCAAAGTCTTTGTTAATCTAGTGCAATATGCGTCGGGGTATGTGAGTACGGAGGATCAGAAGCGAGAGTACTTCTATCGAGGTCTAAGCCCCATGTTGAAAGACAAGCTTGCGTTGTTCAATCACGGCTCGTTCAACGCTATGCTTAATGCCGCAATTACGCAAGAGGATGCCACACGTGAGCGGATCACGGAGGAGTCAAAGAGCCTCAGAAATACCGTATGGTGTACCGATCACCGTCCGGTCAGATATGGCAGCCGGCTGCACATCCGAGTTCGTATCGGAGTTGGCCGTTTGAAGTATCAGATTTCCAACCAGCAGTACATCAACAGCAAGGACCGTCCCAAATTGTTCCAGGGGCATTTATCTCGCAGCGAGATGCAGGACAATTCAGACCTCAAGTCAGTTGGACGTTGAATCAGTATAGGTGTTCCACATGTGACCGTGTTGGGCTCTATACCAAGGATTGCCTAGAGAAGATCTTGAGCAGCAGGTAAGTACCAGTACAACGGTGTATTCAGTCCTGTATTCAACCAGAGAAGACAGCACGGCAAACCGGAAGTGTTCAACACATAGCAATTGAGAGTGTTCCAGAGGGAGCACTAGTGTTAGCGGGCATGTTTGCTATCAAAGACATACCCATACTCATACTCTTTGATTCTGGTACTACCCACAATTTTATCAGTAAATCATGTGTAGATCAGCACCAATTAACCACCAATACTCCCAAGAAAAGTTATCTTATAAGCTCACCGTGTGGAAGTATCTCGGCTAGTCAGATTGTTCCCGGAGCAGCTTTATGTTTGAGGGACAAAATATATCCAACGTCGCTGATTATAATGGACGGACAGAAGATCGACGTAATATTGGGGATGTCATGGTTGAACCATCATGGTGCCGTTCTTAATATCGGTACCCGGACTATCCAAATTGACTCTCTGATGCACGGACAACACGAGCTGTTTTTGGACAGTTTAGAGCAGGACAGTGCAGCTGCATATAACACAGAAGCAACTAAACTTGAAGATATTCCGGTGGTCTGTGAGTATCCCGACGTGTTTCCTGATGACTTACCGGGCATGCCGCCCGAATGGGACGTTGAGTTCAAGATTGAACTTGTACCGAGAACCACACCGATCTCTCGAAGACCATATCGAATGGTGGCTAATGAGCTAGCTGAATTAAAGGAACATTTAAAAGACCTTTTGGACAAGGGTTTTATTCGCCCAAGCTCGTCACCTTGGGGCTGCTCGGTTCTGTTTGTCAAGAAGAAGGATTAAACATTGCGGTTATGCGTGGATTATCGACCGCTCAACGCCGTGACTATAAAGAACAAGTACCCGCTGCCCCGCATCGACATTTTATTCGATCAACTTGTTGGTGCGAGGGTGTTCTCAAAGATGGATCTCCGGTCCGGATATCATCAAATCAAAATCCGACCGGAGGATATACCGAAGAAGGCATTCTTGACGCGATATGGACTATACGAGTATCTTGTCATGTCTTTTGGTCTCACCAATGCTCCAGTAAATATTTCAGGGTCATTAGACTTTATTTACATGGTCTGATCACCTGTATATTCTCTATGCACATAAAAATAGTCAAGTTCATTTAGAATTTGTACAGAAACTTGTGCAAACTTCTAAATTGAATAACTCTCAGTATAAAGCTTCAAAATTTGTCAAACCAATTTTGTTGTTTTGCACTTTATCCACACTCACCAGAACTACAACCCAATCTTCATGAAAATCCCTAGATTTTCCTGTAGAGCCCTTTAAAGCAAAATCATGTTTGATTTTTATCTGATGATTCACTTCATAGATAACTCTGAAATTTTGCCAAAATGATCTTTTGTAAGTTTCCGAATCCCTGTAAAGATTTCAGCTTTATTGTACTTGATTCAACTAGTTCAATCTGAAGATTTTCCTAACTGGTCATAGAATACCCCAAAAACAACAGAAACATTTCAGTAAATTAACCAAACTTGTAAATTCAATATCTCACACTAGGATGCTTAGAAAATTATGAAACAAATTTTTCTAGAACCTGTGAGACACCCTCTGTATGGTACAACCACTAGTAGCCATGATAGACCTCCAGAATTACAACCAAAATTCAGAGAAGGCTTTTATTGTTGGAATTTTAGAGACAACAAGCTTCCTTGAACATCTCCAATTTTTGGTCCATATCTTCCCCATAGTACCTAGTGTCCCCTGTAAAATTTCCAGAACCATTGGGCTTAAATTAATATACTTAACTGTCTTTCCATTACACTATATCATTACACCGGTATTGATTAACTTGTATAATTCTTTACATATCGATTAGTTGCCGAGCTCAAGAGGACCCCGGAGCAACTTGAAGTCATCTCTCTGGAGATTAAATTTGATACCATCTCGCAAACAGGCAAGCCCTGGTTTGCATTTAAGCGCTATTACAAAATTTTGAATTGTATCACCTAAGTCTAGGGTGAGTGTTGTGCATTAGGGCTGAGGTGATTGAAAACCCACTTGCATGACCAGATCAATCTATGGAGTATTTGGTTAGTTGTCAAGTCATCATGTAGATTATGCTATGCTAAATGTTGTATAGGATTTGGTAGAAGTCGAGTAGATGGAATCTACTCGCATGGCTAGGACTTTTTCACACGGGATTGGTTCAAAAGAATGAAGTAGTAATCTGAAAATGAGACTGGGCAGGGCCGTGGGATGCAGCAAGACGTTGTCTTGGGTGCGTAGCCCTGCCTGTGTCGGTTAAGGACCGATCCGTATGCCGCCCTGCTGAGCGAGTTTGAATTGTACCGGAGTCATACTGGATATATGGGATCCAGGAAACCGATTTACTTTGGGAAGCTTTTGTTGAGACTTTTTTGATCACCTCAAGCTTTTGGCCGCAGCACAGTAGACGGAAACTCACTCACGACATCTTCACAGCGGAAGGGTGCACCGTGAGTGGGGATACTGCCCTAAACGATTGAATCGATTCAACTTGGGCGGAACTTGAGAAAGGTGGTTGCGTACGTCGTCTGTGGAGTGCACGTATGTGACTTCCAGTACAGGCGTACGTGTCGTGTATTCTGAGTATCTTTGATTCGAATCACCGTCCCTCGCTGATATGAGTACCACTTGTTCACTGAGTTGTGACATAGTTAAATACTTGCACTTGAGATGAGAATTAATTGGTGCTGTTATGAACATTATATTATCATGGTATTGCTATGTTGTATGTATTAGTATAGTGCTCACTAAATTTAAATTCCACCTTGGGCATGCGGCATCGTGATGAAGCGTTTCTTGTTTGATTGTGGAGTTACAATGTTGCCCTGCACAAGTTTTAAGTTGCTGCTATAAATCTAAAAATAAGGACCCACATTTAGGCGAGTCCATTATGCAAATCTGCCATCCTATGTTTATGTCTTTACCCTCATGTAGAGTTTCATGTTTAGGTGAGACGGTTAAGTCTTGCTGAGCCTTCGTGCTCACGGTTGCTATATAAGTTGTTTTGCAGGTACTAACCTCTATGCTTATGATTATAGTTGTCCGATGAGACTCGGGACTCTCCGGGTAATATACTCATGTGGGAAACATGCCGCTGCTGTTTGCTTCTCGTGGCTAGTGAGGAGCGTCCGTGGGCTGGACGGCTTCTCTTTTGCTTCTTAGACTGGAGTACGAGAGTTGTAATGTTATCTTTTGCTCTAGTTTATTTTTATATAAACTATTTGTAAACTGAACATCTTTGTAAATTTTAGCAAATGATTTATGTAATACGTGTTCCTTTACATGTGTGTTGTTGGGTGCCGCATCCCACGGCACTAGCCAATGTGATTCCTTGAAAGTGTGGACTCCGGTCCCCACACTTTTCAACTAAATATTAAGCATAGGCATACAACACTTCAAGGTAGTATTCTACCCATACCCTCTGGTCACTTTGCCATGCAAGTGGGTCCATACAGAATAGATCTTATGCACATACAAACTCTCATCAATATAGTGTGCATAAAGCAAAACTTTATAAATGAATTTAAATGCAAACCGGAGCTTGCCTTTAGTCATGAATAGTAAATGTCAACAAGTTAGTGTCTTGATCATCCGAATGGATCTCCGCATTGATTTCCATCATCATGTTCCCTTGCTGCTGCTTCGGCAAATCTTGTTCGCATTGGGTTCATACTTGTCTACTCTCCTCTGAGTCGTGCTCCTCATCAATCCCGATCACGTGATCTAGATGTATAGTAATATACATAAGCAATTTAATACTAGAATTATAATATAGTATATGAGTACTAAGATTAGTGATTTGGACATGTGACAAAGTGTTTACATTCAGATTTAATATTCCTAGGAATTTACTTTAATTTAACTTATGTTCTCATGTGCCTTATGTGTATTACTTTTGTCCATTACATAACTGTCGGTACCCTACGTACCAGGTACCCCACGATACCGCAACAAGTGCAAGGGAGTTATACCCGTCAGAGTTGAAGGCCTTTGCTGGTCCCACATGTCACGTTGCACCGGACCTGCTCCCCTCACATGGCTGGCTCCAGGTTAACACGTGTAACATAAGCCCGGAACAAAACTCCCAACCAAGGAAAGCTCCAGCGACTACATGTGTACAATAGCCCCGGACCTAGCCCCGTCAGAGAGGAGCTTCGGTACTGACACGTGTACAGTAACCCCAGACCTACCCTTCCGCAAGGGAAAGCTCCGGATCTGCCATGTGTGGAGCCTCCGGACCTTCATCACTAACGGAAATACAAGCCGTACAAGACCATTACAAACATTCAAGGATGGTTAAAGTAGCAGTTACAAGGTTTGATAATGTGTCACTAATGCCATATTAATGACACACGATCAGTGTACAGTTAATAGTGGTAATGCTGTCATGAAGGCACGTTACCACACTATTAAATTTACTTAATACTCTTTAGACGGTTTATTAAGACATTAAGCACGCTAGGGCCACATGTCGGACCAGGCCAGATTTGTAATGGTCAGTCCTTAGAACTATAAAAGGGTTGCACCACACGAATATCAGGACATTCAGATCTAGGCTCTTGCGACCTGACTCTAGCGAACACACTCACTCAATACAATTACAAAAAACCTGTGGATTAGGGTGTTACGCTTAGGCAGCCCGAACCACGTAAATCTTTGAGGTCACCATCTTGATTTTGATCTTTTGTCCCCTAACCACAAAAGAACCTCCGCGGGCTGCTTCTCAACGGGTCTGGGGGAAGTGTCGTATTCCACACTTCGACATTTGGTGCGCCAGGTAGGGGAGCTTTGATCCCGAGATCACAAGATAGTTAATTCAGCTGCTGGATCATCCAACGGCAATCATGCTGAACAACCTGTTGGAGGCAACCCCACCAACATTCAGCAACCAGCAGGTGTCAATGCTCCGGCAGGCACTGTAGCACCGTCTGTTCCGGCAAACAATGCCAATCAACGAGACGGAGCGTGTGCGTCGATCGCCGCATCGGCAAACAACAACCCCGAGCACGCACTCATTGCTGCGCGAGCTCTTCTGCAACATCCACCACCTCCAAGTGCACCCCAGGGTGCTATGGAGCAGTGGAGGGCTGATGTCGACCATCTGGTCGCAGTTGCAGCTGCCGGCATCAACAACCCAGGTCCTCCTCCTTCGGGACGAGCACCTTCACAATGACGGACCATCTCTGGTCGGCTTGGTCCACAAGACTCTCAACAAAGGAGGCGTGCTACTTCCCAGCAGGTGACCTCGTTGCCCCCCGGGGCGCGACGCACCCATACCATCACCAGGATTCTAACCCATGACCTGCGGTCGGAACTGGATCGCCGTTACCAACAACAGGATGGCCGAGTCCACATCGAGCTTGCTTGCGAAAGGCGAGAGGCTCGGGACAACCCCGCTCCCCAGGGAGTAGGAGGAGGTTGTTCTACCCTGGCCATACACTTACGTATGGTCAGGTGGCCACAGAAGTTCCGGCCTCCTTGCCGGAAAAATTCGACGGGACAGTCAACCCCGCCGAACTTCTTCAAATCTACTCAACTGCCATATTGGCAGCGGGAGGTGACGAGGCTGTAATGGCCAATAACTTCCCTGTGGCCTTAACCGGGACTGCAAGATCCTGGTTCATGAGTCTTCCACCTAACTTCATCAATAGTTGGGCGGAACTATGCCAGCAATTCACTGCCAATTTCGGGAGCTCTTACACCTGACCCGGCACTGAATTGGACTTGTTTGTTGTCAAGCAAATGTCGGGGGGATCACTACGGTCCTTCATCCAGCGATTCTCTTAGGTACGCAATACCATTCCTTCAATCTTGAGCTCCTTTGTTATTGTTGCATTCAGACAGGGTGTTTGAGATAAGAAGATGCTAGAGAAGCTAGCTATCAAGGAAGTTACCAGCGTCACGGAACTCTTCATCCTAGCCGACAAATGCGCTAGAGCTGCGGAGGGCCGTGAAATGCACTCCAAACCAGCTCCGGAGGCCAACCAAAAGTCCTCCAAAACTAAAGTTGCTACCTCCGGTAGTGGCAAGAAGAAGAAGCCCAACAGCAAAAAGAAGCCATCAGTCGGTGCTCCAGTTGCTGCTGCTGCAGCTCCTGGAAGCCGGGGGCCACGCCCCGAGAAGCGACCTCGTCCTTCATCAGAGGACGGCAACATTTCTAAAGCTTGGTGTCCGATTCACAAAACAAATCGACACAGCTTGGAAGAGTGTCGGGAGGTCCAGAACCTTGCTGAGCGCTACAACAAGAGTCGGGCAGAGGCTCCTTTCCGTCAAAGGGAAGGAAAACAAAAAGTTGACGAAGCTCCGGCTGATGAAGAGCTAGGTTTCCAGGACCCTAAAAAGGTCTTGAAAGCCGTCTATAACACTGTCAACGACGATTCTGACGCCTCCGACAACGAACGTCGTAAAACCTTGAACACCATCTATGGTGGTTCTTGGGACATCACTTATCATCGCATCCTCAAGACAATGTGGTGGGACATGGCCATGGTAGCTCCTGCTGCTAAGGTAGAACCACATTGGAAGTGGATGGACACACCCATCATTTTCGATGCTTCGGACTGTCCCCAAAACATGATCGGGGCTGGACAACTCCCGTTGATGGTGTCACCCACCATTAACAATATCCAAATTCACCATGTGATGGTGGATGGAGGTTTCGGGCTTAACCTCATAAGCTTCAAAGCTTTTGTTAAGCTTCAGCTTCGGCCTTCGGACCTCTGTCCATCCTGGCCTTTCTCCAGAGTAGGACTGGGAACCATCACTCCTCTTGGTTCCATTACACACCCGGTGACCTTTGGGACCCGGGAGAATTATAGAACCGAGAAGTTGATCTTCGGCGTTGCGCAGATCAGTTTGCCTTTCAATGCCATTTGAGGCAGACCAGCTTTATACAAGTTTATGGCTGCTGCCCATTATGGTTATTTGGTGTTGAAGATGCCAACACCTACGGGCGTTCTCTGGATCCGTGGAGATCGCACTGCAGGAGTCACTGCTCTGGAAGAACTCTATGCGCTTACCGCCGCGCAAGAGGAAGCATCCGGAAAAGAGCCTATTGCGAATCCTCCAAGCATTTGCCACAAAGGCTCTACTTCCGCACCTCGTGTGCAACCAAGCGTCGATGCTGACGTTCCCGTCAAAGTTGTCCAAATCGGTTCCGATGCTGCCCAGACTACCCGTATATTGAGGGGTCTGAACAACAAATAGGAACTCGCACTCATCACTTTCATCCGGGCTAATGTCGACGTGTTAGCCTGGAAACCGTCACAAATTCCTGGGATCCCCAGGGAGGTGATTGAGCACAATCTGAAGATTTACCCAGGCGCCCAGCCTGTACACAAGAAGCCTTGGAAGCAATTAATCGAGCGGCAAAACTTCATCCAACGGGAAATCAAGAAGTTGCTTGAATCTGGATTCATCTGAGAAGTATTCCATCCAAAATAGTTGGCAAACCCAGTTGTTGTACCCAAGGCTGGTGGGAAGCTTCGGATGTGTATCGACTAGACCACATTAAATAAGGCATGTCCAAAAGATCTATTTCCTTTACCTAGAATAGATCAAATAGTGGATTCCACCTCCGGGTGTGAACTACTGTGTTTCTTAGATGCATATTCTGGATACCATCAAATCCAAATGTCTAAGGAAGATGAAGAGCATACTGCCTTCATAACAGTTGATGGATTGTATTGTTATACTACCATACCATTTGGTCTCAAAAATACTGCTTCAACATTTGTGTGAGCTATGTACAAAACATTTGGAGAGCTAATTAGAGACTTGGTGGATGTGTATGTTGATGACATCGTCGTGAAGATTAAAAACAAGGAATCACTCCTTGACAACTTACAAGCCGTCTTCGACGTTGCGTACTACACGCACCAAGCTGAACTCAGACAAGTGCATCTTCAGGATTAGTTCCAGGAAGCTTTTGGGTTTCTTGGTGAATCATTGAGGAATTGAAGCTAAGCCGGTGAAGATCAAGGCTATAGAAGAAATGCGACCCCCAGCCCGCATCAAAGATGTCCAAAAGTTGATTGGATGTCTAGCTGCGCTCAGTCGGTTTATACCAAGACTGGTAGAACGCGCGCTACCCTTATTCAAACTCTTGAGGAAGTCTGGACCATTTCATTGGTCTGAGGAAGCAGAAAAGGCGTTTCAAGAGCTGAAACAGCTCCTCACCACACTACCAATCCTGGTAGCTCCGAATCCTGGTGAGCCTTTACTGCTTTACATTTCGGCAACTACAGAGGTTGTCAGTATGGTTTTGGTCGCGGAAAGATCGGATCCATCCCCAATTCAGGAGTCTAGACCCCTCCAGGAGGGTTCAGAACTACCTGAAGCCGAGTCTGGGGACCAACCCTCAGACACAGATCCTCAAGGCGAGATGCTGGAGGATCAATCTCCTTCAAACGAAGGAGTAACTGTTGTTTAACAAGAAGGTCTGGACCCCTCCGGAAGGGTCCAGGCTAATGAAGAGGAAGCTCCGGGCCCCTCTGGGAGGGTCCGGACAGTCCAGCGCCCAGTGTACTTCATTAGTGAAGTACTCCACGACGCCAAGACAAGATACATTGAGGTGCATAAACTGATTTACGCAGTTCTCATCGTGTCAAGAAAGCTTTGTCATTACTTCCAAGCCCACAAAATATCAGTGGTAACTTCTTTTCCACTACGTGCAATTTTGCATAACCCTAATTCTACTGGGAATATTGCAAAGTGGGCAGCAGAGCTGGCAGAACTCGATCTAGAATTTGTGTCAAGACAAGCAATTAAAAGTCAAGCCTTGGCTGACTTTGTGGCGGAGTGGACTCCCTCCCCATCAAATCCTGGGGGCCACAGTGAGCAAAAACCAGAGTTCAAAGTTCTGGTATTCACTAAGCCTCACTGGACCCTCTACTTCGACGGCTTCGTGCAGGAGTAGGGGGCCGGAGCTAGAATCCTTCTCCTAGCTCCGACTGGAGAGAAGGTCAAGTATATGGTACACCTTGATTTCAAGGCCACCAACAATATGGCGGAGTATGATTCCCTCATTTATGGACTCAAGGTGGCACTATCTTATGGTGTCAAACAGTTGTTGGTGAAGGGAGATTCATAGCTCATCCTCAAACAAATGAAAGGTGAATGCTCCTGCAACAATTCTCAATTAGCTGCTTATCTCCTTGAAGTCTAGAGGCTTCAGAAGGACTTCGAAGTCCTGGACCTCCATCATGTTCAGCGCCTTCATAACTACGAAGCTGATGAACTCTCGACGAAAGCCTCAACCAGAGCTCCGGCTCCTAACGGAATCTTCGTCCGGAGGTTGTCAAAGCCAACAACTCAGTCTGCCAAACTGAGCGAAGGGGGCGAGACCAGCACCTCGAAGCTGGCGGTCCCAGTGGCCTTGTTACCATGACGTTCACCAAGGGTCTTAGGTGCTGTCGGAAGCTCCGAGCAACCCAGCACGCAAGACTCAGAAGCTCAAGTTAGCTCCGATGCATGTATCTCGGAGATCTGGAGCTACTTGAAAGACAATATCCTCCCTGAAGACAGTGTATCCACTGACCTGATTGTCAGATTGGCTAAAAGATACACGTTGGTAGAAGGGGATCTCTACCTACGCGGTGCCAATAGCATCCTAATGTGGTGCATCGCAAGGGAAGAAGGTCGCGATCTCCTCGCGGAAATCCATGGAGGCGAGTGCGGGAACCACGCATCTTCTCGCACGCTGGTTGGTAAAGCCTTCCGGCATGGCTTTTACTGGCCTATAGCACTCCAAGATGCGGTTGAGCCGGGGGCCACTGTCGGTACCCTACGTATCGGGTACCCCACGATATCGCAACAAGTGCAAGGGAGCTATACCCGTCAGAGTCGAAGGCCTTTGCTTGTCCCACATGTCACGTTGCACCGGACATGCTCCCCTCACATGGCTGGCTCCAGGTTAACACGTGTAACATAAGACCGGAACAAAACTCCCAACCAAGGAAAGCTCCGGCGAGTACACGTGTACAACAGCGCCGGACAAAGCCCCCGTCAGAGAGGAGCTCCGGTACTGACACGTGTACAGTAACCCCAGACCTACCCTTCCGCAAGGGAAAGCCTCGGATCTGCCACGTGTGGAGCCTTCGAACCTTCATCACTAACGGAAATACAAGCCGGACAAGACCATTACAAACATTCAAGGACGATTAAAGCGGCAGTTACAAGGTTTGATAATGTGTCATTAATGTCATATTAATGAAACACGATCAGTGTACAGTTAATAGTGGTAACGCTGCCATGAAAGCACGTTACCACACTATTAACTATACTTAATACTTTTTAGACGGTGTATTAAGACATTAAGTGCGCCAGGGCCACATGTCGGGCCAGGCCATCTTTGTAACGGTCAGTCCTCAGAACTATAAAAGGGATGCACCGCACGAATATCAGGACATTCAGATCCAGGCTCTTGTGACCTGACTCTAGCGAACACACTCGTTCAATACAATTACACAAACACCGTGGAGTAGGGTGTTACACTTAGGCGGCCCGGACCACTTAAATCTATGAGGTCACCATCTTGATTTTGATCTTGTGTCCCCTAACCATAAAAGAACTTTCGCGGGCTGCTTCTCAGCGGGTCCGGGGGAAGTGTCGTATTCCACACTTCGACAATAACCATGAATGATCACCTCATTTTGTATACTTAACATGATGTTATAGCCAAGGTTGATTTTACATGGTAATGTAAATTGTACAGGTGTCATACTATGATTTGGATTGTGAGGTATCACTGCCATGATCAATTGTGAGGTATCATTGCCATGATCAGACATGGATTTCCTATGCAAATATGTATCAGTTACATTCTCCTCTCTAATTCCCGTAGAGTTTTTATTATGTAACGATAAAGGATACTATCAATTCATACATTATTATCAAGTTCTTGCTCAAGTAATTTAAGGGATATAACAATCAGGTTGAAGAGTATTACTACCGATTCTCAAATTTTATTATTAGATAAATAATATTCACCGAATAAAATCAACATAGAATACCTAATAAAATAATTTATCAAGGTTTGGACAATGAAACAGAGAGTGCACTGCCAGGTTATAAAAATATTACGAAAACTTTGTGTTATTAAAGTGAAATGGCAATATTAGTGATCACCATTTTATATATAAAGTTTATCTGGTCATATAATGAACATATACCCAGTGACAACTTTCTCCAAAGTTTTATGGTCCTATGGAGGTGAAACTTTTTATGTGAGTTCCTGGGCATATAAAAAAATTTAGGCAAAGTTTCATAATTTTCTATTGGCGGGATTGTTCAAAAGAAAGCTTCTAATGTTTAGACATAGCATAATTTTCTACAACATTATATGGCCTTTCATGTCAAATAACTGGTCCCCAGAAAGCCAAAAAAAAAAATTTCAGATTTTAGGATTTTTCTACTATTTTCTATGATTTTCCCAAGCTTCTAACATTTTCTGGATCTTTGTCTGCACAGAAATTGGAAAATCCACCAAGTAGCCATTGATTGGTGGGGCCTATCCACTAGTCATCTTCTTCCTTGCGCCATGGCAGAGAGGGTCGCCGGAGCTTCGCCAGCACGGCAAGGTTAAGCACTCCGGGGGCCTTAGCTTGATCGATAGGACCTAATAAGGGGTTTAGGAGGGCTACGAGTTCAACGGAAGGGTCGGCGGCGAGCCTAGCTGGTCGGAGGCGATGCAGCGACGAGCGGTGGCGCATGAGGAACATCGGCGAGCTATAACTTAGTGCACAAAGCACCAAACTTGGTGCCATTTTTTCAAGGTGAATCATGGAGATGAGGTGAACACCATCATGTAATTAGTTGGCGCCGAAGAGGGCAAAAATGAATTGCGCACCGTGAGCAGGGGCGGTTTCTATGGCGGCGATGACAAGATTTACAATTCCGGCATGAGGCTTCACCATTTTCCATCAGTTTGTATCTGGGTGTGCGCAAGAGTCTTAATTCTCTGGTTTAAATGGTATGGAAAAAAGTTCTATGTGGATGAAGAATTTCGCTGGCGAATCACGACACCCAATGAACACGCCAGCGAGAAGCTCCAAATCCGGTGAGAACAAGCTAACAACAAGGGAGCCATGCTCGGGGTAGGTAGAGCAGAGGGGCGGGTGAACCTTTTCGCACGGCTGATTGGGAGGAAAACAACTCAATGTGGCTGCACGACAAAATGGCGCAGCGGCGCAGCCGCTTTGAAACGGGAGTGAGAGTTTGCCTCGAGGCATGTTGACCACGACAGAGGGCGACTTCTTAGTACGCCAGAGAGATGAAAGGCGAGCAGGCACAACATTTTTGCAGCCTTGATTGAGCTTGAGCAGCAGTGGTGGCATGGCCCCGCGGGAAAGAGTGATCGACGATATTGGTGAACACGACCGAGGCAATCGCCTTGGCTGTCAAGAGCATGCAGCGCAGAGAAAAGGAAGAGCGAAAATAGTTTGGCTGACATGAATGGCAGCAAGGCGATAAGGCTGGGGTTCTGAGAGGCTATCGATTGTGTGCATCGCGGTGGCAAGCACACTGTTACGTGGCGGCAGCAGAAAGAACAGAGGAAGAAGGACGTACCACCTGACTTGTGGGGCCCGCCAATGTTTTTTCTTAGAATTTCAAATCGAGACTAGTTTCTAAACTCTGAAATAAATGCTTTAACACCTCCAAAAATTGTAAACTTTTACATAGGTTCTCTAAGAGTTATAAACATCTTGGTGAAAACAAACTTTTAATTTGCCATGATTTGTTTTCAGATTTGAATTTGAAATTCAAATTTGAACACATGGTTTCTTAACAGATTAATTTTCTGCCGAGGAGTTTTCGTTGCTTCCGCTGAAAAAGTTTTAATCTACCATTCACCCCCCCTCTGGTAGTTTTTCACGTGCTCTTCGATCCTACAATTGGTATCAGAATCACAGTGCTCAAATCTCTGTGCTTTGCACGTGTTTTTGACTAATCAACATGGAGAAATACTCCGTAAAACCTTGTATCTTCAATGGCATTGATTTTCAGGTTTGGAAGGCACATATGGAGGCTTTCATCCAGGCGCAAGGCTTCGCAATATGGGAAATAGTGTACAAGACTTACGACGTCCCACCAAACAATCAAGTCATGGCTACGAACATGAGAGATGTTGACAACAACAAGAAGGCGTTGAACTTGATCATACAAGGATTGACTCAAAGCGACTTTGATCGTGGTTCACACCTCCGATCTGCGTATGATGTTTGGAAAGATCTATGTGATTATCATGAAGAATCCAACACTATCAAAGGGGTAAGACAAGACATTTTCAAGAAAGAATACATGTGCTTCGAGATGCAACCTGGTGAGTTAATTGATGACCTCTTTGCTCGCTTTAATAAAATTCTCAACAACTTGCGTAGTGTCAACCTTAATTTTTCAGATGTTGAGAATGCTAGGCAATTACTAAGTGCATTATACATGTCAATTTGGGGGATGAAAGTTATATCTATTCATGAACCCATTGTCATGAGTACACTTACATTAGATGTGCTATATTATAAGTTAAAAACTCAAGAAATTGACATAATCTCACGTAAGATTCCCAACAGGTCTCTTGCATTTGTTTCACAACGTGACACGCTTAGCTCTAGCCAATCTTCATCAGGTGGTGCACTTGCTTTGCTGTCCTCTCTAACCCTTGAACAGATTGAAGAGTTTCCGGAGGAGGAACTTGCACTCATATCTACTTAATTCTCAAAAGCATTGCAAAATATGAGAACTACAAGGAGAGGAAATGTCAGTTCTCAGTGATACTTCGAATGTGGTAAGACAGGACATTTTCGTACGGATTGCCCTAACATTTCATGTACTACTTTTTGTGATGAAAAGTAAACAAGGACGAAGCACTCCTCTCCAAACGATAAGAAAAAGAAGAATGGTTTTACAGGTCGCCAATTGGTAAAAAGTTTTATCTCCACACAAGAACTTGGCTCGAGCAATGTGGACATCGGAAGTGACAAAGATGGACAGAATTTGGCAAACTTGTGCTTCATGGCGGGCAACTCAAGATCAAGTATGGAAGAGGCAGAACACGACAATGATGATGAAGAGGTATGTCCCACTTGTGAAGAAATGTACGATGCTATTTCTCGTGCCACTGTTATACTTAGGAAAAAGGATAAAAAAACTTAGGGAGAATGCTATTAAAATTAAATTAGTAGAATCTGAAATTAATCGTTTGTAATCTTTGATTCCTAGTGATGATTCTTGTTCCTCATGTGATCTTATATATGAATAATTGTCCTCCCTAATAAGTGCACACACCTCCACACTTGATAAACTTGAGTTAGAAATTGAAAAGAACAAAAAGCTTGCTGCACTTAATGATAAAAACTTGAAAGATGCTTGTTGTTATACAATTGATTTGCATTGTTCTACTTGTGATGATCTTGATAAGAAACTACACAATGCCTTGAATGAGATTTCTATATTGAACAATGCTTTATGTTCTCATGAAGTTAAATATTGTTCTAATTGCAAGGAAAAACTTCATGTGGAAACTGACTAGACTTGTCTAAGAAACTTGATGACATGGATTGGACACTAGAGCAGTTTTGTAATGGGAATAAAAATCTGAACTTGCTGATGAATTCCTCTAAATCTTGCAATGATAAAACTGGTTTAGGTTTTGATTTCCATGCTCATGCTAAGGCACATCCATCTAAAATTGTAAAGTCATTAGGAAGTGGTTTGATTCAAACAATTCCTAAACAAAAAGAAGTGGTTTTCAAATCTGCAGGAGTGTTGTCTCATTCGGTTTCTAATAATCATGTTGCTTGCTCATCTAGACATGAGCACAAAGTTAAATTCCATTGTACCAATTGTGGTAGAGATAGTCATGTCATAGACTTTTGTTATAGACTATCTAAACAACAGAAAAAGGAAAGAATGCAAGCTAGATCTCATAACTATCATGCAAAATTATCTGCACATGCTAAACCGAGTGTTAGGAACAAGCAAACTGTTGTAATGAGTCAAAAACATGCAAAGTTTGCTCCCAGACCTACTGTTTTTTGTGCTACACATGTAACACCTCGTAGGTCAGTAGTCGGGTACAAAAATCCTCAAACTTTAGCTCATAAACCTGTTGTTTTATCTCAGCTTCTGCGTGTTATTCCTGCTGGACATCGTGTGACTCAGTACTGGATTCCTAAATATTTTTTGACTAACCCCAGTATTGAGTCATCGACGTATTGTGCTTCTATGTAGGTTACACGCTTGAGGAAGGAGAACATTTGGATTGTGGATTCAGGCTGCTCAGACCACATGACCGGTAACAAATATTGTTCTCCTCTCTCTCTTTTGTGTCACATGTAGAGAATGTTACTTTTGTCGATAATTCTTCAACTCCTATAATTGCTAAGGGTTCGGTTAGAGTAAATAATCACTACACTTTGAAATATGTGGCACTTGTCAAAATTTTGAAATACAACTTGCTTTCTGTTTCACAATTATGAGATGTGGCGATTGGAGCCGTTTGCAGTTTGGTCGAACCACCAGGTCGCCCGACCTGGTATTCGCGCCAAACACGGTCAACCGCCACGTGTTGGCTCCTCACGGCTTGGAGATCAAGATGGTGATTGAGTCCCTCGCTTTTTCTGGCGCCAAACCGACCTTTGGAGGGTATAAATAGGGGGTAGGGGGCTCCTCACTCAACACACCAAAAGCTTGAGTCTAGTACTCCACTCCAAAAACTTCACTCGTTTAAATTGAGAGTGAGTTTTTTGAAACTTGGGAAGTCTATGTGTGAATCTGAATTTAAAATAATATGAGCATAGTATTATATATATATATATATATATATATATATATATATATATATATATGACTTTGTGATTTCTTTTACATGCTGAAAGTTACTACATTACTCATGTTATGCTTTTTGAAGTTTTTGCCATAACTGGTAATTGGAATAATTACTTACACTAAATCTGGTCATGATCGAACTTTCTTGTTGTCTTAAAATTATTGCATGCTCATAAGTGCTTCTAATAATAAAAAATTAAACAATCAACTATCCATTGAGCTTTTATGATCAAATAGAAAAATAAGAAAAGATCAAAAGAATATGCATGAATCGCACTTCTTCTTTTGACATGGCTTATCATTGCACGTAGATATGAACTTGGAGAAGTTGTGTATGACTAAAACCATATTCTTAAGCTTCTGATTGTCAAATGACATATGTTTGGCTTGGTTGGTTAGAATAAGGCAGATGCGGCGTATAATCTCTTGTAAATGTTATATGATCAGAATTTGCGCTTTAAATGATATTGAAAAATGAAAAATACAGCAACAAGTGTCATGCTTTTAGAACTTGAAATAGTTATGTTTGTGAGATCATGACTTGCTTAAATTGAAAATTGCACTTGATCTCTAGCATGGCTTACACTAATTCATGTATCTCATTGATGTGATAGTATGCGTTACTTGATAGTATGACTTGGATGAGCTTTGTTTTATATGTTTATATTATAATATGCTCATAAAAATTGAAATTTCTCATTTGAACCTTGTTGAATACATT
Source organism: Tuctoria greenei (assembly GCA_036927565.1). Lineage (NCBI taxonomy): Eukaryota > Viridiplantae > Streptophyta > Magnoliopsida > Poales > Poaceae > Tuctoria > Tuctoria greenei. The sequence continues at coordinate 179,517,640 of JAYESD010000002.1, forward strand.
GTCAAAGGGGGAGAAATATGTATAGGGGTGAAATATGTCACATATTGCACATTCACGAGTTTTACACGTTCTTTTACGTTCTTTTCAGGGGGAATTTGTTTTTTTTTGAAATTTTTTCTCAATGGATATTTTATTTTCAAAAAGGGGGAGAAATTAGCTTTTAAAACTTTTCATGTGAATATGTCAATGTTCCGATTTTAAGTGGTGTTGCCAATGCATTCATCATGGGGGAGATTGTGAGACCTATGTGTGCAAAATACATTGGAAATTAGAATAAAAGTGAAGGTTTATATTCAAAGTTTTGAAGCTTACATCGATATACCATGATACATCCCGATACACACTCAGAGTTTTCATATTGAGTTTGATTGCTCCGTTTTGCTCTGTTTTAACTCGCAATGTCTCAAACTTGCTTTTTGGCTTATGGAAAGTTTCCTTAGTATTCTCTTACTAAGCTTTTGTTGTGTTTTCGTGGTTATGGCTGATATTATTTTTCTATGGTTTGCGACATGCTTATGTGAGGTGCTCATGTAAGGTGTTGTGTTTTTCGGACTAACGAGAGTCAAGTCAAGGACTTGGGCTCGCAAAGATTGGTTATTTATTCATGTGCAGATGTTACTTGAGGTCAAGACAAGGCTGGTGATTGGATCCATTGAACTAGTCTTAGGGAGAAGATGAGGTTCAACTACCAAGTTCGGGAGGAATTGTGTTTGAGTTGATCGGGAGCTCGCACAGCATGTTTGGGTCAAGAACAATGCATATGAAGGTATCATGGACGTCGTTGGAAGGTGTCTACACGTGTGCAAGGAGTTCATGGACGTGGTAACATGGTTCCAAGGCGTGATGAAGAGAAGGGGACGTAAAGAATTGGTCGGAGAGGTCCAACCAGCTGGTTTATGCCTCAGACTACGACTAAGGTGGTTATGGTTTGTTTATGGAAGGTTTAGAGTTTGTTTTTGTTAGAATTTATGGTGAGCACGAAATTGAGTTGTTTTATGAATGTTTGGTACGTTCCTAAAGTGTTTGGAAGTCCTAAGATAGCTTATATCTGTGTATGGAAGAGTCTTGAGCAGTTATGGAAAGATTCGGTTGAAACTGAGTAGGATTAGAGTTCTAGTTAGGACTGGGTTGGCCCGAGGGGCTGGTTATAAAAGCAAGGAAGGTCAGAGCTCATAGAGGGAGGACTTTGGTCTGTTCCTCTTGTGTTTTGATCAATAAAATTCGTAGTTTAGAGGAGCTTTTGTGCCGTTTTCATCCGACTTGTTTCAGACAAGTTTTTTCTCATCGAGTTTCTGCACAGCACTATGTTGCTTCAGTGTTTTTATCATAACTCGACTTTTACAGATCCAATTGACGTGATTCTTCTTGGATTGTCTTCACAACTTGATTATCTATATCTAGAAAATTTCACTATCATTGGATTTGTGATTTCTGATCTACACGAGTTTATTTGCAGTGTTGCAGATCTGGTTTTTTACTCGGGTAGAACAGCTTGATCTTTGTTCGATCTTTAGATCATAACTTGAGTTTTTCTCGATATTTTTTCATGATTCTTGTTGTCGTGTCTTCGTGACTTTGTTATCTATAATATCTACTACTTTTGTCACGGTTGAACATGTTTAGATCAGTTGCACATACGATTTCTTAACAAATTGATTTTCTGCCGAGCTTCCACTAAAAAAGTTTTAATCTACCATTCAACCCTCCCCCTCTGGTAGTTTTTCATGTGCTCTTCGATCCTACATACTCCCATATTTTTAAAGAATTTGCAGGGCACTAAATCAATTATGATAAAAAATATAGTGATATCAAAACTTGATTTTTACCATGCTGCATTTGCACCACGAATTTAGATTTGAATTCAAGTTCTACATACTAATTTGCAATGCTCTCAATTGATTTTCTTTAGAGAATTCATATTATACCTTTGATTTGGCATATTAAAATGCAGGATTTTACGAGCTTCCTCTGTCTCTCCCTCCCTCTCTCTTTCTATCTCTCTCTCCTTTGTTAATTTCCATTTAGGGCTCTCCATTTGTAATTATCATATTATGTAGTTTCAATTATGTTATGTAATTTTCATAGTATGTAGGTTTAGAGGAAAACAATGTCAATGGAACATCTGCAGTGTTCTGTTCATATGTTCTGCAATATTCTGTTCTTATATTCTGGAATTAACCTCTAATTGTTTCAGATCTGTTTTGATATTCTGTTCTTAGACATAACAAAATTGTCATTTTTATTACATCTCTGCAATGTTCAAGTTCGCTTCTCAGACATAACAGAATTATCATTTATGTTTCATCCATGCAATGTTCGATTTTGTATGACATAAGTGAATGTCGTACATAAGGAACAAGCAGCACTACTGTTAGGAGCAAAACATAAAATAGAACAACAGCAAGAACAGGACATCTCCTTCAGAAATTTTGTATGAAGGCTGATTTACCATGGGATAACTCCAACATTATGCCATACCAGAATATAGTCAGAACAATATACCAGGAACATAGTCCATTACAGTACAACAGAAAGCACGCATAACCATTTGTCTCAACAATATAACATCAACCAACAATATGATAGGACAACAGTAATAACTCAATTATTCAACACTACAACATAATACAACAGCTTCACATGACACATTGCAATGACATAATAGAACATAAAATAGCGGTTGTTCGGATTACAATTCTCATTCTTCATAGCTTTGTGGAACGGGTATGCCTCTACGTTCCAGGATCCTTACTAACATTGAGGAACACTGAGCATATTATCTTATCCTCCGCTGGGATCGGAAAGGTGTACCCCGAGGCGTAATGAAGCATCCTTCGCCGAGTGGTGACAGAAAAGTGGTAAGAAGATTTCAAAGGAAAAGAAGAAGGGTTTCAACACACTAGTTGCTTCTGGACTCTCTTCAGCACAGCGGCCTTCAAACCTAACCAGCAAACGTGATTCCTAGCGGAGAAGATGGCGGAGTCCACGGACAAGATCATGGCGGCTCTTGCTGAGCTCGCCAAGTTGATCGAGGACGTCACTTCAACAGTCAAGGACATGGGTCAGGATCTCACCCAAGTAAAATCTCAATTAGAAGGGAATATTATCCATTAGGGTTGAGTGTCATGAGTACAAATAGTCCCTAGGGATAGATACATGGGCCTGGCCCAATAAACCCATACACACAGTCCAACACCCCCCGTAGTCCTAACATCTAGTCACGGTAGATGTTGAGACTGGACCGAAACTCGGTGAACACCGTCAAAGGGAGTCCCTTCGTGAAGATGTTGGCGAACTGCGACGACATCGGAACGTGCAGGACTCGCACCTCCCCGAGTGCCACCCGCTCATGAACAAAGTGAAGATCGATCTCCACGTGTTTCGTGCGCTGATGCTACATCGGGTTGGTGAAGAGGTAGATGGCGCTGACATTGTCGCAGTAGACCAACGTACTCAGGGCGAGGGGGGTGGAGCTCCTGAAGCAGCTGCTGAAGCCAAGAGGACTCGGTCATGCCGTTAGCCACGGCGTGATACTCCGCCTCGGCACTCGAGCGGGACACCACGTGCTGCCGCTTCGAGGACCAGGAGACGAGGTTGCCGCCCAGGAAGACAGCGTAGCTGGAGGTGGGCCGGCATGTGTCCGGGCAACCCGCCCAGTCAGCATCGGTGTAGACGACCAGCTCGGAGGCAGAGTTGCGCTGTAGAGGGAGGCTGTAGTCGAGGGTGCCATGCAGGTACTGAAGGATCCGCTTCACTGCCATGAGATGCGGCTCCCGCGGATCATGCATGTGGAGACACACCTGCTGAACCGCTAGTGTGGCACCCTCGAAGGGTGAGATGTCTGGCCTGGTGAAGGTGAGGTACTGCAGGGCACCTGCAAAACTCCTGTAAGTGGTGGGGTCGGCGACTGGGGCGCCGTCGGCCAAAGACACCTTCGCCTGGGTGTCCACGGGAGTGGAGCACGGCTTGCAATCAGCCATGTCCGCTCGCTCGAGGATATCCAGGCAGTACCGTCGCTGGTGGAGGAATAGACTGCCCAGGCGGTGCTCGACCGCAACGCCCAGGAAGTGGTGGAGCTGGCCAAGGTCCTTCATCGCGAACGGAGATCATGCGCTGAAGGAGAGTCGGGCTGGACGCCGTGAGGACAATATCGTCCACGTACAGGAGGAGGTACACGGTGTCAGCCTCGCGCTTGTAGACGAAGAGTGAGGTGTCCAACTTGGCCTCGACGAAGCCTAGCGAGGTCAGGAAGGAGGCGAACCGGCTGTACCAAGCCTGAGGCGCCTGCTTCAGCCCGTATAGGGACTTGTTCAGCCGACAGACCAAGTCTGGGTGGGCTGAATCAACGAACTCTGTTGGCTGACTGCAATACACCATCTCCGTCAGCGTCCCATGGAGGAAGGCATTCTTGACGTCCAGCTGGTGGACAGGCCAAGAACGCAAGAGAGACAGCGACAGAACGGTGCGAACCGTCGCCGGCTTCACCACCGGGCTGAAGGTCTCGTCATAGTCGACGCCAGGGCGCTGCGTGAAGCCGCGAAGAACCCACCGTGCCTTGTACCTCTCCAGGGACTCATTTGCCTTCCTCTTATGCATGAACACCCACTTGCCCGTGACAACAATGTCACGACCAGGACGGGGAACCAGATCCCAGGTCCGATTGGCAAGCAGGGCCGCATACTCTTCTTCCATAGCTCGACGCCAGTGAGGATCGGCAAGGGCGCTACAGACAGAAGAGGGGATAGGCGAGATGGGTGAGGAGGCAGGCGGTGGAGAGGTCGACGAGGAGAGGACGACCCCGGAGAACCGCTCCACCGGTCGTAGGACCCCAGTGGCACGTCGGGTCACCATCGGGTGGACATGGCTAGGATCCTGGTGGAGTAGCAGAGGGTGGTACACTAGAGGCTTGGTGCAGGAAGCGACCGGTGCACCAACCCACGCTCGTCGGTGATAGACAATAGCGGGGTCAGCATACCGCGACGTCAAGGCCGCGCGTGGCGCAGCGATCGAAGTCGGGGATGTCGGGGCCGCGCTCGGCACGACAGGTGACGCTGGGGCCGCGTGTGACGCAGCGGGCGACGTCGGGGACGGTGGGGCCTCGCGTGGCGCAGTGGGTGACGTCGGGGATGCCGGGGCCGCACGTGGCGCAGAGGACGACGTCGGGGACGTCGGGGCCGCACGTGGCGCAGCGGGCGACGTCGGGGACGCCGCGGCCGCGCGTGGCGCAGCAGGAGACATCGGGGAGTCGGGGCCGCGCGTGGCGCAGCGGGCGACGTCGGGGATGCTGGAGCTGCGCGTGGTGCAACGGGCGACGTCAGGGACGCCAGGGCCGCGCGTGGCGCAGCGGGCAACATCGGGGACGCCGGGGCCACGCGTGGCACAGCTGGTGGCGTCAGGGATGCCGGTGCCACATAAGGCATAGCGGTAGAGTAACCTGCAGGAGGTAAAAAACAAGGTCGCTGTATAGGAGCGGCCTCAGAGTCAGTGGGGAAGAGGGAAGCCAACTCAGCGATAGCGTCAGAGGACGAAGAGGAAAAAGGAAAAGAGGACTCGTCGAAGACGACGTGTCGAGAGACCAAGATACGACGGGTGGTAAGATCAAGACACTGGTACCCCTTATGGTTAGGGGGGTACCTAAGGAAGACACATCGAGTCGAGCGAGGCATGAGCTTATGAGGAGCGATGGCGGAGCGGTTAGGGTAGCAAGCGCACCCGAAGACTCGAAGGTGGTCGTAAAGAGGAGGAGTGCCGAACAAAGCGAAGTGAGTAGTAGGAGCACTAATCGCCTTAGTAGGAAGGCTCTTAATGAGGTAGGTGGTGGTGTGAAGCGGCTCTGCCCAGTAGCGAGCAGGAGTAGAAGCCTGGAACATCAGGGAGCGCATGACATTGTTGGTGGTCCGAATCATGCGCTCAGCCTTGTCATTCTGGGGAGAAGTGTACGGGCAAGACATGCGCAACTGAACACCGTGAGAAAGAAGGAAGTCACGGAACGCAGAGTTATCAAACTCGCGCCTGTTGTTGCACTGGACCGCCCGGATCGTGCGCCCAAACTGGGTGGACACCCAAGCGAAGAAGTGAGAGAGAGTCGCGAAAGTATCAAACTCCTGCCGCAAGGGGAAAGTCCACGAATAATGCCAGAAATCATCAACGACCACCAAGTAGTACTTATATCCAGAGACACTCATAATAGGAGATGTCCTAAGATCACAGTGAATCAGATCAAAGATGTGCTCGACACGAGTGATAGAGTGCGAAAAAGGAAGTCGAACGTGGCGGCCCAGTTGACAGACATGACAAAGAGACTCATGAATACCCCGAGTACACGAAATCACTGAACTACCAGACAACCTCGACATAGCATCAATGCCGGGATGGCCAAGCCGACGATGCCAGATGGTCGAAGATGTCGTCGTAGTCAGGGCAAGAGGCGGAGCGAAAGCTGGAAGACGCATCGTGTACAGGGGTCCCGGACTCTCACAGCGAAAAAGAAGACGCCGAGTAGTAAGATCCTTCACAGATAAACCAAAAGGATAGAACTCGATGGAAACACGGTTGTCAGTAGTGAAACGGCGAATGGAAAGAAGGTGTTGAATGATGTTAGGGGCAACAAGAACATCACGGAGCTGAAAGGAACTCGACGAACCCAAGTCACCTACTGAGGTGACCGGAAGAACCGACCCATTCCCAACAACAATAGATGAAGGATGAGATGGGTGGGAAGGGCGGGTAGAAGAGAGTATACTGGCGTTATAGGTGGTGTGGTACGAGGCGCCAGAGTCCACGACCCAGTTAGGACCGGACGACGTGAGACCCCGCAGGTAGGCCGACGGCGTAGGTCGGGTCGCGACATGCCACAGCGATGGCGGCGCTAGAGAGGAAGGCACCACACCCAGGCTGCCAGCAGAAGTGCCAACAGAGAAGGCAACGGCTGGTCCGGGCACCTGTACGTTGGAACGAGGTCGGACAGTGGTCATCCAAGTAGTGGCGCCGAGAGCGGCTGAGGGGGGCCACACAACCATAGCAGGAGCGGGGTCCACGGGACCAGCAGCTCCCGCGCGCCAGGAGGCGGCACCGGCGACCAGGAGCTGCGGGCCAGCCAGCGAGGGGATGAAGCTGGGGGGAGGACCATTGGCCGGTCGAGCGGCGGTGGTGGCTCTCGCTCCGGTGAGGCCGGTGGCGGCGCTCGGTGCACCGGCGGCGGCGGCACCCAGGCTGGGTGCGGCGGCCAGGTGGGGCGCAGATTCGGCGGCGGCCAGGTGGGGTGCGGATCTGGAGGCAGCACACGACGGTGGCTGCGGCGTCCAAGGACACGGCAGCGGCGGCGGCAGCGCCGCTGCACTCGACGACGATCGCGCCATCAGGGCAGCGGGGATCAGGGGCGTGGATCTGGCGGCAGCCAGGAGAGGCGCGGATCTGGGAGCGGCGCACGACGGCGGCAGCGGTGCACAGGGACACGGCGGCGGTGCGACTCTGGAGGCGGCAGATCCAGCAAAGAGAGCCCCGGCGGCTCCGAGGTGGCTAGTCCCGGCGGCGACGGGGAGGGAGCCGGCGGTGGCGGATCTCGTCGTGCCGGCAGGGGCGGATCCGAGCCCCATCGGGCCAACCGCGGCGGCGGCAGCGCGCTGAAGGGGAGGAACGCCGGCAAGAGAAGGAGATGGGGGGAGTGGCGGCCCTGCCGGCGGCGGCGGCGCCTGGTGCGCTAGGCGTCAGAAGGCCCGGCATCGGTAGTAGGGAGATAGAGGAGAGAAGGTTGGAGGCGGGGCGGGCGGCGCCGGCGGGCGGCGGTTGCCTGGCGGCTGAGAGGAGGAGAGAGAGGAGAGAGAAGATTAGGGTTAGCCTGATACCAAATTAGAAGTGGGGAACAACTGCTATGCAATCTGCAGTTTCGTGCAAGTGTGCAATCTCCAAATCTGAACCGTCTCCTACCTATCCAAGGGTGGTGCACTTTTAACACTTAAATCCTCCCACCTGGTGCTGCTGACAATATGCAAAAAGAACCCTGAATGCACCACCCTTAGATTGGTAGGGGACGATTCAGATTTGGAGATTGCACGTTTGCACGAAACTGCAGATTGCACAGCAGTTGTTCCCTTAGAAGTGAATGTTATCCATTAGGGTTGAGTGTCATGAGTACAAATAGCCCCTAGGGCTAGATACATGGGTCTGGCCCAATAAACCCATATGCACAGTCCAACAATCTCAAGTCGACCCGTCGTTGAAATCCATTGCCTCTCTGTGACGGGATCAACTCTCCTTGGCCAAGGCAATCAAGTCATCTGATAGTGGCATCATGGGTCCGGCACCGAACACTTCCACCATTCCACCACCTCCACTGCCACCACCTCCTCTGCAAATGTATCAGCGCCGGCATACTCAGGTGAATCGTGATACCCATGCTACCTCCTCTCGTACTACATTGCCTCATCAGAGTGATTTAGATTCGAGTGACGCTCATACTAGACGTAGGTGGGCCCCTAAGATGGATTTTCCTACTTTTGTTGGTGATGAAGTCTGAATCTGGCTAGCCAAGTGTGTTTTCTATTTTGATCTATATGATATTCCTAAGGTTTTGAAAGTGGTGGTTGTGTCTCTGCATATGGTGGGCAGAGCATCTCATTGGTTTGAGAGTTTTAGGTTTTCTATTCCTAATATGAATTGGGTTCAGTTTACTGAAGCAGTCACTGCTGAATTTGATTTGGATACTCATAGGGTTAAATTTGTGGAGCTGCTTAATCTCAGGCAAACAGGCAGTGAGGCTGATTATAGGCACCAATTTGATGTGATGGTTTACTATCTTAAGCTGCATGATAAGTCATTGAGTGAAATTATGCTCACCTCTCAGTTCATTCTGGGACTTAAGAATGACCTGCGTTTGGCAGTGGAAATGCACCTTCCATCCACAGTATCTCGAGCTGCTGCTCTAGACTCAGTGCAGGAATCAATTAATGAGAAGTCAAGGTTGAAGTCTAAGACTAACACATTCAGAGGTACTGGGTGGCAATCTTCCAAAGTTGAGAAACCTAGCATCAATGCCACTGACCTTTGGAACGCTCGTCAATTGAGAGAATACAGGCGTGCAAATAATCTCTGCTTCAAGTGTGGCTCTCCTTTCAGCCCAACACATAGGTGTAATCCACCACCTGCACAATTGCATAATATTGAGACTGTTAACACTGAAGTTGACATTGTGTCTTTTCTTCCTGATGAGGTTCTCAATGCTTTGGAATGTTGAGATGCAGTTGTGTCTGACAGTCATATCTCTCTGTATGCTATATCTGAGAAACTTAATTCTAATGTCATTCAATTGGAGGCTCTAGTCCAGAACAAGACTTTCTTAGTCCTGTTAGACTCAGTGAGTTCACACACTTTTATCAATGCATCTCTGGTTTCTGAATTACAGTGTGAGCAGAGGACAATTCCTTCCTTCAGTATATAAGTGGCTAATGGCTCTCACATCATCTGTTCTCAGAGGTGCCACAATTTTCATGGTGGATTTAGGGTCACACGTTTACACATCCTGCAAAGATTTTACACATTGGGGCTTATGATTTAGTGCTTGGGATGGATTGGCTGCAACTATTCAGTCCTATGACTTGTGACTGGACACACAAGTGGATTGAATTTCTGTACAGAGGACATACTGTCAGGCTTCAAGGCATTCTGCAGGAAACCATCTCTGAATTACCTGAAGCCTCATGTGAACAATTGGCTAAGTGGACTAAAGGCAATCAACTATGGGCCATGGTCATGTTACAACCAGTATCAGTTTCTACTAACAGAGAATGCACTACTCCTCTGAATGATATTCCTGCTTCTGTCTCCGCATTGATTCAGCAGTTTCAGCATCTATTTCAGGAACCCAAGCCCTTAACTCCAACCAGGACATACGACCATGCCATCACTATCTTCTCTGATGCTCAACCAGTAAATTGCAAGCCTTATAGATATACTCCGGAGCAGAAGACAGAGATTGAACTCCAAGTGACTCAAATGTTGCAGTCAGGTATGATAGTACCAAGTCTCAGCCACTATGCATCCCTTGTACTACTTGTCAAAAAAGAAAGATGGTAGTTGGAGATTTTGTGTGGATTTTAGGAAGTTAAATGCTATAACAGTTAAGAATAAATTCCCAATGCCCATTATAGAGGAGTTCATTTATGAAATAGCAGAGGCTATTATCTTCTGTACTATTGATCTTGCTTCTGGATTTTATCAAATTAGAATGCAGCAATCTGATGAGTGCAAAACTGCTTTTATGACCCACCATGGCCACTTTCAGTTCAGAGTAATGCCTTTTAGATTGACCAATGCATCAGCTACTTTTCAATGCCTTATGAATGACATTTTTCAACCTTATATGAGAAAGTTTGTTCTAGTTTTTATGGATGATATATTAGTATACAACAAGTCATTGGAAGATCATGTGTCGCATTTGAAGCTGGTTTTTCAGACCTTACAAGATCACAAGCTGTATATCAAATATAACAAATGCAGGTTTGCTCAAGAACAGATAGTGTATCTTGGGCACATTATCTCTGCAAAAGGCATTGCAACTGACCCCTCTAAAACAGAAGCTATGCTCAAGTGGCCAGTACCCCAATCATTTACTGAACTTCGAGGATTTCTTAGACTTACTGGGTATTTTAGAAAGTTTGTACCTCATTATGGTACCAATGCAAGGTCTTTGACAAATTTGCTCCACCACAAGAAGTTCAGTTGGCCTGAATCTGCTCAAACTGCATTTGGAAGCCAGAAACAAGCCATGGCATCCACCCCTGAAAGCCATGGCCTTTGGAAGCCTGTCATCAAAAATTGTCCATCTATGAAAAGGAATTCTACGCAAGAATGATGCCTATTGATAAATGGAGGAATAACTTGCAGAAAAGACCTTTCACCATCAAGACTAATCATCAAAGTCTGGTACATTTACAGGATCAGAATCTGTCAACAGACATGCAAAAGAAGGCTATGAGAAAGTTGGTAGGGCTGCAGTTCAAATTCATGTACAAAAAAGGGGTGGACAACAAGGTGGCTGATGCTTTGTCTCGAGTGGGACAATTTATGGCTCTGCAGTCAGTATCTGCAGTTGTTCCTATTTGGGTGCAGGAAGTGCTTAACTCCTATCAACATGATGATCATGCACAGGACTTAATAGCACAGCTGGCTATACATAGTCCAAATGACCAAGGGTATTTCTTATCTGATGGCTTAATCAGATACAAGAAGAGCATCTATGGACAAAATACAAGACTGCGGACTAAGTTAATTGGGTTTTTTCATACCTCTGCAGGGGGGGGGGGGGGGGGGGGGGGGGGGGGGGGGGGGCATTCTGGTGTTCATGCCACATTCTGCAGACTGAAGAAAATCTTCTATTGGACAGCTATGATATAGGCTGTTGAATCTTTTGTCTCACAGTGCCCAGTCTGTCAAAAGGCCAAGAGTAAACATTGTAAGTACCCAGGTCTGCTAAACCCATTACATATCCCAAAGACTTTTTGGTCAGACCTGTCAACGGATTTTGTGGAAGGTCTCCCTTGCTCTAATGGATATTGTGTGATCATGGTAGTGGTTGATAGGTACAATAAATATACCCATTTTATTGCTCTTAAACATCCATATACAGCATCCATGATTACTCAGATATTCTTGGATCATATAGTTAAGCTTCATGGTGTTCCAAGTACAATTGTGTCTGACCGAGACAGAATCTTTACTAGCTCCTTTTGGTCTGAACTTCTTAAATTGTTGGGCACCAATCTACACTTCAGTTCTGCCTACCATCCACAGAGTGATGGACAAACAGAGAGGATCAATGAGTGTCTTGAGATGTTGTTGGACTGTGTTGAGTTATGTGTTTGGGCCTGGCTTGTGTACCGGCCCATCCATGTATCTATAAATATGTACCATGTCCCTTAGTTAATGAATCAATCATTCTAGCCCTTTAATATGGTATCATTAGCCTTGATCCTAACCTAACCCTAATCCCACCCTAGCCGCCGCCTCCTATGGTGCGGCCTCCTCTCCCGCCGGCCGCCACCGGTGCGGCGTCTCCCCTGCCGCTGGCCACCACCGGCGAGTTCTCTCCTCTGCTGTCGGCCGCCGCCGGTGCGGCCGCCCTCCCCCAGCCGTCGCCGTCCGCCCTTCCTCAGCCGTTGCAGGCCGCCGATCGGGTCGGCGGGCCCCTGGCTGGCGCGGCGGCCTCGCCCTGGCCCGGTGCTGCTGCGCCGCTGCAGTCGCTGGCCGGCGCGCCTTCGCTGCCTGCGCCACATGCGCCGTCGCCGTCGTCGTCCGCCCTTCCAAAGCCGTCGCAGGCCGCCGATCGGGTCGGCGGGCCCCTGGCTGGCGCGGCGGCCTCGCCCTAGCCCGGTGATGCTGCGCCGCTGCAGTCGCTGGCCGACGTGCATGCGCTGCCTGCACCACATGCGCCGCCGGCTGCCAGACCCCAGTCGCCGCACCATCCTCCCTGGTCAGCGCACTGTTGCACGGTGCGCAGCCTGCCACCGGTCCGACGGCAGGCGGGCCACTCGCGGCTCTACCTCGACGCACGTACGACTCAGCGCCAGCCGGTCCCTCTCTTGCCAGCCCTACTGCCATTGCCTTCATGACGGGCTCTGGACTAGACGGACCTGTTGTGACTACCGCCGCTGCTCAAAGTGCGGCCGCTGCTCCACCCTACGGCGTCGACAGTACCACCCCTATGGCTGCGAACACCTCCGACATCTTCGCAGCCCTTGCTGCCTCTCGCGAACGCGAGCGGGCGCTTGCTCTTGCCCTGGAGCAGGAGCGCGCTTCAACAACTGCTCTCTCGCACCAGATCCAGGAGAGCGCTCACCGACTGCTAAGCGCGACGTACGAGCCCACCTCGGACACCAGTGTGCACTCCGCATACTCGGCGTCTCTCGTCGCCGCTCTACACGCCCAGGCGACTGGAGTTCAGAACATTCGGACACTAGTGTCGACTGTCCTGAGCTGTAACTCCACCACCTACGCCCACTGGAGTAATGAGTTCCTCCTCACGTTGAGGCGGTACCAGCTTGTGGACCACGTCCAGCGGGATGACGCCCCGTGGGATGACTCTTGGATCAGCATGGACAGTCTGGTCCTTGCCTGGATCCTTAGCACTCTCGCCGACGATCTGCACCAGCTTGTCGGACAGCACGGCGGGGGCACCGCGCGCCGGGCCTGGCAAATACTGGAGCACCACTTCTCGGGGAACCGTGCGAGCGCTTCACATTAACGCACGGTTCCAGACTACAGTGCAGGGTGACCGCTCCATCTCTGCCTACTGTGGAGAGATGAAGGGCATGGTTGACTCCTTGCGCGACCTTGGCGAGCCGGTTGCCGACAGCACACTAGTACTTCGGGTCCTTCACGGCCTGAACGAGCGCTTCAGCCATCTTCACTTCTGGCTTCTTCGTATGGAGCCGCAACCGACCTTCGAGAAGGTCTGGTACGATCTCGAGCTTGAGGAGATCACGACTGGTGGATCTGCTACCTCTGGGCCTGCCACAACCTTCTATGGCTCTGGACAGCCCTCACGCCCACCGTATTCTGGGGGACCACTACCGCGACCACCTACTCCGCCTACCGCCCCGGGTGCCTCTGCTGGCTCTGGGAGTGGTACTCGTCGACGTCGCGGCGGGAGGCGCACAGGACGAGGTGCTGGCGGCACTTCTATGTCCAATGCTCCTACTGGTAGTGGTACTGGTGGCACTGGCCGGGGAGGTGCGCCCTGGCCCACACCGTACAACCCGTGGACTGGCCAGATCTCTATGTAGCCTGGACCGTCTCCGGGTATTCTTGGGGCGCCACCGACTTCTTCTACTCCGCGCCAGCCACGTCCTCGGGCGGCGTACGTAGCCCACCCGGGCTATGACGGACTTGGTCGCCCTGCGGCTGGATCACCAACTCCGGCCTACGGCGGTGCTGCCTACCCCGCTGGGTACTCGGAGCCGCCAGCACCCCTCCAGGAGCCGCCCCTGGGGTGGGATTGTCAGGACTTGGCGTCTTCTTTCAGCACCATGCACCTCACACCGCCGACTACTGATTGGGTGGTTGATTCTGGCGCCTCCTACCACACCACCCCAGATGCTGGTATTCTCTCTTCTACCCACCCACCTCATCCCTCGTTTCCTTCTTCAGCGGATTATTTCTGCCCTCCAGCAGGAGTTCGCTATGAAGGACTTGGGCCGGCTTCACCACTTCCTGAGGATTGCAGTCGAGGACAGACCAGTTGGCCTGTTTCTTCACCAGCGGCAGTATTGTCTGGACATCCTCGAGCGTGCGGGTATGGCTGAGTGTAAGCCATGCTCCACACCGGTGGATACCCAGGCAAAGATCTCTTCTGCTGATGGGACTCCTGTCGGCGACCCGACTGCCTACAGGAGTCTTGCAGGTGCACTACAGTACCTCACCTTCACCAGGCCGGACATCTCTTACGCGGTCCAGCAAGTGTGCTTGCACATGCACGACCCGCGGGAGCCACACCTCACCGCTGTGAAGCGGATTCTTCGGTACCTGTGCGGCTCCCTCGACTACGGCCTTCTACTTCGACGTGACTCGCCTTCTGAGTTGGTGGTCTACACCGACGCTGACTGGGCGGGGTGCCCTGATACTCGCCGCTCCACCTCTGGCTATGCCGTCTTCCTGGGGGGGGGGGGAATCTTGTCTCCTGGTCCTCGAAGCGGCAGCCTGTGGTTTCTCGCTCCAGTGTTGAGGCGGAGTACCACGCCGTGGCTAACGGCGTGGCAGAGGCGTCTTGGCTCCAGCAGTTACTTCAGGAGCTCCACTCCCCCGTCGCCCGGAGCACGTTGGTCTACTGTGATAATGTCAGCGCCGTTTACCTCTCCACCGACCCCGTCCAGCACCAGCGCACGAAACATGTGGAGATTGATCTTCATTTTGTTCGTGACTGGGTTGTACGCGGTGAGGTTCGAGTTCTTCATGTGCCGACGACGTCACAGTTTGCCGACATCTTCACGAAGGGACTCCCGACGTCTTTATTTTCTGAGTTTCAGTCCAGTCTCAACATCTGTTGTGGCTAGATGTTGGGACTGCGAGGGGTGTTGGACTGTGTTGAGTTATGTGTTTGGGCCTGGCCTGTGTACCGTCTCATCTATGTATCTATAAATATGTATCCTGTCCCTTAGTTAATGAATCAATCATTCTAGCCCTCTAATAGATGTATTTGAGCTGTTTTGTCCAAGAAACTCCAACTAAATGGGTTAAATGGCTGTCTCTGGCAGAGATATGGTATGACACCTCATTCCATAGCTCTCTGCGGTCTACACCTTTCAAAGCATTATATGGTCAGGATCCACCTATAGGGCTCTTCCCAAGACTGAGCAACACTGAAAATACTGAAGTGACAGATCTTCTCAAGGAAAGACAATTGTTCTCTCAAATGTTAAAGCACCATCTACAGAGGGCCAAAACAGGATGAAAGTATAGTCTACAAAAAGAGATCAGACAGACAGTTTCAGGTCGGGAGCAGGTCTTGTTGAAAGTTCAACCATATGTCCAAAACTCAGTGGTGCACAGGGATTTCCCAAAATTATCCTTCAGATACTATGGTCCATTCAAGATCTTAGAAAGAATTGGCTCTGTTGCATATAAACTGGAATTGCCCGAGGGGAGTCAGACTCATTTAGTCTTCTATGTCTCCCAGCTTAAAGCCTTTTCTCCTGATTACAGACCAGTCTATTCTACAGTTCCAAGTATTCCACAGATGGATCTCAAAGAGGTAGTCCCTGTCAGAATTGTGGATAGATGATTGGCAAAGGCATTTCAGCACTGACACAAGTACTTGTGCAATGGTCTGGCTTGCCTGAGGTGTCTTGCACCTGGGAAGATTATACGGTGCTCAAACATCGTTATCCAATAGCAGCAGCTTGGGGACTAGCTACGTCTTACGGAGGGGGCAGTGTTAGCTCGGCGGGAGATGGTGGCGCGCACGAGTTGAGGAATTCAAATCAAATAACGGATGAGTTGGACGGCCTAGTTGTGGAGGAAGCCCAGCCTGCGGTGAGGTGTGCGTAAGTATAAAGTGTGGCCGGCTGGCGAGTGGCCCTGGCATGTAACGGAATTCAGTTGGCGCCTGCCGCCCATCTCTCTCTCTCTCCCTCTCTCCCTCCTCAGTTCTTCCCCAATTCCCCATTCCTCTACCTCTGTATCAGAAATTGATTCCATTTTAGAGAGAAATCGAGGAGAGTGATCAGGTCGCCTACATTTGTGCGTGCGTGCTATCTCTTAGATCGCTCGGTATTGCGAGGGTGTGACAGGGACTCTCGTCGCTGCCACCGCCGCCACCACGGAGAGCCAAGCTTCAGTTCACTCGTCTCCATGGGCAGTTGGAATAGGCCGTGTCTATTGGGCCTCATTTTTATCTCAGATTCACACGAGTGCAAACTGGACTTCGTGGATGGGTCTAATATTGGTGTAGGTATCTCAAGACCTAAAATGAGTTTGGTCTCCCATTTGGGTCAGCTGTTAGAGACAACTGTATAGACTCAGATTGATTCCACTTTACTAGTTTACTTGCCCCCTAATCACCTTGTAATACAAAAGTGTACCGATCAATAAGTGAAATAACTGATCCTTCCTATTACATTTAGTGTTGATTGTCTCTCCACAACCTCTGTTTCTAGTGCGTCAGTCAATTTCAAACGCTTATAATTAACAAACATTAACAATTTTTTCTATAGTCTATGCAATCGCAAAATTAGTTTAACAATTAAACATTTTACTAACCTCTTCTTGCTCGACTCCCACTACCACATTGCCCTGCCATGCGCACTGCACCACCACTCCACCTTCGAATGCTGCACCATCCTGCCCCATGTGTCACGCCGCCCTGCCATGCGCACTATCCGCATTCACCACTGCAGTGCGCACTCGAGCGACCACCGCCCCACCAACGAGTCGCCGCCTCGCGCGCTCAAACGGCCCTCAATCTTAGTCAGACATGAGTGGTTAGGGTTGGGAGGGGAATATAAGTTATTACTTCCACAAATCTTAAAGTAAATCATAGGTGCAGCATCATAATAAATGAATGGTCCTCAAACAAGATATTTATACTGCCAATCAGGTCGAGTCGATTTGTTTGAAATCTTCAAGAAACCCCACTTCATAGAAGATGAAATTGGTGTCCATTTAGGAACCTTGTGTTGAAACCCCACTTCTGTTTCATAATAGTTAATTCAATGTTTCTTTTCCACTACAAATAGTTAGACTCCGTTTGGTACGGTTTCATATTCACACAGAATCAGAAACAGTTCTACTTCAACTCAGAATCAATTTCAGACAATGGATAGAATCACTTTAGAACCGTTTAGCTAACATATATGTTTCACTAACAGTAGAAATAAGAGAAATGGTGTATTGACCTATTTACCCCTAGTTGTTTTGTGGTTTTTCTTTGTTTTCATTTGTGTTTATGTAATCATGTTGAATATTAAAAAAATTGCTCTCTGATTTTATTTATTTATTTCCTTCTATTTTCTTTTTTATATGGTTTTTTTCATTTTTTCATCCTTTTTCTTTTTTTTTCTCTTCCAACCTCTTCTTTCTAGAACCTTCCAGGGAAGATTGTGTCCCGGAAGCTATTTCACGTTGGCTACACCGAAATCCTTTCTGGGACCTTCGGGGGGAAGGTTGTGGCCTAGGACAATGGGTTCACCGTTTCGGTGGCAGGTGCCGTAAATTCACTCCCAGTGCTGCCCTCTCATGAAACTGCTTACCGTTCCACATGGTGGAACACCCTTTGATTCTATTTTTTAGTTCAATTGTCGGTCCCAATTCTCTCTACTCCGATTCTGATATTTTAACATTTGGATGAAATTCTACAGATTCACTGCTGAATCACTACCAATTCACGCATCCAAACACACAATTTGACTACGAAATGTGCCAATGTGAATCCAATTCACACAAACTTGACCTATCTCAGACCAGACTGAACAAGATGAAAATTTTCTTGCATCCAACAACACAAAGTTCACCCTCAATATGATTACCGCTGAAATTGTCCAGACATGAGAAAGTCACCAACAACTAGAAATAGTGGATCTTTAAACCTCAATTCACATTACAAACACTCAGAGCCGGAGTAGCACCATTCTTACTGCATCCATGATAACAATACGCCACCCAAGCAATAAATATTGTTCTGAGAATTAACATGTTCTTGGATGGACCCCAAATCCCCAGTCGACCCCAACTAGTAGAGTTGATGCCGCTCTGCAAATCTGTACTAGTTTATTGTTCAAATACCTCTCCTGTAGGAATGCTGACAGAGGAGGCCCTTGCCGCTGGATGTCCCAGGGCAGTGAAGCTATCAGGCAGCACACAGAGTGGGCCACTTCCATCAGACTCACCCAGGTACGCCTGGCCAAGACAGTAGCCCAGCGCCCGAGCAACTGGGACAGCCACCGCATTGCCAACTTGAATGTATCTGCAGTAAACATCCAATATTCAAATCTCAGGACTGTGTTTTCCTGGTTGGACAGTGGCTTATTGTGCAGTTTTCAATTTAGAATCTTTATAATTTATAAGCAAAGGAGAAAGAGGGACTCACTTCTCCTTTATCGGACCAAACAATCGATAGTAGTCTGGAAATCCCTGTAACCTTGCATTCTCACGGACAGTCAGGACTCTTGCCTGGTCTGGATGCAATATAATCTGTTCACAAACATGTCAGTCTGGCAGAATTTGCAAGCAACAATCATAGAAAGGAAACAATTCCAGTAGCTTGTGCCAAAGCTAACCTGGTTGTGGGGCTCAGCCCTGGTCACAACAGTAGGCACTGTCTCATCCCACCACAGGCGCCCAAAAGGCCTACAGCGGCATTGGATGTAAGCAAAATACAACTAAACCAGGATTCTGGAAAAAACAAAAGCAAATTGGTAGCATACTTCAATGAACGCCCTTTAATGAAGGACATGGCGTAGTCAGGAACCTAACCATAATCAGAAACAAATAATTGAGTAAAGTTTCACCTCACGGCGTATAGAAAAATATAGAGCTCGGAAAAAATTTAAAAGTGTTGCAAAATAACACATACTAGTGGCTTCCCTGACGGCAAGTACACACGCTCAATTTCAGGATCCCACTCGACAATGTTGTTTGCACCGACCTTGACGCCCTTTAGGTCCCGAAAGTTGGCACCCTGTAACAAAAATATATTTAGTATATCAGGAGAAATAGAAAACAAACACCAAACTAAGACTCTAAAGCCCCAAACCTTCTTTATAGGGATTTGTTGCACCCGCTGATGGTCATCATTGTTTAACCTTAAGGGTTGGTGATCCAACAGCTTGCCCTCATCTGGACCAGCCTCTCCACCGAAGGAGTAATCCAACATATCTAAGCATTAAGTGGAAAGAAAGGCCTCAATATAATAGAGTAAGTTTCATAAACAAATAATATTTATAATTGAATGAATGGGGTTAGCCTAGCAAAAGGGGTTAGCCTCTCCCCCACCCGCCGGCGGCTGCCTAAATTGAGCATTACATGCCCGTGACATCCCAGTTCGTGCCCACCAGCGACCATCCGGTGATGGCCACTTGCCAGGCATCATCGAGCTCTCTAGCAGTCACCATCGACTTCTCTCTGCCAAATGCCATCAACAGCTTTCCTAAATCAGGTACTAGCTGCTGTTGTCCTGATCGTTATCAATATCGTTCATTACTCCATCTTTGTGCTTCTACCTGGTGCTGTCTGTGCAGCTTTGCCATTGCTCGTAGTGCTACTCCGCTAGAGCCTAGAGTGGCTTGTTGGTGTGCTAGTGTGGTACTGCTTGCTTGTTTATTTTGATGTATAGAAACGGTATGGAGCATTCATCCTTGTTAAATTTAAAAATTTATATTATATAATAAAGTATATATAAACTTGCCTCAGTTTTTTGCAAAACGCCTAAATGTTCTTTTACTTTTTTAAAGTGCTACTCCCCTCGTTTTTCTCCACTGCCTTTTTAAAGATTAGGTTGTTCTTTTCCCTATCTTTTACTTCCATGAAAACAAACAACAACAAAGCTTTTGTCCCAAACAAGTTGGAGTCAGCAGAAATGAAACCCAACAATTTTTGAAGAAAAGTAATAGAAATTAAGATGAGTAAAAAAATACAAATAAAATAAGATTCTACATTTTATTTATTTTAGAAATGGATTAATAAGAAAGAAGATAGAGTAACAAAATACAAATAAACTAAGATTTTGACACATGAATTGCTAATTTTCATACAGTCCTATCATGAGCCAACTCTCGCATGTCCTACTCCTTTAAGTCTCATTTCGCCGCCTCTTGTCATGTCAACCTTGGTCGACTTCTACTCCTTCTAAAATTCTCTACTCTTTATAATCTCACTGTTAACCGGTGCTTCTGAAGGTCTCCGCTATTTACTTCCATGAAAAAAAAAGATTAAAATTATTACGTTTCTTATCTAGCCTACCCTAACATAATTAGGACAAAGGCTTTGTTGTTGTTGTTTTGTAGCCTTTATCAACCAAGCTCCGATTGAACTCTTAATTACAATACCATGGGATAGTCTTTCCCTACTTGCAAGTTTTTTATTTGTAATTGACATCAAAAGTTGTAGTTTTCTAAATTAACATAAAAAAGTTGTTTTGTGATACAATGTCACAAATAGTCATAGTTATGCAAAAATTTACTGCACAATGTGTTCACAGAAAAATAACTTGCTTATGGCAAGGTAAGTCAGACATGTGTTCCTTACCTTTGCGACTAAGTCGAATGTAATGCTGGAACTCTCTCTTGGGAGGAGCGTTGTACTCCATAACCTCACAAGGCTGGTGGTTCTCTACCTGCACAAAGTGGTAAGCCTCCATGCACAAGTTGACAGATCCACACTTCAGAAAATACTTACCCTTGGTAGATCTGAAATGGCATCCCCTAGAAGCAAAGCTTTTTTCAAAGATGGTTTCTGTGTTTCATCATATGCAACAACACTTTCCTGCATACATTACAATGTTTATCGGTGAATGTTTACACTTTTCAATAGTTATAAAAACTACTATTTGCACTTACCGAAAAGGCATTGGGGACTCCACCACGTACAACTACATCATGTGTAGGAAGAGGATACTTTGGGAGCACCTACAATGCCAAACGTAACTGATCACTAAATAGGGAATTACAACTCAGACCAAGGATACTTTGGGAGCATGTACAATGCTAAACATGATTGATTACTGAAAAAGGGAATTACAATAACATATGAAAGTAGCAAGTCGTGAAACAAACCATGGAAGGAAGAGCACCCCATAGAAACACACGCATCCGAAACTGTGGCAGACCATAGCAACCAGCTACCACAATGCCAAGCCGTGCTTGGTAGTTCATAGCTACCAGGCAGCTCAAAGCATAACGACCTAGGTAGCCGTCAGCAAATTTAAGTATGTCCACAACATTTTCCATCAGGACATACTTTGGCTTTAGGTATGCCACGATATCCATAAATGTTACCATTTGCTTATTTTTTTCATCTTTAAGTGGGTCATTACGGTTTCTGAACCGATTGAACCCACTGATTCCTTGACATGGTGGGCCTCCACAAATTGCGTCAACACCCCCCTTCAAAAATAATAGAGGAAAGTAGATATAATCACATAATCAATATCACCAAATAAATGTAGGAGTTAAACAGAGAAGAAAAAGGGCATGAGTACTCACAGGCAATGGCAAAATTCTTTTCTTATATCCTTCTTGCACAAATTCTCTAATTTTCAGCGGGCAGTGACTGGTTTATCAAACACTGATTAGAAGAGTGCAGTAGATGTACCAGGCAAGAATCAGAATATATCATTTACTAACCTGAGATTCTCAATGGGCTCCCAAGTATCATGTTCCGGACCATATCCTTGCCATTTAACCTGTAATAGTCATATCTTTCAGAAAACAATACAATAACCAAAAAACATCTTCCAGTCGTAACAAAAAAAAACATCCAGTAGTAACTGAACTCCTGTTCTCAGAAATTATGCATTGCAGAGCCTTTCTAGGACAGCTTGATAGAAGAAATAACACAAAGATACCTTAAAATAGAGTCCATTGTCCCTGCCATTGCCACCATAACATATGCCAATTAACTTCTGAACAACAAACTCATCCTCGTCAAGTTCACTTGCACCACCATCATCCTCTTCAGCAATTGAGCCTGCTAAATTTGAAGCAACATCCTCATGGGCATATTTGTCACATAAGACAGCCCATTCCTTGAGGAGAGCAAGAAATTCATCTGCCTTCTCATTCCGCACCTACATTTAAAGATCCATAGACATGTTGTAGCAGAAGCCATAAAGAATGGAGGAATTTAATAAGAAGGTGAAAAACATACCTCAGTTTGGGGATGATTATACTTCAGACTATCGCATGCATAGCTGTTGAGGTCAACCGCCCATTTCTGATAACAAAAAAAAAAAAGGTGCTGAGATTGTACTATAATTCCACCTAACGATCAAGTGTTGGGCAAAAATTTACCGTCTCAAGTTTCAATCCAGCAATTGCTGCACCCAAACAAAGCCCTGTGGACATACCCCCACAGCCAGAATACAGATCTAGAAGTGTCGCTGTTCTTGCTAGCACACCAGATGATGTCTCCAAATCCACCTCATCAGAAGATATAGCAGAAGCAGTTTCACTTCCTGATGACCCATTTTCTAGTTGGGGGAAAAAGAGGAGTTAGTGTTTATTGCTGAGTGAGAATATCCAGCGCCCCAGACCATTAGGAGTTTGGGTGCTTCAACATGCAAGATACAACATAAAGTGAAACACTTTCAACAAAATTAAGGATACATAGCACATGTGGTAATCTTATATCACACATAATTTGAAATGCAACAAAAACTTGTGCAAGAAGCAACTTCAATAGTTGTAGGCTGCAACTATTGGTCCGACTCATCCAAGAATATTTATATTTCTATTTCTCTTTTTAATTACACCTTGCTCTTCTTTTTTTCATTACACCTTTCTCTATCTGTATGCCCGTTGGATGTTTATACACTTTAAGGTACACCAACTCAATGAGAGCACCAGGGCATCCAGGACAAAGACATACACATTTGATAGATCTGCTGCTAAATATTGTTTAGATAAGATCAACCAACCAATGTTATCCTAAATGGTAAATAGTAGACAATCGATGGAGCTTTGTTTACCGTTTAGAAGGTTTAGACGGCATTTAAACGACATTTAAACAGATTAAACGGTGTGTACTATAGCAGCAAGAAAAAATATTTTTACTACCCTATCTACGGTAAATGTTCAAATCAAGTTCAAACTCATGTTTGGAAATAAGAACCAATTTAACTTCGACATCATATAAAATTAAAGAGGCAATCACAATACCACACCACCAAATAATAATATTGAGACTAAAAATATTCCAATTAGTAACCTAAACAAATATTTTAACCTTCCACGGCTAATAGTTGTTTTATTATATTTTTTGAAACACAAATAATATTACTTCTGTGTTTAAGTGAAGATTAGAAAGTGTATTGATTTTAATCAATTTGGTGATATTAATTTGAAACCTGCATCCGACTTAGAATTGTAAGTTCACTTTGCTTAAATGGTTCTAAACGTGTTATAGATGTTGGGTAGCAAATCAGGTGCTTTTACTGTTTACGCAATACTGTAGTGTGAACAGTAGCCATTCAGATAAGGTTGTCATTTTCTGTTCCAATAAAGATTAGATAAGAGATTTTATTCTGTTTGTTAGATAAGGTGGTTGTTGGGCACAGCCAACCACCTGGGCACCCCTTGGACTATGAAAGGGTCCACCTAGGTTGTAATTCAGATTATCAAAGAATAAAGGAATTCTCCCTAGGGTTGTTCCCCATCCTTGGTCACCGTGGCTGCACAGTCCAGCAACCAAGGTGACGCTCTTGCTCCTCCTCGTTACCCCCTACGCAGGAACACTCAGTCTCATCTACTGCTCTCTTCTTCCCTGCACAACACAAGGCACAGTACGAGAACCACTCCCCACCACAAACCACGACACATTTAAAATCTGTTCCGTTTAGCCTGTTTAAACAGGCATTGACCTGTTTAAACGGGTCAGCCATTTAATCCAGCTTTAGAAGCTAAACTGTGTAGTTGCCCTTTGTTTAGTGTTTAAACACGTTTAAACAGACTGTTTAGGCCATTTAGGATAACACTGCAACCAACATAAAGGTGTGCAATGCAAAATGATGTAGCAACTAATGTAAGTTATCCCCAAAAAAAAAAAGTTGCATGCACTGGTTGTTGTTGTTGTTGTTGCACACAGTTAACCAGAAAAAGAATTACCTAATGGGATATTGGCAAATGTTGAATAAGCAACAGAGTAAGACATGTCATAGTACAGGTCACAATCTTGTACCAATTGAGCCTTAGCTTTTGGATCCATCTAAATGGAGAATAAGTTGTAGTGAGAAACATTGTATCAATGACCAAGATAACAGAGTCCTGAACAGGAAAACTTACATTTGGATCAACATGTACTATTTTAACCTTTGAGATGATGCAGTCAAGCACATTGTCATTCTTTTCCTCAGAAAGGAAAACACGTTTGGGATCATGCTTTTGGCCATCAATATTTATGGTAACCAAGGTACTGATGACCTACAAAGATGGTGGTTAGTTCAAAATCACATTTGACAAAACAAAAGTAAGCCATCGATCAACACATACCGTGTCCTCTGGACGGAAGAACCAACGGCAAGTAAAATAGGGATTGCGGTCCATGCCCTCAAAGAACTCAGTTATCCGGCCAATGTAATCGTTCTCATTATCTCCAGCCTATGATTGACAAATTAGAAACCGGAATGTGAGAACAAACACTACTGGACACAAATCTTCAAACATTATTTGTGACCTCTACAAGCTAGTTAAGCACAAGGTCTTGAAACATCAAGAGCAGCCATTTCTACTATTAGACAAGTCACAAGGTATAAATGCACAACACAGTAGTTTCTGCTTTTATGGGCATTGTGTGATCCATAAAGTTTACTAGCATATAGTGTGGATCTTCAATTTACTTTGTAAGATTTTTCTAAAGTTAGGTTTGCATACTTGGTGCAGTGGTAATGTATCTCCACTTGTGATCTGAGGTCTTGGGTTTGAACCAACCTCTCTGCAAAAGCAAGGATAAGTCTGTCTAGAAATAACCCTTCTCCAAACCTCATAATGTGCAGTAGCCTTCGGCACTAGGTATGCCTTTATGTGAAGGGCAAAAAAGCTTCTATTATATACTCAGACAACCAAGGCAGCACTACGACGACAACAACAACAACAACAAAGTCTTTGTCCCAAGCACGTTGGATAGGAAAGCACAGCACTACTTTTTAAAATTAAGGTGAAATCATTTTGCAATGTTTTAGATAAAACTGGGGCATAAGCTGTTCTATTGTTTTAAATTAAGTTCAAATTGAAGTAGCCATATGCAGTACTCAAAATCGTGAAAATTTAAAGCAAAAGTTTTATAAATCAATAAATAACCTTCAAAGCAAATGCAGGACACACATCTGATAAAAAAAATTGCATTATTTTTTTCACAGCTACATTATTTTCTTAGCAACATAACACACATCTGATAAAAAAAAAATTGCATAATGGCTTCTGTAACTTTATTTGCCTTGCTTTTGAAGCAATTAAATGCCAAATAAACTTTATAATCAGTCTCTCAACGAAAAAAACAAAACAAAGAGTTTTGTACAGACAGATACTCAGAGCATCCCTGATTGGGCAAACAAGATTCACAAATGTAAGGAGAACTCTAGAGTGCAACTCTAAGTCACATGCATAATTTTTTCCCAAACTCTGAAAATACTTTGCATCCAAACAGTCTTGATAACATTATGTATCCAAACTAATTTTCAGACAACTGCTTGTACTTCAAAACAGTTTTTAAATCTTAAAGCAGATCAAAACTCGCTAAAAGAACAGGCAGCCAGGGTCCCCAACAATGCTACATGTTCAGAGCACCCAAGTCATGGTAGCTTATACATACATCACACCACCTGGCACTGATTTCACAACATATGGGTATAAATGCAACAACTACATAAAAAGCAAGAAAAGTATATTATTCTGCAAGAGGATCACCATGTTGTAGATACAAGATCATTTGTACAAACACAAAACATATAGAGAACCATAATTTTTAAAGTGGTGAGGTGTTTTATGGCAACCATGGAACACCTGAATACAGAGCCTATAATCCATGAGTTTGCCTTATACTAATTTGTAGAGCGTACACACAGATCACATCAATAATATAAAAACAAATAACATATTTCTTCTTTTTGAGGAAACGGGAGGGTGCAAGCCCGTGGTGGTTGAATATATTAAAAAGGAATGTAAAGTACTTTACAATTAAAAAATAAGAAGAAAAGAAAAAAGAATTGGGACTAAGAAAGAGTTTCTGGCCATTCTTGAATATCAGGGAAGTTGTTAGATTTTGCTCTATGGATAATCATTGCAAACTCAACTGATCCTTACAGCAAAAATAAACAAACTAAAAATAAAGGAATGAATCCATACACAAGCGCATTATTCATAACATGGAGCAGAAGTAAAGGTAAAAGCCAACAATTATTCACCCTCTTGTAGAAGCAGAAAAATTCTGGCCAAGGGGAGCATTTTGTACAAGCAAATGACATGCTCAGAGCCTATAAGAGTATTATATATATATATATATATATATATATATATATATATATATATATATATATATATATATATATATATATATATATATATATATATATATATATATATATATGAATTTCCCTTATACAAACTGTTATGTGTTCCAGCGCCCTTTGGATTGCAGGAGAAATTCCTGTTCGATTTATGCGACACTCCTGTGTTTCAAAGGGGTCCTACATCTTTCGGAGTATTTCTTTCTTCCTTCACAAGAACATGCGTGGCTCAAACAACTAGTAGCTATTCAACATGTTGTAGAAAGACAAGACTTTGGTTTAGGTACACAATAAGGTACGCCCAAAGCTAATCTTTATTTGCTTGACTTACTGATTGCAACACACATCTTGCATTTATGGGGAATCATTTTTATATAAATATAATCAATCAATTCTTTACTCCTCAAGGGCATGCGAGCAGCAGAAATGAAGGCGACAACCAACAGTAATATACGAATGGAAGGCGGAGTGAACCTTGACGTAGACGTCATCGTCGAGGCAGTATACGGTGTTGTCCACCTTTGCTGAGCGGAAGTGGCACTTGGCCTTCACATCCTCCTCATCCTCTGGCCTGCGTGAGAAGTCAACAGCTTGCACACTTAGCTCACACAACAGCAAGCATGAGAAGAGAATATCGCTGGAGGCGTACCTCCTGGTGGCAGCGCCGCGGTTGTAGCGCTTGGGCCACTTGGCCAGCGCCTCAGCAGCGGGGACGGGGCTGCCGACAAACTCTGGCTCGTGGTCACCGCCGCTGCCGGCGACCCTCCTGGCGTGCGGCTGCGCCACACGCTTCCTCCCGGCCTTCTCCGGCGATACCGCTGTGTCCTCCTCCGTCTGCCTGTCCTGCTCCTCCACCTCGTCCTCCTCGCCCAAGGCAATCTCCTCCTCGTCGGGTTCCTCGGCGCACACCTCATCCTCCGCCGGCGGCTCTTTTCGTTCCTCCTCAGCATCCTCATTGGTTCTCGCCTTGGCCACCTTAGCCTTATTCGGCGGTGGCTTAGGGTTCTTCCCGGCGGAGGACCCCCTGCGGCGGCGCTTGTTGGACGCCGCCGCGACCTCCTCCACCTCCTGGTCCGGGATCTCCTCGGCCACGGCCTTGGCGGCGCGCTTCCGCGCGGAGGAGCGCACGGGCGCTGCGGAGCGCGGTGGTGTCCTGGGTGCCATGGCTCTAGCTAGGTTTCCGACTTCCGAGCTCGAGATGGAGAGGGGTGGGAAATGAGGGATCCAGCGAATTCGAACCGAATTTATTTGCTCAAGAGGGAGGAGGCCCGAAAATTTTGGGGGCAACGCGGGAGTTCGAATTTCAGACGGCGTAGCGGGACCCGCCTGTGGGGAGGTAGCTAGCCGACGCGGGTTGTTCCAATTTTCGGTTCACATGGAAGCGGGATGCTCTGTTTTGACCGTTGGGTCGCTCTCTGCACTGTGGGCCATACAATATGACCTGCAAAATTTTACTGCTCCATCTTACTAAATTCGGGAAATTCGATTTTGTGATGTCATGTGGCACTCGGTTAACCGAAATTAATAGATTCTGTTATTTTGGTTTATTTAAATTTCGGTTTTTGAGAAATGGAAAACGAAGTTGTCACCTGAAAGGAAAAATCGCTCGGTTTTGGTTTCGGTTAACTGAAAAAATCGTAACAGCAATATGCATTATGCAACGCAGCATCAGATAGTTCAGAAGTAAAACAATAGAGCATTCTCTTAGAGCTTCAAGTCATAAAACAGGCAACAGACCTAAAGTCATCATACAGAGTTATACACTAGTTAACGCATATACTTTAAGTTACAGCAGAGCTTCAAGTCATCATACAGACTACAAAGCATTTCCATAAAATACGCAACACACTTCAAGTCTTCATTCTCCTTTTCTCTCACACCAAACAGAATGGAATCTGGATAAACAAAAAAAAAAGACAATAAGAGCAGGCTGGTGAGGTAATGATCAGATGGAGAAAAACAAAATAGCATGACAGATTATTTGGCATCAAGAAAGCACCGTATAAGCATAAAACGGCCATTAGAGATTAATGACTATCTACTTTGAGAGGCATGAAACTGGCACAAAAAAAAGCATCGGGATGTAGCGCAGATGCCTCCTTTCTTTTTGAAATCACTCGCTTTTACCTCCAGGTAGATATCATCACGCCACCCGTGTGCTCTTTCATCACCTTGACCGTCACCTCAAGCATCAGGTTTGCCCTATCTTCAATCACATGTTTCATCTCTTGTGTGTATAATCCTGGCCAATATTTCAAAAGTGAGCAAGCGTAAAACAAAATCTCGCACCGGTGCTAGATCACGTTAGCTGCATTGACTTCATCGTTTGGTGGCACGACATAGACTTGGTAGACCTTCTCCTAGATGGCGAAGACTTGTGCTTGTATGTAAGTCTCATTGCGAGTCTTCCAAATCTAAAAATCAATATCATCGAATACGCAAAGTTTTGCAGAGTATTTTTGTATGATGATTAGCCAAAATACGCGCAAATCAAAGAAATTAGAACACCGAACCTCTGATTCCAATAGTGGGATGAAGAGCACGTGAAAAGCTACCATAGAGAGATGAATGGTAGATTAAAAACTTTTATGTGGAAGCAACAAAAACTCCTCGGCAAAGAAATAATACGATAAAGAAAACTATATGTGCAACTATTCTACATGTGTTTAACCGCGACAAAACTAGTATAGATTATAGAACATCAAGTCATGTAGACACCACAAGAATCTTGTGAACTCGTCGAGTAAAACTTAAGTTATAACGAAAATCCTAAGCAAAGACCAATCTATTTGACAAACAAAAAACAGATCTGCTACGTCGAAAAAGAAACTTGTGTATTTCATGAACCACAAAATCAGTGACCGTGAAAATTTCATAAATGATAGATAATTGAGGTTTCAACCCAAATAGAATTACAATAATTGGGCTAGTAGTAAAACACGAGTTACGATCAAAAGATCAAAGCAACGTCAGGTTGCGCAGAAACTCGACGAGAAAGACTTGACAAAACGAGTCGGGTGAACAAGGCACAAAAGCTCCTCACGAACTACGAAATTTATTGATCAAAACACAAGAGAGACATCTGCAAGTCGTGCTATCCACGAGTTGTGGCCTCCTTGCTTATATAACCAACTCTATGGCAACTCCAATCTAACTAGGAATTTATACTCCTACTTGGATTCAACTGAAACTTTCCATGACTACTTAAGACTCTACTTGTACAGTCCAAACTAGCGTCCCGCACTACATATTGACAAGCCCGGAAATTTTGAACTATGTTTCTTAGGTATATTCAAAACTTTATATTTAAACCCTCACTTTTTAGCCTATTTGTCAATATATTAAGGACCTAGGTCTCAAAAAAATTTTCTCATGCTCTTGTACATGAGCATGCATCTTTTCTTTTTCTTGTAGCCATGTCCTCTACTCCCTTTTTTCAACAATTTTGAAGAGAGTACTAGGCATAAAGAATATGGAGTATCTTTTTATAGTGGTGGAATGGTATAATGGAAATATGCTAACTTCTAGTCTAGAAATTTAGCATGTGCACGTGAACTCATGAGAAAAGATTCTCATATAGGTCTATACTAGTTTGACTAGGCTTAATTTGAAAGCAAATAGCATATGCATAGGATTTTTCAAATTTGAACATCATATGGCTTTCATAGGAAATATAATCAAATGAGTAATTTTATTTTGATCCAATTTAGAAATACTCTGGAAAGACAAGTTTCATTTTTAACTAGGAATTTAGCATCTCTTATTACTATATCTTATATCACAACAACATAGAATTAGAATAAGCTTTTGGTACCCACAAATTTGAAGTTTAGGGCAAAAATATTCTAAGCCAATAAACACAATGGTCAGAGAATACTAAGTTGTATACTAGAGACTAAAGAAAAATAAAACAGAGCAACTATTCATCATTTCAACTTATGTAAAAGTAGAAATATTCTTATCGCACATCTTTTATTTTATTTTAACAATCCTAGTTTTTTCTTGTTGTAGGGTGGTGTGAAAAGAAAAAAATTAAAATGAGGTGCAAATGGAATGTGATACAAGTTGCCTCAAGTAGGATTCCTCCCCTAAGCTTGTTCTTCGTCAATCTCTGTGATAAGGGTTGACCCCTTGATGACAGAAATAGGACATGAGCTCAGCTTGTTGTCGTTGTAGGGTGGCGTTGTTGTTGTTGAACTATGTGTCGACTTGTTGCTACCAATTGTGGGTACCTCGGATTTGATTTTGAAGAGTCTTGAGGACATCGCCTGTCCTCACCTCAAGATCTCCCATCCGTTGAGTAACATCTGCCATTTCTTGGCCAAGGTCACGATAACCTCTAGCTGAGAAGGAACAATGGATACTCGTTGGTGGAGGAGACAAGCTGCTTGAGCTTGAGTTGGAACCGTATGGATCCCATCTTCCTCCTGTGGTAGCCCACTCATGCTATGACGATCCGCCCGCCTCAGATGTCTGAGGTTGGGTTCAACTGAAAGTCGCCTAGAGGGGGGTGAATAGGCTAATTGACCTGAAATGACTTAATAAAACGAGATTAATACACAGGGGGCGGACTAGTCCAGTCCAGGGGCGGACTAGTCCGGTCCACCTACAGGGAAAAACCTAAAAGGGGTTTCTAACAGGTTTTGGTCCAATTCTTGTGATGCAAAGTTTGTTAGAATAACTTAGTGAGCCTTAACAAGTTATATGGTAAGTATGAAGCTAAGAATCACAATATAGCAAAGGTGATGAGCAAAACCGGCAAAGCTTAACACTAGAAGCAATATATGATGAACGAACGCTAGGAACACAAGTGACACGAGGATTTTATCCCGAGGTTCGATCCCACACAAGGAATCTATGTCCCCGTTGAGTAGTCCACAAAGAATCGGGTTCAATAACCCTTCCCTCACCAAGTTTATCGCACGGGCCTAACTTGGTTCTCTACTATCACAAAGAATGAATACAAGATTCGTTGGGGCTTCTCACAATCTGAGGCTCCCACCACAATTACAATTGCAAATCACAAAGATTAACTCAAGCCACAGATCACAAAGATTCACAAAGTGCAAGAGATCAAACCGAGAGCCAAAGAGCGGTGTTCTTCCTCTTCTTCACCTCACCAAATCCTAATCCACACAAGAATTAGTTTTAGAGGGAATGTAGGCAAGAAGGAGGCTTTTGGAGGCTCAAGGTTGATGTGGCGGCTCTAGGGTTTCAGTTTGCTCAAAGGATGGTTCAAATGAACCCAGGGGACCTCTATTTATAGAGGTCCCAAGCCCATACTGCTAACTTCAGCAGAAGGGCGGACTAGTCCGGCCTAGGGGACCAATGACGCCCCTGACAACTGTCGCACTGCGCGGCAATTGTCACATTACCCGCCAAACTTCAAATTCAAACGGTCACTTCAACAACGGACTAGTCCGGCACTCACCGGACTAGTCCGATCTCACACAGAACCTTTTGTTTCGTGCGAAAACGGACTAGTCTGAAGACCATGGACTAGTCCGGCCCCATGGGCGGACTAGTCCGACCTTCCCAGACTTAGTCTTTGAAACACAGTCTCCTCTCAATCACGGATTAGTTCGGCCCCCAGGGCGGACTAGTCCGATCTTAGTCAAGACCTCTTGGTCCGGACTAAAACGGACAAGTCCGTGGTTTTGGGACTTAGACCAAAAACCCACTCATGGCTACCCGGACTAGTCCGTCCCAATACGGACTAGTCCGATCTCAGTCAGACCCTTCTGGTCCGGCTGAAAACGGACTTGGCCGGCCAGGGGCGGACTAGTCCGGCCACCTGCACGGACTAGTCCGGCCCTACTGCCAGACTACTTCCAACTCTCTTCTCTCAATAGGTTTGACCTCTAAACCGCTTTGAGCTCCCAACTTGATCTCAATACACTTTACACACACATCCTCACACAAATTTGGCTAGTCTAAACTCGACACACTAGAAACTCTAGTTTCCCTTTTCGAGTTGACATCGCCGTTTCCATCTTTTTCCTTTTTGAGGGATTGTGCTTCCACTTAGTCCACACCTGTGCTTAAGATCACTAAGCTCATTACTCAATTAATTGTCGTCATCAATCATCCAAAACCCACGGGGATCCTAGATGCACTTTCAATCTCCCCCTTTTTGGTGATTGATGACAACACATTAAGTCTTCACATATAAGAGTGTAAATTTGTGGTTTTCATAACGTGCGGGTGTATGAGTGACTCCCCCTCAATGAATGCATCATAAAAGAGAGATTGAGGAAGTACTTCATACACACACACGTTATTGTGGGGTGCCTACGTGTTGTGCTCAACAATTTGTGACAAGACATAACAGGCATGAATATGGTTAAAAGATAGACATTCAAAACATCATATGTGATATTTAACATTAAGAGCATAGTCTTGCACAAATTTAAGCATTCAACATAACATAGATATTACAATAAAGAGTGCAACATATCCACGGATCCAAAATGACATAAGAACTACATTCAACTCTCGACTATCTCTCCCGACTAACTTCCAACTATCTCTCCCCCTTTGGCATCAAGACACCAAAAAGGGAAAAGAAGAGGGGAAACACGACCTCGAAGTCTAGTCGTCGTCTTCCTTGTCATCGTCGTCGTCGCGAGAGTCGCTCTCCGTGGCCTCCGGGTCCTCTTGCTCCTCATCATCATCGTCGGAGGCACGTGCCGAATGTGCTGCCCGGGAAGAGCTTCCGTCCTCATGGAGCTGGGCGAGTTCGTCGGCGGTGAAGTTGGGGAAAGGAGTGATCTCCCCATCACTCACTTCCGGAGAGGACATAGGGACCTCCAGCTTGTCGCACACCGCCTTGAGATACTTTTTCTTGGAGCTTGTGTGCTCTCTGAGCCCGGATCTCTTGCTTCCGGCAGGAAGTGAAGATCGCCTTGAAGCACTTGAAGAAAGCGCTCATCGATTGAGGCTGAGGTGGAGAAGGAGGCGCCACGGGGCGAGATGGAGGATCTGCATTCTTCTGGCGTGGAGGAGCCGGCACATTTGGAGGCTGCTGAGGACGAAGCGGGCGATGCGACACGTCCTTGACAAAGGACAAGCCCGACACCTTCTCTATGAGGCACATAATGTAGGGAGCATACCCGCAAGCACGGTTGGGGGTATGCGAGATGTTGAAGATACCGTCGAAAATGTAATCGACGAGGTTGAATTTCTCCTCCCCATCAACAAGAAGTAGCAAGTGCCTCAAGTTTCCTTGAATCACCCCAGCATCACCATCCTTTGGTGCTATTGTCCTTCTGAGGATCCTGTTCATGATGCTGTAGAAGGGCTTTATGTTGCGAGCATGTCCGGCATTGTATTGGACATGACTGGGGTACATGTATGCCAGCTCATCACGGTCCATGGCCTTGAGGTTAGAGATGATGATCTCATGATCCAGATGTGCCTCAAGCCCTAGAATCTTGGCAAACTCTGCATAAGTGACTGAGTATTGCTCGCCATGCGTCATCCATATGATCCTCCTGTCACCCGAGGTGGTGAAGTAGATAGTGGAGTAAAATTGCAGGATCACTTCGACGTTCCAGTCATAATTGAACCCCATGATCTCCTTGAGCTCATGACGCTCAGCAGCTTCAATGACGGCGTCAAATGCAGAGTGTTGCTTCTTTGCCATGTACTCCCAGTCTACCCACTGTGCTTCAATCACAGGCTTCTTCATGCTTTGGTAGACCAGGCGGTAGTAATCGCAATGAAAGTCACACCAAAACCGAGGGTCAGTGGTGCTCCTTTCATACTTATACACCTTGTCCGTCCGGAGCCTTCTTGCTTTCTCAGCTCCCTTTCCATGAAAGATATTTGCAGCTATGTCACGCCGCCTGTTGGGATTCCTCTCGGGAGTGTGCACTTCCAGGGGACCAATCGGTTTGGCTTTCCCCCTCTCCTTGATAGCAATGCCCTTTGCCTTCGCAGCCGAGGCCTTCACCGAGGGCTTCTTTTTCTTTGGCTCAGCAGCAGCCAGGGCCTTGCCCTTCTTCGGATCTCTCTCGATCCGGCGTTCAGTAATGTCTTCTTGGGCTGGTTCCTTGCCCTTGTCCTTCTCTCCAAGTTTCACAAGTCTCTTTCTCCTGGAGACTTGTGCAGCAGCCGCCTGAGAGTTGTGAGCTTCACGCTCCTCTCGCTTCTTCTTTCGGAGATCCTTCCGTGACTCCTCAATGGCCTGAGCCATTGCTTCATCCTCATCATAGGCCAATGCGGCGGCCCGAGCAGCTTGTTGCTTCTTGGCTGCTTGCGCTCTTGCATGCTGCTTGAGATACTTCTCCGCTCAACTTCGGCTCTTGCTCGTTCTTCGGCGAGACGAAGTTGCTCCGCCTCCCACTCGGGGTCAGTGGGGGGAGAAGCGGAACGGCGAGGAGCGACCATTTTAGCTGAAAGGAATAGAGTCCATAAGATAGAAGGTCAAGGAGTTGGAATAATGCAAAAGAATTCACAAAACACAGCCAAAGTGTGAGTTTGACCTGTGCAGACCGGACTTGTCCGCTCCAGGGGCGGACTAGTCTGCCAGGCGGACTAGTCCGCCTGGCACCAGACTAGTCCAGGTTGCACAGGCTAAACCCTAACTCTAACGGTTCTTCGAGAAATTTGGAATCATGTCGCAATACTCCTAGGCTATGATCACAAGGTCACTAGAAACAATTTTAATGAAGAGGCATCTACCAAAAACTTAATGAATTAAGAATGATGCTAGTTTTTGAAAAAGGAGGAATACCTCTTCAAATCTTGAAGAATCGACAAGATCGGGGAGGGATCACATCGAGGATGTTTGGGAAAGGTCTCCCTTGCCTCCAAGGAGTCCAATGCACGGATTGGAATCGGTTTTTGGTGGTTGGAATCGAAAATCGTCAAAGGGGAATAGTTTCGCGTGCGTGGGAGAGAGAGAGAGAACTCAGATGAGGAAGTGGAGGGGTCGGCTGCTTCCTGGGGGGTTTAAATCCCCAAGGGCCGGACTAGTCCGGTAGGGGAGCCGGACTAGTCCGGTCAGCGGACCAGTCTGGATCCGGACTTGTCCGGCCGTAGGGCGGACTAGTCCGGTCCTAGGAAGCTGAAAACATATATTTTTTAGTTTTAGCCACTATAAAAGATCCTTTTGGACATATTGCACAACAAAACCTTGTGAATATGGTCAGTAAGCAATCAACATTCAAACTATGACCATGAATCACAAAGTCACTAGTTTTTCAAATATTTTGGAGAAAATTGAGATAGAGATGAATTTTCCAACCACATGCATTCTTTTGAACAAGGCATAAGTAAACATTCAAATGTGCATGTTTCAAGCCACATTTCGAGAATCTAATATATTGAGCTCACTCCTAAGCTCACAAAATCGCTTCTCATCTAGGGGCTTGGTGAATATGTCGGCTAGTTGGTTCTCGGTTCTCACATGGGAAATCACTATATCCCCCTTTAAGGAATGATCTCTCAAGAAGTGGTGTCTAATGTCTATGTGTTTGGTCCTTGAATGCTCAACTGGATTATGGGCTATTTTGATGGCGCTCTCATTGTCACATAGGAGAGGGATATGGCGCAAGTTTATACCATAATCCCTTAAAGTTTGTCTCATCCACAGAAGTTGTGCACAACAACTTCTGACTGCGACGTACACCGCTTTGGCTGTGGAGAGAGCAATGGAATTTTGTTTCTTAAAGGACCAAGACACTAATGATCTACCCAAGAATTGGCTTGTCCCGGATGTGCTCTTTCTATCAACTTTGCACCCCGCATAATCCGCATCGGAATAACCAATGAGGTTGAACTTGGATCCTTTGGAGTACCAAAGTCCTAGGCTCGGTGTGTGAACTAGATATCTAAGAATTCTCTTCACAGCGATCAAATGACACACCTTTGGTGCAGCTTGAAACCGTGCACACATACACACACTAAGCATGATATCCATTCTAGATGCACAAAGATATAACAAGGAGCCAATCATGGAACGATATACCTTTTGGTCCACACTTGGACCATCTTCGTTGAGGTCTAGGTGTCCATTCGTTGCCATAGGATTCTTAATGGGTTTGGCCTTGTCCATGTCAAACTTCTTCAATATGTCTTGAGTGTACTTTGTTTGACTTATGAATGTGCCTTCTTTGAGTTGCTTGACTTGGAAACCTAAAAAGAACTTCAACTCCCCCATCATGGACATCTCAAATCTTTCCGTCATAATATTTGAAAACTCATCACAAAACACTTTGTTAGTAGAACCAAATATAATGTCATCGACATATATTTGACACACAAAGAGATCATCATTGAAGTGTTTTGTAAATAGAGTGTAATCAGATTTTCCTATCTTAAAACCATTTTCAATTAGAAAGTCTCTAAGACACTCATACCAAGCTCTAGGAGCTTGTTTGAGGCCATAGAGAGCCTTACGCAACTTGAAGACATGGTTTGGGAATTCTTGGTCTTCAAAGCCCGGTGGTTGCTCCACATATACTTCCTCCTTGATTGGGCCATTTAGGAACGCACTCTTGACGTCCATTTGATAGAGCTTAAAATCATGGTGAGTAGCAAAGGCAAGTAATATTTGAATTGACTCTAACCTAGCTACGGGAGCAAAGGTTTCATCAAAATCCAAACCATCGACTTGTGAGTACCCCTTGGCCACAAGTCGTGCCTTGTTCCTTGTCACAACACCATGTTCATCTTGCTTGTTGCGGAACACCCACTTGGTGCCCACAACATTTGCTTGTGGACGCTTGACCAACTCCCAAACTTTGTTCCTCTCGAAGTTGTTAAGCTCCTCTTGCATGGCCACCACCCAATCCGGATCTCTCAAGGCATCTTCAACCCTATGGGGCTCCAAAGAAGAGACAAAGGAGTAATATTCACAAAAGTTTGCAACACGAGAGCGAGTGATTACCCCTTTAGTAATGTCTCCTAGTATGTTGTCAACAGGGTGATCCTGTTGAACACTTTGATGTACACGAGGATGTGGGGGTTGGGCTCTTGGGTCATCATCATCTTCTTCTTCTTCTTGATATCCCCCTTGATGAATGCCTCCCCCTTGACTTTCGTCTTATTGGTCGTTTTGAGGTCCTTCTTGACCGTTGACAACTTGATCGCGTGGAGGAGTACTTGCATCATCTTGTTGTTGGTCACTTGAGCATTGAGGTTGTTCTTGTGGTCGAACATCTCCAAGTGCCATTCTCCTAAGTGCTTCTTGTGGAGATTCTTCTTGATCTAGCACACTTTGATCAACAACTATAAGCTCATAGGGAGTCTTCTTAAGGAGGCGGTGGAGGTATAATCGGTTGATGGCGTGGCAAGCGGTGTTAACCGCCTCCACCCAAAACGGATCCGACGTCTTGTACTCATCAAGCATTGTCCTTGACATCTCGATGAGTGTTCTATTCTTCCGTTCCGCCACCCCGTTTTGTTGAGGGGAGTATGGAGCTGAAAATTCATGCTTGATGCTTTCCTCATCCAAGAATCCTTCCACTTGAGTGTTTTTGAACTCGGTGCCGTTGTCACTTCTTATAGCTTTGATTCTTGAGGCGAACTCATTTTGAGCTCTCCTTAAGAACCTCTTGAGGACACCATGGGTTTCACCCTTATCATGCAAGAAAAACACCCAAGTGAAACGAGAAAAGTCATCAACAATAACAAGACCATATTTGTTACCGCCAATGCTTATGTAGGTTATTGGCCCGAAAAGGTCCATGTGTAGCAGCTCCAACGGTCTTGTTGTCGTCATGATGTTCTTGGAGGGATGTTGAGCTCCTACTTGCTTCCCCGCTTGGCAAGCACTACATGGCCTGTCTTTTTTGAAGATAACATTCTTCAAGCCATGGATGTGCTCGCCCTTAAGAAGCTTTTGTAAGTTCCTCATGCCAACATGGGCCAGCCGTCTATGCCAAAGCCATCCCATGTTGGTTTTCGCCATTAAGCATGTGTCAAGTTGAGCTTTATCCGAGGCAAAGTCCACAAGATAAAGCTTTCCCTTGAGCACACCCTTAAAAGCGATTGAGTTATCACTTCTTCTAAGGACGCTCACACCCTCATTAGTGAAAACACAATTATAACCCTTGTCACATAGTTGTGATATGGACAAGAGGTTATAGTCTAAAGAATCAATGTGTAGAACGCTAGAAAGAGTGTGTTGAGGAGAGATGACAATTTTACCGGAGCCAAGGATTTTTCCTCGGCTATTGTCTCCAAAGAGGATTCCTTCATTTGGATCATCGTGTTCTTCATACTCCTCGAACATCGTCCTCTCTCCGGTCATGTGGTTTGTGCACCCACTATCGAGCACCCATTTAGAACCACCAGAGGAGTATGCCTACAAAACAAGATTATGCCTTCCTTTTAGGTACCCAAGCAAAGTTGGGTCCTTTGATGTTAGTGATAAGGCATTTGGGCACCCACACGCTAGGCTTGGGGATCTTGCGGAGTGGCCCAACATATCTAGCATACACTTTGCCATATTTGTTCCTCATCAACACATATGATGCATCGAAATCATGAAATAGAGGATGCGGTTCAACTTTAGGCGTATAAGTGCTAGTTGAGGTGTTCTTCACAGTTTTAGTTGGAGATGAGCTTCCTTTAACAAAGACAATCAAGTCTTTGCCATACTTGCAGGTTTTGGCATTTTGCCTTCCTCCTTTAGTATAGCCAAGACCATCCTTGACATTTGAAGGTCTTGTGTTGGTGTATGCACTTCGTGCATACGCCACTTTCTCTTTGTCAAAGATGCCACCCTTAGGTGCTTGCTTGCCTTGAGTCATAAGCTCATCTTTTAATTTAAGAATCAATTTAGAACATTTGCAAGTTGATATTGCTTTGGATGCAACTTTTGAGGAGGATGAGCTTGTGGAGGAAGAGGCTACACTAGTCTTAAGGGACTCAACTTGAGTCTCAAGGATCTTGTTAACTTTCGTCAAGTTGCCAAGTTCGTCCTTGAGCTCAATAGTTGTCTCCTCAAGACTTGAGCATGTTTTCTTGCTTAGAGCAAGTTCATGCTCTAATGCCTTGCTCTTCTCTCTCTCAAGCTCAAGGAGCTTAATGAGCTCTTTACATCTTTCCTTTTCTTGGATAAGCAAGTCCTCTTGCCTATCTAAGAGCTCCCCCTTCTCAAAAATCTCATCCGAAAGCAATTTCATTCTTCGCAATGTGCTCTTGCTTATATCCTTAAACATGTGTTCATTTTCGCTAGCACTATCAAAATCATCATGGGAGGATATGGAAGAGGATGAGTTAGAATTTACCTTTCTTCTTCCCTGTTTTGCCATGAGGCATGTTGGCTTATAGTCGTGGAGATTTGGGAAGATCTTGCTTCCCTTGCAGCTCCTCTCGATGGCTATGGTTGCCATCTTCTCCTCATCTTCGGACGAGGAGGACTCATCATTAGAGTCCCACTCCTTGCCTAAGTGAGCATGACCGGAGGGCCTCTTCTTCTTGTAGAACTTCTTCTCTTGTGGCTTGCCCTCCTTCTTCTTCTTGCCATCTTCATGTGGACAATCTACCATGAAGTGCCCGTACTCGCCACAATTGTAGCAAGCCCTCTTGTTTTTGGGCCTTGCCTTTTCTTTGCCTTTTCCCTCATGCTTGTATCCTCCTTTTCTTCTCCTCATCATCCTCTTGAAGTTGTTGATGAAGAGGGCCTCTTCCTCATCGGTGTCAAGGCTCTCCTCATCATCTTCCGTTTGCTCTTTTGGGGGGCATGTTGCTTTGAGAGCAACATTCTTCATCTTCGAGGCGGTGAACCTTTGAAGGTCGTTGTAGAAGAGCGCCTCCTTTTCCATGATCTCGTGATTGATGATCCTTCCAAGAACCTCTTCCGGGGTCATTTTGGCAAACCCCGGACTTTCTCGGATCATGGAGCATAGAGAGACGTTCCTAGGCATGAATACCCGAATCATTCTCTTCACCACCTCGTGGTCCATCCACTTGGTACAGCC
Organism: Tuctoria greenei; assembly: GCA_036927565.1. Classification (NCBI taxonomy): domain Eukaryota; kingdom Viridiplantae; phylum Streptophyta; class Magnoliopsida; order Poales; family Poaceae; genus Tuctoria; species Tuctoria greenei. Next base: position 179,558,275 of record JAYESD010000002.1, read on the forward strand.
GTAAGATCTAGTCTTGTTGATGAGTATCTTTAGGCGGTTGTACATTTCTTGGGGAGATTCGCCATCCATAATGGCAAACCTCCCGAGCTCTCCTTCAATGAGCTCAATCTTTGCTTCCTTGACGACTCGGTTGCCTTCATGAGCCGTCTTGAGAGTGTCCCAACTGTCTTTGGCCACCTCGAGTCCATCCACTCGGTTGAACTCATCTCTTGAGAGAGATGAGATGATCACTCCGGCTGCTTGGGCATTGCGGTGAAGGAGCACGACTTGCTCCGGAGTGATATTTTCTTCATTCTTAGGGATGTGCACCCCGGTCAACACAATTTGCCATAGTGAGGGATTGAGTGACACAAGGTGGATCTTCATGTTGTGCTTCCACATCCCGTAGTCGGTTCCATCGAATTGGGGAGGCTTCCCCAATGGGATGGAAAGGTAGTGGTTGTTGGATACAAGGCGCTCATAGTTGTAGCCTTATTGGTTGTAGTTGATTGTACCACTCGATGTGGTGGTTGAGGTGTCAACTTTGGGAATCTTCAACTTCTCTCGAAGTTTCGCCTTGAGCTGACGAACTTCTTCATCATCCGTTGATTTGTCTTGATAGAAGAGAATCTCTTCTGGAGTTGCTTGGATCTCGCTGGTAGAGACTTCTTCGTACCCCACTCCGGCCATCTTCTCTCCGAGTTGTTAGACTCTTTTGGGAGAGTCCTGCTCTGATACCAATTGAAAGTCGCCTAGGGGGGGTGAATAGGCTAATTGACCTGAAATGACTTAATAAAACGAGATTAATACACAGGGGGCGGACTAGTCCGGTCCACCTACAGGGAAAAACCTAAAAGGGGTTTCTAACAGGTTTTGGTCCAATTCTTGTGATGCAAAGTTTGTTAGAATAACTTAGTGAGCCTTAACAAGTTATATGGTAAGTATGAAGCTAAGAATCACAATATAGCAAAGGTGATGAGCAAAACCGGCAAAGCTTAACACTAGAAGCAATATATGATGAACGAACGCTAGGAACACAAGTGACACGAGGATTTTATCCCGAGGTTCGATCCCACACAAGGAATCTATGTCCCCGTTGAGTAGTCCACAAAGAATCGGGTTCAATAACCCTTCCCTCACCAAGTTTATCGCACGGGCCTAACTTGGTTCTCTACTATCACAAAGAATGAATACAAGATTCGTTGGGGCTTCTCACAATCTGAGGCTCCCACCACAATTACAATTGCAAATCACAAAGATTAACTCAAGCCACAGATCACAAAGATTCACAAAGTGCAAGAGATCAAACCGAGAGCCAAAGAGTGGTGTTCTTCCTCTTCTTCACCTCACCAAACCCTAATCCACACAAGAATTAGTTTTAGAGGGAATGTAGGCAAGAAGGAGGCTTTTGGAGGCTCGAGGTTGCTGTGGCGGCGCTAGGGTTTCAGTTTGCTCAAAGGATGGTTCAAATGAACCCAGGTGACCTCTATTTATAGAGGTCCCAAACCCATGCTGCTGACTTCAGCAGAAGGGCGGACTGGTCCGGCCTACAGCCCGGACTAGTCCAGCCTAGGGGACCACTGACGCCCCTGACAACTGTCGCACTGCACGGCAATCGTCACACTACCCGCCAAACTTCAAATTCAAACAGTCACGTCAACAATGGACTAGTCCGTCACTCACCGGACTAGTCCGATCTCACACAGAACCTTTTGTTCTGTGCAAAAACGGACTAGTCTGAAGACCACGGACTAGTCCGACCCCATGGGCGGACTAGTCCGGCCTTCCCAGACTTAGTCTTTGAAACACAGTCTCCTCTCAATCACGGACAAGTCCGGCCCCCAGGGCAGACTAGTCCGATCTTAGTCAGGACCTCTTGGTCTGGACTAAAACAGACAAGTCCGTGGTTTTGGGACTTAGACCCAAAACCCACTCACGGCTACCCGGACTAGGCCGTCCCAATATGGACTAGTCCGATCTCAGCCAGACCCTTCTGGCCCGGCTGAAAACGGACTTGGCTGGCCAGGGGCGGACTAGTCCGGCCACCTGCACGGACTAGTTCGGCCCTACTGCCAGACTACTTCCAACTCTCTTCTCTCAATAGGTTGACCTCTAAACCGCTTTGAGCTCCCAACTTGATCTCAATGCACTTTACACACACATCCTCACACAAATTTGGCTAGTCTAAACTCGACACACTAGAAACCCTAGTTTCCCTTTTCGAGTTGACATCGCCGTTTCCATGTTTTTCCTTTTTGAGGGATTGTGCTTCCACTTAGTCCACACCTGTGCTTAAGATCACTGAGCTCATTAGTCACTTAATTGTCGTCATCAATCATCCAAAACCCACGTGGATCCTAGATGCACTTTCACTAACCGGGTGCATCACCCGACGGGTCCACTTCTCTTTGGTACTCATAGGCAGAAGTGGATCGCGCAAATGTCTGCATAGCTGCTCTCCTTGAACTGTTCCTTCTGACCCTACCAAAAACATTACTCCTACGGGCCTCTTCGTTAGGTTTAAGAACAATTGTTTGTTGCTGACACTTGTATAAATAAAAATCTGGTTAGGTAACTGAATTTCATTTACAAATCTGGGGTAGAAAAACAATAAAGAACCATCGAGATCATGTTTAAGAGTATGTCCTTGCACTAAATAATTCTTATCTACAAGGTGGTGGCTGAATGAAGTATATTAAATGGATGCATTTTCTAAAGCCTCTACTTTTGTAGCGATACGAGTAATCAACAAAGTGCATTCTATTGGTCCCGTCATTTTAGTGTTTTCTAACCATTGAGACATCATAGCCTTAGTCGGAGCAATTTTGATATTTTTAACCATGGAAAATTGGATCCTAAGTTCATCATCATGCACAATACTAATATCTCCTCTACGGAACATAAACATAGCCACCCATATATGCTTGAAGCGTAAAGTCAGGTTTTGCAAGTGGCTGTTTCTAGGAGCCCTACACACTACCCCACTGTTGGTATTTCTTAACGTATACAGTTCATCCTAGCAGCAAAGGCTAGTGCTGAAGAGGCACTAGGATAACCTAAGCCAAAGCGAGATGAGTTCCGCAAGCGCATGAAAATTACCGTTGTAGCATTTCACCCAAGAGTATTCCCTACAGTTTCATTATTTATTTTATCCCAAAGGAAGGCAAGGGAAGAGTGGCAAAATCAAAGGAAGAATAGGGTGTTCTAGTGAGGAATCCGGTAGGATGGGTAAATGACGTAGTGGGGGTAGTGTGACACACACCTAAGCAAACTACTCTAGAGGGTAAGAATGCCCTAGTGGAGGCCAAGTTAGGGATGAAGTTACTCCTACTGTTCTTTAAGTATTCATATACATAACTTATTTGTGTACACACGAGTATGCTAACAATGAATACTAGGTCTTAGTGGCCAACACATCGGGCACTGATTTATCTATGTCAACATCAGAATGATTCCCGTCTCGAGCCTGTGGCATAGTTGAACATGGGGGATTACGAAGGATGGACAAGGTTCTCACCACCTACCGTCTACCCCTACAACCCGTGGGTCTACGAAACATCCAACGCTACTTAACTATCTATGCACCATGCTTACATGTTAAGTAAATATCTTAAGAGCTGCAGTACAAGTACCTTCCTAAGGCAATGACTAACCTAAACATCGTTGAAACCGATGTTGGGACCAAGCACTAACTTACTCATATTAACATAATCATATTAATACATAATTAGACTACAATGGTTGTGTATGATGTTTATGATAATATGGTATGAACATTATGACTAGATCATAATAACATCTACACCCAGCACATGCATGGACACCACAATCAAACAAGAAACGCTTTACCTAAGTATATGAATAATAAATACTAATAATGTCATTATCATAAAGCATAAAGTCACAAAATAAAGAAAAGATACATGAGTCATACCTTTCCCAATTTGGACTTGGGACTAGAAGCTCCTCTCTACAGCCTAACCTCCACTAAGGACTAAGAGAGCACTAGTGTAATACAAGAGAGAATGCTTGAGTGGTGTGTGGGAGAAGTGAGGCCTTCCCCCTATTTATACATGGAGTACAGGCGGTTCCCACCACCAAAAGTGTGCAAATCAGTCTCCACCGTCTTCAGGGCACCACATGAGAGTACCACATGTCGGCTGACCTAGTTTGGCGCTAAGACCTAGTCTGCCGAGCTAGGGGGTCGGCCGACCTGGTCCTAGCCCCCCTCGGTTGTGTTTTCTCCTAGTGGCTGATAGGTGGGGCCATGCCTCATCCCTGCGTGAATCAACGTTGAGTTCCCTCGGATACACCTGGAAATGGGTCCATGGATCCATGTGATGCCACATGTCATCGCGTGATTGGCTAGGGTGGCACTTTTGAGGATTGCCCCTCTCATTCTCCATCAATTCTGCATCAAAACTTTTGCATGCACTATTTCTCCACTACAAGTGGAATTATGTCAAATCTAAATATAATGTGTGTAAGAAATATTTATTCCTTCACATATTTGAGTTATATTGATGGTCGAAATTGGTATATAACGACCGTCAACAAACTCCCCCAAGCTTACCCTTTGCTCGTCCCGAAGCAAAGATAGAACAACAAAGTGAGCATGCATCACCTAATGTTTAAGTTCCACTCAAATTTCCAGAAAATTTTAAATGGTGTTTGAATTTGAGTTCCTCAAATGATGCACTCAATCACTCTTATATGGAAAGTGGTATTTATATCCTCATCAAGGCAATGCCTTTCTTGTCCTACATCAAAATAAGGCATATGTGGAACTTGGTAGGGATCAAGAGTAGGCATATTTACAACACATTTATTGCTAAGTCAAAAGAGTAAGCCTAAGGAGAAATGAAATCATACTTTTGATCAAGATTTGTGCAAGTGTGATGGGATATTTGTGGAGTGGAAATATGAAGATGACTCCCTTGTATGCAATCTCTTTATTGTGAGGATGAAACATGGTTGTCGGTACCCTCAATACCGAGTACCCCCGCGCGATGGAAGAAACGTCTAAGGACCCTACCTCCCCGTCGAGGCAAGCTCCGAAGGCGCCACGTGTCCAGCAGGACCGAACCCCATCTGTCAAAGTGTTCTAGCGACACTTCACCCCGAACCTTCTATGCAAGCAGCCCACAAAGGTTCTTGATCAGCGATGGGTAGTCCTCAGGTGAGGTTGCGCTGGTGAGAGATGGGTGAGACGATGGTTTTACATGATTCAGGCCGCCAGAGTGTAATACCCTACTCCACGGTGTGTGTTGTATTGCTAGAGAGTGTGCTCTCTTGGGTGTGTGAGGTTGGATTCGGATCGTTTCTAACAATGGCGGTCCGATCCTTTTATAGACAAGGGCGGATGCCTTAGAGGTGAGGCCCGAAGCTTGACAGGTGGCCCCTCAATGATCTTATCCTAAAGATATAAGGCTTCTCACATAAGCTACCTCTAGCCACGGCTTGAAGACCCACCGTCTTGCCACCTCAAACGCCACTGGCCCATGCGTAGTCGTTGATGGTGGCAAGGGATTTCCCATCCATCTGTCTTGTGGCCATAAGCTACCCACTTGGTGGAGTGGGGTAGGCCTGCGATGCCTTTACTGTGATGCGATTGGGCGTAGCGGTACCTAACAGAAGGCGTGCGTCGCGTCGTGTGCTGGGGGAAGGCGCGTGTCTCTTTAATGCTTGATTTAGACAGGACGCCCCCCAACTCCCGCAACCCACTGTCCAGGACAAGTTGCAGGACATGTGTAAGCACCGGAGCTAGCCTCTACGGGGGAGGCCGAATCCTGTACTGCAGGCCACCTGGCATCCCTAGAGCCCATCTTTGAGGTGAGCTAGGGATCCGGGAATGCAGGACACATGGTAGAGCCAGAGCCTGCCTCTGTGGGAGGTGGCGGACCTGGTGCTTCGGACCACGTGGGCGCACCGGAGCCACTCCTATGGAGGAGCGGGGTCCCGTCCTGCTGGACACGTGGCAGCTAGAGAGCCCGTCTATTCGGGGGAGCTGGGCCTCGTCTTGAGGTCCATGTGGTAGCGCTGGAACCATACCTGAGGAAGGTCGGTAGGGATGGCAACGGGTCGGGTTTGGGTCGGTTAGAGCAAAAACCCGACCCAAACTGAAACTGCTCGCGGGTAAAATTTCGTACCCGTACCCGCGGGTAAAATTTCATAACCGAACCCGTACCCGACGGGTTTCAGGCGGGTTTCGGGTACCCGTCGGGTATGACTAAACATAACAAAAAATTCAATAAGTCATATCTGAAATGTTGAACAGGTACCAGATAGATGAAATTTCAACTGCTAAATAGGTAACAAAATTAGAGAGCAAAATATAAAACAACTGAACAAGTTCAATAGTCAATACATATTACATAGCAGCTGAACAGGTTTCAGAAAGAAACAATAATAGAGCAGGTTACATGTTACAGGTTCAATAGGACAATACATGACAGATTGAGAAAAAACTCAAGGCCTCGAGGGACCATAACACAAGTTACAGAATCAGATTTTTCATACAATACATCATTCACTTAAGTTTCTTGGGCTGGACTCCTTCTGCTGGGCCAAATTTAATAATTCGGGTAGCCTAACGGGTACTCGCGGGTAAAGACCAAACCCATACCCATACCTGAAAAATGGCGGGTCGGGTACAGGTCGTACCCACGGGTAAAAATATGTACCCATACCCGTCGGGTGCAATACCTGCCGGGTACCTGAACCCGCGGGTACAATTGCCATCCCTAAAGGTCGGGGTCCGGACATTCTGGACACGTGGTGCCATCGGACCCTGCCCCAACAGAGAGGTAGGGTACTTAGGTGATTTTAGCCTATGCGTGAGGTTATCCAGTATGCTGGGTACCGACAGTGCCCCTGGTTCCACCCTGGGGGGAGATGATGAGCTCGAGGGTGGAGCCATAATCATGCTTTCCCGTGCTGTCTTTTGATTTCATCTTGGTCAGCTGAAGCGGTGCATGCCACTACCATCGCGGCCATGCGTCCTCCCTTGATTGAAAGGTTGTGGCGACGTTGTCGGTACCCTACATATGGGGTACCCTCGCACACAGGCTAAAAGTACCTAAGTACATCCAGTGACACCACGTGTCCAGAAGGCGCCAAACCTCAACCTTCCTCAAGTACAAGATTCGGCACTGCCACGTGGACATCAAAGATGGGACCCAACTCCTCTGGTGAGACGGGCTCCCAAGCTTCCACATGTTTGGCTGGACGGGACCTCACCCCACTATAGGAGTGGGCTCCGATGCAACCACGTGGCTCGAAAGCACTAGGTCAGGCACCTCCCGCAGAGAAGGGCTCCAGAGATGCCACGTGCCCCAGGGGACCCAAAGCTGTCATGGACCTCGCAGTACCGGGCTTGGCCTCCCTGGCAGTGGCTAGCCTTGAAGCTGACACGTGTCCCGCAACTCGCTCTGGACGGTGGGGTGTGGGAGTTAAGGGATGGTGCACCCTGTCTAAATCAAGTATTGAAGACATGCACCCACCTCCAGTGGATAACACGGAGCACACCAACGGTCAGGGACTGTTGCGCCCAAATCAAAATGAAGATTTCGTAGGCCTACCTCGCTCCACCAAGTGGGTAGCTTACAGGGACAAGACAGACACACAGGACATCCCCTTACACCGTCAGCAACTACGCATGGGCCACTGGCGATTGAGGCAGCAAGACGGCGAGTCTTCAAGCCCCAGTCAGAGGAAGCTTATGCGGGAGGCCTTAGATCTTTAGGATAAGATCGCCATAGGGCCACCTGTCGGGCCCCAGACCCCACTTGTAAGGCGTCCGTCCTTGTCTATAAAAGGACCGGAGCGCCACCGTTACAAAGAATCCCCAATCTAATGCATCCACACGCTACACACTCGTACACACCAACAATACAACCTCACCGTGGAGTAGGGTATTATGCTCCGACGGACTGAACCATGTAAAACCACTGTCTCACCACTTTCATACGTGCAATCCCTTCATTGAGGACTAGGTCCTATCAATCAAGAACCTCCACGGGCTGCTCCCATAGCAGGTCCGAGGGAAGTGACGCAAGAACACTTCGACATTTGGCGCGCCAGGTAGGGGCTTTTTTCTCTAAAAGGTGGTTGCGGTTTCATCGCAATGATAAGCTTCAAGCTTGCGAGCAGCGACAAGATCGAGCCACAGAAGGTCAACCTACAGGTCTGCGAAGATGGGGAGATGGAGTTTCAAAAGCCCAAACGAGCCGTTGAAACAGTCCACCAAGCTGAAGACTTTGACCCCAGCAACGACCATGAGAGTTGTAAAGCACTCCACGTCATCTGTGGGGGATCTTGGAAACTTGTGTCCTAGAATGCGGTCAAGACCCTGCGTCGAGCGGTGGTGTCGCTAGATCCTAATCACGCCTTGGCACCACATCACAAATGGATGGAGATTTCGATTATCTTCGAAGCCTCCGACTGCCTCGAGAACATGGCGATAGCCGGGCTTCTGCCCCTCCCCGTTGCCCCCACCATCGCCAACATCAAGTTTTACCACGTCTTGATAGATGGCGGGGCTGGCCCCAAGCTCATCAGCCGTGCGACCTTCGACAAGCTGAAGATACCTGTGTACAAGCTCGCCCCATCGAGACCATTCTTGGGGATAGAGTGAGGACCGGGTCTGCACATTCCAGAAATCGCAGAGGGTGGTGCCGTGCGATGCGGCACCCAACAACACACACGAAAAGAATACGACAAAATACCGAGTTTTATTTATATAAACAGCAGAAGTCTTTTACAATATTTAAGATACAACGGAATATAATACTCATAGCTAAACTCTCAGCCTAGCTATGCAAAAGTTGAGTCGTCCAGCCCGAGGACGCTACACACTAGCAGCACACAACAATTTACGGCGGCGTGCACGGCTCCCACTCGGCGGTATACCCTGACGTGGGCATCTCCTCATCTTCGGTCCCTTCCTCAAACGCCTCACCTGCAAACAACTTAATATAACAACCGTGAGCACGAAGGCTCATCAAGACTTAACCGTCTCACCTAAACATGGAACTCTACATGCAGGGATACTTAACTAAGGAATAGATATAGCGGTAAATGACCCGCCTACATGTTGATCCTTAAATTTTTCAAGTTATTAACAACAACTTAAAGGTTTAGTAAAATGAACTTTAGTGAGCATATTCTATAGCAGTCATAGTTGTAAAGCAATTATAATTCAATACATCATATTCTCCTGGCTTCTTTAGTATTTACTACGTCACAACGCAGTGAACAAACGGTACTCAAATAACCGCGAGGAACGGTGATTGCAATTAGTAGACACCCGAATAACATGTCACATAGACCCATTTTGGAAGGGGACCGAATCACACTTCAATACTATGTTGTATGCAACAACCTTTTAAAGGAAACCCAAATGCCAAACTGGTCATTCCGTAACGGACAAGAGGTCCCCGTGCGGAGCATCTCTATGCCCGCCGACAGATTTACACCTTGCTTCCCTCAACCCACTCCTATAAAATGGTAGGGTAAGCCTCGACACCCAGGTTAACCAATTACACCGGTTTCCTAGTTTCCATATAGCCAGTATGCATCCGATATAGTTCAAACTTGTCCAGCAGGGTCCCACACGGATCAGTCCTCAATCGACACAAACAGGGCTACGCACATGAGACCACGTCTCGCTGCATCCTACCCACTGCTCGATCTCAATTTCATATTCATAAACCATTCTTTGATCAAGTTCATCCCGTGTGATAAAATCCTATCTCGCGAGTAGATTCCAACTACTCGACTTCTACCAGATTCCTCAAAACATTAGCATGGCATTTTCTACTCGTCAAGCTGTAGGCCTACCCAATACTCCATGGGATTTGTGGGTCATGCAAGTGGAGTAACAAACACTTTAGCCCTAATGCACAAAACTCATCCTAGACATAAGTGATACAAATATGAAATTTGAAATAGCACTTAAATGCAAACCGGGGCTTGCCTAGCTGCGAGTCAGATTCAATGCTAGCTCCGGGGAGTATGCTGTCCAAGGACTCCGGCTCCTCCTCGATCTCGATTACTGTATGAGGTGCAATATATGAAAGCATATAAGTGATATAGAACTATACAAATCAACTTCTAAATACAATTTCTGTTACTAAATGATTTTAATTGGCTTTGGGATTTTTACAGTGGATACTAGGTTCTATGAGGAAGACCTAGACCAAGAATTGGAGATGTTCAAGGAAGCTTGTTGTCTCTAAAATTCCAACAAGTAAAATCTTTTCTGAAATTTGGATTATTTCTGGAGTTTTATCATGGCTAAAAGTGGATGATTACGGTAGAGGAGGTTCTACTGGTCATAGGAAAATTTGTTCCACATTTTTCTGAGCTTCCTACAGAGATAAATTGATTTTACAAGTTTGCAAGAAATTCTGAAAATGTTTCTGTACATTTTTCATTTTCAATTGACATATGTGATTTGAACACTGTTTGGTCTAGTAAATGAAGTCCAATGAATATGAAATTGTTACTGGAGATCAAGGGTATTTTTAAAAAGTGTTCTGACCAAAATTGGTAATTTTCCAATTAACAGAACAGGGGTAATTAATTTCGCAAGCAGTTAGCTCAAAGGAATTAATTATGAAAATTCTGGGACACTCATGTCCAACAAATTACACTACTGCAAAATAGGGATCAAGATGGGTCTACAGAATTTATTTGGAATTATTTGAGCAAATCTACTAGGCATAATTGAATTTAGAAGTTGGCTCAATTTCTGGAATTATTTTCTTATTGGAAACTTTGAATTAACCTGCTGGCCCCACCCATTTAAAATGGGCCAATCGCAACTGGGCCACATGGAAGGCCACGGGGTTAAACCGTGCAGCCGCACGTGGTCCCTAGCCATAGCAGATCCCAGCGAGGATACACACTCACTGGCGCGTGGGACCTGCTTAGCTTCTTCAACCTCGCGATGGAGACGACGCTCCTCGCCGGAGCAGCGGCGATGCCCCGCCGGCTTTGCTGCGTCGAGCTCCTCTGGGCTCAGTCTTGGCCTCCTAGCCCTAAAATCAGATGCGCAACACGCTGGTGAGGTCCAGCCGAGTCGGCGACGGCCGGAGACAAGCGCACAACGGCGGCGGCGGAGCTAGGGTTCCGACGATAGTCGGAAATCCGTAAATCAGGCTCAAACGACCAGGGAAACACTCTAAAAGATTCCTTGGATAATGGTGAGTACAAAAATGGTTTGCAATAGGAGTGAAATGGTTAGAAACCTCAAGTCCGACGGTGAGCCGACAAGTTTTCCTAAGGCGGCTATGAAAACTCGAAATACTCTAGGTCCGGTCGATGGTTCTCACTAAGAATTGGTAGGCATGTGCGCTATGAGGTATGGAACAATATCCATGAACAAATTAAAGGATGGTTGCACGTAGAAAGTGAATTGAACGGAGAACCTAGCTAGTTCATGGGCAATGACCGAATGAAAAACTTGAATCATTTGCTCGATAGGGGATGAAACGTAGAACAGTTTTTACCATGAGAAAGGTGGTGTCTCAGCGACCCTATTTGCTTCTGGGAGCAGCTCGAGAGGTGGTCTGTGGCGCCGAAGCGATGGGGAGGCAACAACGTCCTCACGGCGGCAAACGGCAGCCTCGGCAAACTGCAAAAATACCGCGTTGTAGCCGAAGAAACAAGGAACCAAAAGCTTGAGAAGGTAGAAGAAAGGCTTATGCACCACTTCACTGTTGGGGCCATGGAGAAACCTTGCTGCGTTTGGCCAGCTACGTCGAGCGGTGGCGAGGCGGTGTTGAGCGCAACGGCGGGCAAAAAACAGAACGATGGATTGTTGGTTCTTTTCCACTTCGGTCAGGAGAGGACAATAGGGATGGGGAGGGATTGAAATACACGTCAGAGAGGCCACACAACTGCTTCGTGAGCTGGAGAGCAGCAGCACCGACGGTGAGCTGTTGGGGCGCGGGACACTCACGGCAAGGGCAGTTCCTCTGTTCTGTGAGGCTGACCAGTGGGCCCCAATGCCCTTTTCATCCCAATCCTCCCCTGTACAATGAAAAATCCCACCAACTTGTGTCCAAATCTCATGAAAAATTTTAGATATGCTCATAAAAATATCTTGGATTTGATTCTGAATTCAAAACTTTGAATTGATCAAGTTTCTATTGAAATTCAAATTTGAATTTGAATGGAATTTAATGTACACCTTGAATTGAATAGAATTTGAGCTCCAACATTTATGAAAATTAACAGGGAAGCTATTTGGAATATTTGGAAGCTAATGGTGAACTCAAATTTTTATTTTGACAAGTCTTGAACATGAGTTTGTTTTGAATTTTTAAATTCCCTCTTGTAGGGTTTAATTCTCTTCCTTTTTCCATTTCCTCTTTACTTTTCTTCTCCATTCAAATTTTTAATTCTCCTCTCTGAACTTTGCACTCTGAATTTAGGGCTTTTACAGATAGGCCCAGGGAGTATAATCCCGTACGACAACATCTACCTCTGGGTGACCCTCGGGACACCCGAGAACTTCAGGACGGAGAACATCCTGTTCGATGTCGCGGAGGTCAGCCTCCCCTACAACACCATCATCGGTAGGCCAGCCCTGTACCGATTCATGGCTATAGCCCACTACGGCTATCTCGTCCTCAAGATGACGACTCCCACCAGCATCCTCAAGATCTGCGGAGATCGAGCTGCTGCAGTGTCAACTTTGGAGAAGCTCCAAGCGCTAGCAGTGGACCCAGCACCTGCCCCGGGCGATGCTGGATCGAGTCAGCCCTTGCCAAGCTCACGCGAACGCGACTATGCCGCTGCATCACGGGTGCAGCCCTTCGACAACGTCGATGTACCCACCAAGACTATCTAGATCGGCCCTGATGCTGCCTATACCACTCGCATTGCGGGGAGTCTAGACGGCAAGCAGGAATCAGCACTCATCGCTTTCCTGTGAACTATTGTCGATGTATTAGCCTGGCAACCATCGCAGATGCCCGACATCCCAAGGGAAGTGATCGAGCACCATCTAAAGATCTATCCCAATGCCCGACCGGCACGATAGAGGCCACAAAAGCAGTCCATCGAGAGGCAGAACTTCATCCGCGAAGAGGTCAAGAAGCTGCTCGATGCTGGCTTCATTCGGGAAGTCCATCATCCCAGGTGGCTGGCCAATCTTGTCATCATCCCCAAAGATGGCGAGAAGCTCCGAATGTGCATCGACTACACCGACCTCAATAAGGCATGTCCTAAAGATCTTTTCCCTCTCCCTAGGATAGATCAAATCGTAGATTCAACCCCGGGATGCGTTCTATTTTGCTTTCTAGACACTTACTCAGGGTTCCACCAAATCCCTATGCGTAGAGAAGACGAAGAACATACTGCATTTATAACTGTAGATGACCTTTACTGCTATGTTTCCATGCCTTATGGTCTTAAGAATGCCCTCCCTACCTTTGTACATGCCATGCATAAAACATTTGGGGTTCTTACTCGGGACCTAGTAGAGCTGTACGTCGACAACATTGTTGTCAAAATCCAGACACATACATCATTGCTAGAAAACCTTGCCCTAGTCTTTGACAGGGTGCGGACCACACGCACAAAGCTCAACTCGGACAAGTGTGTGTTTGGAGTCAAAGCTGGGAGGCTCCTTGGTTTCTTGGTCTCACACCGAGGGATCGAGGCCAACCTAGAGAAGATCAAGGCGGTGGAGCTGATGCGGCCTCCAGCCCACATCAAGGACGTGCATAAGCTTGTAGGTTGCTTGGCAGCGCTCAGTCGGTTTATCTCTAGGCTGGAATAACGAGCCCTCTAGTTCTTCAGACTGATGCGTCAGTCTGGACTGTTCGTTTGGACTGACGCGATAGAGAAGGCGTTCCACAAGCTGAAGCAACAACTTACCTCGCAACCCATCATGATGGCACCGGAGCCCAGGGAGCTTATGTACCTCTACATCGCCCCACGACGGAGGTGATAAGTATGGTCTTGTTTGCAGAACAGTCTGGCCCCCAGCAGCCCCAAGGGACGGACGGGCCCCCTGCCATTGATTTTGAGCCCCAGGGCTTGAAACCCACAGGGGTCCTGATAACCAAGTTGCCTTAGGGTCCCATCCCCCGGAGGGTGCCTGGGTCCCCTAGGGGGCCTTAAAGATCAAGAAGCCTCTAGGTCCCATCCCTAGAGGACACCTCGAGTTCAGGGAACACAGAGTTTCTGGGCCCAGAGTAGATGGAAGAGGATGCATCGGATTCCCCACGAAGGGTCCGAACCATCCAACGCCCAATCTACTTCATTAGCGAAGTCCTACATGAAGCAGAAACAAGGTACCTCGAAGTAAAGAAGTTGTTGTATGTAGTGCTAATCGCGTCGAGAAAGTTTCGCCATTACTTTCAGGCACACAAAGTTTTAGTGGTGACCTTGTTTCCACTGGGGATGATGCTCCGCAACCCCAACACGATCGTCAACATCGCCAAATGGGTGGTGGAACTGGCGGAGTTTGAGCTCGACTTCTTGCCACAGCATGCAATCAAGAGCAAAGCACTAGCGGATTTAGTTGCTGAGTGGACTCCCTCACCAAGCAACCCAGGGGGCCTGGAAATCAGCGAGCCAAAGCCCAGGGCACTGGTGCTACCGGACCCTACTAGACACTCTTCTTCGATAGTTTCTCGCAGAATTAAGGAGGCGAAGCCGGCATACTTCTCACCTCTCCAGCAGGGGAGCAGTACAAGTACGCGGTGTGCCTTGACTTTAAGGCGGCCAACAACATGGCGGAGTATGAAGCCCTCATCTTCGGACTAACAGTTGCGCAAGGTCCCAGTGTCCTGCAAATGCTGGTCAAGGGAGACTCCCAGCTGATCATGAAGCAGGTTCGGGGAGAATGCTACTGCAACGATCCTCAGCTTGCGGCGTACCAGCTGCACGTCAAGAAGTTGGAGACTGGTTTTGAGGCCTTGGACCTCTGCCATGTACTGCACGCCGACAACTCCATCGCCGACGCCTTGTCAACAATGGCACCCACTGAGACCCCGGTTCCTGAAGGTGTCTTCAGCAGGAGATTAGTGCGACCAACCGCTAGGCCTGTAGGGCCTAACGAAGGAGGCCAACCCAACACTTCGGAGCTGGTGACCTTGGCGACCCTGCAACCTTGGGGCCCATCAAGGTTCTTGTGCATCACCGAGGACCCCAGATCACCTGGTGCCCAAGATCCAGAAGCTCAAGAGAGTCATGATGCATGGATCATGAAGATCCGGGACTACCTAAAGGACAACATCCTTTTGAAAGAACACGTATTCGCTGAGTGGATCGTGAGGATGGCGAAATGCTACACGCTGATAGAAGGAGACATCTACCAGTGTGGCGCAAACGACATCCTATTACGGAAGGAGACCAAGGCTAGGAGCAGTTGGGCCACCCCATGGGACGGCTCCCCGCGCGGCGGTATGGGACCAAGTCTGAGGGGTTCCAACACCGCCCCAGCACGGTCCAAGAAGTCCCGGACGCCTTGCGCCTCGGCTGCATGGGAGGCCTGGAGGTCTTCTACCTCTGTCCATAATGCTTCCTTCCAATCGGCGAGCTACCGAGCACGATGCTCCAAGTCATCCTCTCGACATTTGATGGAAAGCTTTGAGTCCTGCATGGCTCGGTGCCTCTCCTCCAGCATGTCGACACTTCGGGAGACCTCTTCTTCACTCGCCGCCAAGTCCCGTTCCCGATCGACAATGGCAACCTCACGGCAGACCAGCTCCAGCCGCCTATCCTTGCACAACCTAAGGCAAGCGTCGACATCTGTGTTGACGTTTCTTACGTCATATATCATCTCTCAAAAGAGATGAGGTTCGCAAGTGCACGAAAACTATTTTGTAGCATTTCACCCAAGAGTATTCCCAAGGGTATTGTATTTATCCAAAAGGAAGGCAATGGAGTAAAGTAAACACTACTCTTATGATCAAGCTATGGGATACTAATCAATTATCAAGACAGGGGTAAGTTGATAATAGGGGTAGTGTGACACACACGTAAGCGATCTACTCTAAGGGTAAGGTTGTCCTAGCGAGAGTTAGACTACGAGATGGAGCTACTCCTACTATGCTCTAATTACTCATAGACATAGCCTAATGAAGTACACATGAGTATGCCAATGGTGAATACTAGGGCTTAGTGGTCCAACATATCGGGCACAGGTTTACCCCTAGCAATACTAGGCGACTCCCGCCAAGATCCTGTGGCATAGCCGAACATGGAGGATTACAAATGACAGATAGGGCTTTCACCACCTATTGCCTACCTCTTCTATCCATGGGTCTACGAGACATCCAACATAACTCACTATCCTAGCACCATGCTAGCATACTAAGTAAATACCTTAAGGATCATGACATCCTAAGGCAATGACTAACCTAAACATCGTTGAACCAATGTTGGATCCAAGCACTAACATATTCATATTAACATAATCATATTATTACCTAATTAGACTATAGTGGTGGCACATGATGTTTATGATAACATGATAAATGCATTATGTCTAGATCATAACAACATCTACACCTAGCACATACATGAACTCCACAATCAAACAAGAAACGCTTTGCCTAAGTATATGAATAAAGAGAGACTAATAATACTATTATTATAAAGCACAAAATCACAAATACAAGACAAGATACATGAGCCATACCTTTCCCAATTTGGACTTGGGACTAGAGGCTCCTCTCTACAACCTAACCTCCACTAAGGACTTGGAGAACTAATGTATACAAGAGAGTGAATGCTCAAGTGGTGTGTGTTGAAGTGAGGGGTCCTATTTATAGCTTGGAGAAGGGTCGGTTCCGGCCACCAAAAGCGCGCGAATCAATCACCACTCACTTATTCAAGTCGGGAGGAGCCAACACGTGGAAGCTAACCGAGTTTGGAGAAAAGACCAGGTCGAATGACTAGGGGGTCGGCCGACTTGGTAAGTCCTCCAAACAGTATGTGCTTTCTTGGGGTGACTTCTTGGTGGGTCCCATCCCTTGATATGGGTGCTACACCGTTGGATGGCCTTGGATACTTCTGTTTGTGGGCCATTTGATCCATGTGGTGCCACGTGGCGATGCTTGATTGGCTGGGATGGTATTTTATAGGATCTATCCCCTTGTTTCACTTCAATTTTGTATAAAATGCCTGCATGCACCGATTTCTCCAAGTACAAGTTGAAATAGGTTAAATAGAAAGGTGATGTGTGCAGTAAATGATATTTCCTTCACATAATTGAGTTATATTGACAGTTGAAATTGGTATATAACAATTGTCAACAAACTCCCTCAAGCTTATCCTTTGCTCATCCCGAGCAAAGTCAAGACTTTAGGTTGATGATTAGGAGTTTCTACAATGTTCTATTTTTTCAAAAGTACCATGTGTACAACAAAATACTCTACCTAGTATTGCAAAAATTGGCATGGTACTTTACCCATCTTAAGTCATTATGGAGCTTATGCCATCTCCTATTCATGGTGGTTGAAAGATAGAATAGAAAATGGAGCACACATACCCTATAAATCAAGTTTCACTTAAATTCCGGAGAGTTCAATTCAGATTTTAAGTATCTCAATTTGATTCTCTCAAATCTCTCCTTTTATGTGTAGTGGAAATATTTCCTCACCAAGGCATTTTGCCTAAATTCATCCTACCACTAAATAAGGCTTGTATATGGAGCTTGGTAGGGAATATAGTTGGCATATTTGCAACACATAATATTGCTAAGTCAAAAGAGCAAGCCTTAGGAGAAATCAATTCAAAACTATTTGATTTAAGACTTGTGGATGTGTGATGGAGTGGAAGTGGATGTGGATATTTGGGATGACTCCTATATATGTAGACTCTTATTTTGCAGGGATGAAACATGGCTACTTTTTTCTTTTTTTTTCTTTTTTTTCTCATGCTTATGATGTAAGCATGCATTTTTTTTGTAGCCATGTCTTCTACTCCCTTTTTATGCAATAAACTTGGAGAGAGTACTAAGCATGAATGATATGGAGTTTCTATTTTTATTGTGGAATGGTGGTATGATGGGAATTTGCTTACTTCTAGTGTAGAAGTATAGCATGTGCAAGTGAAGTCTTGAATTAAAAAGTAATGAATAAAATCTCACATAGGTCTATACTAGTTTGACAAAGCTCAATGTGAATACAAATAGCACATGCATAAGGTCTATCAATGTAATGTATCATATAGCTTTGGTAGGTATTTCCAATCAGATGAGAGTAACTTAAATCTTTTTAGAATTTCTTTGGAAATCTAAGTTTCACTTTCAAACTAGGAATAGCAGCCCTATCACTATATCATATCCTGCAAAACTTAGAATGGATTAAGGTTTTGCTACCCACAATTTCTAAATCAAGGCAAAAGTAATTCTAGACAATGAAAGCAATATTTTGGAGAGTAGTAAGTTGTAAACTAGGGACTTAGGAAAATTAAAACAGAGCAACTATTCATCATTTCATTTATGTGAATTCCAAACCATTCTTACCGCACATCTTTTATTTTATTTTCAAAGCAAATTCTACTCTACTTATTTTTAAGTTTTTTTTATATGCAATGTGGATGATGGGTGAATGGAAAATAAATATGCAAGGGGTGTGATACAAGTTACCTCAAGTGGGGGTCCTCCCCCAAGCTTGTTCTTGGTCAAGGTCCGCGATAGGGTCTGAAACCCTAACAACGGATGTAGGCCATGAGGTTGGCCTAACCTTGTTGCAGCATGGATTTGACATTGGAGGGGTTGAGTGTCGATGTTGGGTTGCCTTCCATGGATTCCACGAGTGTGGTCAAGGAGAGTGTTGTCGATTTTACTCATCCACACCTTAATGTTTCTATAGGTTGGATGTACTTGGTTATTCCATGGCTAAGGTAGTGATAAACCTTAGCTACAAAGGAATGACGTGCACTCAACATGGTTGAGTGTGTTCCGTCATTCTTTCGCTGAGGTGTACCATACCTTCTTGCCATAAAGGAATAACTTGTACCATCATGAATTGGGTGTGATCCGTCATTCCTTGGCTAAGGTAATGATAACCTTTAGCCACAAAGGAGTGACATGTACCCAACATGTGTGGAGTACGATCATGTTATTCCTTGGCTAAGGTACAACATACCTATAACCACAAAGGGATGATGTGCACTCAACATGGGTTGAGTGTGATCCATTGTTCCTTGGCTAAGGTATACCTTCTAGCCACATAGGAACAACTTGCACCCAATATACATTGGATG
Organism: Tuctoria greenei; assembly: GCA_036927565.1. Taxonomy (NCBI): domain Eukaryota; kingdom Viridiplantae; phylum Streptophyta; class Magnoliopsida; order Poales; family Poaceae; genus Tuctoria; species Tuctoria greenei. Next base: position 179,577,490 of record JAYESD010000002.1, read on the forward strand.
CGATCCTTGTCATTCCTTGGTTAAGGTACATCATACCTTTTAGACACTAAGGAATAACTTACACCCAATTATGGTGGCAATTCCGTTGAGCTTGAATGAGTGCATAGAATAGCTGAGAGCATCATGCTCGCACATATTCATTGTAGCCCACTGGTTGCTCATGAAGGGTTTCCATGTCAAATCCCCGGCCTCGTATAATCATGGTTGACCTTTGGGCTTAATTTCTGATAGGTAGCAACCATCCTAATTTACTCCAAGAGATATTGAAATGGAATCCTCTTAGGGTTTCCAACAATCGAATCTTTGAATGTCTACATAGTTATTTTATTCCTACAAACTTCCTCTCTATGATAGAGAGGGATGGCTAGCTCCCAATATTTGTACAAATGAATTTTTGGGTTAGGTAACCAAATCTTCATTTGTACCCATGGGGAAGAACAAGACCAAAGATGCATTGGGTCCAATTTCCAGTGTATTCGTGAACAGTGTATGAATCATTGCTAGGAGTGGGGCTTTATGGATAAATTAAGTTGAAAAATTTTCTAAAGCTCCTCTTGTTGACGGTCCTTAAGTGCCATATTTAGACCGTCAATTCACCTCATAATGTGCACAAAAGAGAAACACAACGTAGTGGTAGGGTTAAGAACTAACCAATTCCACGAGTGTTGGTGTTTATTTGTATGCAGGTGAATTTAGACTCAAAATACCAAGACATGCAGGGAGTAATCCATAAAATAGGGTTTCGACGAATCAAGCAACACCACATGTCATCACATGGATCGAATAGCCCACAAATAGAAGTATCTGATGCCATCCAATGGTGTAGCACCACTATCAGTCAAGGGGGCTCACCTGACAGAGACCTAGAGAAAGCACAACCCCAACAGGGCCAAGACCAGGTCAGCCGACCCCCCTAATCGACCGACTTGTTCTTTCCCCCAAAAGCGGTCAAACGCCACGTGTTGGCTCCTCCAGGTGTGAAGAGGTCATGGGTGACTATTTCACGCGCCATTGGTGGCGGGAACCGACTCTTCTCCCCCTATAAATAGAACCCCACACCTCACTTCACACACACACACCAAAATTTGAGAATAGAGTATCACTCCTAAGGTTTAGTGTAGTCCTAGAGGCTGCCAAGTAGAAGGAGAGTGTGGTGAAGAGTTTGGGAGAAGGAGGCTTGGGCTTGTCAAGTCCCTCTTCTACAGTTGTACCCCTACAAAGGTGTTATTCAAATCAAGCAAGCCTTTGTGAATTCAATTCAAGTTTGATTCTTAATTCATAGTAGTTTGCACAAGTAGTTACTTGTGGGTTCATTGCTTTAATTTATTACAGGCTCTAGTTGTAGCTTTGTGTTCGAAACAATTAGAGTTGTGATTTAGAACGTAAGCATGGTGCTTAGGTTAGAAATCACCAGTGAATATCTCGTAGACCCACAAATTGAAGAGGTAGGCAGTAGGTGGTGACAGCCCTATCTGTCCTTTGTAATCCTCCACGTTAGGCTATGCCATAGGCTCTTGGCGGGAGTGGCGTAGTGTTGCTAGGGGTAAACCCGTGCCCGAAGCAAGCAGATACCGCAAATTCCTTTGGATGAGAATAAATACTTTGAGTTCCTCTCTCTTCCTTACCTATCAACCAACTTTGTGTTCTTGGGTGGATTAGTTAGTAAGATTACACACCTGTTCCTTGGATTCGATACCCTTGGAATACTCTCTTAAGGGGAAGTGCTACACGACTGTTTCCGTGCGCTTGCGGATTTTTATCTGTGACGTAAAAAATGTCAACAAACAATTCTGGCGCTATTGCCGGGGAACAATTGCTGTTAATCTTTGAACCTTGTTCACCCTCGTATCTATCTCCTTATCTTACCTTCAATTTTCTTACCACCACCACCACATATATGGAGCAGCCCACCATTCTTTCATATTCTGCCCCAAAGGGTAAGTTCTATGAGCCACCGCCTTCGGCAGAACCCATTTGTTCTACCAGCTATGAACTTCGCCCTGACTTTATAGCCATGGTTCGAGAGCAATACTTCTTAGGAACAGATTGTGAAAACCCTTACTACCATCTAAGAGAGTTCGAATAATTGTGTTCATGCCTTGTAATCAAAGGTATGACACAAGAAACTCTCAAATGGAAGTTGTTTCCTTTTTCCCTTAAGGAAAAAGCCAAACAATGGTACGACCACAACGTTGGAAAGACAAACGGAAATTGGAATGAATTACGAGATATATTTTGTCTTGCTTTCTTTCCAATTGCCCGAGTTGTGTCCTTACGGAAGGAAGTACTATGCTTCTAGCAGATGGAAAAGGAATCCATAGGTGCAACCTGGGATAGATTTTCTCTTTTGAGAAATTCTGGCCCAGATTTGTCTATCCCTGATCCGTTGCTCTTGCAACACTTCTATATGGAATTGAACAAAGAGTCTGCCCTACATCTTGACATTACGACTAGAGGATCTTTCCTCCATAAGACGCCGAAAGAAGGCAAGGATCTTCTAGACCGAATTATAGAAAATTCTTCCTTCATTATGGGTCTTAATGAGCCCCCTCAAGAGGAAGTAGTGTTAAGATCCGAGGATGAATCTATGGACAAGGAAGAACCCATCTCTTGCTTATCCCACACCTTGTCGGAGGAATCCTCTCCCGAACCCGAAACTACGAAGGAAGAAGAAATTCAACCTTAGGAGTTTCCTTTCTACTTCGAGAAAGAGATATTTGAAGATTTTGGAAATACCTTGAAGTACTGTTGCCATAGGAAACCATCATTTCCATTAAATCCACCTGACCCACCTGATGGAGTGTTCGTCCAACAGACGATCAAGGAGTTAACCTCTATTTTAAGCAGGGAATGGACTGTAGAAGTTGAGCTATCACCCGAAATCCTTCGGATGACCTCACCTTTGGCAACTATTATATGTTATATTAGAGGGGCACCAATGAATGTCCTATACAACCCCACTGTCGGAGCAAATCTCATTTTTGATTCTTGTGCTCTCGCCATTCTAGGCGATGTTCCATTGGCACCAACATGTAAATCCTTCTGAGATTCTTTCAGAAACATCCTTGATGGATGCGGGGTTTTGCAACAGGTGTCTGTAAGACATAATGATATTGAGGCAATACTAGATTTCCATGTGTTCAAAATCCAAGATTTCGACATTATGATTGGGATTCCCAATGAGAAATTTCTCATGGAAATTCCTTTGGAAGGAAACCTCAATGTCAACCTTGGAGGGAGAAAGTTTTCTATTCCTATCCTTGGTTCCAAGAACACATATGCAGAATCTCCCAACCAAGATGAACCATTAGAGGAGGTTAGAACTCTTAAATTCTTAGTCCCTCCTGAAATAGAAGGAGAAGAAGATTTCATCCAAGAGGAGGATGAACCTCAGGAGGCAATTGAATTGCCAAAGGAAGAGTTCTTCCCAAAACCTCCTGTTAAATTGAAAATTCTGCCTCCAGGCCTACGTTATGCCTTTCTAGATGGCGATTTGGAAGCCCCTGTCATCATAAGTGACAAGCTTTCAGATGATGAGACACTCAAACTCATTGCCATGTTAGAAAAGCATAGAGTTGTTTTTGGCTATTCCTTAGAGGATCTTAAGTGGATTAGTCCAGCATTATGCACCCATCACATTCCCATTGAACCCGAGAGTGTCCCCTGAAGGGAACCTCAACGGCGATTAAATAATGCGATGCAGGAAGTTGTCAAGAAGGAAGTCTTGAAACTTCTGCATGTCGGGATTATCTACCCTGTTCCTCATAGTGAATGGGTCAACCCAGTTCAAGTAGTGCCCAAGAAGGGAGGTATGACGGTCGTTCAAAATGAGAATAATGAATTAATTCCTCAACGAACCATCACGGGTTGGAGGATGTGCATTGATTACCGAAAACTTAACAAGGCTACAAGGAAGGATCATTTTCCACTACCGTTCATCGATGAGATGTTAGAGCGGTTGGCAAAACATTCCTACTTTTGTTTCCTTGATGGGTATTTAGGTTATGATCAAATCCCAATCCACCCCGATGATCAAATTAAGACCACATTCACATGTCCCTATGGGACTTATGCCTACCGGTGTATGTCTTTTGGACTGTGCAATGCTCCTGCCTCTTTTCAAAGATGCATGATGTCTATCTTTTGCAACATGATTGAGGAGATCATGGAAGTTTTCATGGATGATTTCTCTGTCTATGGGAAAACTTTTGATCATTGTTTGGAAAATTTAGACAAGGTCTTACAAAGATGCCAATAGAAGGACCTAGTACTTAATTGGGAAAAGTGTCATTTCATGGTCCGTGAAGGCATCGTCCTTGGGAACTTAGTGTCTGAAAGAGGGATTGAGGTGGATAAAGCAAAGATTGAAGTCATTGAAAAACTTCCACCTCCTATCAATGTTAAGGGAATTCGCAGCTTTTTAGGTCATGCGGGGTTCTATCGACGATTCATCAAAGACTTCTCAAAAGTCGCTAGACCCCTCACTAACCTACTAGCTAAGGAAGCTCCCTTTGATTTTGATGATGAATGCCTTAAATCATTTGAAACACTAAAAAAGGCACTCATCTCAGCTCCAATCATTCAACCTCCCGATTGGACGCTGCCATTCGAAATCATGTGTGATGCTAGTGATTTTGCTATTGGTGCGGTCCTAGACCAAACCAAAGATAAAAAGCATCATGCAATAGCCTACTCTAGCAAAAATCTAACAGGAGCTCAACTCAATTATGCCACAACTGAAAAAGAGCTCTTGGCGGTAGTTTTTGCTATCGATAAATTTAGGTCCTATTTGGTTGGAGTCAAGGTCATAGTCTACACAGACCATGCTGCCTTGAAATACTTGCTCACCAAAAAGGATTCTAAACCTAGGCTAATCTGTTGGATTCTTCTACTCCAAGAGTTTGATCAAGGATAAGAAAGGAGTAGAAATTTTCGTGGCAGATCATCTCTCACGTATGGAAGTCACTCAACCCATGGACATTCCTACCAATGACTTCCTATGAGATGATATGCTTCTTAAGGTGACTGACTCTCACTCTTGGTATGCGAATATCATGAACTTCATGGTCACGGGATACGTACCTCCAGGGGAAAACAAGAAGAAACTCATCTATGAGAGTCGTAGACACCTTTGGGATGACCCATATCTCTATCGAGTTTGTGCCGATGGCCTTCTTAAGAGGTGTGTCCCATCAATTGAAGGAACCAAGGTTATTGGGAAATGCCATGATAGCCCCTATGGTGGCCATTACGGTGTTTACCGTACCCAAGCAAAGATCTAGCAATGTGGATTCTATTGGCCTTCTATGTACGAAGATACAAAAGAATTCATTCGCAGATGTTGGAAATACCAAAAGCATGGAATAATCTCAGCTCGTAATGCGATGCCCCTAACATATAATCTCAAGTGGAATTATTTGATGTGTGGGGTATTGATTTCATGGGACCTTTCCCTAGGTCTTATGATTGCGACTATATCCTGGTGGCTGTAGATTATGTGTCAAAATGGGTAGAAGCTTTGCCATGCAAAAATGCTGATTCCAAGCAAGCTAGGAAAATGTTCCATGAGATCATTTTTTTACACTTTGGCACTCCTCATACGGTCATAAGTGATGGAGGGTCTCATTTCATAGATAAGACCTTCCGGAGCTTTTTGAGATAGCTTGGTGTCCAACATAATATTGCTACTCCATATCACCCACAAACAAGTGGTCAAGCAGAAACATCTAATAAATAAATTATGAATATTCTACAAAAGACCGTCTTGAAAATGGGAACAGGATGGAAGCATAAGCTACCCGGCGCATTGTGGGCATACCGTACTGCCTACAAAACTCCCATCGACATGTCTCCTTTCCAACTTGTGTAACACCCTCATTTTCATCCATCATGCATTGCATACATTCTAAAACATGTTTAACATTAATCCACATAAAAAGAAATAAGTTTAAAATGAATTTAGAGCAAAACCGTACTCAAAAGTTCTGAGGAGTGCGAACTAGTCCGTTTTTGGTGCGGACTAGTCCAATTTCTCTCTGACCTCCATTGGACATGTCTGTTTTTGTGCGTACTATTCTGGTTTTTGACTCTGTACAGTTTCGGACTTGTCCGGTCCGTAGCGGACTAGTCCGGTATCCCAATTCCTTGGAAATTTTGCTAAGTCCCTGGACTTGTCCGGTACTCCACTGGACTTGTCCGTATTTCCTCTGACTAAAGTCGAACTTGTCCAGTTTTGGCCAGACTTGTCTAATTTTCCTCTGACCAAGTTCGGACTTGTCCGATATAGTCCGGACTTGTCCGTTTTTGCCTCTGTCAACCTTCGTACTAGCCTGGCCCTTTTCTGACTTGTCTGGTAAATCGCGATTCTGAGTTGATTTTGGTTTCATGACTTGTTTTTGGGTTTTACCTTAAGTGGGCCTAAGGACGTCGTGTCTAACTCTTTTTGGAGTCCATGTGGGACCCCACACCGGCCTTGACCCTCCTCAAACTCTAATTCATTGAAACCCTAGCCTCCACCTCTATATAAACAACCCCACCCCTTGATTTGACATACTTTTGCCTCAATTAAAAGACCACAAACCCTAGTTCATGGAGAGACGCCACCAAGGAGGAAGAAGGAGATCCCTATCAAGAAGAAGAAGAGGAGGAAACGAAAGAGAATCAAGATCTCCATAAAGTTTTGTTCTTCATCAACAATCCTCCATCAAGATCTCATCAACCCTAGATCATCAAGATCCAAGTGTTGCCTCCAAAACCCTTGATCCATTGGGGTTCTAAACACCTGGTATACCTTCTACTCTCTCTTTCTCACATGAATTCAACCCCGTTTCTCCAAATTCACGTCGATCTAGAAAACCCTAGTTCGCTGTTCCTGTGAAGGGCGGACTAGTCCGATACCAAGCAGACTAGTCTGATTTTGCAATCTGTTTCCTACTGAATTAATTCTAAATCGATTCGAATCAATTCCAAACCTGTCCAAACTTGTTAAAAACTATTAGAACCAGTTAGTGAACATTAATAGCAACTCATTAACAAGTTTTACCACATAATTACATTAATCATGCATGTCATGACATATTGAGTAATATATGTGCACTTATTTATTGTAACTCTTGTCTTGTATGTTCGTTGCGCGGTTTAGACAGATTTGCACTAGAGAGTGCTGCAGAGGAACTCCAACACAAGGAGTTTGAAGTCTTTGATCCTAATCAAGCCCAAGAGCAAGGCAAGTGTCCTTGAACATATTGATCCTATTTCAACAATAAATGTTTTGTTTGCGAAACTGCATGCTTGTGTCAATTTGATAGGAATCCTATGATAGGAAGTTTAGTAGGTTTGTTTAACCACCCTTGTCACCTGGAATTCATGGTAAAGAATCGGGAAGGGCTTTTTACCTTTTTGCTTCGCTTAATTAACTAGGATGGGAAAACAACTATACCATTCAATTATGCATTAATGAGATCATGGTTAATAGGAACTGGTCAATATGATATGGTAATGGGTGATTAAATCAAGCATGGTATGTGGATTGGGTTGGATGCTATGGTGGTTCACCTGCTTTAGATCTAAGGACCGGTTCATGCGAGAATAGGCCAGAACAGCAGTGCCACCACGAGGCCAAGTATGAGTGTGACGTAGCTTATTAATTAGGGTATTGCTAGTATTGCATGGATCATTTGGCGCACCGGGGAAGGGGAGTCGGATTGGGTTTGGATATGGTTGGCGGGACTCCCTGGGATCCGAATGGCATATGAGGGGGCCCTTGGTTGAGGATGTGCTCAGTTGGAGACATCGCCACCGGTGAAACCTCAACGGATCCGTACATGCTAGTAGTCCCTTTGTAAAGGCTATTTTGTGATCTCTTGGCCATACACCAAAGAAAGTGTAATTGGCATAATGGAGGTTTTCTTTAGTCGCCGACGAGTGATAAAATCACAAACACGTGGGTAAAGTGTTACAAACTCTGCAGAGTGTCTAAAAACTATCATGATAGCCGTGCTCCCGGTCATGAGCAACCTGGACAACTTCCATGATTAGAAGGAAACTTGGGATTTGGGATAGTTATGGTTGGAAATATGGTTATGATTGATAATATGGTTAGTACTGGTTATGGGATGGTATTATGGTTTATGGCAATGGATATGGTTAATACTAATGGTAAAATCTGATATAATGGTGATGGATATGGGATATGGACTTTTACTATGTTAATAATTATGGTTTATGATGGGTTTAATTCACATACATGTAATATATTGCTTTTCAAATGTTTTAATGTACTTTTCAGCACTTAAGCCTTTATTATTGTCGTCATTTGAATCAGCTACATGTCATACTTTCCACACTTGCTGAGTACGACATGTACTCACCCTTGCAATTCCCCCACCAACAGTTGCAAGTCAGATTTGGGAGTATTACGATGATAATGCGGAGTTCTAGGCCGTGTCTACCGTCAACTTTGCCTGTGGTGTTGATTGGAGTTGTGCTATACCCTTTTGCTTATGCTGCTTAGCTGCTTAGTTCACTTATTTAGCTTATTTTCGCTGCATTAGTTCAAACTTGACATTTATAATCATTAGAGCTTGTATTTGAGGATATTCTGAATTGTGTAGTAAAAGTGCTTAATTAATTTTGTTCTATGGTAATTTTCTGTATATCCTTTTGTGAATGCACTCGTGTATGTGTGTTGACCATCCTGGGCTCACATATGCGTTCACTTGGTTCATTTTCGGAACCAGGTGTTACAAATTGGTCAAAGCCGCAGGTTGACCATAGGATGCAACCTAGATTGAATGGACACTTTAAAGCACATAGGAACACTCAGGAAGCGATGTGTTTTTGCTTGGTGTGTTGCTTGCTTGTGTGTTTGTGTGCTTATTAGAGGATTTTGGGATGCTTTAGCATTGTCATGTCCATATAGGCTAGTATAGGTAGTTGCTTAGTTTCGTATCCCTTGATGCATATAGTTGGGGACGTTTTCTAAAATTCTTATCTCTTGCTTTTCTTCAGATGGTGAGGACTCGAAACCAGAGGGATGGCAATGATGAGGAGGAGAACAATGGAGCACCTCAGAACAACAATGGACAAGGACCTGTCTAGGGAGCTATCAATCTTGAGCACCTATTGGCAATGCAAAACCAGCTCATGCAGACCATGATACAGACTATGGGACAGCTGCAGGGTGGCAACAACAACAATCAGCCCCACATGCCTCCACCGCCACCCCCGCCTCCACATTACCGATTGGGAGAGTTCATGAGGACTAGGCCACCGACCTTTGCTCAAGTTGCTGACCCTATGGATGCTGATGATTGGCTCAAGTCTGTGGACAAGAAGCTAGCTATTGTCCAATGCAGTGACCGGGAGAAGGTGCTATTTGAATCTCATCAACTTGTTGGAGCAACTACGGATTGGTGGGATTCGCTATGCAATACTCATGAGAATCAGGAGATGATTACTTGGGCCGAATTCAAGGAGAGCTTTCGTTCCCATTATGTGCTGGAAGGTGTTATGATCTTGAAGAGGCAATATTTTGAGAACTTGAGGCAAGGAAGACCGAGTGTGGGTGAATACCACAATAAATTCACTCAACTCTCAAGATATGCGTCTGAGGATGTGAGCCGGGACAGCGGGAAGCAATACTTGTGCATGAGAGGCTTGAACAATGAGATCCAGGTACAATTGCTGAATTATGATTATGCAAACTTTCAGAAGCTAGTAGACAAGGCAATTGTGGTGGAGAACAAGGTTTGTGAGATGGAGCAAGACACCAAGAGCAAGGCACCGTATCAAGGACAACAACAAGGAAGTAATGTGCACGCTCGCTTTGCACCACCGAATGCGCCATATTACAGCTCCTCTGCTCCTGTACAGCGCCCTGGTTATGCACCGCGCCCAGCTCAGTTTGTGCAACAACGCCCTATCATGCAAGGACCTAGGCCTCCAACGCCTTATGCACCTCGTGCCAACTTTCCTGGTGCCAATGCGCAGAATCATGTCCGTAGAAATTCTGGTGCGATTAGAAAGTGCTATACATGTGGAGAAGTAGGACATTTTGCACATCAATTTCCTAAGTCAGGCCTTGGTCAAGGAAGCAATGCTCAAAGACATAACCCAAGATCCAATGGAGGACAACCGCAAGGGAACCGTGGACAACAAAATTTTGCTCGTGGCAACATGAACCATGTCTCCACGGAGGAAGCGCAACAAGTGTATGAAGTGGTTATTGGTATATTTCTCACAAACTCCAACCCGACGACATGTTATTTGATTCTAGAGCATCGCATTCATTCGTTGCATTGAAATATGTTGCCAAGTATAGTTTTCCTATCTCTCATATGAAGTTTACTCTATTGGTTAAGTCCCCTGGAGGAGAGATGCGGACAAATTGTGGGGACCGGAATCCCGACATCCGAGGATCTCATTGGGTGGTGTCGTGCGATGCGGCACCCAACAATATACAGGAACAGAACCCGAATAAAATACAAGATGAAGTCTTTTGTTTATAATACAGCAGAAGTTTTACAATACCAGCAGAAGTAAAGAAATATATATATCATAGCTACGCTCTCAGCACTAGCTATGCAAAAGCAAAGTTATCCATGCCTTGGATACTTTGCACTAGCAACACTCAATCACGGCGGCGTGCAGGGTTCCCATTCGGCTGTACACCCTTGAGGGGGTGCAGCCTCATCATCAAACCCTTCATCAATTGTATAACCTGCAACAACTCGTTAACTGCAAACGTGAGCATAAGGCTCAACAAGACTAACCCGTCTCACTAGACATATGCAAAGGGGACACTAAACATAGGTAAGGTGAAGCATAAATGACTCGCTTACAAGTGGATCCTTATAATCAGGTTTTATGTAGCAAATGACATTCTCCAGGCACGACACATCATGGGCTCCACAATCAAACAAGAAATGCTTTACCGATGATATGACATGCCCAGAGCACATAATGCTATTACAGCTAAAGTATGGGGAAACTGTAAACTTTTAATTGCACTATCTCTAATCATACAAGGTTGCAAAGCAATTATAATTCAATACAATATAATTTTCTGGTTTCTTTAGTATTTACTACGTCACGGCACAGTGAACAAGTGGTACTCTATTACTGCGAGGGACAGTGATTGCAATCAGGACACACCCGGACAACACGACACATACGTCGTTTGGAAGTGTCAGCGAGCACACTTGTACCTACATAACACTTCAGTACTAGGCGTATATGACCACCTTTCACAAGAAACCCGAACGCCGAGCCCGTCTCACCTCCGCAAACAGAAGGTCTCCGCACGGAACACCTCATGTGTCCGCCGACCGACTTACACCTTACTGTCCTCAACCCACCCCTATCGATGGTGAGTTCATGGGCCTCGACACCCCAGTTATCGAGTTACATTAGTTTACTAGATTCCATATGTCCATTATGTCGCTGGTACAATTCAAGCTTGTCTGAAGGGGCCGCATATAGACGGGCCTTAATCAACACAGGCAGGGCTATGCGACCGAGACTCAATTCTTGCCGCTTCCTATGCATTCCCTACCCGGTCTCAGTTTCATTATATTATGCCATTTTCTATCTAACTAATCCTGTGAGATATGTCCTACATCTCTCGCGAGTAGATTCCAACTACTCGACTTCTACCAGATTTCCTATGCATTAGCAAAGTAGTTACTACAGGACAAACTGTAACTCATTTCAACCAATCCCTGGGTTTTTGGTCATGCATGTGGAGTATCAATCATCCTAAACGTAATGCACAATTCATATACTACTCATCATAGTGATAAAGTAAAATTTTATAAACGACTTAAATGCAAACCGGGGCTTGCCTTGTTGCAGGTCAGAGTCTGAGTTAATATTTGGAAGGTGCTCTTCCAAGGTTTCTGGCTCCTCCTCGACTTCAGTCACTATACGATATGCATAGAATACGTATATGAATGACTTTGAAAAATAATTATTACCAAGACCATGATTTAATTTATGGTGACCATTATGTGATAATGACCTAATTGGCTTTGGAACTTTGAAGGTGGATACTAGGGAGTATGATAGAAACTCTTGCAAAGAATAGGAGATGATCAAAGTAGATTGTGGTCTCCAAAATTATGGCAAGCAATTAACTTCCAAAAATTCTAGAGAGGAAACTGTAGCTTGAACTTAGCTAACAGTTGATAATCAAGATAGAGGAAATTGTCTTTGTTCTAACAAAATTTGTTCCATAAGTTTCTAAGCTCTGGTGAAGGAGTTATTGTATTTCTAAGTTGGCAAGAATTTCTGGAATTATCTTATAATTGAATTGTTAGCCATTTAATCAATATTCAGTTTGTAACTGAATTAGGACTAGGATAGTAGGTCAATTAAATCCAAGATTTTTACAGGAACTAGTGTATGACTAAAGGAAGGCTCAGTCCAAAATTTGGGACATAATAAAGCCACTGAACATATATAAAAATTCAATAACTGAAAAAGGTAATTGAACTATACAGAGGGTTAAACAGGTGCAATGGCTCCCAAACTTTTTCTGGCAGTCAAGAATAAGACAACGAAATGTATGTGAATTTTGGGGATTTTTCCAGTGGCTATCTTGTCGGAAAAATTGTATTTGCATTTCGAAAGATTGTTTTCTACAGAATTTAACTGTGAGTTTCACAGAACCTAATTGGTACTGATAGAAACTAGAGCTCAAGGGCTTTCAAACAAAATTTGTTTGAATATTTTTGGAGCATCCTACAGAAAGATATTGATTTTCAAACTTTGGAAATGGTTCTGCACCAAAAGGGAAAATTCATCTTTTGAATTTGGCGCCAGGGCCCACTGGATTTAAAATCATCCAATCAGGGGCAAGCCACACTGGGGATTATAAACTTTTCCACGCAGCCACACTGGATCCTTAGCCACAGACTGATCTGGGCGCGTTGCGTTCACTGGCAGGTGGGACCCGCGAACCCGGTCTTCTTCCACCTCGAGTCATTGCTCGGACGGCGGCGTTCTCACCGGCGCGCGGTGGCGCTTTGGCCGGCGATATCCTCCGGCCTACGGGAGGCCTCGGGACTCGCCGCTCCCACATATTTTCGCACGGGGAACACGATGGACTAGCTCCCGATGGCGAGGGGTGACCGGAAAACTAATCCCGACGGCGGCGGCGGGGGTTAGGGTTTTGGTGAAGTGGAGACCTTCGATTCCCTAGCTAAACTTCTCGTTTGAAAGCTGGGGAAGCATCGTGGATGCATGGGGAAGGTCTCAGGAGGGTTTAGAGCTCGTGTCATAGCCGGCAATACCGAAGTTGACGGTGAACCGAGCGTTAACAACGGCGGAAGGGGAAAACTTGAAGATCTTGCTAATTAGCCAATGGTTCTTTCTGATTTTTGGAGGGAAGGTGCGTTAGACTACATGGATCATGTCCTCTAACTGGATCAAAGAGATTTTGTATATACAATCGAAATTAACCCGACGATCTAGCCTCAACGTGATAAAAGTGCTTCGGGATTTTAAAGAATACTAGAGCTAGGATGCATGATAGGGATTCAAGCTTAACCAGAAGCTGCACGAGGTCGTTGCGCACCTTTTTGTTATTGACCGAAGAGGATGAGGGTGGTTGTATCGACGGCGAGGCTGCATGGCATCGAGCGGCACGGGGTGATCGCGGCGGCGATGAAAAATGGCGCGGTGCGGTGAATGGGTGAGGACTCCGTCGACAGGGGGGGCTTTTATAGGCGCCACTGCGGTAGATAAGGACGTCAGTGGGGGGCAGCTGGTGACGACCGACGCCGACGACGATCTGGCGCATGCAAGCGTCGCGATGTCGACCGGGGGTGTGAAACAGAGGCGGTGAATCGGTTTCACTGCTTGACCTGTGGGCCCCACCTCTCTCCCTTATCCATTCCTCTAAATTCTAGCTTAAACAGTGTCCAAAAATTCCCAAAATTTACAGGTAGACTAAGAAAAATATGGGGAATTCAATTCTGCAATCAGAATTCAATTTGGACATAGTTTGCATCAAATTAAAATTCAAATTTGAATTCCAATATGGGTATAAACCTTGTTGAAATAAATAGTATCTGAGGTCCAAAAATCTCCAAACTTTGAAATCAAGTTCCCTGAACCATAAAAGGCCTTAGAAAAATTTAGGGGTTGATTTGGGCAAAGTTTAGTGCAAAGGTAAATTTGATGTCGACGCGAATTGAATCCTTTGTACGTGTCCAAACCAATGGAAGATGTACTTCAAAAATCCTGAAATTTTTCTGAGAAGCTATTTAGATATTTAAGAGTCCAAGGAAAAATTTGGAGCCTTGAATTTGAATATTTTTGGCAGGGCCTAATATGCATAGCAACATAATCAAATAACATTGGTTTGATTTTTATACTGCTGCCATATAATTTGCCCTAGCCATTGCAATCAATAACTTCCCAACTTTGTAGAAAGAAAACTTTTTGGTTAGGTCAAGCTTATGTGCAAAATTTTGTTGCCCTCCATTATGTTTGATAAACCACTTGTGGTTGAACTTCTCATAAAAGGAAAAAGTGGGATTTTACATTCCTCCCCCCTTAAAAGAATCTCGTCCTGGGATTACAAAGGAAGGACAAAAGATAAAGATCTACTGAACATGTGCCACTAACAATTCCGGATAGTTCGTTTTAAGATATTCCTCGCTTTCCCACGTGGCTTCTTCAGCACTGTGGTTGCTCCACAAGACTTTGTAGAAACGCAATGTGCGCCTTCTTGTGGTGCGAGTTTTCTCAGCAACGATCTGGGTTGGATGCTCGAAATACGTAAGATCTGGATGGAGGGTTTCCAAATCCTCAATACGTATATTCGTTGGGACCTTGAGACATTTCCGCAACTGAGAAATGTGAAACATATTATGGACCCTTGCCAGCGATTGCGGTAACTCCAATTGATATGCCACAGGTCCGCATCTTTTGATTATTGTGAACGGCCCAATAAAACGTGGAGCTAGCTTCCCTCTCACTCCGAATCGATGAATTCCTTTCATCGGGGATACCCGGAGATAAACTTGATCCCAACCTCAAAGTGAAGAGGTCGACGTCGTTTGTCCGCATAGTTCTTTTGACGAGATTGGGCGGCTTTGAGATTTGCTTGGATGATGCGTACTTGCTCTTCGGCTTCTTTTATCAAGTCGATGCCATATACCACTCGTTCACCAGATTCACACCAGTTCAAGGGTGTGCAACACTTTCGACCATAAAGAGCTTCATATGGTGCCATCTGGATGCTAGCCTGGTAACCGTTGTTGTACGAAAATTCCGCCAATGGTAGATGATCATCCCAATTCCTACCATGGTGGATGGCATAGGCACGGAGCATATCCTCTAGCACTTGATTCACCCGTTCAATTTGTCCATAAGTCTGAGGATGATAAGCCGAGCTTCGAATCAGTTTGGTACCCAATGCATCATGGAGATGCTCCCAAAAGCGAGCGACAAAAATAGATCCACGATCTGAAATGATAGTGCGGGGTACACCATGTAGACACAATATTCTGGAGATATAAAGTTCTGCATACCGCTTTACATATACTTGACACTGACTGGTATGAAATGAGCTGATTTGGTCAATCGGTCAACGATCACCCAAATTGAGTCGTGCTTATGGAGAGTGGGAGGCAATCCAACAATGAAATCCATGCTGATATCCTCCCATTTCCAAGCCGGTATGCTTAAAGGTTGAAGCTATCCAGCTGCCTTCATATGGTTGGCCTTAACTCGTCGACATGTATCACATTCGAATATGTATTTTGCTACTTCTCTATTCATCCGAGTCCACCAGAAATTCTTTCTCAGATCTTGGTACATTTTGTTACTTCCCGGATGAATGTAATACTTGGATAAATGAGCTTCATCCAGTATCTTCTTCCGAAGTTCCAGGTTTCGGGGTACCATTATATGGTTTTTAAACCAGAGGGTACCTTCATCGTCACATCGGAAACATTTCATCTCTCCCTTCTCCATTCTTTGGCGAATGTGCGACATCCCTTTGTCCTCCTTCTGAGCTGCCATAATATCCTCCTTGATAGTAGTAATGAGAGCTAGGTTGTAGAGTGCCCCATATGGAACCAAGTAGAGACTCAGTTCTTCTTCTCCTTCCATTGAGGTAATGGAAAGATTGTTGATATGGGACTTGCGGCTTAGAGCATCTGCGACTACATTCGCTTTGCCTGGATGGTTGTGGATCTCAATCTCATAATCCTTGATTAACTCCAACCATCTACGCTGTCGCATATTTAAATCTTTTTGGTGAAGATGTATTTCAGGCTTTTGTGATCGGTGTAGAGATGTACTAAATTACCTAGTAGATAATGTCTCCACATCTTTAATGCTAGTACCACAACAGCGAGTTCTAGATCATGAGTCGGATAGTGCTGCTCATGGTTCCGAAGCTGTCGTGATCCATAAGCGATCACTCGTCTATCCTGCATCAACACACATCCTAAACCAATTCCTGATGCATCACAATACACGTCAAAATATTTGGTTGTGTCCGGTTGAGCTAATACTGGTGCCGTTGTGAGGTATTTTACTAATGCTTGAAAACATGCCTCACATGCCTCATTCCATACATACTTCGTCCCCTTCTTCAGAAGTTCTGTCATTGGTTTAGCTATTTTGGAGAAACTGGGAATGAACCTCCGGTAATACCCAGCTAAACCTAGGAAACTTCGAACTTCATGTACAGACTTTGGAGACTCCAATTTGAGGACTTGCTTGATCTTGCTTGGATCAACTACAATCCCTGCTGCTGATATGATGTGCCCTAAAAATGGCACTTGGCTGATCCAGAATTCACACTTGCTGAACTTAGCATATAGTTGGTGGTCCCGTAATCATTGAAGCACGATACGCAAGTGTTGAGCATGTTCTTCTTCGGATTTTGAATACACAAGTATGTTGTCAATGAAGACCACGACAAACTTGTCCAATTCCGGCATAAAAACTGAGTTCATGAGATACATGAAATGAGCCGGTGTGTTGGTCAATCCGAAGGACATAACAAGGTACTCATACAATCCATACCCCATCGAGAATGTTGTCTTTGGTATGTCTTCTGGTCGGATTCTGATCTGATGATAACCAGAACGAAGATCCATCTTCGAAAATACTTTAGTACCCACCAATTGATCGAAAAGGATATCAATGCGTGGTAGTGGATACTTGTTTTTGATAGTGACAACATTGAGTGGACGATAGTCTACACACAGTCTCAAGGTCTTATCTTTCTTCTCTACGAACAGTGCAGAACAACCCCATGGTGATGAACTTGGACAAATGAAACCCTTGTTCTCAAGTTCGGTTAACTGTTCCTTAAGTTCTGCAAGTTCCTTGGGTGCCATCTTGTAGGGTGGTCTTGAGATTGGCACTATTCTCGGTGCAAGTTCAATCTTGAACTCTATATCTCTTTCTGGGGGCATACCAGGAAGATCTTCGAGAAACACGTCCGGGTATTCACATACTACCGGAATATCTTTTAGCTCAATAACCTCGGTATTGTGAGTATATGGATTCACTAGAATGGTTCTCTCAAGATTGAGGACTTGAGAGGGATGAAGTGGAGAATTTAGATATATTTCTCGAGGGACTAGATCTAGAATAGCACCATGGTATTGTAACCATGCCATTCCCAAGATGACATCTAACTTCTAATGCTCTAGTATCAGAAGTGAAGTAAGATATATGGTTCCATCTAGGTTAAGTGGTATCCCAGGAACTAATTCATTTGTTACTGTTTTCCCGGCTGGAGTGCTAATCACATATGGAGTTTTTGTGGAGATTATAGGCAACTGACTTTTAATGGCAAAAGACTTGCTAATGACATTGTGTGAAGCTCCGGAGTCAAAGAGTATGACTACGGGATGATCGAAGATAGAGAACGTACCCGTGAGTACGGGTGCGCCTTCCGGAACATCCTCAATGGCGAGGTGGTGGACGTTGCCGAGTCTGGGAACTGGCTTCTTGGGCTGGTTGCGGGGTTGGTTGGCGCCCTGGTATGATGATTGTCCTCCGCCTTGCCTACTCTACGGGCAGTCCTTGGCGAAGTGCCCCGTGCGTCCACACGTGAAACACGTGTACGGGGTTTGGCCAGTACGAATGGGAGGACAGAATCCCAGTGCACGTGGTGGGGTGGAAGTGCACGTGGGATCATCCCCTGCTGTTGCTGCGGTCGGAACCCGGAGTTGCCGAACCGGCGACTACTGAACATTGGTGGTCGTGATGGCGGTTGCCACCTGTGGCCGGATGGTGATTGATACACCATTCGATACTTCTGAGGAGCACCACCTCCACTGCCCTATGGAGCACTCCTCTTCTTCTTGTCTGAGGATAGTTCTCGAGTAGCGTCCTCCTGCATGATCGCGACGTTGACCAGGTCGTTGAAACTGCCGCGGTTGAACAAGACCAGCTTGTCCTTCATCTTGGTGTTCAGCCCCCGGTAGAAGCACTCTCGCTTCCTGTCTTATGTGTTCACTTGGTCCTGTGCATATTGGGCCAAGTGGTTGAAGGCCTTGGAGTACTCGTAAGCACTCCTTCCTCCCTGCTTCAACTCTAAGAACTCTTGAAGCTTCCTCCTTATAATCCCGGGAGGAATATGATAGGCGCGGAACGCCTCCCGGAATTCTTCCCAGCTCACGACATAGCCTGCGGGGCGTGCGGCGAGGTAGTTTGCCCACCACGCACCAGCAGAACCCTGCAGTTGCTGAGCTGCAAACAGAGCATTTTGTTGTTCAGTTACCTCAAGTAAACCGAACTTCCCTTCAATGGTGCGGAGCCAGTTGTCCGCCTCCAAAGGCTCGTCGGCCTCTCTGAAGATCGGTGGATGCGTCGATGAGAAATCCGAGTAGGAACTCGGATATGACTAACGTGGCCCATCAGCGTGTCATCCCCCTTGACGGGACGAGTGCTGTACAAGAGTCCGCAACAACTCGGTTTGCTCTTCGCGCGAGCCGAGTACTGCTGCGAGAACCTCCGTGAGACTTCTGGGAAGTGTGGGTGGAGGTGGTGGAGGTGGCTGCGTCTGGGGCGTATTCTGCCCTGGGGGTGGTGTGTCATCCCCCTGCCCTCCACTTGAGCCTCCCACTTCTGGGGCTGCACGTGTACGCACCATGCTGCAATACAATGATTCGCACCATAAGTCTCACTGCCTCAAGTTCATCCTTCCATATAAATAATAATGCGGTAGACCACGATAGAAAATATACAACATCAACATATATTGATAAAGTACAAACTTTATACAAGATATATTGTCTCTGGACCAAGTTTACAGTAGTAAACTCCAAAATGATGGACTCCCACTATGGAAATACATCTCTACCATACTTGGTCCTCTTGAGATGTCGTACACATCTGGTTATCTAGCCATAACCACCACTACTCTTAATATGACACAAACATGGTCACAAAAGAAAACACAATCAACCATTTAACTATATGTTGCCCCGTGTTGGCAGAAGTGCTGCCACATTCCCTTCAATACGTCCTACTAGACGTATTCAAGTTCCTCAGGATCTTCTTCTTCTGCTTCATCATCCTCAGGAGTAGGCACCACGGTTATGGGTGCTGAAGTAGAAGCTACTGTATCACCCATTATCGATGCCTTTGTGGCAGCCAATGCTTGTATATCGGCCTGCACCATAAACATCCTAAAGCCGTCAAGTTCTTGTTGGGCCTGTTCGCAACTGGCTTTCCAGTCCTGAGCCTCTGCCCTGGACCGATCTTGAGCTTCAGTCATCGTGCTCAACTGTGTACCCAGCTGGTGCACATCAACTAAGCTTTCTTCTAACTCAACTTCCATTTCTTGAGTTGCTCCACGAGCCTCTGACAGGTCTTGAGCAATTAGCTCATACTGCTCTTCTTTGAAACGGAGACGTTGGTTGAGAGGGGCAATCGAGGTTCTAAGCGATTTATTTTCACGTTCAAAGTGATCCCCTCGAATCATGGTTTCCCTCAGATTATCCACCAACTCCTTAATGCACGCTTACTGGGTGCCATTTTCGCGACGTGATGCCGATGCATACACCGCTAAGGCTGTCACCGATGTTCCCCCGTGGAGGTCATAATCAGCGATTAATTGGTTAGCCCACCCTTCAGCAGCCCTACCGCTGACCGGAAAGAACTCATACGGAGTACCCACAAGCTGATGATGGTGAAGTCTGCAAAACCTCCCCATAGCAACACTTGCGGTGAAGCTCCAAGTTTCTTCCAATAGAACACCCCTTGTTTTGATAGAAAAGGGGGCCCATCCGTTGCTTGGTGGACCAGCAGGTACGTCGACATAGATGACACACTTCTTCACTCTGTTGTCATGGAATTCCTTTCCCCAATAGATAGGCGCCTCCTCATATCCGCACTGGCTCAGCAGCATGACAAACACATCCGGAAACCCGCCTTGACCAGTGCTTGTCGCGTGCACCCAACCGTTAGGTAATTGGATCATCTCTGCTGCCATCTTCCTGTAGAAACACCACAGTTTCATACAGGATTTGTCAGAATCAAAGGTGGAGTTGAATACAAAAGTTGTAGTATACTTTCCAAGGTTTCCAGATTGTACTCATACAGCTACAAGTGAGCTAGGAAATAGAATCTATACAGGTTTTAAGTTGACCCATATTTTCTGGATTTTTTGACAGAACCCCCCCTGTATATGTAGTGATGTCCACAATTTATACCGGGATATCATGATAATATTTTGAGGTAATGACAAAATAAACTTTGTATAACATCAAGTTAACAATCCAGAAGTAAAAGATTTAACCCCTGAAAAGTTTGTTATACAGGTATCGCGCGCGAATTCACAAATAGGTGCAAACTGTTTTAAGTTCTGGACTGCCAGAACCAAGTTTGCGACAAATGGAATTAGACACCGCTATACCCAGATTTAGATCAAGAATGCAAAATAAAGTTGATAGAGGACTTCCTAATATTTCCAGATATGTATATATGTGACTATTTCACTAATCTGGATTAAGAGTTATAACTATCCAAACTAAACAGTTGAACTGACTGGTTTGCACCAGTAGTCCTGCAGTCCACTGTTTTGAGTTCCAAATTTGATTTAATAAAATTTGAATTAGGAAAAACTCTAAATATAAAACCTGTAGACTTGCCTCTTCCCTTTCTATACATGTGTCACAATAAGGCAGAAGATGTTCCTACAGTGAGTTATGGCAATATTTCTGGAACTGGTACAATGGTTAGGTCATCCGTAGCAGTTTTAGTATACTCCAGATTTCAATAGAATTTCAAACTTTTCTGCCCTGATGGTTAACAGAAAAGTTGTAGAGGTCTTCACGAGATTTCCATCCATATATGATACTCTTATGTTATCTATTCGATAACCAAGATTACAACCTGGCGAAGTTGAGCCATCTTCTGCCAGAAATCAAGAATCTTGATTCTATCTACCCTATCGAGTCGGAGTCCCTTTTTACGGAGTCCAAACCTACCAGCATCTAATATTTGGACTTTCCAAAGCATTATGCATCCATTCTGTCCTTGGGGATGGTCTAGTATCATGTTTGATACTGACGGTACTACGTATCTCACCAAAGAAAATTCTATCCGGTATATCCGATTACGTCTATAGGTGGTTCCTATATCGATCTCTCACAAACGTTTGCTACACGGGTCGCTACCGGAGTTAGTGTAACTGCAGATGACAAACAATCCCCTTTCACACCTTCACACCTCAAGGGCGGTACGGGGAAATACGACATGCAGTCACAATAATACATATGAAAATAAATGCATACGACTCTGGTGTGAGTCGCCCTCGAGCAATGTCATGTCTCGAGGTACATGGCTGTAAATACGTCTGTACAGCAAATACTCCCGTACGATCCGGCTTATACACGCTCGGGCATACGTGTTTCGCATGCTCCCATAGAACATGGATAGTTCTAGAGAGGCATACAATTAGGTTATACACCACCCGATGGGGGCTCCCACTAACTTTGAAGCACGCTGGGGTACCGCGTGTCATAGGTTCTCAGAAACATTGAGAGCTTCAGAGACTCCTATTAACTTCCCGTGCCAAGCCACGGAAATTTCACATACCACTCCTTGTATGCTGAGCTTCCCGAGATTGACCCGCTCTTGGTGGCGTACCTTACCACTTACCTTACGTCGGGGCGTCGTTACAGAATATAATAACACATAGTTAGTTTACCACCTTTATATCTTATACTAATAATACTCCTTATAAAGGCATATAACTAATTCCTCACTCAAATCCTAATTTTTGAAAATATGTTCTTTTCAAGTACACTGTTCCCAATGATGCTCTGATACCATGACTATGGGGACCGGAATCCCGACATCCGAGGATCTCATTGGGTGGTGTCGTGCGATGCGACACCCAACAATATACAGGAACATAACCCGAATAAAATACAAGACGAAGTCTTTTGTTTATAATACAGCAGAAGTTTTACAATACTAGCGGAAGTAAAGAAATATATATATCATAGCTACGCTCTCAGCACTATCTATGCAAAAGCAAAGTTATCCATGCCTTGGATACTTTGCACTAGCAGCACTCAATCACGGCGGCGTGCAGGGTTCCCATTCGGCTGTACACCCTGGAGGGGGTGCAACCTATCAAACCCTTCATCAATTGTATAACTTGCAAAAAATCGTTAACTGCAAACATGAGCATAAGGCTCAGCAAGACTAACCCGTCTCACTAGACATATGCAAAGGGGACACTAAACATAGGTAAGGTGAAGCATAAATGACTCGCCTACAAGTGGATCCTTATAATCAGGTTTTATGTAGCAAATGACATTCTCCAGGCACAGCACATCATGGGCTCCACAATCAAACAAGAAACGCTTTACCGATGATATGACATGCCCAGAGCACATAATGCTATTACAGCTAAAGTATGGGGAAACTGTAAACTTTTAATTGCACTATCTCTAAATCATACAAGGTTGCAAAACAATTCTAATTCAATACAATATATTTTTCTGGTTTCTTTAGTATTTACTACGTCACGGCGCAGTGAACAAGTGGTACTCTATTACTGCGAGGGACAGTGATTACAATCAGGACACACCCGGACAACACGACACATACGTCGTTTGGAAGTGTCAGCGAGCACACCTGTACCTACATAACACTTCAGTACTAGGCGTATATGGCCACCTTTCACAAGAAACCCGAACGCTGAGCCCGTCTCACCTCCGCAAACAGAAGGTCTCCGCACGGAACACCTCATGTGTCCGTCGAACGATTTACACCTTACTGTCCTCAACCCACCCCTATCGATGGTGAGTTAATGGGCCTCGACACCCCAGGTATCCAGTTACATCCGTTTACTGGATTCCATATGTCCATTATGTCGCCGGTACAATTCAAGCTTGTCCGAAGGGGTCGCATACAGACGGGCCTTAATCGACAAAGGCAGGGCTATGCGACCGAGACTCAATTCTCACCGCTTCCTATCCATTCCCTGCCCGGTCTCAGTTTCATTATATTATGCCATTTTCTATCTAACCAATCCTGTGAGATATGTCCTACATCTCTCGCGAGTAGATTCCAACTACTCGACTTCTACCGGATTTTGGAGTATCAATCATCCTAAACGTAATGCACAATTCATATACTACTCATCATAGTGATAAAGTAAAATTTTATAAACAACTTAAATGCAAACCGGGGCTTGCCTTGTTGCAGGTCAGAGTCTGAGTTAATATTTGGAAGGTGCTCTTCCAAGGTTTCTTGCTCCTCCTCGACTTCAGTCACTATACGATATGCATAGAATACGTATATGAATGACTTTGAAAATAATTATTACCAAGACCGTGATTTAATTTATGGTGACCATTATGTGATAATGACCTAATTGGCTTTGGAACTTTGAAGGTGGATACTAGGGAATATGATAGAAACTCTTGCAAAGAACAGGAGATGATCAAAGTAGATTGTGGTCTCCAAAATTATGGCAAGCAATTAACTTAAAAAATTCTAGAGAGGAAACTGTAGCTTGAACATAGCTAACAGTTGATAATCAAGATAGAGGAAATTGTCTTTGTTCTAACAAAATTTGTTCCATAAGTTTCTAAGCTTTGGTGAAGGAGTTATTGTATTTCTAAGTTGGTAAGAATTTCTGGAATTATCTTATAATTGAATTGTTAGCCATTTAATCAATATTCAGTTTGTAACTGAATTAGGACTAGGATAGTAGGTCAATTAAATCCAAGATTTTTACAAGAACTAGTGTATGACGAAGGAAAGGTTCAGTCCAAATTTGGGACATAATAAAGCCACTGAACATATATAAAAATTCAATAACTGAAAAAGGTAATTGAACTATACAGAGGGTTAAACAGGTGCAATGGCTCCCAAATTTTTCTGGTAGTCAAGAATAAGACACCGAATTTTATGTGAATTTTTTGGATTTTTCCAGTGGCTATCTTATCTGGAAAAATTGTATTTGCATTTGGAAAGATTATTTCCTACAGAATTTAACTCTGAGTTTCACAGAACCTAATTGGTACTGATAGAAACTGGAGCTCAAGTGCTTTCAAACAAAATTTGTTTGAATATTTTTGGAGCATCCTACAGAAAGATATTGATTTTCAAACTTTGGAAATGGTTCTGCACCAAAAGGGAAAATTCATCTTTTGAATTTGGCGCCAAGGCCCACTGGATTTAAAATCATCCAATCAGGGGCAAGCCACACCAGGGGTTATAAACTTTTCCACGCGGCCACACTGGATCCTTAGCCACAGACTGATCTGGGTGCGTTGCGTTCACTGGCAGGTGGGACCCGCGAACCCGGTCTTCTTCCACCTCGAGTCATTGCTCGGACGGCGGCGTTCTCACTGGTGCGCGACGGCGCTTTCGCCGGCGATAGCCTCCGGCTTACGGGAGGCCTTGGGACTCACTGCTCCCACATATTTTCGCACGGGGAATACGATGGACTAGCTCCCGATGGCAAGGGGTGACCAGAAAACTAATCCCGACGGCGGCGGCGGGGGTTAGGGTTTTGGTGAAGTGGAGACCTTCGATTCCCTATCATTTGAAAGCTCGGGAAGCATCGTGGATGCATGGGGAAGGTCTCAGGAGGGTTTAGAGCTCGTGTAATAGCCGGCAATACCGAAGTCGACGGTGAACCGAGCGTTAACAACGGCGGAAGGGGAAAATTTTAAGATCTTGCTAATTAGCCGATGGTTCTTTCTGATTTTTGGAGGGAAGGTGCGTTATACTACATGGATCATGTCCTCTAACTGGATCGAAGAGATTTTGTACATACAATCAGAATTAAACCGACGAGCTAGCCTCAACGTGATAAAAGTGCTTCGGGATTTTAAAGAATACTAGAGCTAGGATGCATGATAGGGATTCAAGCTTAACAAGAAGCTGCACGAGGCCATTGTGCACCTTTTTGTTATTGACCAAAGAGGATGAGGGTGCTTGTATCGACGGCGAGGCTGCGCGGCGTCGAGCGGCAAGGGGTGATCGCGGCGGTGATGAAAAATGGTGCGGTGCGGTGAATGGGTGAGGACTCCGTCGACCAGGGGGGGCAGCTGGAGGCGACCGACGCCGATGGCAAGCTGGCGCATGCAAGCATCACGGTGTCGACCGGGGGTGAGAAACAGAGGTGGTGAATCGGTTTCACTGCCTGACCTGTGGGCCCCACCTCTCTCCCTTATCCATTCCTCTAAATTCTAGCTTAAACATTGTCCAAAAATTCCCAAAATTTACAGGTAGACTAAGAAAAATATGGGGAATTCAATTCTGCAATCAGAATTCAATTTGTACATAGTTTGCATCAAATTCAAATTCAAATTTGAATTCCAATATGGGTATAAACCTTGTTGAAATAAATAGTATCTGAGGTCCAAAAATCTCCAAAATTTGAAATCAAGTTCCCTGAACCATAAAAGGCCTTAGAAAAATTTAGGGGTTGATTTGGGCAAAGTTTAGTGCAAAGCTAAATTTGATGTCGACGAGAATTGAATCCTTTGTACGTGTCCAAACCAATGGAAGATGTACTTCAAAAATCTTGAAATTTTTCTGAGAAGCTATTTAGATATTTAAGAGTCCAAGGAAAAATTTGGAGCCTTGGATTTGAATCTTTTTGGCAGGGCCTAATATGCATAGCAACATAATCAAATAACATTGGTTTTGATTTTTATACTGCTGCCATATAATTTGCCCTAGCCATTGCAATCAATAACTTCCCAACTTTGTAGAAAGAAAACTTTTTGGTGAGGTCAAGCTTATGTGCAAAATTTTGTTGCCCTCCATTATGTTTGATAAACCACTTGTGGTTGAACTTCTCATAAAAGGAAAAAGTGGGATTTTACACAAATATAGTATGTCCAAAAGTAAGCCTTAGAATAAGGGGGGGTAGACTTCTTTGCCAACCTCATTGTTTTGGATTCTTAAGGACTGGACATTATACTTGGTATGGACTGGTTAAGAAAGCACAATGGAGTCATTGAGTGTGCCACAAAGACGGTGAAGTTGACCAATGAAGAAGGGATCACCATAGAATTTGAAACATCTCAACACGCACCGAAGCAATTGGAGCTGAATCACATGGACGGTGCCGCAATTGAGGAGATTCCAGTGGTGTGCGAATTTTTGGATGTGTTCCCGGATGAGTTGCCAGGTATGCCACCTGATCGTGACATTGAGTTTGTTATTGGTTTAATACCTGGAACTGCACCTATAGCTAAGAGGCCATATAGGATGCCTCCTAAGGAGTTAGCAGAGCTCAAGAAGCAGATTCAAGAGCAACTAGAGAAGGGTTTTATTCGCCGAAGCTCTTCACCTTGGGGAGCGCCAGTTCTTTTCGTGGATAAGAAGGATGGATCCCAAAGGATGTGTGTGGATTACCGAGCTCTCAATGAGGTTACCATCAAGAACAAGTACACCTTGCCATGCATAGAGGATTTGTTTGATCAGATGAAGGGTGCCTGTGTTTTCTCCAAGATTGATTTGAGTTCAGGATACTTTCAAATGAAGATTAGATCATCGGACATACTCAAGACAATTTTTTGGACACGGTATGGATCTTATGAGTACACCGTGATGTCCTTTGGATTGACGAATGCACATGCATACTTTATGTACCTCATGAATAAGGTCTTCATGGAGTACCTGGATAAGTTTGTTGTGATGTTCATTGATGACATTATGATCTACTCGAAGGATGAGAAGGAGCATGAGGAACACTTGAGGCTTATGTTGCAGAAATTGAGGGAGCATCAATTGTACGCCAAGTTCAGCAAGTGCCAATTTTGGTTGAAAGAGTGTTGTTTTTGGGTCATATCATCTTTGGAGGAGGAGTATCGGTTGACCCAGGAAAAGTGAGAGACGTGTTGAAATGGGAACCCTCGCAGAATGTCAAGGAAATAAGGAGCTTTCTTTGAATGGCTGAATATTACCGTCAGTTCATCAAGGACTTTTCCAAAATAGCCAAGCCAATGATGGAATTGCTAATGAAGGGGAAAGCTTTCCAATGGACCCAAGCTTGTTAAGAAAGTTTTGAAGAGTTGAAGAAGAGGTTAACTACAGCCCCAGTTTTGGTTTTGCCGGATGTAAGCAAAAGTTTTGATATTTATTGTGATGCATCAAGGCAAGGACTTTGATGTGTGCTCATGCAAGAAGGTCAAGTGATTGCCTATGCATCAAGACAATTGAAGAAACATGAGCATAATTACCCAACGCATGATTTGGAACTTGTAGCCGTGGTACACACATTGAAGATTTGGATACAATATATCCTTGGACATAGTCGTGAAATTTATACAAATCATAAGAGTCTTAAGTATATTTTCACACAAACGAACCTTAATTTGAGGCAACGAAGATGGTTGGAGCTCATCAAGGATTATGATGTGGGAATCAATTATCATTCAGGAAAGGCTAATGCCGAGGCCAATGCTTTGAGCCGAAAAGGGGTAAGTCATCAGCTCACGGTTCGAGAGCTGCCATCCGAGTTATGTAAGAAGTTGGAATGGTTGAATCTTGGATTTGTCAATGAGATGGGAATAATGGAGTTAAATCCGACCTTGGAACAAGAAATTTGAGAGGGTCAAACAAAGGATGAGGAAATTCAGGAGATCAAGGAAAGGACAAAAGAGGGAAGAGAATTCATATTTGATGAGGATGAACATGGTACCCTATGGCTTGGAAAAAGGATCGTTGTGCCCAACGTGAAGCATATTCGGGAGACAATATTAAAGGAGGCACATTACTCACCTTACTCGATTCACCCCGGTTGTACAAAGATGTACAAGGACTTGAAGACATGTTATTGGTGGGCCAACATGAGGAAGGACATAGCTGAATATGTAGCGTTGTGTGATGTGTGCCAACGAGTCAAAGCTGAACACCAAAGACCAGCTGGATTATTGCAGCCATTAAAGATTATGGAATGGAAGTGGGAAGAAATTGGTATGAACTTTATAGTTGGTTTACCGCGAACCCAGTCCGATTATGACTCATTTTGGGTTATTGTGGATCATTTGACCAAGTCAGCTCACTTCATCCTTGTCAAGACCAAGTATACTGCAATACAATTGGTAGACCTATATATGCAACATATTGTGTGCCGACATGGAGTTCCAAAGAGGATAGTTTCAGATAGAGGTTCTCAATTTACCTCCAGGTTTTGGCAAAAATTGCATGAAACATTGAGAACAAGGTTGAATTTTATCTTAACATATCACCCTCAAACGGATGGACAAACTAAGAGGACCAATCAAATTTTAGAGGATATGTTAAGAGCTTGTGCTTTGAAGCATGGGAGAAGTTGGGACAAAAGCTTGCCATATGCGGAATTCTCATATAACAATAGTTACCAAGCAAGCTTGAAAATGTCACTCTATGAAGCACTTTACAGAAGAAAGTGTAGGACACCTTTGTTCTGGAATGAGACAGGAGAGACTAAAGTAGTTGGTCCAGATGTGTTACTAGAAGCTGAAAAGCAAGTTCAGATTATTCGCGAAAACTTGATGGCTGCTCAACAAGACAAAAAGGCTATGCGGACAATAGTAGAAGGAAACTGGCCTTTGAAGTGGGAGATTTTGTTTACCTCAAGGTGTCACTAATGAGAGGTCATAAGAGGCAAGCTAGCACCTCGCTATATTGGACCGTTCAAGATTGTGGACAAAAGAGAGTGTCATATAAGTTGGAGATGCCAGCTCACTTATCAGATGTTCATGATGTGTTTCATGTTTCCCAGCTCAAAAAGTGTTTAAGGGTGCCGGAAGAACAAGTGCCAATGGAAGAATTGGAATTAGAGGCAGATTTGACTTATGGCGAGCAATCGGTCCAGATCTTGGAAACCAAGTAGAGGGTCACAAGAAACAAGGTTACCAGATGATGTAAAGTTCAATGGAAGCATCACACAGAATCAGAGGTAACTTGGGAGCTGGAGGATGATCTCAAGAAGGAATTTCCCTATCTTTTCTCTTCTGCGTCAAATCTCGAGGGCGAGATTCATTTTAAGGGGGCTAGGTTTGTAACACCCTCATTTTCATCCATCATGCATTGCATACATTCTAAAACATGTTTAACATTAATCCACATAAAAAGAAATAAGTTTAAAATGAATTTAGAGCAAAACCGCACTCAAAAGTTCTGAGGAGTGCGGACTAGTCCGTTTTTGGTGCGGACTAGTCCGATTTCTCTCTGACCTCCATCAGACATGTCCGTTTTAGTGCGAACTATTCCGATTTTTGCCTCTGTACAGTTTCAGACTTGTCCAGTCTGTAGCGGACTAGTCCGGTATCCCAATTCCTTGGAAATTTTGCTAAGTCCCTGGACTTGTCCAAACTTGTTCGCTATTCCAGCGGACTAGTCCGTTTTTCCTCTGAGTACAATCAGACTTGTCCGATTTTGGCCAGACTTGCCTGATTTTCCTCTGACCAAGTTCAGACTTGTCCGATATAGTCCGAACTTGTCCGTTTTCGCCTCTGTCAACCTTCGGACTAGTCCGACCCTTTTCGGACTTGTCCGGTAAATCGCTTAAGTGGGCCTAAGGACGTCATGTATAACTTTTTTTGGAGCCCATGTGGGACCCCACAACGGCCTCCACCCTCCCCAAACTCGAATTTATTGAAACCCTAGCCTCCACCTCTATATAAACAACCCCACCCCTTGATTTTACATCCTTTTGCCTCAATTGAAAGACCACAAACCCTAGTTTGTGGAGAGTCGCGACCAAGGAGGGAGAAGGAGATCCCAAGCAAGAAGAAGAAGAAGAGGAGGAGTAAATGAAAGAAAATCAAAATCTCCATCAAGTTTCGTTCTTCATCAACAATCCTCCATCAAGATCTCATCAACCCTAGATCATCAAGATCCAAGTGTTGCCTCCAAAACCCTTGATCCATTGGGGTTCTAAACACCTAGTATACCTTCTACTCTCTATTTCTCACGTGAATTCGACCCCGTTTCTCCAAATTCACGTCGATATAGAAAAACCTAGTTCCTAGCTCCTACGAAGGGCGGACTAGTCTGCTCCCAAGCGGACTAGCCCAATTTTGCAATCTGTTTCCTACTGAATTAATTCCAAACCTGTCCAAACTTGTTAAAAACTATTAGAACCAGTTAGTGAACATTAATAGCAACTCATTAACAAGTTTTACCACATAATTGCATTAATCACGCATGTCATGACATATTGAGTAATATATGTGCACTTATTGATTGTAACTCTTGTCTTGTATGTTCGTTGCAGACAGATTTGCCCTAGAGAGTGCTGCGGAGGACCTCCAGCACAAGGAGTTTGAAGTCTTTTATCCTAATCGAGCGCAAGAGCAAGGAAAGTGTCTTTGAACATATTGATCCTATTTTGACAATAAATGTTTTGTTTGCAAAACTGCATGCTTGTGTCAATTTGATGGGAATCCTATGATAGGAAGTTTACTAGCTTTGTTTAACCACCCTTGTCACCTGGAATTCATGGTAGAGAGTCGGGAAGGGCTTTTAACCTTTTTGCTTCGCTTAATTAACTGGGATGGGAAAACAACTATACCATTCAATTATGCATTAATGAGATCATGATTAATATGAACTGGTCAATGTGATACGTAATGGATGATCTAAGCAAGCATGGTATGTGGATTGGTGAATGTGGCCTAGAGGGGGGTGAATAGGCCTTTAAAAATTTCCTGCACACTTAATAGAGTCGTCAAAAACTTGATTGACCGGACTAGTCCGGTTGTGTGGGCGGACTAGTCCGGTGTGCTGAAAAATATGGATTGATTAAGTATTGTTTGGGAAACTAGATTATTTTAGCAGCGGAAATGAGAACAACGGATACTTTGGTTTACGACTATTGTATGAATGCACGTGGAAACTTATAAGCACCTTAATTGATGTTTAGTAATCAAGTGATCTAGTGAACAAAATGTAAAATAAATAAGTAACAAGAGACGCGAATTTTTACCGAGGTTTGATCTCACCACAAGATCTACGTCCTCGTTGAGGAAGCTCACACAGAGCCGGGTTTCCAACCCTTTCCCTCTTAAAGTCACCACGAAGGCCGACTTGATTCCACTAGCACGGGTAATCACCGAGTTTATGGGGCAACCTCACACGTTGAGGGCTCCCATAAGAATTACAACGAAAGGAGTGATCAAATACACTTGAAAGTATTACAATTCAGAGTATGAGTGTAGAAAGATCAAACCCCAAGAGCTCACAACGAAGGAACGACGATCTCCCAATCCCGGATCCAAGTGTTCAATTGATTTTGCTCTTTTTGCACTTTAGATGTGTGGGGAGATGTGTTTTGGGCTCTTGGGACAAAGTGGCGGCGCTAGGGTTTGTATTTTCAGCAGTATTCGACGTGTGTACTCTGTGGAAGGCCGTGGATTCTCTATTTATAGGGCTTCCAAAAAGTTACCGTTGAAAAACCCTAATACCGGACTAGTCCGGTGCAAGTCCGGACTTGTCCGGTCACATTGTAACTCGAAGTACAGAAAGTCCGGCGGACTAGTCTGGTTGGAAACGGACTAGTCCGGCCTTTTGTGAAAACAGACTCCAAAAAGTTCAGCGGAATAGTCCGGTCTCCAGAGATGGGAGATTCCAGAAAGTCTGGCGGACTAGTCCGGTGCTGTGTGAAGGTGGACTCCAGAAAGTTCGGCGGACTAGTCTGGTCTCCAGAGATGGGAGACTCCAGAAAGTCTAGCGGACTAGTCCGGTCCATGATCGGACTAGTCTGGTGCACTGTGAAAGTTAGGTTAATTTTAAAACCCTTACCCCCACGCTAAGTCGTGAGCTCTTGGAGTGTCTTCCATACACACCCTATACATTTAAAATCTAATTTGTTCTTCCAAGTTCCATCAAAGTATCCCTCTTTGGACACCACTCGATTTTTCACCTTTTTGTGTGCACCGAGCTGTTTCACTTTGTTTGTCCTGCAATCATCTCAATAGTTTCATTAGGATCTCATATGTTTGTCATCAATTAGCCAAAACCCACAAGGGATATCCTAGATGCACTTACAATCTCCCCCTTTTTGGTGATTGATGACAACCATTTGAGATATCACAAATGAGAGTAAAATTTTGATTTTCATAAGGTGTGCACATATGAAAATAACGATAAATTCAAAAAAAGCTTCTCACATATGCACACACCTTATGGTGGGGTGCCTAACAGGTGTGTGATCAACAAAGTGTGATTAAATAAATATAAACAATAATGAGCATAGAAGTAAGCATTAGAGCAACAATAAGCATCACACACAGGAAAATAAATAGTGCATTACAAAGTTTTAAAAATAGGTACATGTCCTCGATCACAAAAGCATAATAACTACTACTAGAGATAGTCTCAAACTAGTCTCAATCTCTCCCCCTTTGGCATTAAGGCACCAAAAAGGGAAAAATCGAGGGGAATCACTCATCATCGCTCCCTTCTTCAGTTTCGGTCCAATCTTCATCTTCATCATTATTCAGCGAGGCAGGATCTTCCTCGGAGTCCTCGAAGGCGGGCGGTGATCCAACTGGCTCAATCTCAAGCTTGTCACAAATAGATTTGATGTTGGCATTTACATATTGTTGATGTTTCTTCTGCCTGACTTCGATCTTGCGGCAGCAGGCAAAGATGGAGGAGAGCATTTTGAGGACGCCACCGGAGGGTTCATGGACAGAAGCAGAGCCAGGAGGAGTAGCTGCAGATCTTGTGGCATTCACATCCTGAGATTGTTTAGACCTCCTCTTAGCTCCGGGGGAGGAAGGGGCAGTTGGTGCTGAGGGAAGGGTGTACTCGGTGGGCTTTTGTGGCTTCAACCCCGTATGAGAGACATCCTTGACAAACTCAAGTCCCGTCACTTTCCCAATCATGAACATGATGTACGGGGCATACCCGCAAGACCTATTGGGAGTGATTGAAATGTTCACAATGTCGTTGTAGATGTACTCAAACACATTGAACGGTCTCCTTCCACTAATTACCTTCATTAGGGTCCTCAAGGTTCCTTGGATAGTCCTCGCATCTCCATCTTTCGGGGCTATTGTCTTCCTCAAGATTCTGTTAAGGACCACAAAGAAAGGCTTCAGATACTTGATGTTGGGAGGAATATAGGGCATCCTTGTGTCTTAGAGGAACTTAAGCTCATCCTTCTCCAAAGGTTGTAGATTGTGGATGCCAAGATCATGATCCAGAGTGTGTTCAATGTGAAGAATTCTTGCAAATTCATCATAAGTGACACTATACTTGGAACCATGAGTCATCCAAGTAAGACTGTCTCCATTACCACGAGCAAAGTAGAGGGTAGAATAAAATTATGTGATGATCTCATTGTTCCAGTCATTCTCAAAGGAAAGCAGTTCCTTCAGACCGTGCCTCTCCAGAGCCTCAACCACCTCACAAAAAGCAGGATACTTCTATGACTGTAGGTATCCAATATTCACCCATTGACTCTCCACAACAGGATTCTTCATCTTCATGTACACGTGCTCATAGTAGTCAGCATGGAAGTTGCTCCAGAATCTTTGGTCGGAGCATTGCCTATATACACATTAATCTTCTTGAAGTTATCGGCTAGCTCACCCCCTTTTTTTGGTGAAATCCTCACTAGAAGGCTGCCTGTTGCGGTGACTGGGGTTTTTCATCTTCAAGGGCCCAATGGGGCCACTAGCAAGTCCCTTCTATTTATTGAGAACCCTTCTTGGCCCTGATGAGCTCTCAGCAGCTTTTCCTTGAGCCTTTTTGACAACAACCTTCCTCTTCTTAGGCAGATTGTCATCAGAGGCTGGAGAGTGGACTTTGACATCATGTCTTTTCTTCATGTATCTCTCCTTGGCTCTCCTCGCTCTTTCGCGTTGAACTTCTTTATCAATGTGGAAAGAGCTGTCATCTGAGCCAAAAGACATCATGCCTGATAAGGAGTTCATGGATTATATAAGAATGAACCAAGGATTGAAGGAATTATAGGGATTCATATGTCAAAGACCGGACTTGCCCGGTTTCAGAGTGCGGACTTGTCCGGTGTACCGGACTTGTCCGCACCTGAGAGCCGGACTAGTCCGGCCTGGCATAAGAACCCTAACAAATCCTTTGAATCAAAACTCCTATCTAGAGATACAAAAGGGTGGGGAAGTGGTAGGAATACATCTCTGAAGCTAATGTACAACCTTGGAATCAAGTGAAATGAGCTAGAACGAGAAAAGTGGAGAGTTTGGTTTTAGGGTGAAATTTACCGAGATTTGAAGATTCGCGTTGAAGGAGCAAGAATCTGTCCAGATGAGTCCAGAGGGGAGGATCAACTCGTCGAGGAGAGGATTTCCCACGGAGAAAACTTAGTTTTTGAGGGCTCAACTCGAAGGTCTCTTTGGGGGCTAGGGTTTAGGAGAGAAGAGGAGAGGTGAGGGAGACCAAGTGGAGGGAGGTTTAAAATTTTGATTTGGGCCGGCCAACCGCTTATATATGCGACCGACCGGACTAGACCGGTCAAGGAGGCGGACTAGCCCGGTGCCCCTAGAAAACCTAAGTATTTTGACAGTCCGGACTAGTCCGGTGGAAAATCGGATAAGTTTGGTTTCAACAGAATGATACATAGAGAGATGATTAATAGTGATCCAAGGACAATAGTTTTGCAAATAATCTTGGTAATTATGACCAGTAGGCAATTAACAATAAAAGTGGTCATAAACTGCAAGATTTCTTCATTAAAATAGTTTTCTTAGAAGAAAAAGAGGTGAGGAGCAGTTTTAACAATAAAATGTGACATTTGAAGTTTCAACCAGGTATGCAACGTTTCAAGCTACATTTCGAGAGTCAAGAATATTAAGTTCATTCCTAAGCTCGCAAAACCTTTTCTCATCTAATGTTTTGGTGAAAATATCCGCAAGTTGTTTTTCAGTCCTAACATGTGAAATAGCAATGTCACCTTTTAACGAATGATCTCTAAGAAAGTGATGACGGATATCTATGTGCTTAGTTCTTGAGTGCTTACAGGGTTGTGTGCAATTTTTATAGCACTTTCATTATCACATAGCGGGATATGGCTAAGATTGTAGCCGTAGTCCCTAAGAGTCTGTCGCATCCAAAGTAGTTGTGCGCAACAACTACCGGCTGCAACATACTCTGCTTCCGCTATGGAAAGAGCAATGGAGTTTTGCTTTTTAGATGACCAAGAAACTAGGGACCTACCAAGAAATTGACAAGTCCCTGACGTGCTTTTTCTATCAACTTTGCATCCTGCATAGTCGGCGTTGGAGTAGCCTATCAAGTTAAACTTGGATCCTTTGGGGTACCAAAGGCCCAAGTTGGGTGTGTGCACAAGATACCTTAGGATTCTTTTTACGGCAATTAAGTGACACTCTTTAGGTGCGGCTTGAAACCTTGCACACAAGAAAACACTAAGCATAATGTCTGGCCTAGATGCACATAAATAAAGTAAGGAGCCGATCATGGACCGATATACCTTCTGGTCAACATTTGGACCGTCTTCATTGAGGTCGAGATGTCCGTTAATGGCCATGGGTGTCTTGATGGGCTTGGCTTTGTCCATATTGAATTTCTTGAGAATGTCCTGTGTATATTTGGTTTGGCTTATAAATGTACCTTCTCTTAGTTGCTTCACTTGGAATCCCAAGAAGAACTTCAATTCGCCCATCATTGACATATCAAACCTATCTGTCATAATTTTGCTAAATTCTTCACAGAAAGACTTGTTAGTGGATCCAAAGATAATGTCATCAACATTAAATTTGACATACGAATAGATGATCCTCACAATGTTTAGTGAAGAGTGTATAGTCAGCTTTACCAATTTTGAATCCATTTTGAGTCAGAAAATCTCTAAGGCACTCATACCAAGCTCGAGGAGCTTGTTTGAGGCCATAGAGAGCCTTACGCAGTTTGTAGACATGGTTGGGATACCTTTGGTCTTCGAATCCTGGTGGCTGCTCCACATAAACTTCCTCCTTTATTGGGCCATTTAAGAAGGTGCTTTTGACGTCCATTTGATACAGCTTAAAATTATGGTGAGTAGCATATGCCAATAAAATACGAATGGACTCAAGTCTAGCTACAGGAGTGAAAGTTTCATCGAAGTCCAAACCTTCGACCTGAGAATAACCTTTGGCCACCAATCTTGCTTTATTTCTTGTTACTACTCCATGTTCATCTTGCTTGTTCCGGAAGACCCATTTGGTTCCAACGATGTTCGCCTTTGGTCTCTCCACCAGCTCCCACACTTCATTTATTTTGAAGTTGTTCAATTCCTCTTGCATTGCAATCACCCAGTCTGGATCCCTTAAGGCTTCTTCTACCCTGTATGGTTCCAGAAAAGACACAAAAGAATAGTATTCACAGAAATTTGCAACTCGAGATCTAGTAGTTACTCCCTTAGCAATATCTCCAATGATATTGTTGACAGGATGGTCTCTTTGCATGCTCTGATGTACTCTTGGGTGTGGAACTTGTGTATTTGCTTGTTCTTCATTATCTTCATGTGCATTGTCTCCCTCGAGATCATTGCTTCCATGATTGTCTTGATCTTTCTCATCTTGATCTTGTGAAAGAGCTCCCCCTTGATCATTGCCTCCGTGTTGAAGTTCATCTTGTGCATTTGAGTCGAATGTTCGCTCTTGTGGTAAGATATCACCAAGTGCCATTTTCTTCAGTGCTTCATATGGAGCTTCCTCTTTATCTAGCACACACTTATCAACTTGCTCCGCTTGTGAGCCGTTAGATTCATAGAACACCATGTCATGTGCTACTCCGACAAGGCTGGACACCTTGTTGAAGACACGATAGGCGTAGGCATTCGATTCATATCCGAGCAAGAACCCTTCGTCGGACTTCGAAGCGAACTTCGAGGCCCTCTGTTCCTTGTTCAAAATAAAACATTTGCAACTAAAGACTTTGAAATAAGAAACATTAGGCTTTTTACTGGTAAGAAGCTCATATGGAGTTTTGTTCAGTAGTCGGTGAAGGTACAACCGATTTGTGGCATGACAAGCGGTGTGCACCGCTTCTGCCCAAAACCGATCGGATGTCTTGTATTCATCCAACATAGTTCTTGCCATTTTGATCAAAGTTCTGTTCTTCCTTTCAGCCACTCCGTTTTGTTGAGGAGAGTAGGGTGCCGAGAACTCATGCTTTATCCCTTCTTCATCGAGATACTCTTCAACTTGGAGGTTCTTGAATTCTGTCCTGTTGTCACTTCTGATGTTCTTTATGGTTGATGAGAATTCATTCTGAGCTCTTTTCAAGAACTTCTTGAGGATTCCCTGAGTTTCTGATTTATCATACAAGAAAAATACCCAGGTAAATCTTGAAAAATCATCAACAATTACTAAACCGTATTTGTTACCGCTGATGCTGATGTATGAAATTGGACCAAAGAGATCCATGTGGAGGTTTTCCAGCGGTCTTCCGGTAGTCATCACATTCTTGGCGGGGTGTGGTGCTCTGACTTGTTTTCCTGCTTGACAAGCGCTGCATGGCCTGTCTTTTTCAAAAACCACATCCTTAAGACCACGGATGTGACCACCTTTTAGAAGTTTCTGCAGATTTCTCATCCCAACATGGGCTAGCCGTCTATGCCACAACCATCCCATGTTGGTCTTAGCAACCAAGAAAGTATTGAGTTCGGCTTTATCTTTGTTGAAGTCAACAAGATAAAGCTTTCCCTTCAA
Organism: Tuctoria greenei; assembly: GCA_036927565.1. NCBI lineage: Eukaryota > Viridiplantae > Streptophyta > Magnoliopsida > Poales > Poaceae > Tuctoria > Tuctoria greenei. Next base: position 179,615,637 of record JAYESD010000002.1, read on the forward strand.
CATTCCCTTGAATGCAATCGAGCCATCGCTTCTTCTAAAAACGGTCACACCCTCATTAGTGAATAAACAGTTGTAACCTTTGTCGCATAGTTGAGATATTGACAAAAGGTTATAATCTAGAGAGTCTACATGTAAAACATTAGATAAGGTGTGTTGAGAGGATATTTCAATGTTACCGCTACCAAGGACCTTTCCTTGGCTGTTGTCTCCAAAGTATATGCCTTCACTTGGATCCTTTTTATACTCGTACTCCACAAACATACCTCTCTCTCCAGTCATGTGATTTGTGCATCCGCTATCTAGCACCCATTTAGATCCACCGGAGGAGTAAGACTGCAAAAAAAGAATTATTCTTTGGTTTTAGGTACTCAAGCTTGCTTGGGTCCTCTCAGGTTAGTCACAAGAGTCTTGGGCACCCACACACAAGTTTTCAAGTTCTTGTGGCGTGGACCTGTATATTTAGCAATGAATTTTCCATATTTGGCTTTCATAAGAACATAGGAAGCATTAAATGTACGAAACAATATTTGTAAATCAGATTCATGGGATTTTTCCTTAACAAAGACAATTCTATTCTTAGCATGATTAGGAGTAGACATGTGTTTGTTCCTGTCAAAACCAAGACCATCTTTGACATTAGGAGGTCTAGTGACCATATATGCACTGCGTGCATATTTGATCTTCTCCTTATCAAAGATGCCACTTGGAGAAGCATGCATATTATGAGAAGTTGAAGTATTAGAAATAACATTCTTCTTACTAGAGCAAGTGCAAGTTCCGATTGTTGTCGAACTCATATCTTTGGAGGAAGAGATCTTGGAGGAAGAGGAGTCACTTTGTTTGAGCGACCCAACTTGCACCTCAAGGATCTTGTTAACTTTTGACAAGTTAGCAAGTTCTTCCTTGATTGCAATATGTGAGTCCTCTAGCTTTGAGTAAGTTTGCTTACTCAAGGCTAGCTCAACTTCAAGCGACTCGTTCTTCTCTCTTTCAAGCTCGAGAAGCTTTTCAACTTCTTGATATCTCTTCCTTTCACGGATGAGCATATCTTCTTGTCGGTTAACAAGTTCCTCCTTTTCAAAGATTTTGGTCGACAACATTTCCATTTTCTTTAAAGCAATTTTACTTAATCCTCTAAACATTTCTTCATTATCACTAGAGCTATCAAAGTCATCAATAGAGTAATTTAGCGTAGGAGGAGTAAGTCAAACCTTTTTCCTTCCTTAGCCATAAGGCAGGTGTGGTTGTTCATATCCCGTCCTCCCATGTTTGGGAAGAGTGTGGCTCTCATAGTAGGTTTCTTGACCGCGAAAGTGGCCATCTCTTCTTCTTCATTGGAGGAGGACTCGTCGTTTGAGTTCCACTCCTTGCCAATGTGAGCTTGATGGGCCTGTCTTCTTTTTCTGAAAATTTTCTTTTCTTGAAGTCTTGTTTCCTTCTTCTTTTTGTTTTCTTCGTAAGGGCAGTCCACCATGAAGTGACCATACTCTCCGCAGTTGTAGCAAGTGCGTCGAGCCTTGGATTTTCCTTTATCCTTGCTTTTTCCTTCATTTGAATTGTTGCCCTGTCTTCTTTTCATCATGCGCTTGAACTTCTTGATAAAGAGTACTATTTCTTCATCATCAAGATCGGTACTCTCGTCGCTTGTATGCCCGTCGTCTTGGTCTTCACGAGTTTCTTTGAGTTTGGGTCTGCACGTTGCTTTGAGAGAAACTTCTTTCTTTTTGGAAGAGGTGAGTTTGGCTAAGTCTTTGACGTATTGAGCCTCTTTCTCCATCATTTCATGATTTATGATCTTCCCCAATAACTCATCGGGAGTCATTTTGTGAAATCTGGGGCTTTCTCTAATCATTGAGCAAAGTGTGACATTTCTTGGCATGAAGACTCTAATCATTCTTTTGACCACCTCGTGATCCGTCCATTTCTTACTTCCATAGGCACGAATTTTGTTGATGAGTGCCTTCATCTGGTTGTACATGTCTTGAGGTGATTCGCCTTCTTCAATAGCAAATCTCCCCAACTCTCCTTCAAGCATCTCAATTTTAGCTTCACGAACCAACCTATTTCCTTCGTGAGCTGTATTAAGTGTATCCCAGATTTCTTTTGCACTTTCTAAACCATCGATCTTGGTGAATTCCTCTCTACTTAGTGATGATGTGATCACGGCGACGACTTGTGCGTTTCTGTGAATCTCTTGTTCTTGTTCTGGAGTGAGTTCCTCATCCGTGTCTGGGATATCTATGCCTGTGCAAACAATGTGCCACATACTAGGATTCAGGGATATTAGATGCATTTTCATGTTGTACTTCTACATGGTGTAGTCACTTCCGTCAAACTGTGGAGGCTTTCCCATAGGAATAGAGAGATAGTGATTGTTTGAATTGAGACGGTTGTAGTTGTAAGGATATCGGGGGTAGTCATGATGACCAGTCCCGGTCGTCTTCTCTTCTTCTTTTCCTTTTTGTGCCAGCAACTTCTTTCTCAGAAGTGCCTTTAGCTGTCGCACTTCTTCATCATCATGTGGACTTTCTTTCAGCACATCGAAGGCTTTAGCTTCTTGTTCCTCCTCATTGATGTTCATCTTCGGGATATCGTTGTTCTTCTCAGAGGCCATTGATCTCTCTGAGATGTGAGTCTCGTTGACGGAGAACCTTGCTCTGATACCAATTGAATGTGGCCTAGAGGGGGGGTGAATAGGCCTTTAAAAATTTCCTGCACACTTAATAGAGTCATCAAAAACTTGATTGACCGGACTAGTCCGGTTGTGTGGGCGGACTAGTCCGGTGTGCTGAAAAATGTGGATTGATTAAGTATTGTTTGGGAAACTAGATTATTTTAGCAGCGGAAATGAGAACAACGGATACTTTGGTTTACGATTATTGTATGAATGCACGTGTAAACTTATAAGCACCTTAATTGATGTTTAGTAATCAAGTGATCTAGTGAACAAAATGTAAAAGAAATAAGTAACAAGAGACGCGAATTTTTACCGAGGTTCGATCTCACCACGAGATCTATGTCCTCGTTGAGGAAGCTCACACAGAGCCGGGTTTCCAACCCTTTCCCTCTTCAAGTCACCACGAAGGCCGACTTGATTCCACTAGCACGGGTAATCACCGAGTTTATGGGGCAACCTCACACGTTGAGGGCTCCCACAAGAATTACAACGAAAGGAGTGATCAAATACACTTGAAAGTATTACAATGCAGAGTATGAGTGTAGAAAGATCAAACCCCAAGAGCTCGTAACGAAGGAACGACGATCTCCCAATCCCGGATCCAAGTGTTCAATTGATTTTGCTCTTTTTGCACTTTAGATGTGTGGGGAGATGTGTTTTGGGCTCTTGGGACAAAGTGGCGGCGCTAGGGTTTGTATTTTCAGCAGTATTCGACGTGTGTACTCTGTGGAAGGCCGTGGATTCTCTATTTATAGGGTTTCCAAAAAGTTACCATTGAAAAACCCTAATACCGGACTAGTCCGGTGCAAGTCCGGACTTGTCCGGTCACATTGTAACTCGAAGTCCAGAAAGTCCGGCGGACTAGTCTGGTTGGAAACAGACTAGTCCGGCCTTTTGTGAAAACAGACTCCAAAAAGTTCAGCGGACTAGTCCGGTGGACACACGGACTAGTCCGGTCTCCAGAGATGGGAGATTCCAGAATGTCTGGCGGACTAGTCCGGTCCATGATCGGACTAGTCCGGTGCTGTGTGAAGGTGGACTCCAGAAAGTTCAACGGACTAGTCCGGTGGACACACGGACTAGTCCGGTCTCCAGAGATGGGAGACTCCAGAAAGTCTGGCGGACTAGTCTGGTACATGATCGGACTAGTCCGGTGCACTGTGAAAGTTAGGTTAATTTTATAACCCTTACCCCTGCGGTGAGCTCTTGGAGTGTGTCTTCCATACACACCCTATACATTTAAAATCTATTTTGTTCTTCCAAGTTCCATCAAAGTATCCCTCTTTGGACACCACTCCATTTTTCACCTTTTTGTGTGCACCGAGCTGTTTCACTTTGTTTGTCCTGCAATCATCTCAATAGTTTCATTAGGATCTCATATGTTTGTCATCAATTAGCCAAAACCCACAAGGGATATCCTAGATGCACTTACAATTGGGTTGGATGCTATGGTGGTTCACTTGCTTTAGATCTAAGGACCGATTCTTGCGAGAATAGGCCAGGACAACAGTGCCACCACGAGGCCAAGTATGGTGCAACATAGCTGATTAATTAGGATATTGCTAGTATTGCATGGATCATTTGGCGCACCGGAGAAGGCGAGTCGTATTGGGTTTGGATATGGTTGGCGGGACTCACTGGGATCTGAATGGCACAAGAGGGGGCACTTGGTTGAGGATGTGCTCATTTGGAGACATCACCACCGGTGAAACCTTAGTGGGTCCGTACATGCTAGTATTCCCTTTGTAAATGCTATATTGTGATCTCTTGGCCATACACCAAAGGAAGTGTAATTGGCATAATTGAGGTTTTCTTTAGTCGCCGACAGGTGATGAAATCACAAACACGTGGGTAAAGTGGTACAAACTCTGCAGAGTGTCTAAAAACTATCATGATAGCCGTGCTCCCAGTCATGAGCAACCTGGACAACTTCAATGATTAGAAGGAAAATTGGATTTGGGATAGTTATAGTTGGAAATATGGTTATGATTGATAATATGGTTGGTACTGGTTATGGGATGGTATTATGGTTTATGGTAATGGATATGGTTAATAGTAATGGTGAAATCTGGTATAATGGTGATGGATATGGGATATGGACTTGTACTATGTTAATAATTATGGTTTATGATAGGTTCAATTCACATACATGTAATATATTGCTTTTCAAATGTTTTAATATACTTTTCAACACTTAATCCTTTATTATTGTCGTCATTTGAATCAGCTACATGTCATACTTTCCACACTTGCTGAATACAACATGTACTCACCCTTGCAATTCCCCCACCAACAGCTGCATGTCAGATTTGGGAGTATTACGATGATAATGCAGAGTTCTAGGCCGTGTCTACCGTCAAATTTTCCTGTAATGTTGATTGGAGCTGCGCTATACCCTTTTGCTTATGCTTCTTAGTTTGCTTATTTAGTTTATTTCCGCTGCATTAGTTCAAACTTGACATTTATAATCATTATAGCTTGTATTTGAGGATATTCTGAATTGTGTAGTAAAAGTGCTTAATTAATTTTGTTTTGTGGTAATTTTCTATGTATCCTTTTGTGAATGCACTCGTGTATGTATGTTGAACGTCCTGGGCACACATATGCCTATTGGGCCATCAAGCGTTGGAACATGAACTTTCACAAAGCAGGAAAGCACTGATTGAAGCAACTCTCCGAGTTGGAAGAGTGGAGAGACAAGGTGTACCATAATGCCAAAATCTACAAGGAAAGAACTAAAAGATGGCACGATAAGAGGATTACGCCTAAAGAGTTCAAAACTGGAGACAAAGTCCCACTCTTCAATTCTAGGGTTAAACACTTTGGACATGGGAAGCTCAAAAGTAAATGAGAAAGACCCTTCACTGTAGTAGAAACCTCATCCCATGGAGCAATCACACTCCAAGGTGATGAGGATCATCTATTTAAAGTGAATTGGCACCGACTCAAATTATTTCTCGAATCCCATGAGGATGAGACAGAAAAAGAAATTGACGTGATAAATCTTATTGATTTTCACGCCGTTTCTTTAAATTCAGTCTAAATTCTCCGCGTCCATTTAGTGGGCCCTTCCAATTATTCATCTATGGGGCCCATTAAGCCAACCCACGAAAACTTGGCCCAAATGGATCCAGGAAAGGGTCGGCCGAACCCTAGGGTTGGTCGATGCTCCCCTTGCACCATCAACCTTCTTTTTTCGCATGCGGACTCTCCCGACATATCTCAACAAGTTTCTCGGTGCTATCGTACTTCTCCTGCTTATTTATTGACGGGAACAGAGAAGGGAACCTTGCACCACATAGAAAAATCCATCTCCTGTTCCAAGTGATGGCCGACAAGAAGATTGTGCCTCACCCCAACTCTAGCTCAACCTTCACCTGAGCGGAGACATCACACATGCCAATGACAAGTCCCCCTCACTTTGGAGTACGTCATGGCATTGATGCCATGCCCCTTGCTATGATCTCGCCCCCGACGAAGACTCCGCGTGGGCGTAGCACCACACCTCGTGGTGCTGAACGGTCGCTCTCCCCTTGGAGGACGCCCATGAAGTCGACAACACCTGCACGTCGTCCAACTACGGCTGGCCTTAAGTCAATCAAGACCCGTCTTCTTCCTGAAAAAGAGGAGTCTCTCCCAACGCTGCAGCCTGACGAGGAGTTCATGTACACTCTGAAGACCAAGGACGCTGACGTAGTGATCCACCACTACAAGTCACCTACGCGTACCTCGCCTGAGCATGTGGGAGACTGCCTCATTATCCACGGGGTGTGCCATCCTTATGGAGGCTATGAAAAAGGCTTTCTGAATCAAGTGGATAATTTGGCGATGGAGGAATCGACGGGCTCATCACCCTCCAAGATTAGCCATCACCTCTCGCCGCCTGCTATCAGAGGGCCACCTGGCCAATTTGAGGACAGCGACGGGAAATCTCCTTGTGCCCCTAAAGTGGCACAACTTTCTAAGGAGTTAGCTTCTCTCCGTTTGGAGAACAAGAAGCTATCGGACTTAGTGGTTTAAGGGAGCATCAAGAGGGCGAAACTGAAGGATGAACTCGTATCCCTCAAAGAGGAGATTGATGTTGTTCACCGTGGCATGAGCGCCAAGCTGTGGTGCTTATGCAATGCCGTCGGGAAGCCTGACATCTACAACACTCCTTAGTGTAGATGTCCCGACCGCATAGGATGCTTACTAGTTTAGTTTAGTTTGAATCCCAATTTTTTTATTTCTTTCATTCAGTTTAGGCTGAATAATGTAAGCGTCCCCATATTTGAGTTCAATAAAAAGAACTTATCGATTCATCTAACCCGCTAAAGTGCCATCTTTAGTTTATTTTGTGTGAATAAAGAATTCAGGGAACAAGTGTGGGGGAGTACCCCAAATTCGCGAAATCCTGACGTACAAAATTAGTGTTGCATCTCAAAACACGTCGCAACCTATTATACAACTCAACACATCGAAACAGAGCAACATAGAGGCCATAAGGGGGTCGGCCGATCCCCCTGGTCGGCAGACCTGTTGTGGGCCCCGTACGGCTTTGTTTCACTTCACAAAATTGTTTGGATCTCCTAACCCTAAAGATGCATGCTATGTTACTGTTTGAGTTGATTTGATATTTAATACTGAATATATGAAAGGAATTCAACTCAACAATTAACATTTAAAACTTGGTAGTCAAAATTTGCTTGAGCTGAAAATTTTAATACTTTATATTTTGATTTATTACCCTGTTCATGATTCCCACAAGCCTAATAAGAAAACGTGTCATCTAAGTATTTGACTAGTGTGATATGGTAAATGAGTTACTTGAGGAGATATCTCCTTGCCTGTAATTGATTTGCTGATGCTTGCACAATTTGGAGTCTTGAACTTTGCCTGATTCTCTCAATGGAAATTTAAACACCCACCAAGGCCATATGATACAAATTCTTGAAAACCGCATGCGTATGCCACTTTGCCTTTCATTGAACTTTGTCAAACTCATGACCCAAGTGGTTGACATGCATGAACTGTTGACTTAGAAATTCTTGTGCACCCTACTCATGCAAAATTTCTCACGTTGAGAATTTGCATCCACCATCCATCCATCCATCCAATAAAGAAGCTCCATACATTTTGGTCATCAAAAATCTATATAGAAAGAAATAAAAAAGGAGTAGAAGACATGGCTACGGAATTCAAAAAAAGAGAGAGAGAGTAGCCATGTTTCATCCTTAAAGAGAGAAAACCATGGAGTCCACATATATCCACACCATTCATGTGCACAAGGATTTCCTTTGTCAATTTGTTTATTGCATAAGTTTCTCATAGGATCAAGTTTTTGACTTAGTAATACATGAATTGCACCGTGTGCCACATTTATCCCTGCCAAGCTCCAGATATAGCCATATTTAGTATAGGGACAAAAATTGGCATGACATGCCAATGTGAGGATGAAAGCACTTTGAGAGACTTGAGAGATTCCAATTGAGAGATAAGGGCAATTATCTCCTTAACTTTCTTAATATAGCAAATTGTCAGATCATTTCAGTAGGGAAAGATCCAAGAGAGCTGCATTCCAACCATTCCACTCTTCAAACACCCAAGATTGATGTGGTAGCCACACTCCACAAAGGGAATTCATGAATTGAGGTATGAGTTGAAATATCTAGTACTCCCTTATAAGCAAATTTATGACAACACCTTAGTTCTTCTTCTTGCCTTCACTCGAGGACGAGCGAAGGACTAAGTGTGGGGGAGTTTGTTGACAGTCCTTAAGTGCCATATTTAGACCGTCAATTCACCTCATAATGTGCACAAAAGAGAAACATAACGTAGTGGTAGGGTTAAGAATTAACCAATTCAACGAGTGTTGGTGTTTATTTGTATGCAGGTGAATTTAGACTCAAAATACCAAGACATGTAGGGAGTAATCCATAAAATAGGGTTTCGACGAATCAAGCGACACCACATGTCATCACATGGATCAAATGGCCCACAAACAGAAGTATCCGAGGTCATCCAATGGTGTAGCACCAATGTCAGTTAAGAGGGCCCACCTAGCAGAGACCTGGAGAAAGCACAGCCCCAACAGGGCCAAGACCAGGTTGGCCGACCCCCCTAGTCGGGCGACTTGTTCTTGCCCCCAAAAGTGGTCAAACACCACGTGTTGGCTCCTCCAGGCTTGAATAGGTCATGGGTGATTGATTCACGCACAATTGGTGGCGGAAACCAACTCTTCTCCCCTATAAATAGAACCCCACACCTCACTTCACACACACACCAAAAGTTGAGAATAGAATATCACTCCTAAGGTTTAGTGTAGTCCTAGAGGCTGCCAAGTAGAAGGAGAGCGTGGTGAAGAGTTTGGGAGAAGGAGGCTTGGGCTTGTCAAGTCCCTCTTCTACACTTGTACCCCTACAAAGGTGTTATTCAAATCAAGTAAGCCTTTGTGAATTCAATTCAAGTTTGATTCTCAATTTATAGTAGTTTGCAGAAGTAGTTACTTGTGGGTTCATTGCTTTAATTTATTAGAGGCTCTAGTTGTAGCTTTGTGTTCAAAACAACTAGAGTTGTGATTTAGAACGTAAGCGTGGTGCTTAGGTTAGAAATCACCAGTGAATATCTCGTAGACCCACAGATTGAAGAGGTAAGCACTAGGTGGTGACATCCCTATATGTACTTTGTAATCATCCACGTTCAGCTATGCCATAGGCTCTTGGCGGGAGTCGCCTATTGTTGCTAGGGGTAAACCCGTGCCCAAAGCAAGCAGCTACCGCAAATTCCTTTAGATTAGAATCAATACTTTGAGTTCCTCTCTCTTCATTACCTATCAAACAACTTTGTGTCCTTGGGTGTATTAGTTTGTAAGATTACACAACTGTTCCTAGGATTCGATACCCTTGGAATACTCTCTTAAGGGGAAGTGCTACAACGATTGTTTACGTGCGCTTGCCAATTTTTATTTGTGACGTAAGAAACATCAACACCTACCCATAGCAATGCAAGAGATATAAATACACTATATGGATCGCTTCATCTTGTAAAATTCCTAACCATCATAGTTTTTTATAAGAGCAAATATTTATCATGTGGTTCATGGCAAGCAAAATTCTCAATTTTATCCTTCTGAACATTTTTAATTTCTTGCCTAGGAATTTGAAATTTAGTGATCCATGCATGAATGAGTTTTAAATCAAAATTATGGACATCACTATTCCTAGGTTGCTACATACCAATTCAACCATTAAGTCATTCCATAAGCATTACCTAGGCATAAAATGTCTAAGTCAATTTTAGCAATGCTTATGAAATTCTAGGTACTTGTTTAAATTTATTCCCAAGTATGGTGACATTCCTTTTTGAAAAATAAAAAAGAGTAATGCCAACACTTACTCTCGTGAGGATTCATAAGGGTTGAATGATGAGAAGGTGTAAACCTTCCTTACCAATGTAAGCAAAAATCATTCAATCCTAATGCAATTCAAACGTCGGAAAATTTTAAACTTGTACCTCAATTTAAAGAGCAGTATTGGTTGAAGGTCGTTGTGTGAAAAAAATACGACCATGTATTTTGGTGTAGCCTTCATATTCAACGTATCCTGCCAAGTCGAGGTTGCAGTTGAATGAGCTTCATCTTGGTCCTCCATTGGACCAACATCCTGAGCATTCCTCCATTATGAACTCAAAATGAGATCAATGGAGGGATATACACTTGATGGGGCCTTCCAACCTCTTTGCAAGCTTTGTCCTAGCTGCACTAAAATCAAGGACAAACAAAACAACTCGAAAACGGGTCACGTTAGCTAAAAAGCATGTTGTACCCTTCGCCAAATTATTTTTCCCAACTTGAAACAACTTTCAAATGCAATAAATAATTAAGGGAAATATTTTTGTTTGAATTAGGAAGATGAATTCAAGAGGTTATGCCCAAGGTTCATATCTATTGACGGCTGTTATATACCAATTTGACCCATCAATATAACTCAATTATGTGAAGGAATTGCCATTTCTTGCACACATCACCTTCCTATTTAACCTATTTCCACTTGTCCTTGGAGAAAGTAGTGCATGCAGGGATTCTATGCAGAAATGAAGTGAACAAGGGGATGAATCCTTTAAAATATCATTCCAGCCAATCAAGCGACGATACGTGGCACCACATGGATCAAATGGCCCACAAACAGAAGTATCTGAGACCATATAATGGTGTAGCACCCATATCAGTCAATGGGACCCACCTGTCAGTCACTTGGAGAAAGCACACCGCAAAAGGGGCCAGGACCAGGTCGGCCAACCCCCCTAGTCGGTCGACTAGTTCCTGGCGCCATTCTCGGTCAAACTCCACGTGGTGGCTCCTCCAGGCCTGAAGTGGTCATGGGTGACTGATTCGCGAGCTTTTGGTGGCGGGAACCGACCCTTCTCCAAGCTATAAATAGGACCCCTCACCCCTCACTTCAACACAGACCACTTGAGTATTCATCCATTGTATCCACTACTCTCATAGGTTTAGAGGAGTATAGGCTATAGAGAGGAGAGTGTCTAGTCCATAGTCCAAATAGGAGAGGAGTAGAAAGAGTCTCTTCCCAATTGGGAAAGGTATGTCTCCAATATTCCTATTTGTATTTGTGACAGTATTCATAATAAATATGATATCTTTAGTCTACTATTGTTCATATACTTGGATGAAGCGTTTCTTGTTTGGTTGTGGATTCCATGTATGTGGTAGGAATAGTATTTATGATTGTGCTATACCATGCCTATTACATTATCATAAACACAATAAACCTCCACTATAGTATGATTAGCTATGATATGATTATGTTAACATGAATCACTTATGCTATGAATTAACATTGGTTCAACAATGATTTAGTTCATTGCCTTAGGATGGCTTGTGCCTAGGCTCTTAAGTTAATTACTTAATATGCTAACATGGTGCTAGTATAGAGAGTAGTGTTGAATGTCTCGTAGACCCACGGATTGAAGAGGTAGGCATTAGGTGGTGACAACCCTATCTGTCCTTTGTAATCCTCCACGTTCGGCTATGCCATAGGCTCTTGGCGGGAGTCACCTAGTGTTGCTAGGGGTAAACCCGTGCCCGCTGTGTTAATCCACTTAGCATGAGAATTCATAATTAACATGATCATTAGTAACTAACTTAGGCTATGTATATGTACATTAGAAGCATAGGAGGAGTCTCTACCTAACTCTTAGCCTAGTCCCTCTAATACCTCATTTATCCCCTTAGGATAGAATGCTCTTGTGTGTGTCACACTACCTCAACTTATCATCTAAGCTGTCCTTGCTAGAGCCCTACCTAGACCAACCTAAACCTTTCCACTTGATGATTGTCTTACTTTCACATAGCCTTCCTTTGGGAAAATATAAATGACACCCTTTGGGAATACTCTTTAAAGAGGAAATGCTACATCGATAGTTTCCGTGCACTTGCGGATGTTCAATTGAGAATCAAAACCTACCAACAAGCATTTCAGGCACCACTGCTAGGGATGAATTGTTAGTAGTGCATAGGAAATATCAACAAGCATTTTTGGCGCCGTTGCCAGGGAAGGCAGCCGAAGTATTAGATGATTGAATGAATAGGATAGGATCCTGGTAGGTTTTAGTAGGATGACCCCTTTTTGTTTTCGCATTTTATGTGAAAACAGGGCAGTGTATGTCTGGTTTCCGCTTGACAGAAAACTTTGTTGAAGATCTCGAATCCCTTCTAAGAGATTGACCTCGTGACGTAACCCCTCAGAAGCTTCGAGCGGCAAGGCAAGCCAGCACAACCGCACCAACAACCAAAACACCAATGGCCCAGAAGACCCTTCGTGAGTTTCGGCTCCCTCTGCTAACAATGTGCCTGTTGGGCCCACTGTTAACATGGGGGACGTGAACTTTGAAATCAAGACTGGCCTAATCACTATGGTGCAAGCTAAACCATTTTCTGGGAAGGCTAACGAGGATGCAAGTGCTCACCTGCAACAGTTCCTTGAGATCTGCAGCACCTTTAAGATAAAGGACGTATCTCCTGATGCTGTCCGTCTTAGGCTATTCCCGTTCTCTCTTCTTGGAAGAGCGAAACAGTGGTTCTACGCGAACCGAAGTGCTGTAGACACTTGGGAGAAATGTTCTACAACATTCCTCGCAATTTTTTTCTGTTGGGCAAGACCAATGCCCTACGCGGAAGAATTTCCAGCTTCCAGCAAGATGCCAAAGAATCTATTCCTGAGCCTTGGGAAAGGCTGCAGGAGTACATCCTAGCGCGTCCCCACCATGGGATGGATGATTGGCTAATTATCCAAAACTTCTACAATGGGCTGATACCTTCCGCCCGTGACCATGTTGATGCTCTGCTGGAGGTGCCTCTTCTCATTAACGGTGCCCAAAGCCAAAGATTTGATTGAGAAGATGGTGTCAAACATGGGTTGGAGCGACGAGCGTCTCCATGCCCGCCAGCAAGGCATGCACACCTTGAAGGAGGTGGAAATGATCGCTGCCAAATTGGACCTCCTTATGATTAAAATTGATGGACAAGGCAATGGTGAAGTATGCGGCAATGCCTGTGCCTTATATTCTCACATCACATGTGAAGTCTTTGGCAACACGAGCCATTTGGGCAATGACTGCCCAGAAACCCGTGAGGATGCCCTATACGTAGCCAACAATGGAAACAACAATGACTATCGTCCAGGAGGTCAAGAGTGGGGCCAACCATGCCCATTCTTTCAAGGAGGGTACAACAACAATGGCAACAATGGAAATCAACCAACCTTGAGAGAACTTGCCATTAGTCAGCTGAAGATCAATGATGCTCTATCCAAGAAGCTGTTAGCCAATGACAAGACCCTAGAGAACAGTAATGCCAAGACTGAAAGACTATCCTCAACCTTCAAGAATCAATTGAGTTTCAACAATATGTTGGAGACTCAATTGGCTCAACTGGCTGTAGTTGTTCCTCCAATGGAGAAAGTGAGTGCAGTGGCTACAAGAGGTGACAAGACCACTCATGATCCACCGTATCCCACACAAGAGAAGAGGACAACTACAAAGGTGAAGGAGGATGTCCCAGTTGGCATGAGTGAACCACTTAGTGAGAGAATGGCCAAGCACTTTGAGGACACTAGCTTATTATCGTTCCCTCACAGGCAAAGGAAGCCAACAATGGATGAGCAATTCAACTGCTTTGTTGAGATTATCCATAAAATCCACATCAATGTGCCCTTGATTAATGCGATGCAAGTACCCACTTATGCTCGCTATCTCAAGGACATATTGAATAACAAGATGCCATTGCCCACCACTGAGGTTGTCAAGCTTACGGAAGACTGCAGCGCATCCATCCTCAATAGGCTTACAGAAAAGAAGAAGGACCCCGAATGTCCTACAATCTCATGCTCAATTGGGCCACACCACTTTGACAAGGCCCTTTGTGACATTGGAGCAAGTGTGAGTGTGATGCCCAAGGTGGTTTTCGACCAGCTTAACTTCACAGAGCTTACTCCAACATCAATGCAGCTCCAACTGGTTGATTCCTCAGTCCGTTATCTGGCGGGTATCGCTGAAGATGTCCCGGTGAAAATCCGAAACTGCTTCATACCTATGGATTTTGTGGTGCTCGACATGGAGGTCGAGAGGGATACACCACCCATTCTTGGGCGCCCGTTCCTTGGCACCGCGAAGGCTCGCATAGATGTGGGAGCTGGAGAAATCCACTTCCTTATCAATGGCAAGGAGGAGAAGTTCAACTTTCGCCCAAAATTGGAGCAATGCTCAATGATCCGTGTTGGGGTGAATGTTAAACACATTCAAGAGGTCGAAATCACACCTCCAAGGACCCGTTCATTGCATTCATGAAGAATTTGATCTATGCAGAAAACCCGTCTTATCGTCCACGCCGACACCCTAAGAAGACGGAGAACTCTGGGCCTCCTCAAAGGCCCAAGTCCACCAAGCCGCCAAAGAAGGAATGGCGGAGGAAGCAAGACAAGCTGTCCGAGCCGATCCCTCCAGGCCCGGATGTCAAGAATTGAAGAAGGAGGAATGTCCATCTCATTGGACGCGTGGTGAGACCTAGCCAATAGGTTAAATTGGTACTTATCCTTTTCTTTGTTTTTCTTTTCTCTTTATTTGGATTTGCCCATTTAGTTTGATTCTCCACTGCATATTTGATTTTCTTAGCAAGTTGAGAATCTTAAATTCTTCAACTACCGTTTTTATTTCTTTATTGTTCACAAAAAGAAAATTGTTGGGTTTTGAAAAAAGGAATTTTTATTTGAAAAACAATTTTTCTGAGTTGCAAAAGTGGTATTTCACCAACGTGCCGATTCCATAGCCGTTGGGGAGCCACCTGCTCAAAGGGAGAACAAGGGGGCCCACCTATCAGGTCGATCGACCCCCCTGCTCGGCCGACTAGGGGAAAGAGCCAATTTGGCTCTCTCCCCTCCAACGGCTACATTTGGTTCCCTAGTGACCGTTGGGGATTGCACACTATAAATGGTGGCCATGAGGAGCTCTTCTCTTCACACCTCACCTCATTTCATACATCCCCGAAGGCACTCTTGCTCAAATTGTTTTTCTTGCTCTTCATTGAAACACTCTTGCTCAAAATCCAACTCAGAAAGATTTGCTTTTGATTGCATTTGTAATTTGCTCTCAAGATCTTCAAGGGAAAATTCTCCAGGGTTTTGTTTTCACTAACATCACCTTTTTCGAGTTTTTGCCTTGTTGTGTCCTTGCTTGTTGTGGCCATTAAAGGAATGAAAAGGTGGTTTGGAAAGAGGAAGGAGGCTGCAAGCTCAAGCCATTGCGGAGACTCAAGTGCACTCCCCTCTTTTGTTGCTACACCAAGTTCACAAAGGATGAGTGTAGGAGAGGACACTCCCATGGGTGAGAGGAGCAACCTTCACCAACTTCTTCACGACGACGGCCTCAACATCCAAAGTGAAGTTGAAGATCAAGCACGCAAGCTCCTCCAAGATTGTGAGTTTTCTCATACAAAAGCTTATGATTCGGATTTGATCTCCAAAATAGGTATGGATTCTGAATTCTTTTCCATTTGGCATGCACTAGGATGGGAAAATTTTGCTCACATAGAGGAAAAAGCTTCACACTTTCTCTCCATACAATTCCTTTGCACACTCAATATAGGATTTGATGATATTACTTTTAGATTATTTCAAAAAGAATACAACATCCTATGGAAAGAATTAAGTGAAATCCTATGCTTCCATAAACGTTGTTTGCTAGAATTAGACAAATTGCCTAAGTTTAAAAAACAAAGTTTTTGGCAAGATTTAACTCGTGAGGTCAGATGTAGTGCACCTAGGAATAGCCACTTGCACAACCCCACTTTATGCTTCATGCATAGATGGATGGCTATGACTATGTTCCCTAGAGGAGATGTAAGGATAGTGCGTGATGATGAGCTAAAGCTTTTATTTGCCATGATTAAAAAGATAAAAGTTGCTCTAGTTATTGCCATGATGACACAATGGTTAGACTACATTGCAAGAGTAGGGCCAGTTGAATGCACTTAATTGATTACCCGTATTGCTACTAGGGTAGGAGCACTTGAGTATTCTTCATTTGAATACATTGAAAATGAAAGAGAATTAATTGATGAAGAATATTTAGTGCAAGGACATACCCTTAAGCATGATCAAGATGTCTCTTTGATATTTTATTATCCCGACTTTGTCAATGAATTCGGTTACCTAACCCAGATTATCATTTGTACAAATGCTGGAGGCTAACCATTGACCTACTTCCCATTGAGGAAGCCGGATAAAGTAATGTCTTTGGCAGGGTAACTAGAAGCCGCACAAGGAGAGCAGCCATGCCCTTGACAACCTCCATGATCCATGAGTACGAAGAGTAAGAGAACCCAATGGGTTATGCACCCGGATGGACTCAACCTCCATAGTATGAGACCGAAGGCCCGTCTTGGCATGGGTGGCCAGGTGCTACATGGGAGACACCCCTATCCACTTCAAGCTCTAGCATCTTGCCTCCAACATCTATAAGAAGATGTCATTCCACTTCGGCTAGAAGTCATCATGACTATGGCCAAGGAATGACGAACCTCTCTAGATGTATGAAGGAGCTTGAAGTAAGGATGGGTGACATCTACAACACTCTCCAAGGGCATGTCCAAGGAACCCAAGACTGGCAACAACACATGGACACTCAATTCATCAACCTCGACTCCACGCTGCAACAACAACATGCCGATCTCGTGGCATACTTCCGTTATCAAGGATTCAACCCTTAACACAGATGTGAGTGAAGAACAAGCTTGGGGGAGGACCCCCACTTGAGGTAAATTGTATCAAACCGTTGCATATTTATTTTCCATCATCCACCTTGCATATAAAAAATATAGGATAGTTTTATTTTCAAATAAAATAAAAGATGTGTGGTAAGAATGACTAGGAATTCACATATATGAAATGATGAATAGTTGCTCTGTTTTAATTTTCCTAAGTCCCTGGTTTACAACTTACTACTCTCCAACATATTGCTCTCATTGGCTAGAATTGCTTTTTCCTTGATTTGGAAATTGTGGGTAGCAAAAGCTTAATCCGTTCTAAGTTGTTGTGGGATATGATATAGTGATAGGGCTGCTATTCCTAGTTTGATAGTGAAACTTAGATTTCCGGAGAAATTCTAAAAAGATTTAAGTTATCCTCATTTGATTCGAAATACCCACCAAAGCCATATGATACATTACATTGATCGACCTTATGCATATGATATTTGCTTTCACATTGAGCTTTGTCAAACTAGTATAGACCTATGTGAGATTTCTTTCATTACTCTTTGAATTCAAGACTTTACTTGCACATGCTATACTTCAACACTAGAAGTAAGCAAATTTCCATCATACTACCATTCCACAATAAAAAGAGAAACTCCATATCATTCATGCTTAGTACTCTCTCCAAAATTCATTGCATAAAAAGGGAGTAGAAGACATGGCTACAAGAAAAAGAAAAACAAAATGCATGCTTACATCATAAGCATGAGAAAAAAGAGAGGAGAAAAGTAGCCATGTTTCATCCCTGCAAAATAAGAGAGTCCATTCAAAAAGGAGTCATCTCAAAATATCCACATCCACTACATTCCATCACACATGCACACGTCTTGAATCAAATTGTTTTGAATTGATTTATCCTAAGGTTTGCTCTTTTGACTTAGCAATATTATGTGTTGCAAATATGCCTACTATATTCCCTACCAAGCTCCACATACAAGCCTTATGTAGAGGTAGGATAAATTTAGGCACAATGCGTTGGTGAGGATATATTTCCACTACACACAAAGGAAAGACTTGAGAGAATCAAATTGAGATACTTAGAATCTAAATTGAACTCTCCGTAATTTGAGTGGAACTTAATTTCTAGAGTATGTGTGCTCCATTTGCTGTTCTATCTTTCAACCACCCATGAATAGGAGATGGCATAAGCCCCATAATAACCTAAGATGGGTGAAGTACCTTGCCAATTTTTGCAATATTAGGTTGAGTATTTTGTTGTGCGCATGGTACTTTTGAAAAGTAGAACATAGTAGCAACTCCTGATCATCAACCTAAAGTCTTGACTTTGCTCGGGACGAGCAAAGGATAAGCTTGGGGAGTTTTTTGACGACTGTTATACACCAATTTCACCCGTCAATATAACTCAATTATGTGAAGGAATTGTCATTTCTTGCACACATCACCTTTCTATTTAACCTATTTTCACTTGTCCTTGGAGAAAGTAATGCATGCAGGGATTCTATGCAGAAATGAAGTGAAACAAGGGGATGGACCCTATAAAATATCATTCTAGCAAATCAAGCAATGACATGTGGCACCACATGGATCAAATGGCTCACAAATAGAAGTATCCGAGGACATCCAATGGTGTAGCACCCATGTCAGTCAATGGGACCCCCCTGTCAGTCACCTGGAGAAAGCACACCGCAAAAGGGGCCAGGACCAGGTCGGCTGATTCCCCTAGTCGGTCGACTAGTTCCTGGCGCCATTCTCAGTCAAACTCCACGTGGTGGCTCCTCCAGGCTTGAAGTGGTCATGGGTGACTGATTCGAGCGCTTTTGGTGGCCGGAACCGACTCTTCTAGAAGCTATTAATAGGTGAAAGTGCATCTAGGCACACCCTTGTGGGTTTTGGATGATTAATGACAAACAAGTGAGATCCTAATCAAGTTTGTTGAGATGAGAGCATGTTTCGGAGAATTGAACTAAAGATACAAAAAGAAGAAAAATGAATTTCAAGAAAGGGAAGGGCACAAGTGAACAAAAGGTGCAAAAAGGTGAAAAGATGAGAATCAAGAAAGAGAAGAATACAAGTGAAGAAAATATGCAAAAGTAGTCCTAAATGTGTAGGGTGTGTGTGAGAGACACACCACCAAGAGCTCAAGTCGTTTCTGAAAGAATTAGGGCTACAACACAATTCAAGTTGCAGAAATAAAGGACTAGTCCGGTCCCAGAGAGGACTAGTCCGGTCTCATCACAAAATCACAATAGGACTAGTCCGATTTCACAGAGGACTAGTCTGTTTTCTCACAGTTCCAAAAGAGGACTAGTCCAGTGGTAGAAAGGACTAGTCCGATACCCTTTCTGGACAAAAACGGACTAGTTCGGTCCATAACAGACTAGTCTGGTACACTCACAAAAGTTAGGATTTTTTAGTGTACTGCACTTCTCCACGCATAAATCAGTCAGCACAATGGACTAGTCCAGTAGTCGGGATCCAAACGGTAACTTTTTGGAATTTCTATAAATAGGTGATCCACGATCCCATAACAAAAAATATCTAAGAACCCTAGCGCCGCCACTGCATCTAAGAGCACAGAAACACTCCACTCCACACATTCTAAGGCCCTAAGAGTCAAATCTTTAGGAGTTGGCAATATGGAAAGGGAGAGTGACGATCTCATCGACATTGAGCTCTTGGGTTTGATTTCTCACACACTCCTGCTGATTATTGTGTAATTTTTGCATGTGTTGATCTATGTTTTCATTTGTAATCTTGTGGGAGCCCTCAATGTGTGAGGTTATCCCATAAACTCGGTGATTACTCGTGATAGTGGAATCAATTCGGCCTTGTGTGGTGACTTGACGAGGGAAAAGGGTTTGAAGAGACCCAACTCTGTGTGGGCCTCCTCAATGAGGAGTAGATCTCTTTGGTGAGATTGAACCTCTGTAAAAATCATTTGTCTCGTGTGCTCTTGATCCATACTTTTCATTATCATCACTATCTAGGGCATAGACCTGATCATACTTACAACTTGTGTTAATATTGTATTCCACGTGTAAATAATTTACCATTAACTCTTGCTAGAGTTGTTAGTACAATTTATTACATTCCACTGCAAGAGATTCAAAGAAAATATCAAAAGGATCTAAATTTGATAGTTGGGCTTTCTCACACCGGACTAGTCCTTACTAACACCGGACTAGTCCGGCCTTCCTGGTTTTAACAGTTTTGCTAAGTGTTTCAGGAAAAATTTCAAAAGCCTATTGACCCCCCTCTAGGCCACATTCAATTGGTTTCAGAGCAGACTCTTCATCTATGAGACTCACCTCTCGGAGAGATCAAATGGCCTCAGAGAAGAACAATGAGATCCCAAAGGTGCCTAACATCAAAGATGAACATGACACAAAGGCATTCGATATACTCAAGGAGAACAAACACGATGATGATGAAGTGTGTCAACTCAAGGCGCTTCTAAGGAAGAAACTCCTAAGCAAAAAGGGCAATGAAGAAGACGAGGAGCCAACGGGGAGTGGTCGTCAAGACTACTCCTGATATCCTTATAATTATAATCGTCTTAATTCCAACAATCACTATCTTTCTATTCCCATGGGGAGACCTTCACATTTCGATGGAAATGATTATACGATGTGGAAATATAACATGGAAATGAATCTTATCTCCTTAAACCCTAGTCTTTGGCATGTTGTGTGTACAGGTGTAGATATCTCGGATATTGATGATGAACTCACTCCAGAGCAAGAGCAAGAAATTCACTGCAATGCACAAGCTGTTGCAGTAATCACTTCATCCTTGAGCCAGGAAGAGTTCACCAAGATTGATGGACTAGAAAGTACCAAAGAAATATGGGATACTCAAGACTGCCCATGAACGAAATTGCTCAGTCCGTGAAGCAAAAATTGAAATGCTTGAAGGGGAATTGGGAGGTTTGCCATTGAGGAGGGCGAATCACCCCAAGAGATGTACAACCGAATGAAGGAAATCATCAACAAGATTCAGGCCTATGGAAGTAAGAAATGGATTGATCATGAAGTATTTAAGAGGATGATAAGGACATTCATGCCCCGAAATGTCATTTTATGCTCGATGATCCGAGAAATTCTGGGGTTCCATAAAATGACCCCAGATGAACTATTGGGTAAAATCATCAACCACGAGATGATGGAGAAGGAAGCAAAATATGTGAAGGACCTTGCCGAGCTGACTTCATCAAGGAATAAAGGGGTAGCTCTCAAGGTGGCCAGCAAACCAAATAACAAGAAAGTCCACAAGGTGCAAGAGGATGAAGATAGCGACGACATGAGCACCGACATGGATGAAGGAGAAATGGTCCACTTCATGAAGAAATTTAAGAGGATGATGATGAGAAGGAGAAAAGACAAAAAATTCAGTGATGATAAGAACAAAGAAAAAGACAAGTCCAGATCTAGACGCTCATGCTATACCTGTGGTGAATATGGGCACTTCATAGTTGATTGCCCATATGAAGAAAATAAGAAGAAGAAAGAAGTGAAGACTCAAGAGAGGAAAATATTCAAGAAAAGAAGAGAAGCTCATCAAGCACACATCAGAAAAGAGTGGGACTCAAACGATGAGTCCTCCTCCGATGAAGAAGAAGAGATGGCTACCATTGCCATCATGAAGCCGACCAAGAAGTCTATGCTATTCCCGAACATGGGAGGACGGGATACTCATAATAATACTTGCCTCATGGCTAAGGAAAACAAGAAAAAGGTTTGACTCACACCTCCCTCGCTTAATTACTCTGATGATGAATTTTGATAGCAGTGATGAAAATGAACACATGTTTAAGGGCTTAAGTAAAACTGCATTAGCTAAAATGAAAATACTAACATATGAAATATTTGAGAAGGAAGATCTTATCAACCAACAAGAAGATATGATCGTCCTTCAGAAGGAGGGATACTCTAAGGTTGAGGAAGCTCTTGATCTAGAAAAGAAAAAGAGAGAAGCGCTTGAGCGTGAGCTAGCTTTGAGCAAGGAAACTTGCTCAAATCTAAACGATTTGAATGTTGTACTTAAGGATGATCTTGTTAACTTGACAAAAGTTAACATGGACCTACAAGTTGAATCACTCAAGCAAAGTGCTTCCTCCTCATCTTCTAAGAGCTCACCTTCTTCAAATATTGTGTCTATTCCACTTAAAACTTGTAATTGTGCTAATTTGGTTCTTGACTTGAAAAAATGAGCTTAAAGTGGCACAAAGCAATTATTCACCCAAAGGTGGCATTTTTGATAAGGATAAAACTAAGTATGCACAAAGTGCATACTCGGTTACTAGAGCTCCTAATATCAAAAATGGCCTTGGATATTCTCGAGGTGAAAAGCGGAATGCTAAAAACCTCAAGAATAGAAGGAGTCAATTGTTTTTGTCAAGGAAAGCTCAAATTAATTTAAGAACATCAAACATGTTCCTTCTTCTCATGAGAAAGCTAAAAATGGACCGAACATTATGTTTCATGACTTTAATGCCGCATATGTTCTTATGAAGAATGAATTTATCCATGTTTATGCTAAGTATGTTGGACCACTCCACAAGAGTCCAAAATCTTGTGTGTGGGTGCCCAAATGTCTTATCACTAACATCAAAGGACCCAAGCAAGCTTGGGTACCTAGAAGCAAGGCATTATTCTGTTTTGTAGGTGTACCCCCTCCAATGGATTCAAAAAGGTGCTTGAGGGGCACAAACTAAATGATTGGAGGAAAAGAAAATATTCATGGGGTACAATGAAGATCAAAGCTCATGTCCACCCATACTATCAACACAAGTACTCAAGATGTACAACAACCAGAAAGCAATGATTAATAGGGAGACTCTATACGAGAAAAAGCTCCATATGTACAGGATCAACCTCAATAAGATCGAGATAATCAATATAGCAATGGAGGTAATGATCAAGGGGGAGCCAAAGAAAATGAAGAAGGAGGTATTCTGTTATATTTTTGGCTCTAGTGTATCTTGGTCCATCTAGGTCACATTAAAGTGGTATATCACCTTTGTTCACTGATTTATTGTACTTGTGTGCATATAGGCATAATATCATGTCAAGTACATGTTTTGTATGCAAGGCATCAAGCTGCTCTGACATGTGGCTTGAAACGTTGCATATCTGATTGCTAGGAGTATAGAACTTCAAAATACCAGCATGATTGCAAAAATTAATCTCCTATCTCATTTTCACTCTAAAACTATTTCAAGTATTAAGTCTTGGTGAATTATGGTCATAGTATGATTGTTGTTTGCTTACTGACCATATTTACCAAGAATATTTGCTAAAATTATGTACTTATGACCAACACTAGGAATCCATTCAAATTCACTTCGAAATTCTTACCTGCTATCTCTGTTAGACTGGACAAGTCCAGTATCTTGACTAGTCTGCCCTTGGTCCGCTACACCGAACAAGTCCGGGTTTCACCGGACTAGTCCGGTGTTCCCGTGACTTAATTGTTGCATGGTCCCCGAGTCACTCTTCTTCCTCCTCACTCCTTTCTCAACACTCTCTCTCTCCTCCTCACGAGCTCCCAAGGCGATTTCTCATCTTCACCGCAGAATATTTGGTTCATCGAGGGGGAGGCTTGGAGCTTCAAAGGGAAGTCCACCTTGGACTTATCCGCACTCAGGATCCGCTCAGTTTCACACATCGATTCTCTCTTGGTAAACCCTAGCCCTAACCCTTATATTGATTCCTTTATAGGACTTAGGCCATTTCTTTCACTCTCTAGGGTTTCAATACACTATGAATATCCTACATTATCATTGTCCTGCATATTGATCTATGTGCTCAAAGATTTGATTAATTTCAAATACCTAGGGTTCATGCTAATGAACACTGGACTAGTCCGGGTTAACCTACGGACAAGTCCAGTTCACTGGACTAGTTCGCAGAAGCCACGAACAAGTCCGATTGTTAACAACATTAAGCCTATGTCGATGCCTGGCGAACTGGGTATCCCTGGGTACAGGGATAAAAGAACACTGGGCCCACAACCCACCGAGGCGAGGTCTGACATGGGCCCAGAGCGCTACGTGGCAAGTGGTACAGTGGCTCCCTCCATCGAGGGAATGTCCAGTGCCCCCTCGCCGACTGCGGCCCTGGGCCCACCACCTCGCTGGGGAATGATCCGACGAGGCCGCTAGAATAGCGGCCCCGGACCTCCCCTCCTGGGAAGAGGGTCCGGTACTGTGACAATCCCCGCAGCTCTGGGTCCACCCCCTGGACCCGGACGTCCCTCTGAGGGTCTTACGCTGCTAGTTTCCAGCAGCTCTGGACCCAACCTTCGGGAACTGAGCATCCCGCTGAGGTAAGGGCCGGGAGGTGCCACGTGACAGACAGCGCCGAGCTTGAGCTTTCCCACGGAAGGCTCAAAGAAGGGAGGCGTGCCCAGGACGCTAAAGCTAGGATGCGCATGTTCCCTAGGCGAACGGGAGCTCGCACTCATAAGTCAAGTGGACTGTGGACGGTCTTGTCATAACTGGTCAGAGCCGAACTACTACGTATGGCGGACCAATGAGATGCCCCGACGGGACAGACAAGACAGGGCCAACCATGATGAGGGGACTATTCGTAGCCCTGTAGTAGGGTGTGGGCAGGCGGCACATTGAAGCCGTTGTCAGGGGATAACATTTACTCCCAGATCTTAGGGAGGATTCGGTATGCCCGGGGCCACTTGTCAGGCCTCAGGCCCCACTTGTAAGCTGCTCGACCTTGGACTATAAAAGGACCGAGCGGCCACCGACTTAGACAACTTTGCTCAGACTAAGAAACATACTCAAGGAATACAAAACAAACCCCCGTGTAGTAGGGTATTACGCTCAGGCGGCCCGAACCACGTAAATCCCTCATGTTCGTCGTCCACTGCGTTCGATATTGCTAGGACTAGCCCCCCGATAACACATCGCACCTCCGCGGACCACTCCCGAGTAGGTCCGGGGGAGGTGTCAGTTTAGACACCTCGACATTTGGCGCAACAGGTAGGGGTGATTTTCTCCTACAAGAATCTTCACCAGCAGTATGGTGAACACTCGCTCCAATGCCAGTTCCTCCAAGTCACAGCCTCGTTTAGCAACTGGCGCGAGAGGACCAAGCTTCATCTCACCCCAGAGACGGGTCCCGCTCCAGGGCGGGAAAATCTGGGCTGTCGCGTTGCCAAACGGCCACTCCATCGACTGCAGGCCAACACGATGGGGCTCGGCGGACCCCAGCAGTGACAACCATCACGGCACCACCGGCGGCAAGCCCAGAGAGCATGCTTCTAGCTGCGCGGAGTTGCTCTGCAATGCACCAACTGTAGGGGCTCCACTGGGGGCAACCCAGCAGTGGGTAAACGACGTCGACCATCTAGTCGTCGCCGCACTCCAGGCGACTCCACAGGGCGGAAGGCGAGCGGCAACAACATTTGTTTCGTTGTCACGCACGCCTACGGTCGACAGGTGGACCGCCGACAGCCGTTCAACTAGGCTTTTGTCAGCAGACCTGCGGACGAGGTTGCAGCATCGCCGCAGAGTCGGCGAGGACTGCCGAGTCATCATCGAGCGACAACGGGAGCGACGCCGCAACCTCGAAGCTAATTACAGTCTGCCGGGTACCGGGGCCCAGGTGCACGTCGCTCGTCCACCGCGTCAGGCGCACGCGGCGCCTCCCGAGCAGCACCAGGCGTACATGACGCCTCCCCCGCACCAAGCGTATGCTGCTCCTCCTCCACCGCAAGCATATGGTGTGCCCCTACCGCACCAAGCGCCGGCCACAATACCCCAACAACCTATATACGCGGCGCAGCCAACTCATTATGGCCATGCAGCGCTAAACTTGCCACCCGCAAGCATAGGAGGTGGTTGCGCAACCTTAGCTCCCCACCTGTGAAGGGTGGTTTGGCCCCACAAGTTCCGGCCACACACGCCGGAGAAGTATGATGGGAGCGTCAACCCGAGTGAGTTCCTACAAATCTACTCCACCTCAATACTGGCCGCAGGAGGTGACAAGGTCATCATGGCCAACTACTTCCCCGTGGTTCTGGCCAGCCCGGCCCGATCATGGCTCATGAACTTGCCCCCGGGATCCATTACCTCCTGGGAGGAGCTGTGCCAGCAGTTCATGGCAAACTTTGGAAGTTCGTATGAGCGTCCCGGCACGGAGCTCGACCTTCACGCTATTAGACAGCGATCGGGAGAACCGCTGCGGGCCTTCATACAGCAGTTCTCCCAGGTACGGAATACCATTCCCCACATCTCGAAAGCATATGTCATAGTTGCATTTAGACAGTGTTTGAGGGACAAGAAGATGCTCGAAAAGCTTGCCACGCATGACGTGCGCGATGTCTCTGAGTTGTTTGCCCTGGCGGACAGATGTGCCAAGGCTGCAGAAGGGCATAACTGGCATGCCTGAGCCTCCTCGAAAAGTGGGGAGCCCCTTCAGTCTGAAGCGGAGGCTGCTGTCAGAGGAGGAGGCAAGAGGAGGAACGGGGGTCGCAGCAGGGGTAAGCCGGGGCCGGGAGTTCTCATGGTGGCTGCCGCGACAACTGGCAGAGCCCGGAGCTCACGTCAGGATAAGCGCCCGCGCCCGTCCCCTGAAAGGGATGATGCTAACTTCAGATGCCCGATGCACCGGACCAATGGTCACAGTGCGAGCGAGTGTCCGGAAGTCAAGAAACTCGCAGAGCATTTCTGTGAACAACATCAGAAACAACAGAGGGAGGGTAAGCAGAAGGTTGACCCGAAGGAAGAGAAGGACGATGATATGGGGTACCAGGAGCCCCATAGAGCAGTGAAAGCAGTGTTCACAGGCGCTGACTCGGACACTAGCAATGATCAGGAGCACCGAAAACTCCTCTACGTCATCTACGAGGGCGCCTCGGACCCCGTGTCTCGGAATGCAGTGAAAGTCCTGCGACGCGCTGTGGCGGCAGTGGCTGCGGTACCAAGCCTGGCTCCCCACAACAAGTGGATGAACATGGCTATCAGCTTTGATGCTTCAGACTGCTCGAAGAACATGGCAGGAGTTGGGGTGCTCCCGCTGCTCGTGGCCCCAACTATCGCCAACATAAAGCTCCACTATGTGCTGGTCGACGGTGGGGCCAGCCTCAACCTCATATCCACTGCAACTTTCTGGAAGCTGCAGATACCCATGTCCCGACTCGCTCCGTCGAGCCCATTCTCAGGCGTGGGCCCGGGGCGGATTGTGCCTGGTGGAAGTATCCACCTCCCGGTTACCTTTGGTACCCCGGAGAACTACCGCACGGAGAATATCTTATTCGATGTGGCGGATGTTGAGCTCCCCTTCAATGCCATCATCGTAAGGCCGACACTCTACTAGTTCATGGTCGTAGCCCACTACGGCTATCTGGTCCTGAAGATGCCAACACCTTCTGGAGTTCTCAGGGTCCGGTGGGATCGCACCATAGCAGTATCAGCCTTGGAGCAGCTCCAAGCACTCGCTGCGGGTCGAACCCCGAACCTGGACGATGCAAGGGAGGGCCAACCAAGTGATGGGGCGCCTCAACGAACCCCCACCGCAGCCCCGCGCGTGCTGCCCGCCGAAGACGACGTCCCAGTAAAAGTCGTCAAGATCGGCTCGGAGGCTGCCCAGACGACCCGCATAGCGGGTAACCTGGACAACAAATAGGAATTCGTGCTCATCACCTTCCTCCGGGACAATATCGATGTGTTCGCCAGGCAACCATCGCAGATGCCCGGGATCCCCAGGGAGGTGATTGAGCACCATTTGAAGATCTACCCTGATGCCCGCCCAATACAACAGAAGCCCCGGAAGCAGTCCGTTGAGCGCTAGAAATTCATCCGGGAGAAGATCAAGAAGTTGCTCGACGCTGGCTTCATCCAGGAAGTTCACCACCCTCGGTGGTTGGCCAATCCTGTTGTCGTCCCCAAGGCTGGCGGAAAACTTCAAATGTGCATCGAATACACCAAACTAAACAAGGCATGTCCGAAGGATCCTTTCCCGCTCCCCAAGATAGATCAAATTGTAGACTCTATGTCAGGCTATGATCTGCTGTGTTTCCTCGACACGTATTCCGATTTTCATCAAATACCCATGTCTATAGATTATGAGGAACACACTGCCTTTGTAACAGTAGATGGCCTGTATTGTTATGTCTCCATGCCTCACGGTCTTAAGAATGCTCTCCCTACCTTTGTGCATGCGATGCATAAAACATTTGGGGACCTCATTAGAGACCTGGTTGAGGTGTATGTTGATGACATCATGGTGAAAATCAAAGACCACATGTTCTTCCTAGACAGCTTAGCACAAGTCTTCAACAGCCTACACCTTACGCGCACGATGCTGAACCCCGAAAAGTGTGTCTTTGGGGTCTCTTCTAGGAAGTTACTGGGATTTCTGGTTTCTCACCGGGGGACCGAAGCCAATCCAGAGAATATCAAGGCAATAGAACTGATGCGACCCCCGACGCGTATCAAGGATGTACAGAAGCTTGCCGGTTGCCTCACGGCCCTTAGTAGCTTCATCTCGAGGTTGGCAGAACGAGCACTTCCCTTCTTCAAGATTCTGCGCAAAGCCAGTCCCTTTGCTTGGATGGAAGAAGCGGAAGCAGCGTTCTAGGAGCTCAAGAGGCACTTGAGGTCCCTCCCGGTTATGGTGGCGCTGGAGCCCGGAGAGCCCCTGCTGCTATATGTTGCTGCAACATCTGAAGTGGTCAGTATGGTCTTAGTCGCAGAGCCGTTCGAACCGCAACAGCAACATACGCAAGGAGGAGCCCGCAGTGCTGAGCCTCCGGTCAAAGACCAAGTCGTGCACCTCTCTCAGGTAGGCTCCGAGAGCCAGGAAGTCGCTGGCTCCCAACCCCCAAGATGTGATGCAGGCCCCGGGAGCCAAGAACCCTCGGACCTGGATCCAATGCAGGTGCTATCGGACCTCTCAGACACAGTCCGAACCACTTAGAGGCCGGTTTACTACATCAACGAAGTCCTCCATGAAGCAAAGACAAGATACCAGGAGATACATAAGCTGCTGTACACCGTGTTGATCGTCCCTCGTGTTCATCGTCCACTGCGTTCGATCTTGCTAGGACTAGCCCCCCGATAACACATCGAACCTCCGCGGACCACTCCCGAGTAGGTCTGGGGGAGGTGTCAGTTTAGACACCTCGACAGCCTACTATGTCAATTTCATTAAGTTCTTTGAATCAATCTTGTACCTCTATTCTTATCCTCTTACACTGTGTTAGGCATCACGTCGAGCTCAGATGAAAGCATGTTTAGCGAGCCGGAACTTTAGGCGGCACGTCTAGCCTCAAAACGCCAATTGGCGATCGAGGAACAACGAATGACTAAGTTTCGACATGACAAGGATGCCAAATCATCAGGCACCAGCTCTCAATAGAAAGTCCCAGCAAAGAAAGCTACTGAAAAGAGCAAACAAGTGGTCACTCAAACATTCAAGGCTAGAAAGAGCAAGAACAAGGGCAAAGGTCCTCGAGCCTGATTGGGCCACTTGAAATGGCTACCCCGATGCATGATCATAACCGTCGTCCCAATGATGATGCTTTCACTGGAAAGAGAGCTGACAAAGCCAAAAAGCTGAGGGAGATTGATGTATACAGTCACAAGAAGGTGGTAGCAGATCCACAGTTTTGGAGCAAGTTTCACCATGATTATTACCAAACCGTGTACTTCTGCATGAAAACTCCAGTGGCTAAGAATCAATGGATTGATTGGGATTACATGGAGGTCAAAGGGAATGATGCATTTCATCAAGTGATTGCAGCAGTTGATAGACATGGCTTGAAAGACATTCTAGCCTTCAGATATGATTGGAACAATGAAGTCATAGCTCAATTCTATGCCACCTGCTATTTCTCCAAGTCTGGAGCTTATGAGATCACATGGATGACTCATAGAAAGAAGTACTCAGTTGGCTATGAGGAATTTGCAGAGATACTTGAATTGGGTTGGTCTCTTAACAATAGGCTTAAAGTTCACAATGTCAAGGCACTAGACAAGAATGAGCCAGACTTCCTCTATGACACCGCCTATCCATTCAAGGCTCCATTCACCAACTATTTGAAGCCCTTCTTTGCTGTTTTGAACCGGGTGTTAAGGAAGACTATTGCACCCAAAGATTGTGATGCAAGAAGCATTCAGGGCTTTCTCCGCAATTTGATGCAAATCATAATTGGAGATGAAGAATTCGATGTGTTTGATTATATCTACAATGATATTTTCAACATTGCTCATACTCCAAATCGGTCCTGTGGATATGCCCCCTACATTATGTTCATGATTGAGAAAGTCACAAGATTGTATTTTGTCAAGGACATTCCTCACACCAAGCTCATACCTCAGGTTCCTACAGCTCCTCCTCCACTATCCTCCTCTACAAGACAGCAGTCCACTCGTGTCACTCCAGCAGGTGCCTCATCTACCGGAGCTCGCTCATCCTCAAGAGGCTCTAACAGCGGCATTCTGAAGATGCTGCGTGCCATATTCACCCGTTGTCGCAAAGTGGAGGTTAATCAACACAATGAGAGGCAGGCAAGGAAGAGGCACTCTTGATACATGAAGGAGAATGTGACTGCCATATGCCAGAAGCTCGAAATATCACCTATTGGCTCTCCAGAAGTTTCAGAAGATTCAGATGAAGATTTCACTGTGATGCCAACACATACAGATGATGAGCTAGATTTCTTTGGTATTGGTCCCTCCATTCAATCTACTGCTCCTCAAGCAAGTGACAATGATGATGGTTTTGATGAGGAGCAAGACAGCGAGAGGACACAGAGTGAGGGAAAAGGGGAACAAGAAGATGAAGACGACAAGTAGCTTTTCTCAGTTTTTCCTTTTTGGTGTCTTGATGCCAAAGGGGGAGAGATTTAGGGGGAGTAGGTTGTCATAGTCGTTATCCTTAGATTTGTTTGGTCATCGAGGGCTATTTTAAAAAAAACTTATAATGTTTCATGTTGAAGTCTTATTAGGCGTTATGTAAGACCTATTGTGCCTTGTGTAAGACTTTGCATTTTCTATGCACCATGTTCTGTCGTTGATATGTTCATTATGTTTATGTTAATGCCGAATTGTCATAATGTGATATTCTTATACTTATTCACTTGTACTTGGTCATCTCTATATCCATGCCTATTATGCTTTAATGTTCATGTGTGATGTCATATCTCCACAATAATTGTTGATTAAACTTATCATATTGTTATTTATATTCATCACAATTATTGCTCACACACACTTGATAGGCACTTCACCATGAAGAGTGCATACATGAGAAGTAATTCATGCTCACAACTTTTGTTACTCATATGTGCACACTTCATGAAAACCAAGCTTTTACTCTTACTTGTGTAATCTCAAAATGGTTGTCATCAATCACCAAAAAGCGGGAGATTTAAAGTGCATCTAGGCACACCCTTGTGGGTTTTGGATGATTAATGACAAACAAGTGAGATCCTAATCAAGTTTGTCTAGATGAGAGCAGGTTTTAGCGAATTGAACTAAAGATACAAAAAGAAGAAAAATGAATTTCAAGAAAGGGAAGAGCACAGGTGAACAAAAGGTGCAAAAAGGTGAAAAGATGAGAAGCAATAAAGAGAAGAATACAAGTGAAGAAAATATGCAAAAGTAGTCCTAAATGTGTAGGGTGTGTGTGAGAGGCACACCCCCAAGAGCTCAAGTCGTTATGGAAAGAATTAGGGCTATAACACACACTACAAGGATTCCACCCTGTTGCAACGATTGTACTGCAACGAATACTAAATCATTGCAGTAAGCTTGGTCTTTTGCCACGATTCACTAGTTCGTGGCATTAGCATCTATCACCACGGAACACGATCGTTGCATTAGGATCTGTTGCCATGATTCAGTAGTTCGTGGCATTAGGATCTATCACCACGAATCTGTTGCCACGATTCACTAGTTCGTGGCATTAGCATCTATCACCACAGAACACGACCGTTGCATTAGGATCTATTGCCATGATTCACTAGTTCGTGGCATTAGGATCTATTGCCATGAATTTGTTGCCACGATTCACTAGTTCGTGGCATTAGCATCTATCACCATGGAACACGATTGTTGCATTAGGATATGTTGCCACGATTCACTAGTTCTTGGCATTAGGATCTATTGCCACGAATCTATTGCCACGATTCACTAGTTCGTGGCATTAGCATCTATCGCCACGGAACCCGATCGTTGCATTAGGATCTGTTGCAACGATTCACTAGTTCGTGGCATTAGGATCTATCGCCACGAATCTGTTGCCACGATTCACTAGTTCATGGCATTAGCATCTATCACCACGAAAACCGATCGTTGCACCAGTATCTGTTGCCACGATTCACTAGTTCGTGGCATTAGGATCTATCGCCATGGAACACGATCGTTGCACTAGGATCTGTTGCCACGATTCACTAGTTCGTGGCCTTAGCATCTATCGCCATTAATTTGTTGCCACAATTCACTAGTTCGTGGCATTAGCATCTATTGCCACGTTACATGATCGTTGCACTAGGATCTGTTGCCACGATTCACTAGTTCGTGGCCTTAGGATCTATCACCACGAATCTGTTGCCACGATTCACTAGTTCGTGGCATTAGCATCTATCGCCACAGAACCCGATTGTGGCATTAGGATATGTTGTGTAACACCCTCATTTTCATGCATCATGCCCTACATACATTCATATACATGTCTAACATTAACCCACAATAAGAGGAACGAGTTTAAAATTGATTTGGAGCATTTAAAATTGATTTGGAACAAAACCGCACTTAAATTGCAGGAAAGTGCGGACTAGTCCGATTTTGCTGAGGACTAGTCTGATTTCTCTCTGTCAAAAATCAGACTTGTCCGTTTTTGCTGCGGACTAGTCCGATTTTGGCTCTAGAAACTTTCGGACTTGTCCGATTTTGCGCGGACTAGTCCGATATTCCAAGAATCCTTGAAAAGTTGCTAAGTCCTTGTACTTTTCCAGACTAGTCCGGTGTTCCAGCGGACTTGTCTGTTTTCCTCTCTGTTTAAAGTTGGACTTGTCCGATGTTTGGCCAGACTTGTCCAATTTTCTCTCTGGACAACTTCGGACTAGTCCGGTCCTTTCCGGACTTGTCCGATATTTCGCGACTCCGAGTTGATCTTTTGTTTTACGACTTGTTTCTTGGGTTTCACGTTAAGTGGGCCTAGGGACGTCGTGCCTAACTCTTTTAGAGCCCATGAGGGACTCTAAACCGGCTTCTACTCATCCCAAACTCGAAATCCATCTAACCCTAGCCTCCACCTCTATATAAGCAGCCCCACCCCTTGGATTGACATCTATTTTCCACTTTTCCACCCACCCAAACCCTAGTTCGTGGGGAGCCACCATCAAGGAGGGAGGAGAAAATCTCAAGAAAGAAGAAGAAGAGGAGGAAACGAAAGAGGATCAAGATCTCCACCATGTTTCGTTCTTCACCACCAATTCATCCCCAAGTTCATCACCAACCCTAGATCATCAAGATCCAAGTGTTACCTCCAAGTTTCTTGATTCATTAGAGTCCTAAACACCTGGTATACCTTCTATTATCTTTTCCTTACAAGAACTCAACCCCTATTCTCCAAATTCACGTCGATCTAGAAAACCCTAATCCGCTGATCTCGCAGAGGGCGGACTTGTCCGGTCCCTAGCGGACTAGTCCGATCTTCCTGGTTAAGTTGCATCAAATTAATTCTAAAATTTGGTCTAATCGACTCCAAACCTGTATAAACTTGTTAAAAGCTATTAGAACTAGTTAGTTATCATTAAAAGCAATCAATTAACAAGTTCTACCTTGCATTTGCATTAATCATGCATGTCATGTCATATTGAGTAATATTTGTGCACTCTTTGATTATGTTTCTTGTATTGTATGTTTATTGTGCGGATTAGACGGATTTGCGCTAGAGAGTGCCGCGGAGGATCTCCAGCACCAAGAGTTTGAAGGCTTTGACCCTAATCAACAGCAAGAGCAAGGCAAGTGTCCTTGAAGCATATTGATCCTGTTTTTAAAATAAATGTTTTGTTTGCAAAACTGCATTCTTGTGTCAAATTTGATGGGAATCCTATGGTAGGAAGTTTACTAGTTTTGTTGACCACCCTTGTCACCTGGCATATATGGTAGAGAGTCGAGAAGGGCTTTTTACCTTTTGCTTCGCTTAATCAACTGGGATGGAAAACAACTATACCACTCAATTTAATTATGCATGGATGAGATTATGGTTAACATGAACTGGATAAATATGATATGGTAATGGGTGATCTAAGCAAGCCTGATATGTGGATGGGTTGGATGTATGGTGGTTGCTTGCTTTAGATCTAAGGACCGGTTCATGCGAGAATAAGCCAGGACTACAGTGCCACCATGAGGCCAAGTATGGGTGCGGTGTAGCTGATTAATTAGGGCTTTGCCAGTGCTATTTGGACCATTGTGGATGCTCAGGGAAGGGGTAGTCGTATTGGGTTTGTTGATGATTCGTGGGACTACCCTGGGATCCGAATGACTCAAGAGGGGGCCCTTGGTTGAAGATGTGCTCAGTTGGAGGCATCGCCACCGGTGAAACCTCAGTGGGGTCTAAAGAGGCTAGTAATCCCTTTGTAAAGGCTATTTTGTGATCTCTTGGCCACACACCGACGGAAGTGTGAGACGACATAATAGTGGTTCTAGTCATCGAAAGGTGATGAAATCACAAACACGTGGGTAAAGTGGTACAAACTCTGCAGAGTTAAATAAAACTATCATGATAACCGTGCTCCCGGTTATGAGCACCTGGACAACTTCCATGATTAGAGGGAACTCGGTGATGGGATAGTCTTTTTTGGGGATGGTTATGGCTATGGTTATGGTAATGGTTACATATGGTTATGGATTTATTTCTGGTATTGAATATGGTTATTGGCAAATGGTGAAATCTGGAATTATTGGTGAGGATGGTGAATTGTGGACTGGTATTATGATATTACTTATGATTATGATGGGTTCGATTCATATAAATTTAATATATTGCTTTTCAAATGTTTTTATGTACTTTTCAGCACTTTGCCATTATTATTGTCGACATTTGAATAAGCCACATGTCATACTTTCCACACTTGCTGAGTGCGACATGTACTCACTCTTGCAATCCCCCACCCAACAGTTGCAGGTCAGAATTGGGAGTTTAATGATGATAATGCGGAGTTCTAGGCCGTGTCTACCGTCAGCTTTGCCTGTGGTGTTATTGGAGCTGCGCTATCCCTTATGCTTAGTTTGCTTAGTTGCTTAATTAGTTTATTTCCACTGCATTAGTTGAACTTGTCATTAATATTCATTAGAGATTGTATTCGAGGATAATATGGTTTGTGTAATAAAATTTGGTTAATTAATCTTGTTCTGTGGTAATTTTCTGTATATCGTTTGTGATTGCACTCGTTTATGTGTGATGAACGTCCTGGGCACACATATGCGTTAGCTTGGTTCATTTTTCGGAACCGGGCGTCACAGATTGGTATCAGAGCCAGGTTGACTGTAGGATGCAACCTAGATAGAATGAACACTTTAGAGCACATAGGGGCACTCAGGAATCGATGTATTTTTGTTGGCTTGCTGTTGCTATATATATTGCTTGCTTGTGTGCTTAATAGAGGATTTTGGGATGCCTTAGCATTGCCATGTCCACCTAGGCTAGTGTAGCTAGCTGTTTAGTTTCATATCCCTTGATGCATATAGTTGGGGACGTTCTCTAATTCTTACCTATTGCTTTTCTTCAGATGGTGAGGACTCGCAACCAGAGGGATGGCAATGATGAGGAGGAGAACAATGGAGTACCTCATAACAACAATGGGCAAGGATCTAGTCAGGGAGCTATCCACATTGAGCAGCTATTGGCTATGCAAAACCAGCTCATGCAGACCATGATACAAACTATGGGACAGCTGCAGGATGGCAACATCAACAATCAGCCCCACATGCCTCCACCGCCACCCCCACCTCCTCATAACCGATTGGGAGAGTTTATGAGGACTAGGCCGCCAACCTTTGCTCAAGCCGCTGACCCTATGGATGCGGATGATTGGCTCAAGTCTGTGGAGAAGAAGCTTGCTATTGTCCAATGCAGTGACTGGGAGAATGTGCTATTTGCTTCTCATCAACTCGTTGGAGCAGCTGCAGATTGGTGGGATGCTTATTGCAATGCTCATGAGAATCAGGAGAGGATTACTTGG
Organism: Tuctoria greenei; assembly: GCA_036927565.1. Classification (NCBI taxonomy): domain Eukaryota; kingdom Viridiplantae; phylum Streptophyta; class Magnoliopsida; order Poales; family Poaceae; genus Tuctoria; species Tuctoria greenei. The sequence continues at coordinate 179,651,792 of JAYESD010000002.1, forward strand.
GCCGAATTCAAGGATAATTTCCGTTCTCATTATGTGCCGGAGGGTGTTATGGTCTTGAAGAGGCAAGAATTTGAGAATTTAAGGCTAGGAAGATCAAGCGTGAGTGAATATCTCAACAAGTTCACTCAACTCTCAAGATATGCACCTGAGGATGTTAGTCGGGACAGCTGGAAGCAATACTTGTTCATGAGGGGCTTGAACAATGAGATCCAAGTGCAACTACTCAACTACGATTATGCCAATTTTCAGAAGCTTGTGGACAAAGCACTTGTGGTTGAGAACAAGATCCGTGAGATGGAGCAAGAAATCAAGAGGAAGGTGCCATATCAAGGACAGCAACAAAGAAGTAATGTGCGCCCTCGCCTTGCACCACGCCCAACTCAGTTTGCGCAGCAGCGCCCTGTCATGCAAGCTCCTAGGCCTCCAATGCCTTATGCACCTCGAGCTAATTTTCCTGCTGCTAATGTTCAAAACCAAGCTCGTCCCAATAATTCTGGTGGAGTTAAGAAGTGTTATACTTGTGGAGAAGCTGGACACTTCGCGCATCAATGTCCTAAGTCAGGCCTTGGTCAAGGAAGCAATGCACCGAGGCAAAACCCAAGACCCAATGGAGGAGCGCCACAAGGAAGCCGTGGACAGCAGAATTTTGCTCGTGGAAACGTGAACCATGTCTCTACGGAGGATGCTCAACAAGCGGATGACGTGGTCATTGGTATGTTTCTCGCCAACTCCAACCCCGCGACTATGTTATTTGATTCTAGAGCATCGCATTCATTCATTGCATCGAAGCATGTTGCCAAGTATAGTTTGCCTATCTCTCATATGAAGTTTACTCTATTGGTTAAGTCTCCTGGAGGAGAGATGAGGACAAATATATAGTATGTCCAAAAGTAGGCCTTAGAATAAGGGGGGTAGACTTCTCCGCCAACCTCATTGTTTTGGATTCTCAAGGATTGGACATTATACTTGGTATGGACTGGTTGAGGAAGCACAATGGAGTTATTGAGTGTGCCACAAAGACGGTGAAGTTGACCAATGAAGAAGGGATCACAGTAGAATTTGAAGCATCTCAAACCGCACCGAAGCAATTGGAGCTGAATCGTATGGACGGTGCCGCCATTGAGGAGATTCCGGTGGTGTGTGAATTTTTGGATGTTTTTCCAGACGAGTTGCCAGGTATGCCACCTGATCGAGACATTGAGTTTGTTATTGATTTAATACCTGGAACTGCACCTATAGCTAAGAGGCCATATAGGATGCCTCCTATGGAATTAGCGGAGCTCAAGAAGCAAATTCAAGAGCAACTGGAGAAAGGTTTCATTCGCCCTAGTTCTTCACCTTGGGGAGCGCCCGTTCTATTTGTGGACAAGAAGGATGGATCCCAAAGGATGTGCGTAGATTACCGAGCTCTCAACGAGGTAACAATCAAGAACAAGTACACCTTGCCACGTATAGAAGACTTGTTTGATCAGATGAAGGGTGCTTGTGTTTTCTCTAAGATTGACTTGAGGTCGGGATACTTTCAAATGAATATTAGACCATCGGACATACCCAAGACAGCTTTTAGGACACGGTATGGATCTTATGAGTACACCGTGATGTCCTTTGGATTGACAAATGCACCTGCATACTTTATGTACCTCATGAATAAGGTCTTCATGGAGTACTTGGACAAGTTCGTCGTGGTGTTTATTGATGATATTATGATCTACTCGAAGGATGAGGAACACTTGAGGCTTACGTTGCAGAAATTGAGGGAGCATCGATTGTATGCCAAGTTCAACAAGTGTCAGTTTTGGTTGAGAGAGGTGTCGTTTTGGGTCATATAATTTCAGGAGGAGGAGTATCGGTTGACCCAGGAAAAGTGAGAGACGTGTTGAAGTGGGAACCGCCGCAAAATGTCAAGGAAATAAGGAGTTTTCTTGGAATGGTTGGATATTACCGTAGATTCATCAAGGACTTTTCCAAGATAGCCAAGCCTATGACGGAGTTGCTAATGAAGGGAAAGGCTTTCCGATGGACTGAAGCTTGTCAAAACAGTTTTGAGGAGTTAAAGAAGAGGTTGACAACAGCCCCAGTTTTGGTATTGCCGGATGTAAGCAAGAGTTTCGATATCTATTGTGATGCATCGAGACAAGGACTTGGATGTGTATTGGTGCAAGAAGGTCAAGTGGTCGCCTATGCATCAAGACAATTAAAGAAACATGAGCGGAATTACCCAACACATGATTTAGAACTTGCAGCTGCGGTACATGCATTGAAGATTTGGAGACACTACATTCTTGGACATAGGTGTGAAATTTATACGGATCATAAGAGTTTGAATTATATTTTCACACAAACGGATCTAAACTTGAGGCAACAAAGATGATTGGAGCTCATCAAAGATTATTATTTGGGAATCAACTATCATCCGGGAAAAGCCAATGTAGTGGTCGATGCTTTGAGTAGAAAGGGAGTAAGTCATCAACTCACAGTTCGAGAGTTACCATCCAAGTTATGCAAGGAGTTTGAACGGTTGAACCTCGGGTTTGTAAATGAGACGGCGATGATGGAGTTAAACCCAACCTTGGAGCAAGAAATTCGAGAGGCACAAACCGCAGATGAGGAGATCAAGGAAATCAAGGAAAGAAGCGAGGAAGGGAGAGAATTCAGATTTGATGAAGACGAACATGGTACCTTATGGCTTGGAAAGAGGATCGTTGTGCCTAATGTGAAGCATATTCGGGGGACGATATTAAAAGAGGCACATGACTCACCTTACTCAATTCACCCCGGTTGTACGAAGATGTACAAAGACTTGAAGACTTGCTATTGGTGGGATAGCATGAAAAAGGACATAGCTGAATACGTAGCATTGTGTGATGTGTGCCAATGACTCAAGGCGGAACATCAAAGGCCAGATGGATTATTGCAACCGTTGAAGATTCCGGAATGGAAGTGGGAAGAAATTGGAATGGACTTCATAGTTGGGTTGCCACGTACTCAGTCCGGGTATGACTCAATTTGGGTAATTGTGGATCGCTTAACCAAGCTAGCTCATTTTGTCCCTGTGAAGACCAAATATACAGCTGCACAATTGGCCGAAATATACATGGAGCATATTTTGTGTCGACATGGAGTCCCTAAGAAGATAGTCTCGGATAGAGGTTCTCAATTTACTTCCAGATTTTGGCAAAAATTGCATGAAGCCTTGGGAACGAGGTTGAATTTTAGTTCAGCATATCATCCTCAAACAGATGGACAAACCGAGAGGACCAATCAGATTTTGGAGGACATGTTAAGAGCTTGTGCTTTAAAGCATGGGAAAGTTGGGACAAAAGCTTGCCATACGCGGAATTTTCATACAACAATAGTTACCAAGCAAGTTTGAAGATGTCACCGTATGAAGCGCTTTATGGGAGGAAGTGTAGGACACCTTTATTCTGGAATGAGGCAGGAGAAACTCAAGTATTTGGTCCGGATGTGTTGCAAGAAGCCAAAAAGCAAGTCCAAATAATTCATGAAAACTTGAGGGCTGCCCAATCAAGGCAAAAATGCTATGCGGACAATAGGAGAAGAAAACTAGCCTTTGAAGTGGGAGATTTTGTTTACCTCAAGGTGTCACCAATGAGAGGTCATAAGAGGTTTAACATAAGAGGAAAGCTAGCACCTCGCTATATTGGACCATTCAAGATTTTGGACAAAAGAGGAGAAGTAGCGTATAAGTTGGAGATGCCAGCTCATCTTCTAGACGTACATGATGTCTTTCATGTTTCCCATCTCAAGAAGTGCTTGAGAGTACCGGAAGAACAAGTGCCAATGGAAGGATTGGAACTAGAGGAAGATTTGACTTATGCCGAACAACCGGTCAAAATCTTGGAAACCAAGGAGAGAGTCACAAGGAACAAGGTTATTGGATGGTGTAAGGTTCAATGGAAACACCACACAGAAAAAGAAGCGACGTGGGAATTGGAAAATGATATCAAGAAGGACTTTCCCTATCTCTTCTCTTCCGCGTCGAATCTTGAGGGCGAGATTCATTTTAAGGGGGGTAGGTTTGTAACACCCTCATTTTCATGCATCATGCCCTACATGCATTCATATACATGTCTAACATTAACCCACAATAAGAGGAACGAGTTTAAAATTGATTTGGAGCATTTAAAATTGATTTGGAACAAAACCGCACTTAAATTGCAAGAAAGTGCGGACTAGTCCGATTTTGCTGAGGACTAGTCTGATTTCTCTCTGTCAAAAATCAGACTTGTCCGTTTTTGCTGCGGACTAGTCCGATTTTGGCTCTAGAAACTTTCGGACTTGTCCGATTTTGCGCGGACTAGTCCGATATTCCAAGAATCCTTGAAAAGTTGCTAAGTCCTTGTACTTTTCCGGACTAGTCCGGTGTTCCAGCGGACTTGTCTGTTTTCCTCTCTGTTTAAAGTTGGACTTGTCCGATGTTTGGCCAGACTTGTCCAATTTTCTCTCTGGACGACTTCGGACTAGTCCGGTCCTTTCCGGACTTGTCCGATATTTCGCGACTCCGAGTTGATCTTTTGTTTTATGACTTGTTTCTTGGGTTTCACGTTAAGTGGTCCTAGGGACGTCGTGCCTAACTCTTTTAGAGCCCATGAGGGACTCTAAACCGGCCTCTACTCATCCCAAACTCGAAATCCATCTAACCCTAGCCTCCACCTCTATATAAACAGCCCCACCCCTTGGATTGACATCTATTTGCCACTTTTCCACCCACCCAAACCCTAGTTCGTGGGGAGCCACCATCAAGGAGGGAGGAGAAAATCCCAAGCAAAAATAAGAAGAGGAGGAAACGAAAGAGGATCAAGATCTCCACCAAGTTCCGTTCTTCACCACCAATTCATCCCCAAGTTCATCACCAACCCTAGATCATCAAGATCCAAGTGTTACCTCCAAGTTTCTTGATTCATTGGAGTCCTAAACACCTGGTATACCTTCTATTATCTTTTCCTTACGAGAACTCAACCCCTATTCTCCAAATTCACGTCGATCTAGAAAACCCTAATCCGCTGATCTCGCAAAGGGCGGACTTGTCCGATCCCTAGCGGACTAGTCCGATCTTCCTGGTTAAGTTGCATCAAATTAATTCTAAAATTTGGTCTAATCGACTCCAAACCTGTATAAACTTGTTAAAAGCTATTAGAACTAGTTAGTTATCATTAAAAGCAATCAATTAACAAGTTCTACCTTGCATTTGCATTAATCATGCATGTCATGTCATATTGAGTAATATTTGTGCACTCTTTGATTATGTTTCTTGTCTTGTATGTTTATTGTGCGGATTAGACGGATTTGCGCTAGAGAGTGCCGCGGAGGATCTCCAGCACAAAGAGTTTGAAGGCTTTGACCCTAATCAACAGCAAGAGCAAGGCAAGTGTCCTTGAAGCATATTGATCCTGTTTTTAAAATAAATGTTTTGTTTGCAAAACTGCATTCTTGTGTCAAATTTGATGGGAATCCTATGGTAGGAAGTTTACTAGTTTTGTTGACCACCCTTGTCACCTGGGATATATGGTAGAGAGTCGGGAAGGGCTTTTTACCTTATGCTTCGCTTAATCAACTGGGATGGAAAACAACTATACCACTCAATTTAATTATGCATGGATGAGATTATGGTTAACATGAACTGGTTAAATATGATATGGTAATGGGTGATCTAAGCAAGCCTGATATGTGGATGGGTTGGATGTATGGTGGTTGCTTGCTTTAGATCTAAGGACCGGTTCATGCGAGAATAAGCCAGGACTACAGTGCCACCACGAGGCCAAGTATGGGTGCAACGTAGCTGATTAATTAGGGCTTGGCCAGTGCTATTTGGACCATTGTGGATGCTCGGGGAAGGGGTAGTCAGATTGGGTTTGTTGATGATTCGTGGGACTACCCTGGGATCCGAATGGCTCAATAGGGGGCCCTTGGTTGAAGATGTGCTCAGTTGGAGGCATCGCCACCGGTGAAACCTCAGTGGGGTCTAAATAGGCTAGTAATCCCTTTGTAAAGGCTATTTTGTGATCTCTTGGCCACACACCAACGGTAGTGTGAGACAGCATAATAGAGGTTCTAGTCATCGAAAGGTGATGAAATCACAAACACGTGGGTAAAGTGGTACAAACTCTGCAGAGTTAAATAAAACTATCATGATAGCCGTGCTCCCAGTTATGAGCACCTGGACAACTTCCATGATTAGAGGGAACTCGGTAATGGGATGGTTTTTTTGGGGGATGGTTATGGCTATGGTTATGGTAATGGTTACATATGGTTATGGATTTATCTATGGTATTGAATATGGTTATTGGCAAATGGTGAAATATGGAATTATTGGTGAGGATGGTGAATTGTGGACTGTTATTATGATATTACTTATGATTATGATAGGTTCGATTCATATAAATTTAATATATTGCTTTTCAAATGTTTTTATGTACTTTTCAGCACTTTGCCATTATTATTGTCGACATTTGAATAAGCCACATGTCATACTTTCCACACTTGCTGAGTACGACATGTACTCACTCTTGCAATCCCCCACCCAACAGTTGCACGTCAGAATTGGGAGTTTAATGATGATAATGCGGAGTTCTAGGCCGTGTCTACCGTCAGCTTTGCCTGTGGTGTTATTGGAGCTGCGCTATCCCTTATGCTTAGTTTGCTTAGTTGCTTAATTAGTTTATTTCCGCTGCATTAGTTGAAATTGTCATTAATATTCATTAGAGGTTGTATTCGATAATATGGTTTGTGTAATAAAATTTGGTTAATTAATCTTGTTCTGTGGTAATTTTCTATATATCGTTTGTGATTGCACTCATGTATGTGTGATGAACGTCCTGGGCACACATATGCGTTAGCTTGGTTCATTTTTCGGAACCGGGCATCACATGTTGCTACGATTCAATAGTTCGTGGCGTTAGCATCTATCGCCATGGAACCCGATCGTTGCATTAGGATCTGTTGCTACGATTCAATAGTTCATGGCGTTAGCATCTATCGCCATGGAACCCGATCGTTGCATTAGAATCTGTTGCCACGATTTACTAGTTTGTGGCATTAGCATCTATCACCACGGAACGCGATCATTGCATTAGGATCTGTTGCGATGATTCAATAGTTCGTGGCGTTAGGATCTATCGCCATGAAACACAAACGTTGCATTAGGAACTTATGCCACGATTCACAAGTTCGTGGCGATAGATACTATCACCACGAAACACAATCGTTGTATTAGGATCCGTTGCCACGAAATACTGGTTGCTGGCGTTAAGATCTATCGCCACGAAACACAAACTGCATTACATATAGTGTTCGCGTACAGCTAGCTCACACAGTACCTATATGAAAAAATCATCATCTTCGCTGTCCTCCCTCAATATTGGAGGTACAATGCCATCATTGATACATGTATCATCATCGTCGTGGTCGTCGTCGTCGTCATCTTCATTTGAAAGAGCGGAAGCATCACTGGTTGCTCCGTCAATGTCATTCCTATCCCATGTGGTCATATCTTCATTTATATCAGTAAGTTGTCAATCATCAAATAATGTCTCAACCTCCATTGTCTCAGTGACATTATTTTCACTGTCTCTAGGGGCATGGCAAAAAGGTTTCTTGGCATCGTTTTAACAACTGTAGTCCATTTAGGTTGCTTCACACTTCTAACGTAAAAAACTTGTTCTGCTTGGGTGGCTAGAATGTAAGACTCATACTTAAACTGAGAAATCGTAGTGTCCACATCTATCATTCCGTATCGATGCATTTTGTAGCCTCTGCTTTGGCTCTGACCAGAACGAGGCTGATCAAACCATTCACATTCAAATAACAGAACCTCTTAATTTTTTTCGAAATCAACAGAAATCATTTTCTTGATTACTCTATACCACTCATGATCACCATCCCGAACAACAACACCACTGTTTTGCGTCCGTAAATCTTTTTCCACCTCTGCTGTTTGAAAGAAGAAGCCATTTATGAATGATCGACTAAAAAACGTGCCCGCCGATCAGGTCCTCTAGATAATGCATACAAAGAATCGGTTACTTTGCCTTCTTTGTGTAATGTTGTAATCTGTACACAGTAATTAGTATAAAAGGGGTCATCGATAAACCAACTTCAGAACAAATATTTCTTCAATATTTCATCAAAGTAAAAACTTGCATGTACTTACTCGTTTCTGAAACCAATAAACAAACTCATCTCTATGGCATTTTTCAACATCACAAGAATGAATCTTTTTCAGCTCTTCAAAATGCTCACTGAAAAGGGTACAAAATTAAATTAGTCATCTACAATAAGCACGATCCATTAATATAGTATAGAACATCTGCGTGTTATACGTACTTGATCCATGGAGCGACCTCTTCAACATTAGAAATAATATAATGCCTGATGTTATGTAGTTCCACCATAGTAAGTTCGCCCCATTTAAACCCTTTTTTAGAATTATCAACTTCTGTAAATATATTAGATTCGAGAGAAGGTTCATTCCTAGCTGCAGCTTCATGACGTTCTGGCCTATTAAGCTTGGTGCTGATGTTATCCAAAAACTGCCTACAAAAAGTCATACACTCTTCCATAATATATCCCTCAGCTATAGAACCCTCCGGGTGAGCTCTGTTACGTACATACCTCTTCAATGTACCAAGGTACCTCTCAATTGGATACATCCATCTGTAAGAAACAGGTCCACCTAAGCGAGCTTCTTTGCCAAGATGGATTTGAAGATGTACCATGATATCAAAGAAAGCGGGAGGAAGCAACATCTCAAGCTTATAAATTATTTCTGGAAATTGTTCAATCATCTTATCCAAATCTAGTTCCGTTAATTCTTTAGAACAAATTCCAGAAAAGAATCTGCTAAACTCAATTAAAGGTTCAACAACCTTTTCAGGCAATATGTCACGTATTGCAATAGGAAGGAGCTTCTGAAATATAATATGGTAGTCATGAGTTTTTAGACCTGATACCTTACGTGCTGTTATGTCCACACTTCTCTTGATGTTTGAGGCATAACCATCGGGCATCTTCACATCCGCCAAAAACTTGCACAAGGTGGTCTTTTGATCTTTTTGCAAAGTATATGATGCTGATGGACAATCATACTTCCCTTTCATACCCACCAGATGTTGCTTTGGCCGTATACCCATTTCCTACATATCAAAACGAGCTTGTAGACTATCTTTTGTTTTACCATCCATATTAAGCAATGTACCCAATATGCTATCACAAATGTTTTTCTCAATGTGCATGACATCCAAGTTATGCCTTATTAGCAATGTCTTCCAATACGGGAGCTGAAAAATATACTTTTCTTCTTCCAACTATGCCACCTATCTTCCTTATTGTGCTTTCTCTTATTATTCGTCTTTCCAAAACTCACTTGATCAAAAGTCTCGTTTTGTTGGAGTACTTCATGACTAGAGAGTGATGTTGGAGCCTCTCTATTCTCTATTTTGTTGTTGAAAGAAGCTTTGTCCCGACGCCACCGGTGATCCTAAGGTAGGAAACGACGATGACCCATGTAGCAATACTTTCGTCCATGTTTCAACCACAAGGCGTCAGTGTTTACATGGCAGTATGGACATGCTAGCCTACCTTTTGTGCTCCATCTACATAGAATTGCATATGCTGGAAAATCATTTATTGTCCACAATATAGAAGCTCGCATGAGAAATGTCTCTTTCTTTGAACTGTTGTATGTTTCAACACCATCAGACCATAATTTCAGTAGCTCATCAATCAAAGGCTGCAGATACACATCAATGTTGTTTCCAGGTGACTTTGGCCCAGGAATTATCATTGACATCAACCAATAAGGTTGCTTCATACACAACCAAGGTGGTAGATTATAAGGGATTAGAATCACAGGCCATGTACTGTAAGAAACATTCATTACTCCAAAAGGATTGAAACCATCAGATGCTAGCCCAAGTCTTATGTTGCGAGGATCAGATGAGAAATTTGGGTGAATGCTATCAAAATGCTTCCATGCTTTCGAATCTGCAGGATGGCGTAATATTCCATCATCAATATGTTCTTCTTTGTGTTAGCGCATGTTTGATGCCGTTGATTCTGCCATATAAAACCTTTGAAGACGGGGAATAAGAGGGAAGTATCGTAGAATCTTGTGTGCTACAAGCTTCTTGGCTTTTCCACAAGGTAAAGCCTCTCTTGCATCCCCACCAGTACTATTTTTCCATCTTAATTCATCACATTTTGGGCATCGATCCAACAGAGAATAGTCCTTCCAGAATAACACACAGTCATTGACACATGCATCGATCTTTTCGTAGCTCAGCCCGAGGTCACGAACAACCTTCTGAACTTTATCAAGTGTATTAGGAATGCAATGGCCCTCTGGAAGCACATATGAGAATAGTTCAAGGATGAACTCACACACTTTTTTGCTCAAACTAGTTAAACACTTTATCTGGTACAACCTGACAATGAAGGATAATTGGGTCACCTTCTCACGACCTGGATACAACTCCTTTTTGGCATCATTTAATAAGTCATAGAATGCCTTTGCACACCCAGTTGGCTCCTGCTGGTTTATAGCATTTTCTGGATCATCAACACCTACTGAAGTACCACCATGATCACCAGTGCCTCTAAGAAGGCTGGACAGCATATTCTCCATAGCAGCATCATCAGAAATTATCTCCTCATTATTTGCTGATTGCTCAGCAATTTTTTTCTCAACTCGTTTTTCTCCATGGTGTACCCAACAAGTATAATCAAATGACATCCCATTACAAAGCAAGTGAAGATGAACTTCCTTGCGTCTCCCGTGGCAAATATTACGACATTTCATGCAAGGACAAGGCTTAGTTTCTTCTTCACGAGTGCCCTGGAATGCTAAATTTAAAAATGACTCCATTCCATCCTGCCACTCCTTCGTATGCCTGTCTTTTCCCATCCATGTCTTATCTTCTGACATCGATTCCTACAATTCAATCAACATATCCGTAAGAGGATTGAACTACAATAACATTATGTGAGCAATTGTACCTAGCGCTGTTGCTCCTCCACGTGCGGTGGCCGGCGGATGCTCCTCCACGCCGGTGGATGGCGGATGCTCTTCCAAGAGCATGGCGGCCGGCGGATGCTCCTCCAAAAGCGTGGCGGCCGGTGGATGCTCCTCCAAGAGCGTGGCGGCCGACGGACGCTCCTCCAGGCGTGTTTCGTGCAATTGGGAGAGGGGCCGTTGTGGATCAAAGGGTCCGGCGGGGAGGCAGCCAGGACAAAGCGTACGTGAAGCTATCAGAGTAGGCCCAACACTGCGCTGGGCCGCTTGTTATTCGTGGGCTGAAACTGCTCTGAGTCACTTTGTATTCCTGTGCCGAAACTGCGCTGGAACACTTGGTGTTCATCCCTATGTACGCGTGAACACATGTACCGAAATTTGGTGTCGTTAAAGGAGCTGTTTTTCGATAAAAGGAGAAATTTTTAATTTGACACGCGAAGGGCCCATCGTATGCGGGGAAAAATTATGCTTTAGAAGGATACAATTCCTTGGCATTATCCCTGTCATGTCCGGCCATCATACGACCTCGTTCATTCATGTGGACACATGTCACAGTCATGCAACTGCTTCATCCGTCCGTTCATGTGGACACATGTCACAAATGTGGAACTGCTTCATCCACCCGGACCCGACATTTATTTTTTAGTTATTCATATTTGCTACCCGAAAAGTACCTCATACTCGATATTTCGGTCTTTTCGGTTCCGGTCTCGGTTTTATCGGTTTTGGTTTTTCGGTCTCGGTTTATTTGTCCACCCCTAATTTACGTAGTAGTAGCATATGGGATATACATATTTCTCCTCCATGTTTTTTTGCAAAACTATTTAGTGATATATCCTATGTGCATATTACATATGTAAAACTAATGTAAAGTATAAAACTTTTTCAAAGGGAAGTCTTAAGTTTCGTCAAATCTATCTTTGAGATTTAAGCAATTTTGATCTATTTTAACAATACAAGAATTGTACTTTTAGATTCACCATGAAAATATTTCCACAATATACAATCTAGTACTACATGTTATTGAAGTTAATAAATTCCATATAAATCATTGGTCAAAGGTAATTAGTTCGACCAAAACAGAAATAGAGTTGAGTTGGTGCGGAGGAAGTATTATACATTGCTGTTTGCCGCAAAAGGTTTGATCCTTCATTCAAACTGTAGCCATTTGTACAGGCGGCTGATACGACCGGGCGCACCAAGCTTACGTGTGCGCCAGTCACCGAGACACCTTAAACGCGCGCAACGCATGCACATCTTTGAATTCAATTGGAACCGCTCCGTGTCCCATCACCACTACTGCGCGCGTCCGTTCATGTGGACACATGTCACAAATGTGGAACGGTATGCACAGCCTTGGATATGCATACCGTATGCATACATTTTTTTTTCCTTATTTGGGTAGGAGTAGTTCCACTTCAATCTAAGTGGATTGGAGAGTGTCCGACCATCATACGACCTGGCGTAATGAAGATTTTTGAATCTGATATAATCCTCTTTTTAATTCTTATCGTTATGACCACATGGTTGCATTGTCTCAACCAAACACCATGTACAACAACAATGACTCAGCGGAATCAGGAACTGGCCAATTAAAATGGAAGTTAGCAGTCTCGTGGTTCATAGATCGAAACGCGCACATCCTTTTTCTTCTTCCTTTTTTCTATCCATAACTGTGAGACTATTGAGTTCCATCTTCACCGGCACATATGTACGGTCCGGGTGTGCCGATGTGGGGTGCAACTTCGGTGCTCCCGTTTGTGCTTCCATGCGTACTCCCGCTTATGTGTCATCGTCTAATTGGTTGAAGTTAAATCAAGCATTATGTTAGGTAAATGAAAGGGCCAATAAAATCATGACACTTAAGTAGGAGCACACATGGAAGCACTGAATGGGAGTATACAAGCCGTGTCCTCCCGTTTGGATGCAACTTTGGTGCTCCCGTTTGTGCTTCCATGCGTACTCCCGCTTATGTATCATCATCTAATTGGTTGAAGTTAAATCAGGCATTATGTTAGGTAAAATGAAAGGGCCAATAAAATCATGATACTTAAGTAGGAGCACACATGGAAGCACTGAATGAGAGTATACAAGCCATGTCCTCCCGTTCGGATGCAACTTCGGTGCTCCCATTTGTGCTTCCACGCGTACTCCCGCTTATGTGTCATCATCTAATTGGTTGAAGTTAAATCAAGCATTATGTTAGGTAAATGAAAGGGCCAATAAAATCATGACACTTAAGTAGGAGCACGCATGGAAGCACTGAATGGGAGTATACAAGCCGTGTCCTCCCGTTCGGATGCAACTTCGGTGCTCCCGTTTGTGCTTCCATGCATACTCCCGCTTATGTGTCATCATCTAATTGGTTGAAGTTAAATCAGGCATTATGTTAGGTAAATGAATGGGCCAATAAAATCATGACACTTAAGTAGGAGCATGCATGGAAGCACTGAATGGGAGTATACAAGCCGTGTCCCTCCTGTTCTGTCCTCCCATGCATCATCCCGCTGATGTGTCAAAATGTTATTGATCCCTTTAGTAATGCTTAGTTTTACTACCATACCTTCACAACAAATAATGTTGGCGTAGTCGACCTCGCACATCTTTCGCGAGTCAGTCACCATCCAACGTAAGCCATGCAGGTGCTTCCACAGCCGGAACGCCGTTCATCTTCATCGGCACATTATGTACGGTCCGGGTGTGCTGGTGTGTACCTTAATCCCCGTCGTGCGTCCCCGGTGGTGGTTGGAAGACCCCTGCAGGTATGTTCTGATTCCTGTCCTCTAACTACATCTAGGTTTCCGATGACACATGCGGTTCACCACCAGACAAACTAGCAAAGCCTCGGTGATGAGAGCGGCATGCAAATTTCTTGATGACAAACTGGCTGCAAGCCGTGTCCCTCCCGTTCTGTCCTCCCATGCGTTATCCCGCTGATGTGTCAAAATGTTATTGGTCCCTTTATTAATGCTTAGTTTAACTACCATGCCTTCACAACAAATAATATGATGACACGTCAGCGAGAGTGTCATCAAAAAACTAGAGATGGATGCATCAGCAGGCCACAGTCAGTTTTTCATCAAAAAACTTGCATGCCGCTCAAAATTTTTTGGTTTGCCTGGTGGTGAACCGCCTGCGTCATCAGAAACCTAGAGATGGAGTAAGAGGTCTGGAATCAAAGCATACTTGTAAGGCTCTTCCCAACAACCACCAGGGACGGACGACGTACGGGGGGTTAAGGTACACCGGCACACCCGTACCATACATGTACCCGGCCAGCCGTGTAGTTTCCTTCGAACCTCCGGCAGAAGAAAGCGGCATGCAAGTTTCATTTTGTATGGAGAATGTTTGTTGTGTATTCATAAGGGAACACATATACACTTTATATAGGCTAGCTAGTGTAGTGTGAAACCAAAACAAAACCCTTTCGCACTACACAGATTCAAAAGCTAGCGTTAATGACTAAACGTAGGCCTACGCAGTCAAACAATGACGTTAGACCAACATAGTCAACAATGACTATTACATGTGTGCGTGCTTATCCTTTCTACAGTCTGGTGGTGAATCGCGCATGCATCATCGGAAGCCTAGATGGAGTTGGAGGACAGGAATCGGAGCATACCTTCCTGGACCAGGATCGCTTGATGTACCGACATTTTGCTGCATGCGTGCAGTAAAGGCTGCATCCACCATTTGTTTTGATCCGACGGTTGTACTTCCCAGCTATCCAACTAAGGGGTCCATTCAAATCGTTTCTTAAACTCTTGTCTGCTTGCTTCAACATGAGAAATAATTTACATGCATATAATGATGCATACTTCAAACATCTAAATAAAATAAACTTCTATAACTAATTAATAGGATTAAAAACACATTAACTATCGAGGACATTAGGGAGGGTTGCGATGCTTTCATTTTGTAAACTTGACAAGAACTCAAGAGTTTTTGTTTTAATTGCCTCTTGTTCGAATCAGCATGAAGTACAATCTTTTTTCTTTTTTGCCTAGAGCATGAAGTGTCGTATAGATCAACCGCAATAATTAATGAGAAAATACCATATTTAAAAAGACTCCTGAAAATAGGATGCAGTAAAATTCACTACGTCAGGCGATCTTGGTTTGCCTGCAAGGGTCTTCCCAACAACCACCGGGGACGCACGACGGGGGTTAAGGTGCACCGCAACACCGGCCCGAACTGTACGTGTACCCGGCCAGCTGCGTAGTTTCATTTTATATTTTATTCCCTAGGCTTAAAAGTTTGCTCTTCCTCTCTGTTTTTGCTCTGTTTGCTCTTCCCTAGTCTTAAAAGTTTTATATTGTACAATATTTTTACATATGTAATATGACATAGGATATATAAGTTGATGGTTTTGCAAAAAAAATGGAGGAGAAATATGTATATCCCATGCAACTACGTAAATACACCCCAATTAATTAGCTAGTTATTTTTTAAGATGATAAAAAATTATTATCTTTTTCTAAGTGAGGTAGCCGGGGTAGATGATGTACATGGCATAATAGCTTATTTGGAATGCCAATGTGGATGTCCAACCCAGACTAAGGATGATAGCGAAACGGTCTTTTGAAGTTGATAGACTAAATAATTGACCCGTTTGATAGTTCAAGGACCAAACTTAGTTTTGATTGAAAGTTTGAGGATGATGTTGAGTATTGCTAGCTTGATGAGCTCAAGCTCGAAAAGTTCGAGTAAGCTCATTTGTTGTTGTCATCTGTGATATGTACGTATGATTAACTAAACTATATAATTCTATTAAAAATGTTCTATGGGACACAACTTTTAGATATGATAGAAACAAACTCGCTCAAGTTCGACCCGTTGACAGCCCTACATGGAATTAAAGTTTTGGTGCAATCATGTAATCAAAGATTTTCATCCGTTGGATCTACATCTTACAGTTATTACATCTTTTCATTTAACCCCTTCCACCACCACCAGGTGGAGGGGGTTAAATAAAAAGATTCAACGACCGTAATGTAGATCGATCCAAGGGTTGAAGATGGTTGATTGCACAAATGCACCACCAAACATCTGATTACATTCTAGTTGAACCCAACTTTAAAACAAGAAATCTTTTGACACAGATTAATCCAGTCGTGATGTTTTCTCTTCTTTTTTTTGTGATGTTTTATTTTTTCTTGTTTCGTGATGTTGTGTTTCATGTTTTGTACTTCCTCCTTCCCATATTACTTGTCGTTAATAATTAGGACAGGTTTTCTAGTTCAAATATGAACTAAAAAAACTTGTTCTAACAACAAGTAATATAGGAAGGAGGGAGTAATATTTTATGATAATGAACTCAATGTTGTTCGGCTGTTCCATCTGTTATTTTATTTTCTATCTGCTATTTAGTAAACTATCTATTCTATCTATATTCTCTACTAATGAACGACCGTCCACACCATCGATGGCCTCTAAAGTGGCATGTACGATACTTTAGCTGCTCGAGGTGTCAGGAGATCGCCCGCAGTAGGGTCTGCAAAGCGGTCTGTAAAGTAGTATACAGTACTAACAGGTAGCGACGACTGGAAAGAAAAGATGATACAATGAACAGAGAGAAAAGAAAGGATGAGAAAAATGTTAGAAAAAGATAGGTATAAATCCAATGTTCCACTGGCCCTATGCCCCTATACGCGGTGTAATCATTACCACTACTCCTATACGCGACCAGAAGTTATTACCACTGCTTCAAGAGAAGTGCTGCGGACTAGATGTGCCGATTAGTTTATTTTGTGTTTATTGGTGATTATGTAACAGCTAGTTCTGTCAATTAGCGACGACTGGAAATAAAAGTGGAGACAATGAACAGAGAGAAGGGAACACTGATTTCCTTCGGGCACCGACTGCTGTGAAATATGGACTTCTGTGTAAGCGTGCAATCTGCAAATCTTAGCCGTTTGACGGACATCCAAGGGTGGCTGCACCTTTTACATATAAATGTGTAAAAAGTGTGCAAGCAGGTGGAGGGATCTATGTGCAAAAAGTACGACACCCTTGGATGTCCATCACACGGCTGAGATTCGCGGATTGCACGCTTGCACAGGAGCCCAGATTGCACAACAGTCGTTGCCTTTCCTTCGTTACAAACTACTGTATGATTGAATGTATTCATTTCAGGAAGAATCCATTTCTTTAAACTATTCCACGAGTTTCCTTTGATGCAAATGGGGCTAAACATAAGACGAGCGCGCATAGGGGAAACACAACAAGTGCAACATTCATCAGAGACGAGCGGGCATAGGGGAAAAACGTATACGAGTACAAGTCTATTTTATATACTCCCTTTGTTCTCTTTTAATTGGCGTTGGGAGAACTAGCGGTGCATCCAAACGGGAATGGAGGGAATATAACCCATATAGTACAACGCCAGACGGCAGAACAAGTGATGCTCGTGCTTAATCCTAAAGTTCTCTGTATAGAAGACTGACCACTTCTCCCACGTAGGCCTGCCGAAGCAGGTAGTTCCCTGGTTCCCCCCCTATTGAGCAGCCCCAAGCGTCATCATCAATGTTGGGCACCGCCACCGGCGGCGCTTCTGGACGAGGCCTGCCCAGGAACCTCCAGGCGACACCATCGATACTATTCATGGCTTCACGCCGACACCGGCAGCACTCCTTGTTGGTCCACTTCATGGCGACGGACCTGGCCGCGTTGTAGCCGACGTGGGCCTCACCTTCGACCTGCCGGATATACTCAAAGGCATCGCGGGCCTCACGGTCGGCATCATAGCGGAGCATGGCGAGGACATAGGCCGCCACCATGTGGTCGTTCGCGGCCGCCCGGGCAAGGAACTGGGTGCCCGGCTGCGCGTGACCGTGCAGGAAGACGAGGTCGAACCCGGTGACGTAGCACGCATGAGGGTTGCCGACGATTGCCAGGTGCTCCACGAGGCGGTCGTAGCTCCGGTTATACTTCCAGATGCTCACCCGGTCCAGCGCCACGCGCCTGCCCACGACGCGATCCAGGCATGCCGCGTGCATGGCCTTGCAGGTGGCACGCAGACTGGAGAGATCGTCCATGAGCTGCAGTGAGGTTGCAGCGACCCACCCCACGATCAGGACTGCAATATCGTGCGGCAAGGGCAACTCCATGGGCTTCGAAAGGAACCGATGAGGACGTGCGCGACAGTGACGAAGAGGAAGAGTATGCGCGGAGAAGAGGATGTCCTGTGTGTGTCGCGGAGAAGAGGATGGTGTGTCTTTGTTAGTACGCACGGAAAAGACGATGAGAGGCGCGCAGTGATGGTTATGGCTTCTAAAGTGCACCGTTTGGAATGCTACTTGCAAAACTAGGGTTACGGCTTCTAAAGTGCAACTGTACGCTACTTTAGCCGCTGAAGTTGTCAGCAGGCAGGAGATTGCCCGCAGCGGGGCCTGCAAAGCGGTCTGTAAAAAGTACTCCTCCCTCCGCCCCACCTCAACTCTATTTTTAGCTTTGGTCAAACTTACCCTTGACCAATGATTTCTTGCCTAGTCCTTATCCTGATCATCACGGTCGGAATTGAGCTTATTACCTTTGGCAACTCCTTATTCAAACTGGTGTCTGAATAAAAATTTAAATAATTTATCTTATTACTCCCTCCGTCTCTAAATACTTGTCGCTTTGTAGTTCAAAAATAAACTACAAAGCGATATTTACTACGGCCCTGTTTGGAATGCAGGAATCCAGATCAAAGGAATTGGAAAAAACATAGGAATAGACAAAATGCAGGAACGAAGAAAGTGAGAAACTATAAACAAAATTCTTTAGAATCTTAACTATCATTATTTGTACTACATAAATCAAAGTCATAAATTCTTGCCAAAATGAACTACCAGTTTGCTTCATAAACAACTTCATTCCTATATTTCTAACATCAAAACGTCTATTGCATTGCAGTAGCTCAGAAATAATTATTCCCTTGTTTCAAAAAAAGAAATAATTATTCCATGCAAATCATTAGGTTAGTTAATTTGACTTTTAACACCCTATATATTCCCTCCATAGCCAACCAGCAGACCACAAAGAACTTGGACTGGATTATTTCATTCCTCCATTTTACATACGAAAGGAAGTCTTTCTACAGGAAACGAAATATGATTCCTCTATTCCAAACACCTGTGACATAAGCACAATGTAAGAATGAATTCCTTTGAAGTTTCATTTAAAAATCCTCTATTCCAAAAGACGGAGAGAGTACATGTCAGCCCATTAGACCCAACCTACTATTTGGAAAGTATTCGGTTATTGTTTGGAAAATTTCCATTAAAATATGGTATTTCGACAATTCGGTCGGAAATCAGTCTAAATCGTTTCCATTTCGTTTACCAAATTTGAATGTCCGATAAAAATGGTAATCAGATCAAAAATTTCGGAAATTGTCAGAAATGGTAATCGCATCGGAAATTTTCGAAAACGGCGTCCGACGGTTCGGGAATTTATCGTACCATTTTCATCCCTAGGGCAGAATGATCCTAGCTCAAAACAATGACGGTGCTCATCAAGCTCGCAAGCTCAACTTCATTCATCCTCAAAGTAGCTAATTATTTTGGATGGATTTACGTTAAGGGGTGTGCATTCGGTCTACCCGATATTTTGGTTCGGGTATTTCGGTCTTTTTCAAAATTCGGTTTCTTGAAATCACTACCCGAATTGTTGTAATAATATTAGGTAACCGAACATTTTGGGTACCAAAATTCCGGTTCGGTCTTCAGTCCTACCCGATATATCCGAATTATACATTATATCCATGTCATGTTTGCACAAATTTAATATGATTGATAAATTTAATCCCATGAGGTCATTTATTATAAACTGACAAATGAAAAATAAAAAATAAACGTTTAAATCCAACAACTTCACACATCACAACTTGAAAATAAAAGATCTAAATTTGAATTGTTCATAGTTTAGCACGCATAATTTAACTTATTATTTGATGGACCAACTATTAGGTTATTTCAGTTACCCGAGAGTGGTACCTGAACCCGACATTTATTTTTCAGTTATTTATATTTGCTACCCGAAAAGTACCCGGTACCCAATATTTCGGTCTTTTTTGGTTCTGGTCTTGGTTTTATCGGTTTCGGTTTTTCGGTCTCGGTTTATTTGCCCACCCCTAATTTACGTAGTAGTAGCATATGGGATATACATATTTCTCCTCCATGTTTTTTGGCAAAACTATTTAGTGATATATCCTATGTGCATATTACATATGTAAAACTATTGTAAAGTATAAAACTTTTTCAAAAGGAAGTCTTAGGTTTCGTCAAATCTATCTTTGAGATTTACGCAATTTTGATCTGTTTTAACAATACAAGAATTGTAATTTTAGATTCACCATGAAAATATTTCCATAATATACAATCTAGTACTACATGTTATTGAAGTTAATAAATTCCATATAAATCATTGGTCAAAGGTAATTAGTTCGACCAAAACAGAAATAGAGTTGAGTTGGGGCGGAGGAAGTATTATACGTTGCTGTTTGCCGCATAAGGTTTGGTCCTTCGTTCAAGCCGTAGCCATTTGTACAGGCGGCTGATGCGACCGGGCGCATCGAGCTTACGTGCGCGCCAATCACCGAGGCGCCTTAAACGCGCGCAGCGCATGCGCATCTTTGAATTCAATTGGAACCGCTCCGCATCCCATCACCACTACTGCGCGCGTCGAGAGACGAACAGCCAGACGGGTTCAAATCCCCTGCAGTACTGCAGGTGCAGTAGACATGGCTGACATGAGGGCCCCACATGGTGTGGGACCCACATGTCAGCCACCTCTACTGCACCTGCAGTACTGCAGAGGCCCCACCACTCAGTTGCAGTAACTGCAGTACAGTTACTGCAGGGGATTTCGTCTATGCTATAAGATCACCCGGACACGCCATCGTCTTCTCCGCACAACCACTCTTCCCCTCTTACGAAAACCGCGCCAAGAACACCATGGTTGACAAGACAACGCCACTGCCAAGGTTGCCGAAGGACGCCAAGGGGAAGCGTCCCAGACCGGACTCCCCCCCGAACATGGAGTGGGCTCTCCGAAAGATGGCGTGCGATGTATTTCACAATACATCGCGCTCCATGCGTCGCCTTGGGCTTGGTGCCCTTCCAGAGTATGCTGCCATGGAGACCACGGGCCACTACGTCTTCGGCATGACGCACTTGGCCGGTCGCCTCGACGTCCTCTGGGAGACGCTGGCGGACGACCTCGGCGTCGCCGGTCGCGATAACCTGGTGGCGACGAAGTCCAGGAAATTGGGCTTCCCGTCTCCGCCGCGGGAGGCGCCCCCGCCCAGCCAGGAGCCCAAGGAGGAGGAGGAGAAGGAGACGTAGGTGGAGCGAGGTGGAGAAGTAGTTTTTTTCTTGTTCTTAGTTGTGTTGTTTATCTTTTCTTGTTTGTAGTTTGTGTTTTTCTTTTTTCCTATTTGTAATGTATCGTCTTAAGGTAATGAGCTTTATATTTCTGTTCATTGGTGCGCAAAAATAGTTATAATGTTGCTGTTCTAACGATAAACTAGTGGACTATTTATCTCTTTTATCTTTTAGAATGGAATATATTTCCACTTCCAACTCTACTGAGCTGGAGATCCAGAAAGTGACTATCACCTACTAGTTTATCAGACAGAACCAGCAGGGAGAAGCCATCTCTGCTCAAACCCAACACGGATCCAACATAATGAGCAATCAAACAGCAAAGTACATAGTAAATCACAAAAAATGCAACAACAGTTTCTGGAGTACGTATCAACTTTAGCTCAGATTAGATGCTCGTGGGTGTCATTGCTAAAGGGTGAAGACAAAAAAGACTTGATTCCGGATGGCTTGCAGAAACAAACTAGAAGTCAGGGTCATCGAAATTTTTGCCCGATTTGGATTGAGTCTTAGCTATAGACTTCCATAATAATAAAATGTATCGGGTATTTTAACTTTCACAAGTGTGTCATAAAATGTATCAGGTGTTTTACTTTCACTAGTGTGTCATAAAGTGTACGCCGGGCACGTATCCTGATCCAACCGTACAACTTCAAATAAAGGAGGGTTAGAGCATCTCCAACCCCTTTGTTATTTTTGGTTTGATATTCTTTCAAATGACAAATATGCTATCCACATTTAGCATCTCATTCCATGAGCATCTCCGACCCGTTTGCTATATGATGTGCTATATTAATTTTTTTCATATTTTATTAGTATATAATAATTATTTTAAAATTCAAATAACATTGTTGCAATGGCTATATTGTAACGGTTGTATTTATAACAGCTATTTTTCAATGGTTATGTTTCTAACGACTATTTTTCAACGGATGTATTTTCAACAGCTAATTTTCAACGACTATTTTGCAACGGAACGACGATAATGTACCGGAAATCGGGAATAGCAAACCAGATAGCATTTGCTACTAGTAGCACACCGAGATCTCCATATAGCAAATGGCTAAAAGTAGCAATCCTAATACCAAACCGGTTGGAGATGATTTTTGCTCTAGATTTGCTAAATAATAGGATAGCACATCATATAGCTAATGGGTTGGAGATGCTCTTTTAGCCATTACCTGTATGGTGTGATATCCTATTATTTAGCAAATTTAGAGCAAAAATCATCTCCAACCGGTTTGCTATTGGGATTGCTACTTTTAACCATTTGCTATATGGAGCTCTCGGTGTGCTACTAGTAGCAAATGCTATCCGGTTTGCTATCCCCAATTTCTGCTATATTATTGTCGTTTTTGTTGCAAAATAGTTGTTGAAAATTAATCGTTGGAAATACAACCATTGAAAAATAGTCGTTAGAAATATAACCATTGAAAAATAGCCGTTAGAAATACAAACGTCACAATATAGCCGTTGCAACAATGTTATTTGAATTTTAAAATAATTATTACATATTAATAAAATATGAAATTTTTTAATATAGCACATCATATAGCAAACGGGTTGGAGATGTTCATAGAATGAGATGCTAAATGTGGATAGCATATTTGCTATTTGAAAGAATAGCAAACAAAAAATAGCAAACGGGTTGGAGATGCTCTTAGAAGATTGGTGGAAAATAATACGAACTTATAAGAAAAAGGAGAAGAAGAAAAAGGATGGCGCACGTTTCGATACATGAACCGTGACACTGCTGACATCCATCTTCATTGGACAGTTCCCGATTCCGCTGATCTCTCAAGCATGTATTCACACTAGCTACTCTCTGGTGACTGGACCCAGGGTATCCCGTGGCCCACCCGGCATATCCAGTGGGTGGGCTCCTGA
This sequence comes from Tuctoria greenei, assembly GCA_036927565.1. Taxonomy (NCBI): domain Eukaryota; kingdom Viridiplantae; phylum Streptophyta; class Magnoliopsida; order Poales; family Poaceae; genus Tuctoria; species Tuctoria greenei. Next base: position 179,675,075 of record JAYESD010000002.1, read on the forward strand.
GAAATGTTGTTGTTGTTGTTGTACGTGGTGTTAGGTTGATACCATGCAACTTGTGGTCATAACGATAAGAATTAAAAATTAGAAAGAGTATATAAGATTCAAAAATCTTCATTACTCTCTTTACTACGGGCTCGGGCCCGTCAAATTCAGAAAATCCTCCGCTCATATCGTAACTGCATCAATTATATATCCAGGCCCGTTTCCGATTAAAATCCAAACTAAAGGCGTAGACGAAGGTTTTGCACAAGAGAGAGAGAGTTGCGCTGCGCTGCCGCAGACGGCAATCGTAGGGACGACAAGGAGAGAGACCCATTGGTGGGGACTCAGGTGTACAACGTGACGTTCGAGGAAGACGTGATCACCACCACCATGACGTCCTCCGACAAGGCCGTGGAGGACTGGCTCAACGAGGTCCTCTCCGTCCACCGTCGGCGCCTTCACAAGCTCGTCGTCGGGCTCGACGTCGAGTGGCGCCCCAGCTACTCCGCCGAACAGAACCCCATCGCTGTTCTGCAGCTCTGCGTCGGCCGCTGCTGCCTCATCTTCCAGGTCATCCATGCTGACTACTTCCCCGACGAGCTGGAAGATTTCCTCAGTGATTCCGACTACCGCTTCGTCGACGTCAGCGCGGAGGGTGACGCCGACAGACTTTGGAAGGACTGGCAGCTGAAGGTGGCCAAAACGGTGGACCTGGCCGAGCTTGCGGCAGAGGAGATGGATCGCCTGAGCCTCCACCGCATGGGGCTGAAGGACATCACGAGTGCCGTGATGGGCGCCGACATGGAGAAGCCTTACAGGGTGAGGATGAGCAACTGGGATGCGTACAATCTCTCCAGCGAGCAGATCAGCTATGCGTGCGTCGACGCCTTCATCTCCTTCGAGGTTGGCCGCCAGCTACTCTCCGGCGAATACTGATCTTACAACTGAGTTTGCGGATCGGCTGCGGTCGATCACCCCGACATATGGAATTCGTATGTGCATCGCTCAAGTTCTAGCTTTTGTGCTTGTGCACCCAATCTCTCATAAAATTATTTTTTCTTGAGGAAACACTATATCTTGCTTTTAAAAACATGCATGTTATTTCACATGCATCGAGGTCTTTCATATGTATGTTAGTTGTCCATGCATGCTATGCCCCAAACATGATCAACGAGCCTCAAACATGACGATCTCTCAACAAAAAAGAGAACACGTAACGTCAGCAAACATGATCGAGGTCTTTCACTTGTATGTTAGACGCACATATGCTATGTCCCAAACATGTATTCCAAGAATAGAATAATATTTCCTACCATGTATATATATTTCTATATTTATCATATTCTCTACCATGCATGTGTGTATGCTCTCAACCTACAGTATATGGCAGTTTAACTACCACACTAATGAAGAATATTATCCTATCATCAATAGAGATAACAAATTTGACACAAGGATGTTCCCTCGACGGTACGAGGATAGAATGTGGACTACCATCGTCTAATAAGCACATAGCACTCACTACGTACGTATGTGGTTCATCAAATTAATCGATCGCATGCTGCCATTATTTATCATTGTACTCATCTTTTGAAGAAACAACAGGCGTAGGCGCTAGCCGCTACGTGTTCTGATTTTAGGAACAAATGAACACACTTGTGAAAACACTTGCGATAACCGAGAGGAGGCAAACCGCTGTTTGGAGTAACTCTGACCGACGATTCAAAAGCACAATTTTTGAAGCGTCCGATCATCTCCACTCACGCGCTTAGACGACGACCCGCTATAAAGGTACACCTTCCTCTTCTTCTCCACCGCACCTCTCGATTGATTTTAGCCTCCAAACATCTCCTCTTGCTTCTCCGCCACACCACCGTCGACCACATCTCTCTCTTTGTTCACACCTCCGTCGCCGCACAAATGGGTAGCCCCGGACCGAAGCGCTCTAGGTCATCGACGTCCTCCGAACCGCCTTCTCCGTTTCCGTCGCTGCCAAGGCTGGTGGAACTGGAGGCGGCGCCCGCACCTCCTCCACTCCCGTCTCCACCCGCGGTGCCCGCAACTCTTCCGTCCGACTATGATGAGATTGTCCGCCTCATGGAGGAAAGCATCGACAAACTCGACGGCAAGCTTAAGGAGGTCATCGGCAGCCTGTTCGCCCCCGATGTGCAAGCAAAAGCGCTCGACAAAATGGCGCAGGATGTATTTCACAATACATCTCACTCCTATCGCCGACTGGGACTTGGTGTCCTTCCCCACCACGCCAACATGGACTCCACTGGCTACTACATCTTCGGGTTAGGCTTTGTTGCCGCTCGTCTCGACTGCCTCTACTAGACGATCAGTGAGGAGGCCGGGGAGGGGTTTCGCGAGCAACTCGTGGAGGCCGTCACCCGGAAGAAGTTCGATCTGGTGTTGGAGGATGCTCCGCTGGTGGTTGCAGCGGAGGCGGAGGCAGGGGCGGAGGCGCCGGCGGCGGATGCGGAGGCGGAGGCACCACGGCGAAGGCGGCGGTGGAGGTGGACAAGTCCTCTTCCGAGTAGAGTAGGATGAGTAGTAGTATTTTCTTTTGTTTTCTTTGTGTTTTTTTCTTGTTTGTAATATATGTGTTGTTTATGTTAATGAAAAATGTCTTTAATTTTATGTTCATGATCAATGTGTCCTACTCTAGTACATGCACTAACGAAAAACTCTTCCTTTTATCGAAAAACATCGCATATGGAAAATTAACACATTAGTAATATTATACTGTATCTAATAAATACTCCCTCCTTATTCTTTTATTTGACATTTTGAACAAAGCATTGAACTAACATTAGTAGGACGTGACCACCCCCACCCACCAGCTTGGCCCTAGGCAGTAGCCCACAAATTTTCTGCGACCCTGCCGCACAGCATCGCGCATAATCGTGGGAGCGGGACACGTAGAATTACCATCCTTCAGTGTCCAGAATAAATCCCGCGCGAAGCGAAGGATCTCAGCAGGATTTCCATGGGATGGCGTGCGGGGCGGGGGCGCACGCGCGACATTATGCGGCAGTGCCGCAGAAAATTTATTTCCGCTCGCCTAGGCCCAGAGCCGGACCTGCCTTTAAGACCATCCGCAGTGGTTCACGGTAAAGCTTTGGGCTGTGTTTGGGAGCACAGTTTTTCAATACTAATGTTTTGGAAACCACATTTTTTAAAATGACATGGCAATACCAAAGTATGTATTTCACTAACACAGTTTTGTAATACCACGATTTTGCAATACATAGGACTGTTTGGTTGACAAACACCATTCTGTAAAAAATACCATAGTAATCTCAAATACCACGGTATTGCTAATTTCTCTAAAATTCCAAAAATACCGTGTTCCCAAACACCAAAATCGAATTCTCTACGGCCCTTCCGCACACAGCCGTCTCTGTGCGACCCTGCCCAGGTGGTTGCCACATACGTTCATGCTCCAAATCTTATAGCCAAGGGCGCACTGCACGGTTCCCGTGATTGTACCACCCTGCCCTGATGATTGCCACGTGCGCGAGCGCATCGAATCTTGCAGCGCGCACGGGCACACGAACTCCACATCCACTTTTCTCAGTGATCCGAATAACTCGGCGTGCACGATCCATCATCATGTGCACGAATAATATTATGAAATTATCAACTTTGATGATTCAATAATCCAATCAAGTTTCGTCCAACCTACCAACAAAAAATTGGATCGTCCAGTCCATCCAACCAAACGTTAATTTGGATGATCCAAGACATAAAGAAATGGATGATCTATCTCCAATCGAACTTTGAGGTCAAACCAAATGCAATTGATGACTGAGCACTTTGTCACATGTAACTAGAGTGTACGCACAAATGACAAATACACGGCCTCAACACCGCGTTTAGGGTGCATCATGGACTAACCACATGACCCGACCAAACACTCACGTAGTTACCATACACCTGCAAGAGCAACCATCTGGCCGCATCCACCAACGCATCCCAACCTTGCGAAAGGATGACGAGCAGCGGCAGGTGAACATGTTGCAGCGGCGGCGCAATGGAAAACGGTGGCATCGGACGGGGACGTACCTGTATGTTGGCGTAGTCGACCTCGCACATATTCCGCGAGTCATTCACCTTCCAACAAAAGCCATGCAGGTGCTTCGTCCACAGTCGGAACGCCGCATCTGGCGATGTGACGTCGACAAAGCAGTAGCCCTTGTTGGCCTCGGACCTTGGCAAATGCAACAAACGAGGTTAAGTATCAATCAGTAAAAGACCGGAGCTTGATTAGTATAATCACATATTTCAAAGCATAGGCATGGTACTTTAAGTCAAATGGAATGTGAATAAAATCGTAAAACTGACTTGACGCGGCCCAATGCAATTTACGCGTTCTCCTCGGCGCAGTGCTGATCAATGATGTTCATTACTTTTTGCCTCCTGTGGAAAACGATGTAAAACATCAGGTCTTAACGCATCAACAAATATGAGGGGGAGAATACCAATGCGCAGATTTAAAAGTATGTTGCAGATCATCAGCGTCGTCAGTCCAGAAGCAGGGTCAAAGCGGCGCCGTGGCTGCCACGAACTCGAGAACGGATGAGGAGAAGGCTCATCGCCAACGGATCGAGGGGACGGAAGCTACACGGCCGCTATGGGCGATGAGCCTTCCCCTCGATCTGTTCTCGAGTCGGGGGTGGGCTGGCGGTGGGGGCACAGGGGCGGTGGTGGCGCGGCAGGTGACGTTGTGCGGCAGGGCCGGAGAAAATTTATTTCCGCCCACCTATGCCCACCTGCCTTTAAGACCATCCGCAGTGGTTCACGATAAAGCTTTAGGCTGTGTTTGGGAGCACAATTTTCAATACTAAAGTTTTGGAAACCACAATTTTTAAAATGACATGGCACTACCAATGTACATATTTCAATAACACAGTTTTGTAATACCACGATTTTGCAATACATAGGATTGTTTGGTTGACGAACACCATTCTGTAAAAAGTACCATAGTAATCTCAAGACCACTGTATTGCTAATTGCTCTAAGACCATCTGCAGTGGTTCACTGTAAAGCTTACTGACCTGGAAATATAGAGTAGATTACTGAAGTATAGAGTTAGTGTCCAGAGTGAAATGCTGGAAGTATTGAGAATATACTTGAAGTATAGAGGGATATAGAGTAAGTTTTAGAGGAAACCGCTGCGGATGGTCTAAAACTCAAAAAATACCGTGTTTCCAAACACCAAAATTGAATTCTCCGCGGCCCTTACGCACACCCGTCTCTGTGCGACCCTGCCCAGATGGTTGCCACGTACGTTCACGCTCCAAATCTTATAGCCAAGGGCGCACTGCACGGTTCCCGCGACTATACCACCCTGCCCTGATGATTGCCACGTATGTGAGCGCACTAAATCTTGCAGGGCGCACGGGCACACACGAACTCCACATCCAAACTTTGCTCAGCAATCCAAATAAATCGACGCTCGGCGTGCACGATCCATCATCATGCGCACGAATAATATTATGAAATTATCAACTTTGATGATTCAATAATCCAATCAAGTTTAATCCAACCTACCAACAAAAAATTGGATCGTCCAGTCCATCCAACCAAACGTTAATTTGGCTGATCCAAGACATAAAGAAATGGATGATCTATCTCCAATCAAACTTCGACGTCAAACCAAACGCAATTGATGACTTAGAACTTTGTCACATGTCACTAGAGTGTACGCACAAATGAAAAATACACGACCTCAACACCGGGTTTAGGGTGCATCATGGACTAACCACATGACCCGACCAAACACTCACGTAATTACCATACACCTACAAGAGCAACTACCTGACTGCATCCTTCGCGTACGAACGACAATGCCGACCAACTTATACTTTTTGTGCTAGGTACAAATAATTTTCCTTGTCCATGGAAAAAGCAACAAGTTCATGGAGACAGGGGGAGTACATATGATCATCGACATCTCTCTCACATGCATGTTAATTATAGTAGTCCATGCATGCTACCCTATGCTCCAAACATAGGATCAATGAGCCAAACTATATATATATATATAAAACATATATATATATATATATATATATATATATATATATAACATGTTAGTTGTCACGCCCCAAACATGATCAACGAGCCTCAAACTATATATGACGATGTTTCAACAAAAATAGAGAAAATATGTAATAATGTTGTCATCAAACATGATCTTCACGAGGTTTTCAAGTGCATATGTTACTTGTCCATGCATGCTTGCTACACCCCAAACATGATCAACGAGTCTCAAATATGACGATCTTTCAATAAAATTAGAAAACACCTAACGTCATCAAACATGCATGATCGAGGTCTTTTGCATGTCAAACAGAAAACATGAACGAGGGTTTGTGATATATATATATATATATATATATATATATATATATATATGTGTGTGTGTGTGTGTGTGTGTGTGTGTGTGTGTGTGTGTGTGTGTGTGTGTGTGAAATGATCTTTCAAAAAATAAGAGAAAACGCATAACGTCATGAAACATGATCGAGGTATTTTGTGTGACAAACTGAAAAAAACTGGAACATTGCATATACCTTGGGCCGGTGGGCCCTTTGCGTGTCAAAATTAAAAACTAGAACTGAAAAACTGAAACACCGTCGGACGGACCTACAAAGTATGCCAGGTGGGCCACTGCATACCCTGAACCCTTTGCATGTCAAATTAAAAAACTGCGTGTGAAGCGGAGATGGAAGCCAACCACGGTTTGGATTAATTCGAAAGCGCAGTTTTCGAAGCGTCCGATCATCTCCACTCGCACGGGACGAGGACCTGCTATAAAGGCACACCCGTCCTCTTGTGTCTCCGCCGCACCACTCCATCTCCATTGATCGTAGCCTCCAAACTTCTCTTCCTTCACCGTCGCACCATCGCCGACCACCTCTCGCTCTTTCTCCGCAACTCCGTCGCCGCACAAATGGGTAGACCCGCACTGAAGCGCTCCAGGCCGTCGACGTCCTCCGAACCTCCTTCTTCTCCGTTTCTATTGCAGCCAATGCTACTGGAACTGGAGGCGGCACCCGCACCTCCTCCGTCCCCTTCTCCCCCCGCGGCGCCCGCACCTCCTCATCTTGTTTGGGTTCAGGAGACTGTCCACCTTGTCGAACACGGCTTCGATGAACTCGATCGGCGCCTAAAGGAGGCCACCGATCACCTTTCCGCCACCGCCGGGCAAGCAAAAAAGCTCGACATATTGGCGCGAGATGTATATTCCGATACATCTCGCTCATGTGAGCGTCTGGGTCTTGGGAAACTTCCCGTCTGCACCAGCTGGACACCGACGGCCACTACTGCTTCGGGTTAGGTTTTGTGGCCGATCGTCTCAACGTCCTTTGCGAGACGATTGGGGAGGTGGCTGGGGTGGAGGGCTGCCATCATCTTCTGCGGACCGTCGCCCGGAAGCTTCAGACTCAATTGCCGGAGGAGGCGGCAGCAACGGAGGAGGCGGCGGCGGCAGTGGCGGAGGAGGCGATGTCTGCAGCAGCGGTGGAGACGGAGGTGGAGGAGATCTCCTCCGACTCCAAGTAGAGTAGTATTTGTAGTGTTTTTTTTCTTGTCTTCTATGTGCTTTCGTAGTTCTTGTTTGTAATATGTGTTGTTTCTATTTTAATGATAAATGTCTTTTCTGTTCATGAACAATGCGTCCTATGCAGTATCGAAAAACATCTCCTTTCTGAAAAAGGGGCGAGATAACTGTTGTTCAATGTCTAGCCAAGAATTCGTTGTGTTGCGACAATCAACGACTCTTGGTTGAAACTTCATTGAGATCGTGGTTGAGGCTGCGTTTCTCCTCTTTTGTGTTCCTTCACTCAATTTTTTCATTTGTAGTCGGCGCATGGGAAAATGTATTTTTAGTATGTAGTAGTATATACTACATGTTATCGTTTCATTGTGATTAATGTTACAAAATACTGATTGTTTACCATCGTTTCGTGCACTTGGCTGTATTTGCATATCGTTTGCATTAACACATACGTATACATTTGGCGATTCATATTTTTTTTCGTATTTTTTTGGAATGTCCCACTAGCTAGCAGATGACTGCTTTTAGATTTTGATCTCCATGCATGGCAACAAAGATGAATTAAGAAGCGAGCAAGTTGTCCTAAGACGAAGTCTACCCCTCTAGCTACACGAAGCAGCCATGTGCAGGAATCGACACGATATGAGATGTAATTAATCACGATTGGATGCGTGCACAAGGGCACGGCTTGCGTCAAATTCTCCACTCCCGCGAAACTTTTTTTGTTCTACTTGGCGTGCCACATTTGAGATTTTTACAATTCAATTTTCACTACCTGTGCCTCCAATTTCAGCCCCGCCTATTATTGTAACCCTATTTCAGCCACGATGAGTATAAATGGAAACACTGGCCTCCGTTCCCGACACACCGCTGCCCCGCCCTTCCAGTGATCTTGCAGTACTCCAAAATGTGTTGTCTCTCTGTCCTGTGTTCCATACTTGTATTCCTAAGAAATTCTCGTGTTTTCATTTCCTATGGTTTTTACAATTTTTCCCCCATGGATATCGTAGTGACGCATCGAAGCTCTTGGTGGTGTTGACTCCTGGGTACAACGCCGGGCGACCAAGTTTGACGAGCTCTACCGAACCTCTTCGTCGCCGACACCTCCCTGCGACATCGCATCTCGGACTCTAGTTTTGTGCTAGGTAAACTACACGATCCATGCCGTCTTTTTATAGAGCTATATTGGCTTGGTTCTACACGATCCATGCAGTTTTGGCCTAGTTAAGTTATACACGATCCATCCTGATATACGAAGATTAAATAAATTAACAAAGAAGAAATGTGGTCTTCTGTTTCACAAATTTATATATATATATATATATATATATATATATATATATATATATATATACACACACACACACACACACACACACACACACACACACACACACATTACATTTGTCCCTAAATAAATGTTGCTCCGACAGCTTATTACGGTAGTGTATTTCTAGTTCAATTCCTGACCGGGAACGACAACTACTAAAAACCAGAGGTACTAGTATGTAATTTCTGTATTTAGAAGTAAATGACGCACGGGTTATGTGATCAACCACTACAAATGTTGTACTCTCATTCCTGTTTTACAAATTTGTATTCCTAAGATTTTTAGTTCCCATGGTTTTCACTTTTTTCTTTCTTGTGGCTTTCTCGAATCGTACGTTTTTTCTATTCTTTCTTTTCTAATTCATCTGTTAGTAACAAACACTGCAGTTTATAGAAAGCACACCGTCCGATCCAAAATCTATGTCGGTCATGTAATCTGATGTTACCACTGTTATTTGGAATGACTACTTACAATGCTCTTTACTTAGGAACAAGACATCAAACCATGATGTCGTCTACAAGCATTCATGGTGGCCAACAAGCACCTGATATAACTATAAATGTGTTTACTATCAAAATTAAACAAATTTAGACAACATTAAATCGTTTGCATGGTACGCAGAGAATATTGCAGAACATGATGTTCAGGAACCCCGAGGTTCTTCACTCCCTGGTACTACTACGATGCATGAACCAACAACAGGTATAGATATACAAACCAGAAATACTCCTTCCGCCCCAGCGTAATTTTACTTTTGGAGCTTAAAAAATGTCCCACTCCAACTCTATCCTCGGTAGTAGCTTCCAACTACCCATATCACATCACATTACTACCTGCCTCTCTACCGTGCCATTTGTTTTGGCAGAGCGTGTTAGTTTTTTACTCTACTCCTTTGGCATTGAATTTGGAGCATTTTGAGAGACTACGTTCTGTCCTTTAGATATATTGATGATGGGTGTATCATGGTCATTTGCATTCTTTCCTAGGCTCTACTAATTGTTTTAGCATGCCTTGCGATTCTACTTTCTTATTAGTACTTAGTTTTATAGTTAACAGTTCATCAGCCTGTGTGATGGCGTGATTTTTTTATGTCTCCACGCTGTGCTCTCTTGCCGCCGGCCACCCCGGCCGGCACCGGCGCCCATGCCCATGCCCACGCCCTGCTGCTGGTCACTTCAGTGTCCTCCCCGACGCGTCTCCCTCTACCATCGCCACGTCCCATCCTTCGCGTGCCATGATTACCCCGCCGCCTGCAAATCCCTGGCCATTACTCGCCCTGCCACCAATCCTCCTCGAGAGTTTCAGCGAAACCGAACCCTCGCTTTGTTGAGTGTCGCAAGCTGGCTCTATGCAGTATTGCACCTGAAGTAGACGCCACTGACAAGTAGACCCGATGTCTCATGGGCCCACATGTCAGTGGTAGCTAATGCAGGTGCAGTACTGCGGAGGATTTCAATCCCGCAAGCTGCCTGCCTTATCTGTGTTGCATTCGCCACCTGCTACCGCTGGCGTTCATTACTTGTCCTGCAACTAATAATTCTCTTCGAGACGCGCTCCGGCTGATGTCAGTCAGACCGAACCGGCGAACCCTATCTTTGTCTAGTCTAGCGTTGCCAGCTGCATGCCCCCTCACAGTCTTGCCTGCTTCGCTCATGGACTGAAAATCCTCTGCAGTACTACGAGTGTGTACTGGCACTTATATGTGTACCTGATGGCTCATTTTAGGGTATGAACAGCAACAAAGAAGTCAATAATGTAACCCCCCCATCAAAATAGGTGTCATTAGGACAGTCCTAACTACTGTAGTAGTTCATTTTTAATTCATTTGTGGGTGACAATTAATATAAACCAGGAGGGAGTACTACAGAACAAAATGGTGCTGGCACGATGAGGTCCTCCCACGCTCGTATTTGCCGCACTCGTCCTGAAGATGGTATGAACATCAAACTTTTCTTCTTTTCACACTATTTGTACATGATACTAAACTTGTTCAGGCGGTAATTTGCTTTAATCGTTTATCATTTGAATCAATGTAACAGAAGGAAGGAAGCTAGGAAGAAGTGTGGCTAAAGGACTTAAGGTTGCCAGAATACGCTATGCATCCCAAGTTAGTAGAACACAGCATGTGAAGCTACCAATTCCGTTCTCCGCTAGGTTGGGTGCTGCGGTTGGTATTAATCCGCGGCACTTTGTCGATGATGTGGTTATGTTTACAAAAAGACATGCATCCCTCACCGGTGCAACAAAGTGGGCAGAGGTTGGCCATAGTAACAAGAGAGATATAGTACGAGATATTCTGGTTAGTGTTGTCACACCCCCACACAAGTATTTTTTTTTTCTTGCAATCTCCATCCTGTATGTTTACAGCAACTTGTTATACAATGTACAGGATTCTTGGGACATGGAGGACACATCGGAGAGCGCAAGAAAAATTTTGAAAATCGCTGGTGAGCGCTACAAGGGGTGGCGCTCGACTTTGCATGCCAACTATAAGAGTTATTCTACCGATGAAGAACGTATACGAAACCAGCCTGCTGACGTAACAACGCCCGAGTGGTTGCACCTAATACAATATTTTGGGTCTGAGCGATTAAAGGTCAGCTAACTTTTTAATAGCTTCGCATCATACAAAAAATATTTCATTTAATTTCATTCGTGGATTTAATTCTTAAAATTATTGCAGTCAATAAGCAGGACCAATTCTCAAAATCGAAGAAGACAAAAGCTGTGTCACTTGCTTGGCTCCAAATCCTACGCCCAACTTAGTTACGAGAAGGTATGAAAAATAAATCACGCTTTTACTTTGCGCTGCAAACAATATGTATACTGACATGTTGAAGTTTACTTGTATTTTATGTAGCGAGACCCAGAGACCGGAGAAGAACCCGATGACATACAACTGTGGGAGACAAGCCATTTGTTGAACGGTAACTGGACAAACAAGCTGGCAGAAGCTGTACATATGAGTAACACTTCAAACAATCCCCAATTAAATAAATATTTGCAAATTACCTGTGATTTTTTTTCGTATATAGATCCAGGCACGTGCCCAAGTGGACAACATGGAAGCTGAGCAGGGAGGCCCAATTCCAAATGAGGAGAGAAACCACATCTTCCAGTGTTGTTATAGATCCTCAATCGATTGTGCAGGATCACAGGTTCGGGGGCGTGGTTATATGGCTAACCCAACTGGTCCTGAACGTGAACATATGTGTATCCAGATGTCTGAACACCTCAACGACCAAGTTCGAAACTTAGAAGTTAGAAATGCAGGCCTTAATGAAATAGTGCATGACTTGGAAGGAAGAAATGATAGCTTAAACACCCAGATGGACTGCATAAACCAGAAGAATGAAGAGTTAATCATTGAAGTCCAGAACTTACAAGGTCAGATAGCAGCTGATCATGAACAGACAGCTAAGGAAATGCAGGACATGCACACCTCATTGGCTGAAATGCACAAAATGATGATGGCGACCACTCCACAGAAGGTCCAACAAATAAGGAACCGTCAAAAGCCACCTGCTCCAACAATTAGTCCTGGTCAGCTTAGGAAAACTCTTAGCATGCAAACACATCACTTAAGTAATCCTTGAGTGTTGTTATGCGTGTTGTAAAATTGATGGACGTTTATTGTTAAACTAGTGATTCTGTTGCCACTAATTTTCAAACCTGGTGCATTCGGGTTCTACTGCCGCTAATTATAAAACGTGGCATTACAAATTTCTTGTCATGAATGATAAATTGTTGCAATAGGAAGGTATTGCCAATAAGGATGATAAAACGTGGCAATAGAATGACGAAAACGTTGTAGTATAAACATTTGGCACCGACTCAAAAAATGTTGCATTAAAACACTATTGCCACATATAAGAAATCATTACAACACGAAACTATTTGCCACGGATGTGAAATCGTTGCGGTACCATACTAGTTCCAACGGATCTGAAATTGTTGCAATATGGTACTATTCGCCACGTTTGTGGACTCGTTGCAATATCCAACTGTTCGCCATGGACACGAAATCGTTGCAGTACCAGACTAGTTCCCACGGATCTGAAATCATTGCAATACGGTACTATTCACCATGGTTGTTGACTCGTTGCACTAACCTACTATTTGCCACGGACGTTAAACCGTTGCAGTGTCATACTATTTGCCACGGATGTGAAATCGTTGCAATATGTTACTATTTGCCACGACTGTGAAAATCTTTGCAATAATGTAGTATTTTCCACGAATGTGAAAATCGTTGCAATCACGTACTATTACCATGAATGTGAAAATCGTTGCAATCACGTACTATTACCACGGACACGAAATCGTTGCAATACAATGCTATTCGTTGCAATACATTAAATCGTCGCAATACGGTAAACCGTTGCAATAACATACTATTTGCCACGAATGTGAAATCGTTACAATACCGTACTATTGCCACGCCTGCGGAATCGTTGCAATACAATGCTATTCGTTGCAATACATTAAATCGTCGCAATACGCTAAACCGTTGCAATAACATACTATTTGCCACGAATGTGAAATCGTTACAATACCGTACTATTGCCACGCCTGTGAAATTGTTGCAACCACATACAATTACCACGAATGTGAAATTGTTGCAATACCATGCTGTTTGTTGCAATACATTAAATCGTCGCAATACGCTAAATTGTTGTAACAACATACTATTTTCCACGAATATGAAATCGTTGCAATACCAAACTATTTGCCACGATCGTGAACACGTTGCAATACTGTACAATTAGTTGCGATATGTTAAATCGTCGCAATACATGAAACCGTTACAATAGCATCCTATTTGCCACCGATGTAAAATCGTTGCAATACCATACTATTCGCCATGGATGCCAAGGCGTCGCAAATAACCTATCGCCGCGGGAATTATTACGACGATTCGTAAAAACTATCGCCACACTCTTTTTCGTTGCAACAATGACCTATTGCGACGAAAAACGACCTATTGCGACAAATTTTTTTGTTGCGATAAACTGGAATCCTTGCAGTGACAATTCAAGTTGCAGAAATAAAGGACTAGTCTGGTCCCAGAGAGGACTAGTCCGGTCTCATCATAGAATCACAATAGGACTAGTCCGGTTTCACAGAGGACTAGTCCGTTTCCTCACTGTTCCAAAAGAGGACTAGTCTGATGGTAGAGATGACTAGTCCGATATCCTTTTTGGACAAAAAACGGACTAGTCTGGCACACTCAGAAAAGTTTGGGTTTTTTAGTGTGCTGCACTTCTCCACGCATAAATCACTCAGCACAACGGAATAGTCCGGTCCATAAAGGACTAGTCCGGTAGTCGGGATCCAAACAATAACTTTTTGGAATATCTATAAATAGGTGATCCACGACCCCATAACAAAAAATAGCTAAGAACCTTAGCGACGCCACTGAATCCAAGAGCAGAAAACACTCCTCTCCACACATTCTAAGGCCCTAAGAGTCAAATCTTTAGGAGTTGGCAATTGAGAAAGGGAGAGTGACGATCTCATCGATATTGAGCTCTTGGGTTTGATTTCTCACACACCCCCGCTGATTATTGTGTAATCTTTGAGTCTGTTGATCTCTGTTTTCATTTGTAATCTTGTGGGAGCCCTCAACGTGTGAGGTTGCCCCATAAACTCGGTGATTACCCGTGATAGTGGAATCAATTCGGCCTTGTGTGGTGACTTGACAAGGGAAAAGGGTTTGAAGAGACCCGGCTCTATGTGGGCCTCCTCAATGAGGAGTAGATCTCTTTGGTGAGATTGAACCTCTGTAAAAAATCATTTGTCTCGTGTGCTCTTGATCCATACTTTTCATTATCATCACTATCTAGGGCATAGACTTGATCATACTTACAACTTGTGTTAATATTGTATTCCACGTGCAAATAATTTACCATTAACTCTTGCTAGAGTTGTTAGTACAATTTATTACATTCCTCTGCAAGAGATTCAAAGAAAATATCAAAAGGATCTGAATTTGATAGTTGGGCTTTCTCATACCGGACTAGTCCTTACTGACACCGGACTAGTCTGGCCTTCCTGGTCTCTAGTCCATGTCCAAGTAGGAGAGAAGTAGAAGGAGTCTCTTCCCAACTAGGAAAGGTATGTCTCCAATATTCCTATTTGTATTTGTGAGATTATTCGTAATAAAGATGATATATTAAGTCTACTATTGTTCATATACTTGGATGAAGCGTTTCTTGTTTGATTGTGGATTCCATGTATGTGGTAGGAATAATATTTATGATTGTACTATACCATGACCATTACATTATCATAAACACTACAAACCTCCACTATATTCTGATTAGCTATGATATGATTATGTTAACATGAATCACTTATGCTATGAATTAACATTGGTTAAATGATGATTTAGTTCATTGCCTTAGGATGGCTTGTGCCTAGGATCTTAAGGTAATTACTTAATATGCTAGCATGGTGCTAGGATAGAGAGTCGTGTTGAATGTCTCGTAGACCCACATATTGAAGAGGTAGGCAGTAGGTGGTGACAACCCTATCTGTCCTTTTTAATCCTCAACGTTCGGCCGTGCCACAGGCTCTTGGCGGGAGTCGCCTAGTATTGCGAGGGGTAAACCCGTGCCCGATGTGTTAATCCACTTAGCATGAGAATTCATAATTAACATGATCATTAGTAACTAACTTAGGCTATGTATATGTTCATTAGAAGCATAGGAGGAGTCTCTACCTAACTGTTAGCCTAGTCCCTCTAATACCTCATTTATCCCCTTAGGATAGAATGTTCTTGTGTCTGTCACACTACCTCAACTTATCATCTAACCCATCCTTGCTAGATCCCTACCTAGACCAACCTAAGCCTTTCCACTTGATGATTGTCTTACTTCCACATAGCCTTCCTTTGGGAAAATATAAATGACACCCTTTAGGAATACTCTTTAAAGGGGAAATGCTACATCGATAGTTTCCATGCGCTTGCAGACGTTCAATTGAGAACCAAAACCTACCAACAAGCATTTCTGGCACCATTGCTAGGGATGAATTGTTAGTAGTGCGTAGGAAATATCAACAATATCCAAATAAATTTATTTCCTAATCCAAAATTTTGGTTTTATGAATGTTGGAAATTTTACTTTCCAACATGCAAGTGTGGAAATCAAAACATGCTAAATGCAAATGCTAAGATTGATGGGAAATTCAAATATGCTATTAGGGAATTAAATATGAGATAACTACCAATTAACCTATTGGCAAGGACTCACCGAATTTTTGAAGTCCGATGAGTGGGACTTACCTCTGTCCTGTTTAGTTTGATGATTTGTTGTCCAATCCCGGAGTTGAAGATGTGGACAACTTCATTTGAATGACATGCCAATTCTACTTTGCAATCATCTTGCAGTTGAGCACTAGCGTCCTCATTGGCCATCCCATGAAATGGGTTAGCCAACACTACCCTGTTTTCACCACAAAAGGAGAAAACAAACAAGGGTAATCCTGTCTAATAACTATTAGTACCTATAGCTTAATAACAAATGATATATATCCTTCACATCCTTTGCCTTCCCCGACAGCGGCACCATAAATTCTTGTTGACGTTTCTTACGTAACAGATCATCTCTCGAAAGAGATGAGGTCCGCAAGCGCACGGAAACTATAGTGTAGCATTTCACCCAAGAATATTCCAAATGGTATCATATTTATCCCAAAGGAAGGCAAGGAGTAAAGTAAACACTATTCTTATGATCAAGCTATGGGATACTAATCAATTATCAAGACAGGGGTAAGTTGATAATAGGGGTAGTGTGACACACACCTAAGCAATCTACTCTAAGGGTAAGGTTGTCCTAGCGAGAGTTGGACTACGAGATGGAGCTTCTCCTACTATTCTCTAGTTACTCATATACATAGCCTAATGAAGTACACATGACTATGCTAATGGTGAATACTAGGGCTTCGTGGTCCAACATATCGGGCACGGGTTTATCCCTAGCAATACTAGGCGACTCCCAAAAAGAGCCTGTGGCATGGACGAACGTGGAGGTTTACAACGGACAGATAGGGCTGTCACCACCTAATGCCTACCTCTTCAATCCTTGGGTCTACGAGACATCCAACGTTACTCACTATCCTATCACCATGCTAGCATACTAAGTAAATACCTTAAGAATCAGGACATCCTAAGGCAATGACTAACCTAAACATCGTTGAACCAATGTTGGATTCAAGCACTAACATATTCATATTAACATAATCATATTATTACCTAATTAGACTATAGTGGTGGTGCATGATGTTTATGATAATATGATAAAGGCATTATGTCTAGATCATAACAACATCTACACCTAGCACATACATGGACTCCACAATCAAACAAGAAACACTTTGCCCAAGTATATGAATAAAGAGAGACTAATCATACTATTATTATAAAGCACAATGTCACAAATACAAGACAAGATACATGAGTCATACCTTTCCCGATTTGGACTTGAAACTAGAGGCTCCTCTCTACAACCCAACCTCCACTAAAGACTTGTAGAACTAATGTATACAAGAGAGTGAATGCTCAAGTGGTGTGTGTTGAAGTGAGCGGTGAGGGGTCCTATTTATAGCTTGGAGAAGGGTCGCTTCCCGCCATTAAAATCGCGCAAATCGGTCACCACTGACTTCTTCAAGCCGGGAGGAGCCAACACGTGGAAGCTGACCGAGTTTGGAGGAAAGACCAGGTCGGTCGACTAGGGGGGTCGACCGATCTAGAAGTCCTCCATACGGTCTGTGCCTTCTTGGGGTGACTTCCAGGTGGGTCCCATCCCTTGATATGCGTGCTACACTGTTGGATGGCCTCAGATACTTCTATTTGTGGGCCATTTGATCCATGTGGTGCCACGTGGCAACGCTTGATTGGCTAGATGGTATTTTATAGGATCCATCCCCTTTTTTCACTTCAATTTTGTATAAAATGCCTACATGCACGAATTTCTCCAAGTACAAGTAGAAATAGATTAAATAGAAAGGTGATGTGTGCAAGAAATGATATTTTCTTGACATAATTGAGTTATATTGACAGGTGAAATTTGTATATAATAGCCGTCAATAATCGGCATGGGCCTTCAGGGCCTTCGCCTCGAGCTCCTTCATCTTGGCGTCGACCAGCTTCACCAGGCGTCGCTCTTAGCAAGCTGATCCCACTCCCAGGTGAAAGGAGCCTGCGTCTAGCGCAAGACAGACTGGGCCACGACATCAGCATCGGGGAGGGGAATCGGCATGGCTGTCACCACATATAGGGATGCAAACGACGGATATGGACGGATAAAATGCTTTTCCATATCCATATTTACATAATATTTGGAAACGGATTCGGATTGGATGTTGCCGGAAACAGATTTGGTATCAGATATGTCGGACGTATTGGAAACAGATTCATCAGATCAGAAACTTATGGATATCAGACGGACTCGAATATTTATTTTGGAAAGAAAACAATTCACATATTACATCATTAAATGATAGACAATGAAAGAAATATATAGCTCCCACACATAACTATGTAATTAATATTTCACATATCACATGTAATTAAAATTTAAAAAAAATAACACATAACTCGTCGCTCATACACATAATTCATAACACATAAGTTATGAGCTGTTACCACAAGTATTCAATGATCTCCATTTAAAATCATATGATAATGACTTGATATATGAATCAAAAGCTTAATTTATAACTTCATATCCTTGATTGTGAAATATCACATAAGCTTCATCCACATTGTGAATCATATGTGTTACAGTATTGAAGATAAAGAAGTAAAAAAACTGACATCATCCAAGATTGGTTGTTTGGTATAGTGGTTGGACTCCAACCTTGCATGCATGGGCGTGTGGGTTTGATTCCCACTACCTGCAACCCTTTTTATGGCTCGTTATTTCCAGATTTCGGTTTGGGTTAGACCGCCGGCCAAATGGCCCAAAAAAGTTCAGATATCATTTGGATATATCCGACAAAATATGGATATCCAACCATTCAGATAAATATTAATCCATATCATTTTTGATCCGATATCCGAATTCAAATATCCGATATCCGATCCATATCCGATTAAGATCCGACAAAAATAGATATGGAACCGATATTTTTGGATCCGGTACCCGGACGGATTAGAAAATATCTGACCCGTTTTCATCCCTAGCCACAGACGACTGCCTCTGCGCCTCTTCTGCCGACTCAGTGGCACACGTCAGTGCCTGGGGACTAGATGGCTCCCCTATTGGAGCTCCAGGAATCAGTGCATCACTGCCCGACGCCAAAGTAATCTCCTCTGTCACAAGGGTATCGCCAGCAGCCTGTGGCGAGTCACCATCTTGCGCGCCAATGACATCGGGCGCCGACGCAGTATTAGCGGTGGGCGGGTCCGCCCCACCAAGGGTAACCACGACAGCCAAAGTGGCCACCTCCTCGCCTGGCACCACCTCAACCCCATCCGCTCCGACGGATGAGGGAGCATGAATAGCGGCATCATGGAAGTTGGTGCACCTTTTGGCGTAGGATGCTGCAAAGCGGACCCCGCTCCAATTCCGAAAGGTGCAGGAGCTATCAAGCCCACCTCCGGAAGCACCAAGGGCACTATGTCGGCTGACGACGCGCTGAAAAGCCAAAACCGACTCCATCAGAGCGAAGAAACAACAAAGAAATAGCGAGGAAGAAACTGTGCCTTACCGACGGGCCATGCTGCTCCAGAGACCCTGGCCTTCCAACTTGCACGGTGGATCGAGGCCCCATGGACCCGATGACAAGGCCGGTGCCACAGCCTCTGGCACCTACTCCAGGATGACTTGCATCGATGCGGCCATCAGCGTAGACTGCTCCACGCCCCCCCCCCCCCAGAACAAGAGTCGCCACTGGAATCAGAGACAAGGTTGACAACGAAGGCTTCGACCTCTCCAGCTCCCTCGCGATGGGATATTAGGGTATCGTCCCCCCGCGTTAGCTTCCACTTCTTCAGAATGGGGGTGGCAACACCCGTGTCCAGCGTACAGGAACGCTTCCCCGACGCAGGAACTTGCACTAGCTGGCTCTCTTCCACCCTGTCGGAGGTTGTTGAGGGCCCTACCTCCGCCCTTTCCGAAGGACGTGGGGTAGACCCTGACCCTTGTTGGTTCGTAGCACGGCACCACTCCAGGACCGCCGAAGCCCTAGTCGTCCCTTCAGGGTGCAGCTGAACATGGCCGAACACGTTAACTTTGGCATCAAGCTTCGCATTTCGTCCCTCGGGCCAAGGGTCATGAAGAGTGGATGGCAGTCGTCTGGGATGGAGACATGCCCATCATCGACAGTGTCGCAAGTCACCACCTTCAACATGTCCTCCAGCATCTGAGGGGTTGGATCGTCTAGATCAAGCCAGCACTAGTCGTACATGCCGGTGTAGACCCAGACCCCGTACAGGCACCCCTGCAGTGGGGTGGTGCGGCGGCACAAGAAGTCTGCTAGCACCATCAGGGAGGTCAAGCCCTTGTCCGCTAGGAATCGGATCCTCTTCAACACTAGCTTGTACTCCTTCGTCAACCTCTGGTATGCTTCCCAAGTGGTGGGATCAGAGTTCGGGTCTTTAGATGGCATCTTAAGTAAGGCGTGGGCCTCGGTCCGCATGATCGCCCAGTCTCCCCTCTAGTGGCTCCACTTGCCCCCTTTAAAGTAAGCAATGTAGATCCGAGAGGTCTTGTCCTGATGCCAGAAGTAGCAGGCTCCCACTTGGATTTTAGCGCTCTTTCCTGTGGTCTTCATCATGAAGAAGAATCGGAACTGCTCCACCATTGGTGGGGTGCCCATGAACGCCTCACAATAGTAGACGAACACGACAACCAGGGCGATGGAGTTCGGCGACAGGTGGTGCAACTGCAGCTCGTATTCCTCCAGCAAGGTAAGGAAGAACCACGACAGGGGGAGCCCAAGCCTCGCAGACACGAAGGCGACAAAGAGAACAGTCTCTTCTTCGCGCATGTCTTGAAGAGTGGGAGATCCAGAGCGGATTATCCATCCTTGCTCTGCTGCCGCCCAGCCAAGCAGGCGTCTCATTGGCACTAGATCCTTAGTCGTCTCAAAGCGAGGAGGCAGTGTGGTGGCCATCGGAGCAAGCGAGAATAGGAGCTTTTGCTATGTGGTAAAGGCTCGGGCGCTCAAGGAAGAAGGTGAAAGCTCGGGCGACAAAGTGTGAGTAAGGAAGGGACTGCCCCCTCTAGCAAAGGTTTCCTTTTTGATCACCCCCGCAACACCTGAGCACATTGTGCAGATCACTAGGGCTTGACTCGCACTACTCAACCCACAACGTCCATGGCAATGGGGGCTATGTCCCCTATCAGAAGTGTTGGCCCAAGCGGTCAGCCACCTGAGAAGACAGCTGAAGCGGTTCCCATAAAGGTGGAGCGAACGTAAGTGCTATAGCTACATTGGGAACTGTTGCGATTAAAGGCACTTCAAAGGGCAGAAATACTATAGCAAGCAAAGATCACGTTGCCATAGTCTCTCGACCAGGACAGGATGCGTGGCTGCGTTGGTAGAAGCGCCCACTGCTTTGGCTGACCAAGACAAAATTCAAAGAGCAGTGCAGGAAAACATGGATAGGGCTCCACCCTCGGGCTCATCACTTCCCCCCATGGTGTACCTAGGGGCCACTGTGAGTACCCTGCATATGGGGTACATTGCACACACGCTAAAAGTACCTAAGTACGTCCAGTGGTGCCACATGTCCAGAAGGCGCCAAACCCTAACCTTTCTCAAGTATGGGATCCTGCACTGCCACATGGACCTCAAAGATGGGACCCAGCTCCTCCGGTGAGACGGGCTCCCAAGCTACCACGTGTTGGGCTGGATGGGACCTCAACCCACTATAGGAGTGGGCTCTGGTGCAACCACGTGGCTCAAAAGCACCAGGTCAGGCACCTCCCGCAGAGAAGGGCTCCAGAGCTGCCACGTGCCCTGAAGGGCCCCAGAGCTGCCACGTACCTCGCAGTACCATGCTTGGCCTCCTCGGCAGTGGCCAGCCCCAAAGCTGCCACGTGTCTCACAACTTGCCCTGGACGGTGGGGTGCGTGAGTTAAGGGATGGTGTGCCCTATCTAAATCAAGTATTAAAGACATGCACTCACCTCCAACAGATAACACGGAGCACACCAACAGTCAGGGACCGCTCCACCCAATCACGTCACAGTGAAGACGCCACAGGCCTACCTCGCTCCATCAAGTGGGTAGCTTACATCAACAAGAAAGACAGATGGGACATCCCCTGACACCGTCAGCGACTGCGAATAGGCCACTGGCGACTGAGGCGGCAAGACGGCGAGTCTTCAAGCCGCGGTCAGAGGAAGCTTATGCGGGAAGCCTTAGATCTTTAGGATAAGATCGCCCTGGGGCCACCTATCGGGCCTCAGGCTCCACTTGTAAGGCGTTTGACCTTGTCTATAAAAGGACCGGATCACCAACGTTACAAAGGATCCCCAATCTAACGCATCCACACACTACACACTCGTACACACCAACAATACAACCTCGATGTGGAGTAGGGTATTACGCTCTGGCGACCTGAACCATGTAAAGTTACTGTCTCACCACTCTCATACGTGCGATCCCTCCATTGAGTACTAAGCTCTGCCGATCAAGAACCTCCGCGGGCTGCTCCCATAGCAGGTTCGGGGGAAGTGTCGCAAGAACACTTTGACAAACATGATCTTTGATTGTCACAATTTCTATTCCCACTGCAGCGCCCTTAACCACGATGGTTCCCAATGTGGCTGTAGCTCTTCCACTTGTTCCACCTTTATGGGAACCGCACTAGCTGTCTTCTCATGTGGCTGACTGCTCAGGCCAGTTCTTCTGACAGGGGACCTGGGCCCCGCTGTCATGGGCGCTGTGGGTTGGAGAGCTCGTGCCGGGCTTTAACGATCTGCACAATGTGCTCAGGCATCGCCGGGGTGATAAAAAGGAAACCTTTGGTGGAAAGGACAATTCTTTCCTTACTCACACCCCACCGCCCGAGCCTTCGTCTTCTTCCTTGAGCGCCCGAGCCTTCACCACCTGCAAAGCTCCTGTTTCTGCTTGCTCCGATGGCCTCCACGCTGCCTCCTCCTTGTTACAAGATGGCAAAGGATTTGATGCCGATGAGGCGACTACTTGGCTGGTCGACTGCGGAGCAAGGATGGATGATCCATTGCGGATCTCCCACTCTTCAAGACTTGCGCGAAGACGAGACTATTCTCTTCATCCCATTTGTGTCTATGGGGCTCGGGCTCCCAGTGTCGAGGTTCTTCCTCGCATTGCTAGGGAAGTATGGGATACAACTACACCACCTATCACCGAACTCCATTGTCATGATTGCTGTGTTCATCCACTTCTGCGAGGCATTCATGGGGACTCAACTAACGGTGGAGTTGTTCTGGTTCTTCATTGTGTTGAAGACCATCGGAAGGAGCACAACAAGCCAGGTGGGGGCCTATTACTTCCGACATCGAGAGAAGACCTCCAGTATTTACATGGCACCCCTAAAGGAGGCAAGTGGAGCTGCTGGAGGGAGGATTGGGCAATCATGCGGACCAAAGCCCACACCCTTCTGAAGCTGCCCTCTTAAGACCCGGCCTCCGAGCCTTCCACCTGGGAGGCGTATCAGGGGTTGATGAAAGATTATAGGCCGGTGCTGAAAAGGATCTAGCTCCTGGCAGACAGGGTCTTGACCTCCCTGATGGTGCTGGCGGACTTCTTGCGCCGCGCCTGTACGAGGCCTGGGTCAACTCCGGCGAGCTCGACCCATGCTGGCTGGATAAATCTGACCCGAGCCCTGAGATGATGGTGGAGATGCTGAAGATGGTGCCTTGGGACATGATAGATGATGAGCACATCTTCATCCCAGATGACCGCCAACCGCTTTTCATGAACACTGACTTGAGAAGCAAAGTGCGGAGCTTGATGTCAAAGGTCAATGTGTTTGGTCTTGTCTAGCTGCACCCCTAAGAGACATCCGGAGAAATTGGAGATTATGTGAAGGTTAATATAACTCAATTATGTGAAGAAAATATCATTTCTTGCACACACCACCTTTTTATTGAACAAATTTCGACTTGTACTTGGAGAAATTGATGCATGCAGGTATTTTTTACAAAATTGAAGTGAAACAAGGAGATGGATCCTATAAAATATCATCCCAGTCAATCGAGACTGACATGTGGCACCATATGGATCAAACGGCGGATAAATAGAAGTATTTGAGGCCATCCAACGGTGTACACCGTATATCAGTAAAGGAGACCCACTTGGAAGTCACACCAAGAAAGCACAGACTGTTTGGAGGATATACCAGGTTGTTCGACCCCCCTAGTCGGCTGACCTGGTCTCTCCTCCAAACTCAATCAACTTCCACGTGGTGGCTCCTCCCGGATTGAAGAAGTCATTGATGACTGATTCACATGTTTTTTATGGCGGGAATCAACCCTTCTCCAAGCTATAAATTGGACCCTTCACCCCTCACTTCAACACACACCACTTGAGCATCATTCTATTGTATACACTAGTTATCGTAGTCCTTAGTGGAGTTAGGCTATAGAGAGGAGAGCCTGTAGTCCCAAGTCCAAGTTGGGAAAGGTATGACTCATGTATCTTTTCTTATATTTGTGATTTTATGCATAATAAAGATATTATATTTAGTCTCCTTTTATTCATATACTTGGATGAAGCGTTTCTTGTTTGATTGTGGATTCCATGTATGTGGTAGGAGTAGTCTTTATGATTATGCCATATCACTCCTAACCTATCATCATAAACACTACAAACCCCCATTATAATCTAATTAGTTATGATATGATCATGTTAATATGAATAACTTATGCTATGTCTCAACAATGGTTCAACATTGTTTAGGTTAGTCATTGCCTTAGAGAGGTACTTGTACTCGAGCCTCTAAGGTATTTACTTAGTATGCTAGCATGGTGCAAGGATAGTAAGTAGCGTTGGATGTCTCGTAGACCCACGGATTGAAGAGGTTGGCAGTAGGTGGTGATAGCCCTATCTGTCCTTTGTAATCCTCCATGTTCGGCTATGCCACAGGCTCTTGGCGGGAGTCGTCCTAGTATTGCTAGGGGTAAACCCGTGTCGATATGTTGAACAAATTAGCATAAAGATTCACCATTGACACTCATTAGTATCTAACCTAGGCTATGCATATGTATATTAGAAGCATTGTAGGAACAACTCCCCAACTCCTAGTCTAACCTCCATTAGGAACCATCTACCCTTTAGAATAGATTGCTTATGTGTGTGCCACACTACCCATATATTATCAACTTACCCCTGTCTTGATAATTGATCAGTATCCCATAGCTTGATCATAAAAGTAGTGTTCCTCACTCCATTGGCTTCCTTTAGGATAAATACGATACCCTTGGGAATACTCTTGGGTGAAATTCTACACGACAGTTTCTGTGCGCTTGCGGACCTCATCTCTTTTGAGAGATGATCTGCAATGTAAGAAACGCCAACAAGCATTTCTGGCACCATTGCCGGGAAAGGCAAAGGAAGTGAAGGATATCTATCACTTGTGATTAAGCTATAGGTACTAGTAGTTATTAGACAAAATTACCTTTGTTTGTTTTCTCCCTTTGTGTGAAAACAGGGTAGTGTTGACTGACCCATTTTATGGAATGGCCAACGAGGACGCAAGTGCTCAACTGCAGGATAATTCAACGTGTGCCTCAACAAATGTTCGCTAGGCAACACCATTGCCTTTCGCGGAAGAATTTCAGCTTCAAGTAGGAGCCAAAGACATCCATTCCCAAGCTTGGGGGAGGCTCCAAGAGTTCTTCTTGGTTTTCATCCACCATGGGATGGATAGTTGGATCTTCATCCAACACTCATGTCATGGGTTGGCTTCACCAATCCATGACCACATTCATTCTGGAGCTGAAGGGGCCCTATTCTCATTCTTCATGGATGAGAATATGGTCTCTACCCAATGGGTGGATTGAAGAATGCTCTAGTTCCCTTAGCTTGGCATGCACACCACTTAGCAAGATGGACATGCTAGATCAAGCCAGTGGAGAATTGTTTGGAATTATCCAAGTCATGGATATTCACATGATTTGTGAAAATCCATGGCAACATGGGGCAATTGGGGAATCATTTCCCTAAGACCCATGAGGGTTATTCCTTTCAAACAACAACTACAATGGCTATCATTCACAAGGAGGTCAAGGGTTGAATCAATATAACCCTTGTAATCAAGGAGGCTATGCGGATTTCAAGGGATTTATGTTAAACTAGCCTACCTTCAAGTATCTTGTCCATGGCCAAGCAAGAAATCAAGACTACATGAAGCCCTTGGCCTAGGACAAGAAAATTAAAGAGAATTCAAAATCCAAGATATCCTACAATCACTTGTTGGGATTCCTACACTTCGACCAGGCCCATGCAACCTAGGGCAAGTGGCATGGTGGATGAAGCATTTCTTTTTTGTTTGTAGAGTCCACATGTCATCATGCCCAAGGAAACCTTTGATCTATGATCAAAGTATGGGTTAACTCAAAAGAATATCAAGAAGGTCGAAGTGACACTCCTAAAGAAGGACAAGCCTCACCATGCTCATAAGAAGAATATCTTCAAGAGGGAAAAGCCGTCACTACATCAACAAGTCTTCATCAAGATGATGAAGAGGCTAGGACCATCATATGGTTCACATGTCCAACTGACATGCCAAATGAGATTTGGCATGTCAATCAAGAGAAGTTGTCCACATCTTCAACTCCGGGATTGGACAACAAATCATTGAACCAAACATGACAGAGAAAAGGCTCACTCATCGGACTTCAAAAATTCGATGAGTCCTTGCCAATAGGTTAATTGGTAGTTATCTCATATTTATTTTCTCAATTGCATATTCAAATTTCCCATCAATCTTTGCATTGACATTTAGCATGTCTGAATTTTCACACTTGCATGCTGGAAAATAAAATTTCCAACTGTCATAAAACATAATTTTGAATTAGAAAATAAATTTATTTGGATATGATCCTTGTGCGTAACCACTTGAATTCAACATCCTAATTCAAACAAAAAATATTTCACGTAAATATTCATTGCATTTGCAAGTTGTTTCATGTTGGGAAAAGACAAAGGGTACAACATGCTTTTTAGCCAACGTAACCCGTTTTCGAGTTGTTTTGTTTGTTCTTGATTATTAGTGCAGCCAGGACAAAATTTGTGAAGAGGTTGGAATGCCCCATCAAGCGCATATCCCTCCATCGATCTCATTTTGTGTTCATGGTGGAGGAATGCTCAAGATGGTGGTCCAATGGAGGAATAAGATGAAGCTCATTCAACTTCAACTCAACTTGGCAGAAGAGAACATGAAGGCTACACAAAATTCATGGTGGTGAGTTTCTCACACAACGACCTTCAACTAGACCGCTCTTCAATTGAGGTACAAGTTTAAAATTTTCCGTCGTTTGAATTGCATTAGGATCGAAAGATTTTTTGCTTCTCATCATTCAATTCTTGTGCATCCTCACGAGAGTAAGTGTTGGCATTGCTCTTTTTATTCTTCAAAAAAGGAATGTCACCTTACTTAGGAATAAATTTAAACAAGTACCTAGGATTTCATAAGCATTGCTAAATTTGACTTAGCCATTTTCTGCCTAGGTAATGCTTACGAAATTACTTACTGGTTGAATTGGTATGTAGAACCTAGGAATAGTGATGTCCATAATTTTGATTTGAAACTCATTCATGCATGGATCACTAAGTTTCAAATTCCTAGGCAATAAATTAATGAGGATAAAATTGAGAATCTTGTTTGCCATGATCCAAATGATCACATTTGCTCTTGTATAACAAACTATGATGGTTAGAAATTTTACAATATGAAGGGATCCATATAGTGTATTTATATCAATTGCGTTGCTATGAGTAGGAGCTTTAGAAAATGTGCAAACTGGTTTATCCATAAAGCCTCACTCCTGTCAATGATTCATACATTTTCACAGATACACTTCAAATTGGACCCAATGCATCTTTGATTTTGTTGTTCCCCGTATGTACAAATGAAGATTCAGTTACCTAACCTAAAAATTCATTTGTACAAAGTATAGGGAGCTAACCATCCCTCTCTATCATAGAGGGGAAGTTTGCAAGAGTAATATTATTATGCAGGCATTCAGAGATCCGATTGTTGGAAACTCTAAGAGGATTCCATTTCATCACCTCTTGGCCAAAGAGTAAACTAGGATGATTGCCACCTATCAGAAATTAAGCCCGTTGGTCAATCATAACTATACGAGGCCGGAGATTTGACATGGAAACCCTCCATGAGCAACCAATGGGCTGCTACGAATATGTGAGAGCATTATCCTCTTAACTATTCTAAGCACTCATTCAAGCTCAAGGGAATTGCCACCATCATTAGGTGTAAGTTATTCCTTTGTGGATAAAAGGTATGATGTACTTTGACCAAGGAATGACAAAGGTCTCATCCAATGTATATTGGGTTCAAGTTGTTCCTATGTGGCTAGAAGGTATACCTTAGCCAAGGAACAACATATCACATTGAACCCGTGTTCAGTGCACATCATCCCTTTGTGGTTATAGGTATGTTGTACCTTAGCCAAGGAATAACGAATCGTACTCAACACATGTTGGGTACATGTCACTTATTTGTGGCTAAAGGTTATCATTACCTTATCTAAGGAATGACGGATCACACCCAATGCATGAGGAGTACAAGTTATTTCTTTATGACAATAAGGTACGATACACCTTAGCCAAAGAATGACGGAACACACTCAACGCGTGTTCAGTGCACGTCATTCCTTTGTAGCCAAAGGATATCATTACCTTAGCCAAGGAATATCAAAGTACATCCAACCTATGGAAACCTTGAGGTGTGGATGAGCGACATTGACAACACTCACCTCGACCACACTCATGGAACCAATGGAAGGCAACCCAACATCAACACTCAACCCTCCAATGCCAAAGCCATGCTGCAACAAGGTTAGGCCAACCTCATGGCCTACATCCATCGTTAGGGTTTCAGCCCCTATCGCGGACCTTGACCAAGAGCAAGATTGGGGGAGGACCCCCACTTGAGGTAACTTGTATCACACCCCTTGCATATTTATTTTCCATTCATCCATCATCCACCTTGCATATAAAAAAACTTAAAACTAAGTTGAGTAGATTTGCTTTCAAAATAAAATAAAAGATGTGCGATAAGAATGGTTTGGAATTAACATAGATGAAATGATGAATTGTTGCTCTATTTTAATTTTCCTAAATCCCTATTTTGCAACTTACTACTCTCCAAAATATTGCTTTCATTGGATAGAATTACTTTTGCCTTGATTTAGAATTGTGGGTAGCAAAAGCTTAATCCAATTCTAAGTTGTGGTGAGATATGATATAGTGATGGGGCAGCTATTCCTAGTTTCAAAGTGAAACTTAGATTTCCGGAGATATTCTAGAAGGATTTAAGTTACTCTCATTTGATTGGAAATACCTACCAAATCCATATGATACATTACATTGATAGACCTTATGCATATGCTATTTGTCTTCACATTGGGCTTTGTCAAACTAATATAGACCTATGTGAGATTTCATTCACTACTTTCTAAATTCAAGACTTCACTTGCTCATGCTATACTTGTACACTAGAAGTAAGCAAAATCCCATCATACCATCCTTCCGCAATAAAAGGAGAAACTCCATACCCTTGATGTTTAAGTACTCTCTCCAAATTTCTTGCATAAAAAGGGAGTAGACAACATGGCTACAAAAATTGCATGGTTACATCAAAAGCATGAGAAAAAAAAAGAGAAAAGTAGCCATGTTTCATCCCTGCAAAATAAGAGAGTCCACACAAAAAGGAGTCATCTCAAATATCCACATCCACTTCCACTCCATCACACATGCACAAGTCTTGAATCAAATAGTTTTGAAATGATTTCTCCTAAGGCTTGCTTTTTTGACTTAGCAATATTATGTGTTGCAAATATATCTACTATATTCCCTACCAAGATCCACATACAAGCCTTATTTAGTGGTAGGATGAATTTAGGCAAAATTCTTTGGTGAGGACATACTACACATAAAGGAGAGACTGAGAGAATAAAATGATGTTCTTATAATCTTAATTGAACTCTCCAGAATTTGAGTGGAACTTGATCTCTAGGGTACGTGTGCTCCATTTGTTGTTCTATCTTTCTATCTTTTAACAACCCATGAATAGAAGATGGCATAATCCCCATAATGACTTAAGATGGGTGAAGTACCATGCCAGTTTTTGCAATACTAGGTAGAGTATTTTGTTGTGCACACAGTACTTTTGAAAAGTAGAACATTGTAGCAACTCTTGATCATCAACCTAAAGTCTTCACTTTGCTCGGGACAAGCAAAGATTAAGATTGGGGAAGTTTGTTGACAGCTATTATATACCAATTTCACCCGTCAATATAACTCAATTATGTGAAGGAAATATCATTTCTTACACACATCACCTTTCTATTTGACCTATTTCCACTTGTACATGGAGAAATTGGTGCATGCAAGTATTTTATGCAGAATTGAAGTGAAAGAAGGGGATGGCTCCTATAAAATATCATCCCAACCAATCAAGCACCGACATTTCACACCACATGGATCAAATGGCCCACAAACAGAAGTATCCGAGACCATCCAGCGGTGTACACCCTATATCAGTAATGGGGACCCACCTAGAAGTCACCCCAAGAAAGCACAAACCGTTTGGTGGACTTACTAGGTCGGCCAACGTGGTCTCTTCTCCAAACTCAGTCAGCTTCAACATGTTGGCTCCTCTCGGCTTGAAGAAGTCGTTGATGATTGATTTATGCACTTTTGGTGGCGAGAACCGACCCTTCTCCAAGTTATAAATAGGACCTCTCACCACTCACTTCAACACACACCACTTGAGCATCATTCAATTGTACACACTAGTTCTCTTAGTCCTTAGTGGAGTTAGGCTATAGAGAGGAGAGCCTCTAGTCCCAAGTCCAAGTTGCGAGAGGTATGGCTCATGTATCTTTTCTTATATTTGTGACTTTATGCATAATAAAGATATTATATTTAGTTTTCTTTTATTCATATACATGGATGAAGTGTTCCTTGTTTGATTGTGGATTCCATGTATGTGGCAGGTATAGTATTTATGATCATGCCCTAATGTCATTATACTATCATCATAAACACTATAAACTCCCACTATACTCTAATTAGCTATGATATGATCATGTTAATATGAATAACTTATGCTATGTTTCAACATTGGTTCAACGATGTTTAGGTTAGTCATTGCCTTAGTAGGCTTGTACTACAGCTCCTAAGGTATTTACTTAGTATGCTAACATGGTGCTAGGATAGTAAGTAGCGTTGGATGTCTTGTAGATCCACGGATTAAAGAGGTAGGCAGTAGGTGGTGACAGCCCTATCTATCCTTTGTAATCCTCTATGTTCAGCTATGCCATAGGCTCTTGGCAGGAGTCGTCCTAGCATTGCTAGGGGTTAACCCATGCGTGATGTGTTGAACAACTTAGCATAAGGATTCACCATTGACATGCTCTAGTATCTAACATAGGCTATGTATATGTATATTAGAAGCATTGTAGGAGCAACTCCCCACCTCTTAGTCTAACCTCCATGAGGACCCATCTACCCTTTAGAATAGATTGCTTAGGTGTGTGTCACACTACCCATATATTATCAACTTACCCATGTCTTTATAATTGATTAGTATCCCATAGCTTGATCATAAGAGTAGTGCTTACTTTACTCCGTTGCCTTCCTTTGGGATAAATACGATACCCTTGGGAATACTCTTGGGTAAAATGCTACACGATAGTTTTCATTCTCTTGCGGACCTCATCTCTTTCGAGAGATGATCTTTGACGTAAGAAACGTCAATAGGCGTAGCGCGACAGCGACACGTGTTGTCTCCTCTTCTGAGGAGAGTTGATGGTCGCAACAACGAGGTGGTCGATGTTGTTGATCCACTGCTGCGCCACTCCCTAGGAAGCATTCATGGAATGTGGATTGTGGAGGAGGGCTCTAGCCGCAGCCAGAGTGCTCTCCGGACTTGCAACCGATGGCTCCATGGGTGCAGATGGAGCCGGCATATGCCGAGAAGCGCCGGCCTGGCCAGCTGCAACTGTGTGAGGGCGCAATGGACTAGACCGTGCTCTAGAGAGGAATCTTGCCTCACAAGTGCCCGCCGTGTGGCGAAGGCCTCGGAAATCGCCATCCAAAGGCCTGATGTTCACCGTTACGATGAAGGTGCAACTTGTTAGAGAAAAAGCCCCCTACTGGTGCACCAAATGTCGAAGTGTTAGAACAACACTCCCCCTCCCCGGACCTACTTTGTCGCAACATGCGGAGGTTCTTTTTTAGGAGGGGCTAGTTTCCGATGAGGTCGCACGTATGAGAGACGGTTGACACAGTGGTTTATGTGGTTCAGGCTGCCGAAGTGTAACACCCTATATCTATTGTTTCACTACACCCACTGCTTGTGATAGCGGCTAGGTGTAGTCATTGATGATGGCAGGGAATGTCCCATCTGTTACTCACCACAAGCTACCCAGTCAGCAATGTAGGGTAGCCCTGCGGTGCCTTTACTGCGATGCGATTGGACATAGCAGTACCTGACAGGGGCGTTTGCTGTGTCGTGCGTTTGAGGAAGGCGCACGCCTTCAAAGGTCAACTTATACAAGGCGTACCTCCCATTACTCCCGTAACCTATCGGTCAGGCAAGTTGCAGGACGCATGGCAGCACCTACGGGGGAGGCCGAGTCCTGTGCTGTGGGCCACCTGGCAGCTCCGGTGCCCAACTCTGAGGAGATTCAGGGGTCTGGGACTACTAGACACATGGTTTTTCTGAAGCCGGCCTCTATGGGGGAGGCCAGCCGGAGCTTTGGGCCACATGGCGGCACCGGAGCCCACTCCTTTGGAGGAGCGGGGTCCCGTCCCACTGGACACGTGGCAGCCCGGGAGCCCGTCTCTTTGGGGGAGCTGGGTCCCGTGTTGAGTTCGACATGGCAGTCCCTGAGCATGCCCCTGAGGAGTGATGGGGTCTGGGCCTGCTAGACACGTGGCGCGGAGTTTTCATCCTGTGCGCGGGGGTACCCGATATGTTGGGTATCGGCAATGTCCAATCTAACTATGGTGTGTGTAAGAACTATTTATTCCTCACATATTTAATTTATATTGACGGTCAAAATTGGTATATAACGACCGTCAACAGACGACCTGTATGGAAACATACAAGACATCACTTTGGTGACATATATATTATTGTGACTGCCTGTCGTGCTGCCTATGTGGCCTCACCTTGCTGTGGCGCTACTTGTGTGAATTTTGAATGTGTGTCTGTCGGTACATAGCATTCCGGGTACCCCCGCGCACAGGATGGAAGTGCCAAGTATCCCGCCTCCCCGCTGAGGCAGGGCTCGGTGGCGCCACGTGTCCAGCAGGCTCAGACCCCATCCATCCTCAGGGGTGGGCTCTGGTACTACCATGTGGACGTTGAAATGGGACCCGACTCAACCAAAGAGACAGGCCCCCAGGCTGTGTTGGTATTTCTTAACACCAAAAATCATCTCTCGAAAGAGATGAGGCTCGCAAGCACACGAAAGATACTGTTGTAGCATTTCACCCATGAGTGTTCCCAAAGGTATCGTATTTATCCCAAAGGAAGGCAATGGAGTAAAGTAAACACTACTCTTACGATCAAGCTATGGGATACTAATCAATTATCATGATAGAGGTAAGTTGATAATATGGGTAGTGTGACACATAATTAAGCAATCTAATCTAGAGGGTAGATGGGTCCTAATGGAGATTAGACTAAGAGTTGGTGAGTTGCTCCTACAATGCTTCTAATATACATATACATAGCCTAGGTTAGATACTAATGAGCATGCCAATGGTGAATCCTTATGCTAACACTACAGGAATCCCGACGCTTTGCGACTACCAGGGCCGTCACAAATAAGCTAGAAACCGTCGCAAATAAGCTATTTGCGATGGCTTTTGGCCGTCGCAAACAATACGTCACAAATAATCTTATTTGCGACGGCCACCATTGCAAATAGGCTTATTTGCAACGGCCGGCAGTAGCAATCGCAAATTATTGCCAAGGGGACGGTGGGCCCCACAGGGTTAGTTGCAACTCCCTGACCGTCGCAATTAAGACCCTATTTGCGACAGCCTGGCCGTCGCAAATAAGGTCAGCCGATGGGTCCCACGCAGTCACCCGACGAGGCCCACGCGATCACCAACCGAGTCAAAGGCCTCAAGAACAGAAGGATCGCCAGCTGAGGGCTGGCTGGCCAAGGGCTGGCTGGCCGAGGGCTGGCTCACCGAAGGGTAGCCAAGGTCAACTGGCGCCGCAACCTCTGAGTCAGCCGGTGAGGACTACAACATTCAAATGATTCATAAGTAAGTTTAATGTTAAATTGAATTTAAAGAATTTGTCCAAAACGAATGAAATTTACCTGTGACAAAGCTCTAGAGTTGCTCAGAACGTGCCCCAGCAGCTGAGAGCATCTGCTCCCAGTCGACGAGGCACCAGCGAAAGCATTCTCATGTCTAGAGGGGTAGAACCCCCTCGTCGGAGGCACCTTCTTACCCTTCTTTGACGCCATCCTGTTTTAATAGATAATCTGTAAATACGCAAGTAAGATATACAAAATTAATGTTACTATCTTCAAGAAAACATTACTTGTAATCACTTTCAAAATTCATAAACATCATTATCATGTGCCCTACTCCTTAAACCAGCCCAACGATCTTCCATCGTGGCCTAAACTAATTTCCGTTTTCGCATATCATCTGCCTCTACATCTTCAACATCTTCAACATCTCCAACTAATTGATCGAGTCGTGCACCAAGCTCGACGATAAAAGTGTCTGGCAACTCTTCTTCTTGGTACACTTCTTCAACGTTTTCGCTATCATGGTAACCATCATGCCCATAAGTATATAACCGCTCACGAGGATTCACCTTATATACCACCCACCAAGCACTGAGCTCCGTGCATGGATAAGGTAGATAATACACTTGTTCCACTCGATGTGCAAGAACAAATGTATCGTAACCTCGTAGTTAGTCCTTATGTTTCACTTCCACCATTGCAAATTGGTTTTCTCGAGTTCCATGAGTGTGATCAAACCAGTCATAGTCAAAGAAGACAACTCGAAGGGTCTTATTTCTGGTAAAAGTAAATTCAAGGATTTTGTTAATGATTCAATAATAATCGGTTAAATTTCCTTGAGTGTCCATTGCTCTCGTCACAACATCGGAATTTGATGTTGCCGCGAGAGGACGAAGAGCTTCAAAATGAGTTGTATGGAATCAAAAGCCATTTACGTCATATCGACCATAGCTTCGAACATTCACCAATCCATAAGATAGCTGCCGCAAATCTTCATGGACATTGTGAGTCCGACACTGTAAAAAGTGATCGTAAGTTAAAATAATACTTCTTTAATAATAGTAACTTATAATACATAGAAGACGAGAGAGTATTATGTAATCTCGAAACCAGGATAGGAAACTCGGTCCTCCATTTATTCTTTTATTTCACATCCCTTCTACTTGTTTGGCCGTAGGTTGATGCCTATGTGGCCAACATTGTTTGTGGAACTCGCTGAACATGAAAAAACATCTTTTAGAATACATGTGTAGCAAAATATGTTGATTAGCATAAATGTAGGACAAACAGTTACTCGAAGTATTCCTGCATGCCTTCTATATTTGAGTACATGTAGAGTAAAGCAACAGTCCTGTCATGTTTGAATAGCACGTAGGTCGTGTAGCTACCAACGGTGGTGCCTCTCGTTTGAAAAATGGAAAGGTCGCTTAAAGGGGGTGTTTCGTCCACATTGTACCGCATCGATGAAGTATTGATATTGTTTTCTTCCACAAAGTAGACACTTGAAAAGTATCCTACTTCCTTAAGAGCATATGCTTTAGCGATGCACCCTTCCACTCTTGCCCTGTTGCCAACCATTGGTTTCAGATATCGTAGCACTCTTTCAATGTCATACATCCACATATATTGCACAAGACCGCCAACTTTAGCTTCGAATGGAAGATGGATAAGCAGATGTTGCATTGGATTGAAGAAACCCAGTGGAAAATTTTTTCCATCTTACATAAAAGTATGGGTATCTCCTTCTCTAACTTATCCATCATCCCGATCTTGATTTCTTTAGCACAAAGCTGTCTATAGAAATAGCTGAGCTCGGCTAAAACCTTCCACACCACATCATCTAGATAGCCTCGAAAGATAACAAGTAAAAGTCTTTCCATTATAATGTGATAATCATGACTCTTCAACCCAGTGAGGTTCCCTGTGTTCACATTTATGGCTCGTTTTAGGCTAGTTGCGTAACCATCTGGGAATTTCAAAGTTTTCATCCATTTCATAACTTATTTATTTTCTTTTGGTCGAAGATAGAAAGAAGCACGCGGCTTCCCACCACTTTCAGAGATTTCAAGAGTTGGACAGTGACAAATGTCTGCCAAATCTAGTCTAGCTTTGTAATTGTCTTTCGTTTTGCTAGACATATCCATGCAAGTGCTTATGATACTTTCGCTAATGTTACGCTCCTGATGCATGACATCAATGTTGTGCATTAGAATCAATGACTTCACATACGGTAGCTCCCAAAGTCCACATATGTGAGTCCAATTGTGTTCCTCTCCATAACCTACAAAATATCCAGGACGACCTTCATTAGACACCAGTTTGTCCAACATATCAAAAAATTTTGACCCGTTGAGACGCTTCAGTGGTCCTTTAGTGACAACAATATTATTTCGAAAGACATGCCTCTGCTGCCTAAATATGTGATTCGAGGGCATCCAATGTCTGTGACAATCGAAGTAAGATATTTTGCCTCCATGAGTTAGTCGAAAGCAATCCATGTCTGAAGCACATATCAGACACGTCAGACGACCGTGAGTGCTCCATCTAGAAAACATGGCGTATGCTGGCAAATCATGGATGGACCACAAATAAGCAGCTCGAAGGCTGAATTTCTGCTTCTTGTAACTGTCGTACGCTTCGACTCCTGTCCACAAGACTTTCAATTCTTCGATCAACGGTTTTAACATCACGTTAAGACGTGACCCGAGATGATCAGGTCCAGGTACAAGGAGGCTGAGAAACATGAACTCGTTCTTCGTACAAAAAGCAGGTGGCAGATTGTACGGAATGACAAAGACGGGCCAACAGGAGTATGGTGTGGCGTTCATACTAAACGGTGAGAATCCATCTGTCGCTAATCCGATGCAAACATTCCTCGCATCATGAGAAAAGTATGGATCAAAAGGTCTAGCACCTTCCATGCATCACCGTCAGACGGATGCGTCAAGAATTCTTTGTTCTCATGTTTACCTTCTTTGTGTCATCTCATGTGTCTTGCGATTCTTTTTGAAATAAACAACTGGTTCAACCGAGGTGTCACAGGCAAGTAACAAAGCTGCTTATGTCTGACATCTGTCATCACATTATCGCCATCTTCATTAACAACTTTGACATACCTCGGTTTACCACATTTCGAGCACATCTTCTCATTGGCGTGTTCTTTCCAGAATAGCATGATGTTGTCTAGGCAAACATCAATTTTCTCATACTTCATACCGAGACCAGATATCTTGATCTTTGACTGATACATATCTGGTGGCGCTTTGTGAGGATGTGGAAGTATATTGAAGATCAATTTCATGAGATCATTGTAGGAGTTGATAGAAAAAAAGTACTTGGACTTAATTGCCATAAATCTGGTCAATAAAGCAAGTACGGTCACAACCGTGTGTTCATGCAACGGCTCTTGTAACTTCTTCAGCTCCTCGAAGAACTTCTCTGCCTCATTTGTAAGAGGGTCCTCCGCTTCCAGAGCTTTTAGCATCTCATCCATCCTATCAACCTCTGTTATATCATCATCCTCATCCACTTCTGCTATGACTCGAGAATTAGTCTCGCCGTGAAAGGTCCACACTTCATTATGTGGAGTGAAATCATTTCAACATAAGTGAAACGAAAACTCCAATCTTCTCAAAAACTTGGTGTTCCAGCATTTTGTACATGGGCACCGCACCATATCTTCCGTTGACAACGAAAATGCCCGATCCAAAAATTTATCTAACTTGATGTACCACTCACCCGAGTGACCACCAGTTCTTCTCTTCCAGCCAGTATACATCCAACTGCGGCCTTCACCCATGTTTGGCTCTACAGTTTAACACGAAAGAAATTGTCGTTAATGTATATAGTACCACCTTGACGCATACGGTACCACTACAATGGTCTACACAGCACGATCACACTTATTGCGTGTCATGCCTTTCCGGGTTGGTCACTTAACCCTAACGATTCATCAATGTTTGATTATCATCCGTCTCACAAATCACAAAATTTCGGCAGCATAACGCCGCCTATTTAACACTACACCCCCCTATCCGGTGCAATTCTTAAAGTACAAAGGGGGGCAACTGGTTACCTGGGAAACCTGTTGCCTTACGGATGTTGCGAGTCAAGGACACATACTCGCCACATACGTTTTTAGAGTTTTCACCGTCTTATACGTCTTCCGGGTTGCTCATTTTCATTTTGAAGTCATTTAAGAGAGAGGAAAGAACTAGAGAAAGAGTGAGAGGAAAGTTGGTCTTAGATGACAATTCCACATCCATTTCCACCATCCACGCAATCGTGGGTCATTGACATTCTTACAAACCCGTTCGCTTCCGTGTCGACTTGACGCATACAGTACCACTACAATGGTCTACACGGCACGATCACACTTATTGCGTGTCGTGCCCTTCCGGGTTGGTCCGAGCCGGCCCAAAACCCCTTTATTTACATATATTAAGTAGTCACTAAAAAACATTAAATATCAATGCACGGGTGTCCAAAATATTATATGAATGCACTAAAGTCCAAACATACACTAAACAGAATAGAAATTCAGGATGACAGACAAAGCCATAGAGTTACAAATATTGTTCATGTGTACATGTTAATTCATAAGGAAGACACAGAAAGGCAACATACAGTTTCTAAAATACAGCGCAATAGAGTTACAAAATCGATCAGTGTACAGGTTAATTCACATGCATAATTCCCATATAGGTTAGTACTTGCATCTCATAAAGTTTCTTTTTACAGTTATAATGTTAAATCTAATACAAGACAACATATAAAGCACAATATGCACTGGTTTGTAACAATGAAAGATAGCCTAAAATCCAATTACACATTTACTACAAAATCTGAACAAAAAACATACTAGCCACAATGGACAAGTGTGAAATCACAAGTGTAATACAAGACAACATATAAAGCATATACAATTATGCAAGACAAAAAACATATTAGCCAAAAAGATAGCCTAAAAATCCAATTATGCTAAAGCTAATACAAGACAACATATAAAGCACAAGTGTGAAATTTTGCATACTGCACAATGGACAATTAGCCACAATGTAAAAAAAATTCGAGTAAACCTAATACCTTAACAGGAAGGGGGCGGGGGCGCGATGGGCCGGGTGCAGCGGGGCCGGGGGCGGCGATGGCACGGCCGGAGCTAGGGCGGCGGGCCGACGGCAGGGCGGCGCGATGGGGCCGGGGGCGGCGGGGCCGTGACGGGGCCGAGAGAGGCGAGGGCGTGGTGGGGCCGGGGGAGGCGGGCCGGCGGCAGGAGCGGGTGCGGCGGGCGGCGGCCGACGCGGAAGGGCGGCGGCAGGCGCGGCGGTGGCGGCAGCGTATGTGTGGGCACTCGAAGAGAATGAGGTGTCGGGCTCTGATGCGCCGATATTAGCACTAATTTGCGACGGCTTCCTTAATTGTGACGGCCCTAACTTATGGGTGTCACAGTTAACTTTATTTGCGACGATACTTTTTGCAGCCGTCGAAAATAAGGCTTTATTTGCGACGGCTACTTTATTTGTGATGACCTTAAGGCCGTCGATGAAGCCGTCGCAAATAAGCTTTTATTGATGACGGCTTGCTTATTTGCGATGGCCAGGGACAGGCTGTTGCAATTTAATTTATTTGTGATGGCCGGCAGTCGCAAATAAATCTAGCCGTCGCAAATGATCGCGTTTCCTGTAGTGTAAGTTGTTCAACACATCAGGCATGGGCTTACCCCTAGCACTAGGGCGACTCCCGCCAAGAGCCTGTGGCTAGCCGAACATGGAGGATTACAAAGGACAGATAGGCCTGTCACCGCCTACTGCCTACCTCTTCGATTGGTGGGTCTACGAGACATCCAATGTTATTTAACTATCCTAGTACCATGCTAGCATATTAAGTAATATCTTAGGAGCTGCAGCACAACCCATCCTAAGGCAATGACTAACCTAAACATCATGGAACCAATGTTGATACATAGCATAAGTTATTCATATTAATATGATCATATCATAACTACTTAGACTATAGTGGAGGTTTATAGTGTTTACGATGATGGTATAATGACATGAAGGCATAATCATAAAGACTATTCTTACCACATACATGAAATCCACAATCAAACAAGAAATGCTTCATCCAAGCATATGTATAAAGGAAGACTAAAGATAATATCTTTATTATGCATAAAGTCACAAATACAAGAAGGAATACATGATCCATACCTTTCCCAATTTGGAATTAGGAAGACAGACTCCCTCTACTCCTTTCCCTGTTTAGACTTGGGATAGAGACTATCATCTCTACAGCCTATCTCCTCTAAGGACTAAGAAAAATAGTGTATACAATATAGTGATGCTCAAGTGGTGTGTGTGAGAAGTGAGGGTAGGGGGTCCTATTTCTAGCTGGAGAAGGGTCGGTTCCCTCAACCAAAAGAGCGTGAATTAGTCTTCATCATGATTAGGGCACCATAGGGAGTCAACATGTGGAAGTTGACCAAGTTTGGCGCTAGAATCACTTCGGCCGAGCAGGGTGTTCGGCCGCACTGGAATGTTGACCAATTCCAGTGTGCTTTCTCAGGGTGACTTCCAGGTAGGTCCCATCGACTGATATGAGCGATACACTGTTGGATGGCCTCGAATACTACTATTTGTGGGCCATTTGATCCATGTGATGCCATGTGTCAGCGCTTGATTGGATGTGATTATAATTTATAGGATTGCTTACCCTCTTTTACCTAATTTCCTACATAGAATGCATGCATGCACTATTCCTCCAAGGACAAGTGGGAATAGGTTAAGTATAAAGATGATGTGTGCAAGAAATGATTTTTCCTTCATATAATTGAGTTATATTTATGGGTAAAATTGGGATACAACAGCCATCAACAAACTCCCCCAAGCTTATCCTTTGCTCGTTCAGAGCAAAGTCAAGACTTTAGGTTGATGATAAGCAGTTGCTACAATGTTCTACCTTTCAAAAGTACCATGTGCACAACAAAATACTCTACTAGTATTGCAAAAATTGGCTATGGTACTTTACCCATCTTAAGTCATTATGGGCCTTATGCCTTTTCCTTTTCGTGGGTAGTTGAAAGATGGAACAGCAAATGAAGCAAGCATAGCCTAGAGATCAAGTTATACTCAAAATATGGAGAGTTTCAATTTAGATTTTAAGTACCTCAATTGATTCTCTCAATCACTTATTTGTGTAGTGGAAATATATCCTCACCAAGGCAATTTTGCCTATACTAATACTACCACTAAACAAGGCTTGTATGTGGAGCTTGGTAGGGAATGTAGTAGGCATATTTGCAATACACAATATTGCCGAGTCAAAAGAGTAAGCCTTAGGAGAAATCAATTCAAAACATTTTGATTCAAGGCTTGTTCATGTGTGATGGAGTGGAAGTGGAAGTGGATGTTGAGATGACTCCTTTTTGATGTGGACTCTCTTTATTGCAGGGATGAAACCTGGCTACTTTTCCTCTTTTTTTTTCTCATGCTTATGATGTAAGCATGCATTTTATTTTTATTTTTCTTGTAGCTATGTCTCCTACTCCCTTTTTATGCAATAAACTTGAAGAGAGTACTAGGTATGAAAGGCATGGAGTTTCTCTTTTTATTGTGGAATGATGAATCGATGAAATTTTGCTAACTTCTAGTGCATAAGTTTTAGCATGTGCAAGTGAAGTCTTGACTTTAAAAAGTAATGAATAAATTCTCACATAGGACTATACTAGTTGGACTGGGCTCAATGTGAAGTAAATTGCATATGCATAAGGTTTACCAATGTAAAATATCATATGGCCTTGGTAGGTATTTCCAATCAAATGAGGGTAACTTAAACCTCTTTAGAATTTCTCTGGAAATCTAAGTTTTACTTTCAAACTAGGAATAGCAGCCCTATCACTATATCATATCTCAAAGCAACCTAGAATTAGATTATACTTTTGCTACCCACAATTTCAATATTAAGGAAAAATTAATTTTAGACGATGAAAGCAATATTTGGAGAGTAGCAAGTTGTAAACTAGGGACTTAGGAAAATAAAACAAAGCAACTATTCATCATTTCATCTATGTGAATTCTAAATCATTCTTACCGCACATCTTTATTGGATTGAAAGCAAATCTACATTACTTATTTTTAAGTTTTTAATGTTTTTTAGATGCAAGGTGGATGAATGGATGGAAATTAAAATGCAATGGGTGTGATACAAGTTACCTCAAGTGGGAGGGGGGGGGGTCATCCCCCAAAAAGCTTGTTCTTGATCATGTTCTGCGATAGGGGTTGAATCCCTAATGACGGAGGTAAGCCATGAGGTTGGCCTATCCTTGTTGTTGCATGGCTTTGACAATGGAGGGTTCAGTGTCGATATTGTGTTGCCTCCCATGAGAACCATGAGTGTGGTTGAAGAGAATGTTGTTAATGTTGCTTGTCCGCACCTCAAGGTCCCTCATTTGTTTTGTGTACTTTGTTGTTCCATGGCTATGGTAATGATAACCCTTAGCTACAAAGGAAT